>MU968334.1:7840706-8541183 GCA_034641835.2 Pinus albicaulis | reverse complement strand
TATCCCAAGTCTTTCATTCATAACTAGGAGCTTGCGTCATAGCATTGTTTGTTTGTTGCTAGACCCCTGCTGGGCTAGTAGGGATCGCCTCTGTCCGCAGAGGGGATTTACCTCCTCAACAAATTGGCGACTCCGCTGGGGATCGTCCGGTTTTCCTTGTCCCGTTTATGATTGGTTCGCTTTGGTTGTTTCTCCTTGCTTGATGAACCTTCTGGGTTGGATTCTTTCATTATTTTAGCCTCTTGGTTTGCTTAGCTTGTATTGGTCTGCTTTCAGATTAGCTTGTTTTTTAATTTTTATTGAAGAACTCGACTGGCGTGGGTTTTAACCCGACAGTCGCGCCACTTGGCGCTTGTTGCATTTGTCTGTCTCGCGCCAATCGGCCTTTGGCGCCAGTGTCAAGTCCACAGTCGCGCCACCCCTGTGACTTTTTTGAGTTTCTTCATTTTTTAGCTTTCTGAGCTTGACCAATACTTTTCTTCTTGATTTCCTGATTCTCTGAGTGTGTTGGAGTCTTGTTTGACTGGAATTCACCGCTATCCTTTGGTTGTGTGCCTCTGTCTATCGGTTTCACGATTTGAGCCCTAGGGCATCTAGTGGCTTAGTGAATCGAGCCCTCCTTGGGAGTTTTGGTGTCTTGATTGTCCTGTCAACTTGTTGATTGATTCTCCACGCTCTCCTAACAGTCTTTGATTGTTTTTCTACGTATTTTGAGTGATTTTTCATTCCTTCATTCGAAATTCGTTTGCCCTTGCTTTGGACCTAGATCACACGGTCCGTTGGGAGTTTTCGAGTCTTTCTTTGCTTTGAGGGACTTTGGGTCGATTTAGAGATTTGGTTGCTTGCTTCGTTGAGTGAATATTGTTTTCTTCGCTCTCTTAGATATCATTTCTCAAATTGTTCCTTTTTTTTTCAGTGCACATTAGCCATTAAACATTGAAAATCAAAAAATAATCTCTTTTGCTTTTGTTAAATTAGTGCAAATTGTGATCTTTTCCATATTGCTAGTGATTAGTGTTTGAATGAAAAGTGTGCAATTGCATTAGTTGCATTAGAGACATCCTTGTTTGTATTCTGTTCATTTCGTTTGCATAAAAGCTCTCAACTCTCATTTAACTAGTTTTCATCGAACGAAATGTTGCACCGTGGCATATAGCTTGCATTTAGGAGACACTACATACGATAGGGCCTGGAAATTGAAACTTAATTGAAGATCAACTGTAAAATTTATTCAATTAACCTAAGGCAACATTGGAACTTAACGCAACATATTAAGAAGGTCTAGGCTAGAGACGTGTTCCGGCGTCGTTAAACCTAGCAGCTGTCGTTCGCCTGTTGGCTTTAGACAGCGCTAGTACGGACTTGCGCTCCCCGTACCGTCGCGCATATAAAGGGAGACCCCTATAGGTTTTCAATCCTTTATCCATAGGAAGCCGAGTCTGCCGCCCTATACCCGTGATACACCGAACACAGCATTCGGGGAGACTACCTGCACGTACGGAAAGTCCTTGGTCGATTTCTGTTTCATTTTGAAACCAAGGTGTATATTGCAGTTCACGGATATTTGGTACACCCTTTGTGCCTAGTTTTTCCTGAGCAGTCATTTGGTCTTTTCTGACTCCCTAAACTTGAAAAGACCGTCAAGCGCTTGTCCTTTCACGCTTGTATCAACTCTGAAAGAGATAGAGTCATATTTTTATCGTTTCTCGACTCTTAAAACATGAAACGGTAGAATTTGTTTATTTTCCAATGTGGTAAAATCAATCTCCCACGATAACACACCCGTTTAGATATTTCTTCTGACTGTTTGATCGTGTGTCTTAACTCGTTTTCAGCCCGTGTGTGTGTGTGCTCTCTTCTTCTAGTCTTTTGTCACGGTGGCGGAACCCTCGGTTTCGTCTACTGGTAGTCCTTACACGGACGATTCTTCAGAAGCTTCTGAGCCTTCTGTTGAACCACAGCAGCCTGTTGTCTCCGAGTTCCCTAACGGGGGACTGGTCCTCGCCGAGCAACCCTTTGGAGAACCAATTGAGTTCAACTGGCCCTTTTCGGACCCTGTGTCTGAATTGAGATTAGGAGCTGATTTCCTTTCTCTTACATCGGGTTCACCGTTTATTGCTGTTGTTTTTCCTCCTAGTCCTCGCCGTCTTCTGCGTGATTTAACGGCAGGATCCACCATGAGTGATTCTGGTGAGGAAATTCCCGGGTCTGATGACTATCAACGCATCCCTCGTAGATTGTTTGAGGGAGATGAGTCTGAGCTGGCTACCACATCGTCAGCTGGTCCTTCTTTGCCACAGGGATACAGATCTCTGGGTCAGATTATTTCAGCTGCTGCCTCTATGGGAATATCATCTCCTGCTTCGAGGCCAGCTGCCACTACACCCGGGGTGTCTCCTTCGACGCCCGTCACTTCTGTTCCCGTGCGACCCACCGTTTGTGTGGCTGCCTCTTCTGCTGTTGCCTCAGCATCTGCTTCTAGATCTGGGCCAACTCCAGAAGACATTTATCTAGCTACTGTTATACCGGAGAATATCTCTCCGGAGGAGTATCGGTTGTTTTTACAGCAGCCGAACGCCGGAGCTGGACAGCTCCCCCAAGATCCTTACCGATCTTTCTTTTCGCACTATGCACAAGACGGCACTCCCGTGTATGGTTTTCTGGGTCAGCTTGACGAGCATGGCGACATTTTGCGTCTTCCTGCTCCTGAGGCTTATCTGTATGTTCAAGGTTTACCGTACAACCAGGCTCAGAACTTGCAGGCACAACCTTTCCAAGGCCAACCTGCAGGTCAACCTGGCTATCAGTACGACCCACAGGGACAGCCCAATCAAGGCTACTCTGCGGGCCAGCAAGGGCCATTCTATAATCCGCAAGGACCATATTATAACCCTGCTGGTCAACCTGCTCAGCCTCAGCCGGGGTATCAACAGGGACCGGCCTATGGACCTGGGGGGCAAATCCAGCCTTCTTTACCGATGCAACCGCAGTATCCTGTTGTCTCTAACTTTGCATATCAGCCAGGACCACTTTATGGTTCTGCTTCAGGTCAAACTGGTTTCCAGCAAGCACCTGGTCCTGTTCCACCACCAGGCCAACCGGGTCATCCGGTACAACCTGGTGTCCCGCCTCCAGGCCAACCGGCTTATTCGGTGCAACCCGGGGCTCACTTACAACCAGGTCAGCCTGCGCAACCAGCGCCGCCTGTCTATCCGGGCCAACCTGTTCATTCAGGGCCACCCCCTCATTCGGGTCAACCTGTTCATTCAGGGCAGCCCTCTCATTCCGTTCACTCTGCTCAACAGCCTGCTCATTCAATGTCGCAGCCAAATCAACAGCTGCGCCCTACGTACCAGGCTCCGCAGGGTTCAACTTATCAGCAGTCTACTCATCCTCAGAGTGGTTATTATCCTCATGGTCAATCTCAGCTGAACTTTAACCACTATGGAGGCTCTCAGTATCCTCCTCCTCCACCCGGTTCTACCTACGCTCAGCAGCCAAATCCAAACGCTGCTTATACAGGGCAGACGCCTAATCAGGGCCCGAACCCTGGTTATCAAGCCCCACACAATGGTTACCAGCAACCAAATCAGTCTGGCTATACGAATTATGCCCCTCACGGTCAGAATCCTACGGAACAGAACCCATGGGGGCAGGGATATTCACAACCATCGTGGAGCATGGGTACCGGACCTTATTCTGGGACTGGCATGGGAATTAACCCTCCATTTCCGTTCCTGGCTACCTTGGATCTACCGGACGTTTCGAAGTTGACCAATGATCCGATTGCTCACAATCCATATTGGCCCCCGGTTCCGACCAAGATACCAGGAGATTGTCCCAAGTTTGAGGGCAAATCTGGAGAAGACCCCCAGGCGCATGTGATGACGTATCACCTCTGGTGTTCGTCTAACTCTTGGACTGACGATTCGGTTCGTTTGCGTCTTTTCCAGCGTACGTTAACAGGAGCTGCTGCTAAGTGGTACATAGAACTATCCCGTGGTATTTTTCAGGATTTCAACTCGTTAGCTATGGCTTTCCTCACGCATTTCCAGTTACCAGTCCGGTATGAGACTGGGACGCACCTCCTGTCTTCCCTGAAGCAGGACTCGGCCACTCACATCTCGGATCACATCCATGAGTGGCGACGCCGTCGTCGACTGATCAAGTTTCACATACCTCATCAGATTTTGACTCACTGGTTCACAACCTCCTTTGTGAATAAAATCGCTCAGGATATCGCGATGGGAGCGTGTGTGACGGAGGAACAAGCTATCGCGCGTGCCCAGTACCTGGATCTTGTTTATTCGCAATCTGGCACGCTTTATGACATCCTGCCTGATGCTCCACGGCCCGGAGCCAAAAAGGCCCCGCCCACCCCTACGGTGGATGGTGTCATTGGTTCCGTTTCTCAAAATTCGAAGAAATCTTCGAATGGGAAGCAGAAGGCTAATTCTTCCAACAATACCTCTGCTAATCCCACCTCATCCGATTCTGGTAAAACCGCGGAGGTGAATGCCGTCCAGGCCAATCCTGCGGACAAATCCTCCAAGGGGAAGAAGAAGGGCAAAGGAAAATCAAAATCTGATGCCCCAAAACCGGAATCTAAATCTCGATCAGAGGATGGCTCACAACGTAAGCCGAAATTTCCTTGCCTCATCTGTGAAGGTGACCATTACACTAAGGATTGTCCACGATGATCCGAAATTAGTCAACTTCTTAAAGGCTCAAAGGGAACTCCGGCTGTTTTAAAAGAGCCATTTCCATCTCAGCAGACCCAGATGGTCGAACAAGGTTCATCATCTACACCGTTTGGGTCTCAAGTTTTCATGATGAAGACTAATGCACCTATCACTATCGCTACGAGATCCAAGGATTACAATAATCAGCAGCAGGCTCCCGGGAAGGCAGTGGCGGATGGACCGCCTCCCCCACTTGCTTCTGGTTCATTGGAAATTGAGAAGCCGACTCTCGAACCCGTTGTGAAGCCACCTCCCAAGGGTGTTCTTTGGAGATCCTCTTATAATCCAAATGCTCGTGCCGCTCAACATTATAGCATCGTTGAGGATCTGGCACAGGCGCCATGTGCCATGTCTGCACTTGAGGTTCTTCAAAGTTGTCCTTCACAACGGAAGGCTTTACTGTCTGCCATCGGTGGTATTGATCCCGCCGACTCGAGCCTTCTCACCTTTGATCTGGAGAATTTTACTCCCCGGCTTCCACATCAAATCGCTTTGGTTATTCAAGTCGGGATTAACGGTCTGAACGTTCACAGAGCCATCGTAGATGAGGGTGCATCTACTTGTGTTATGTCCTCCGCTTGTTGGAAGGCCATCGGCTCTCCAACCTTATCGTCATCTCCCAATGCCCTTGAGGCATTTGATGGTCGGAAATCTAAACCCCTGGGAGTTCTCGAGAGTCTTGCGATCACATTACAGGGAAAAACTGTCAACGTGGAAGTAGAAGTGGTTGATGCTAAACTCAACTACAATATACTTCTTGGCCGCAGCTGGACTCATGCCATGCTCTGCGTGCCGTCTACCATCTTTCGATTCATCAAGTTCCCTCACGAGGGCAAGATTGTCACGGTAGACCAGTTGTCATTTTTTACCTCGAGCTCCGAGAACAACGTGCCGTATGTGGATCAAATTCCGAATCCCCCAGACAGCATAGGACCTAGTCTTTTCAAAGACCCAGTCCTCATGGGTATTTTCCCTGCACCGCCACCGAATACCGCTCAAGTCAACATGTTGTCCAGGACTGATGACCCCTGGCTGATTCCTACACCTGAGCAGGTATATGAGTTTGGAGAGTCCATGCCTTTAACGCCAGTAGAGATCAGCTACTGTGAGATTGTTGACGCATCGGACCCTCCACCTCCTCAGCATGCTCCGATGAGCATGGCTCTTGACGTCTATTCACAATCACCTTGGCTTGGTTAGGCTGATTCGCCTGATCCTCTTAGAGAGACTTTCCCCTCAGATGAGGCGATCATTGAAACTATGTCTCTTGAGGAGCTACCCTGGGGCGATGGGCATCATCGTTCCTCGTTTATGCCTAGCTTGGGGGTAATGACTGACTGTCTCGAGCGCTATGCTACTCAGGTTCCTTCCCCTCCTCTTCAAACACCGATCTTGACGCACGAGGTCTTTTCGGAGGGTAATCTGAGTAACATTACTCAAACGGTTCCTATCAACATCTCTGTTAAACCAGGGATGGTTGAGAACATTCATGTGGGTGTGACCTGTTCTCCCGAAGAGATCCAGGTCTATACGGAACTTTTCAAAGAATTCAGAGATGTTTTTACATGGTCCTACGAGGAAATGCCGGGAATTGATCCTAGTATTGTCGTGCACGAGATTCCAACCTATCCAGGTGCGAAACCCGTGCGCCAACGCTTGCGTCCCATGCATCCTCGGAAAGCCGCCGCTATCAAGGCAGAGGTTGAAAAACTTCTGAACGCGTGGTTTATTTATCCTATTCCCCTTACAGAATGGGTGTCCAATATCGTCCCTGTCGATAAAAACCAGGGTACCATTCGAGTCTGTGTGGATTATCGCGATATCAATCGCGCCTGTCCTAAGGATAATTATCCCACTCCGTTTATCGATCAGATTATCGACGATTGCGCCGGGAGTGAGATCTATTCCTTAATGGACGGTTTCTCAGGTTACAACCAGATCAACATTGCACCTGAGGATCAACATAAGACCACATTCATCTGTCCGTGGGGCACTTTTGCATATAAAAAACTCCCGTTCGGCTTAAAGAACGCTGGCGCCACATTTCAGCGAGCGATGTCATACGCTTTTCATGATATTCGCCATATTGTCCAGCCTTATCTGGACGACTTGCCTGCCCATTCGGGTAAGCGAGAGGATCACCCTGAGCATCTTCGCCAGATATTTCTTCGTTGTAGACGCTACAATATTAGGCTCAACCCTCATAAGTGCGTCTTCTGCGTCGATTCTGGCCGTCTTTTAGGCTTTATAGTCTCGAAAGACGGAATTCGCCTCGACCCTCTGAAGGTTGAGGCCATTATAAATCTCCCATCACCCTCCTCCCTTTATCAGTTGCAGAGTCTGCAAGGGAAAGCGAATTTTCTTAGGCGCTTCATCCCGAATTACGCCGAGGTGGCCAAAGGATTCACTCGTTTGTTAAAGCAGAATGTTCCCTTTCATTGGGATGAAATCGCTCAAGAATCCTTTGAGAAGCTGAAGACATTGCTCGTCAATGCTCCGTTGCTTCGTCCTCCGGACTACCACCGCGACTTTACTTTGTATCTAACCGCCGCATTAAGCACCATCGCCATGGTCTTGGTGCAGGATGACGAGAACGGTGATGAACATGTTGTTTATTACCTCTCTCGGAACCTTCTCGACCCGGAAACGCGTTACGCACATGTTGAGAAGTTGGCCTTAGCAGCCGTACACGCTGTACAGCGCTTTCGCCATTACATCCTTTTGCGCACGATAACAGTGGTTTCAGACTGTAACCCTAGGACGTATATTCTTTCTAGACAATTACTAGGGGGAAAGTACTCCAAATGGATCGTCATCCTGCAGGAGTTTGATTTGGAGTTCACCACTGCCAAGTCAACTAAATCACTGGTCTTCGCGGATTTGATATGTTCTCTCCCTACAGACTCTCTTCCTGAACAATCTGAAGATCATATACCGGACGAAACGTTGTTTCTTATTGATACTCGTGATCCTTGGTACGGAGACATCATAGTGTATCTTCAGACCGCAACATTCCGGTCTGAGTTGGATAAAGCTGCACGCCGTCGGATTCGGCACCAGTCCCAACCCTACCGCATAGTGGGAGATACCCTATATCGTATTGGAGTAGATTCGGTGCTCCGACGATGCCTTACCTTGGACGAGGCCGAGAAAGTCTTGAATGACTGCCACAGTGGCGCCTGTGGTGGACACATGTCCGGATATGCCACTGCCCAAAAGATTCTGAGGGCAGGTTATTTCTGGCCTTCTATATTCAAGGATTGTATCACTGCAGTCCGAAAATGCCATCCGTGCCAGATTTTTCAGCGCAAGATGCGCGCGCTGCCGTTGCCTTTGCATCTCGTTATTACCGTCGGCCCTTTCGCGAAATGGGGCGTGGATTTTATGACGTGTAACCCTCACTCGGCCGGGGGGCATGCGTATATCATTGTCGCCGTCGACTACTTCACTAAGTGGGCCGAGGCGATGCCTACACTAGCTGCTGACGGAAGAACGGCTGCTTCTTTTTTATTCAACCATGTTATTGCACGATTCGGGGTTCCTCAAGCTATCGTCACTAATCACGGTACTCATTTCCGCGATTACATGATGGCGGAGCTGACAGCTGCGTTGGGCCTGCGTCACGACAGCTCAACGCCATACTACCCTCAAGCGAACGGTCAGGTTGAAGCGGTGAACAAGGTTTTGGTCACTATGCTTCAACGAACAGTTGGGATTCATAAATCCAGTTGGCATCTCCAACTGTTCTCAGCTCTCTGGGCGTACCGAACATCTGCTAAAAGTGCAATCGGATTCACACCATTCCAACTGGTGTACGGTCTGGAAGCTACTTTGCCGGTTGAATGTGAAATTCCTTCGCTCAAATTAGCTGTGGAGCTCTTACCGGATACTTCTCCTGAGGAAGAACGTCTTCTGTATCTCGAACGGTTGGATGAAACCCGTCGTCTAGCTGCTTTGATCATCGAAGAACAAAAGAAGAGGGTCAAATCTCATTTTGATCAATCTGTTTCTCCCCGTTCTTTCATTGAAGGAGACCTAGTCCTCTTGTACGATCAGGCACATGATAAGCTTGGTGCCGGTAAACTCCAGCCCATGTGGCATGGTCCCTATATAGTAAAACGTGTTTTGAAAAATGGGGCCTACGAGCTTATAGACTACGAAGGAGTTCCATTGGCGCAGCCCAGAAATGGGCTGTACCTTAAGAAGTACTACGCCTGAAATGATTTCTTGGTGTGGTGTGTGTACATAGGTGTGTGATTGTAATTTGTGTGCATGGTGTGGTGTGCTTTGTAAACATCTTTCTGCTGATCGGGTCTTCCTGGTTGTGCAGATGTCTTTTCATCCATTTGTTGGTTTCGCGGACGGTGCCTCCCGCAGTACCAGGAATCTGTCTTCTACAGCCTGGGTAATCTACGATCCTGCTGGTGAGTTGATCGACCTGCAGGGTGTGTGTTTAGGACGTACCACGAACAATATCGCGGAATATAGCGCCGTGCTGGAATTATTAACCGAGGCAGTAAACCTTGGTATCCGTGAATTGCTCGTGCACCTAGATTCGCAGCTTGTAGTGTTGCAGCTGAACGGGCACTATTCGGTAAGAAACCCGTCCATTTTACGATTGTATTTGCGTATTCGATTACTGGAAAGGAATTTTGAATATATTACATATCATCATATACCCAGACATTTGAATACATTGACAGATGCAGTAGCAAATTTGGTGTTAGATAGACATTTGCGCAATTTATAAATCATCATCACATGTAAAGAAGACTCATCCAGAAATAGATATGCATATATATAGATATCGAAATGTTTACATAGAAGTGTGTCACATAAAACTCAAAAAATATACATAATTTTCTTAATACATCCAGAGACACGGTGTCTCTCAAAAAATAGGTGTGGCTAAATCCTAGAGACTAATCAGCATGGTGCTCATGATAGCACGTCACTGCACGCACTAGCCGCCTCAGGATTCGCTGGAGCCGGTTTGGAACTCCCACCGTATGGCGCTGGTACTCCATCGGTACATCTGACAGTCGGGCATAGTCTGGGATCCCATGGACGATCCCCTCGAGGTTCTGAACCAGTGCCTCTCCTCCGGTGCCTTCCCCCTGGATCTCAGGGGCGAGTTGTGTCCTCCGGGAGATAGGAGACACCCCAGTTGGTCTCTCAGGTCCTACATCTGCATGCATATATAATTGTGTTAAGACAAGTGTGTATTAACAAAAAACATATAAACATAAAATCAAAATATGAGGTCTTACCCAGCTCTTCATCCCAGTCGTCTCCTTCTGGTAGCGGGAGATCTGGGTCCCCTGTAAAGTCAGTTCCCGAATAGGGCCAATCTTCCACAACGATCAGTTGGCGCCGTAGCCACCTAAAGAACTCGGGCTTCTAGGACATCTGTTGCCCGCCTCCAGATCTGGGCATCAGTGCTGCCCAGCGAGCCATTCTCGGCTCTCGTGGTACCGGACTCGCCACATGGGCCTCTTGGCCCTGGAAGGTTGGTATGCGTTCTAGAATGAACAATACCAAGATGGAACCATACCCAAACTGCTTCAGTTTGCCCCGTTTGCACTTTGTGAGCTGCCTTTTCATGTTGATCGTGACGGTTGTTGCCCAATCATACAGTTGGGGACCCATGCATTCTGAGGCCAGTAAGAGTTGAGTCTTTGTAGCCTCGTGTGGTGCCTGCGATCCAGCAGCCCGCGTAATGGTGTGGAGTACAACTCTCAGTGCTAGGTCAGGGATGGTTGAGATGTATACCTTCTTACTCCCTGTTCCTGTTTGTGCCCCACGGCACACCCGCGCCATTACTTCTTCCATCTTCTCCCCTGATGGTCTGCTCCCAGTCAGTACAGGGATTGGACCCCTGTGGGATAATCCAGTAACAAAATAAATGTCGGTGACCTCCAATTCCAACACCTGGTCTCGTATTTTGAATACCTGGTCATTTTCATCCCAGAGGTTGATCAAATATTGGAGGAGCTCAGGCTGAGCTCGTAAGCATGGCGTGAGGAAGAAATTTTTTAAGCCACAGTCTCTCAGAGCATTCATACATGCTTGGCTTTGCATGGCCTCTTCGTCCTCATCTCCGTGTTCTCGTTCCTTCCATTCAATTGCCATTCTGACTGTTTATCTGCATTCACATGGTCCAAAGCCCCTAATTAGATCTTTTGTGAGCTTCAAAATTCAAGAAATTTGGCATAAATAGTGGAATTTAGGCGGAAATTTGGGTTCCGCCGCTGGCGCGACTGTTTTGCTGACAGTCGCGCCATGTGGCGCGGGCCCTTTGGTAAAAAGAGCTCAGTGGCGCGGGTCCGTGCCCGATACCCGCGCCACTTGGCCCGGCCCTAAAATTTCAAAGGTGCCCTTACAGAGCTGATTTATGAAAGGAAATCATTAAAAAATGCATGGAAAGAAAGAGAAAAGGAGCGCCTCTTACCTGTCACAGACGAGACGCTGAATAGTTGCCTGGATTGGTCGCAATCACCGTCAGAAGATTCTGCTCCGAATGGACCACTGTTGCTCTCCACAAGGTAAATAGTAAAAAGTAATTTCATTTTTTACCATTGGACATATTTATAACTTTTCGACGTTAAAATGAGCTTTAAAAGTTATTTTTTGTCAAATATTTGCATGTATTATGTCGAAAATGAATTTTACGCTTGTTGGGTATGTGCAGTGACAGGTTTTTGCGACTTAAAAGGTGGAAACGAGTTGTATTTTATACTTTTTCGGACTCGGTAAATACACGAAAAAGTCACTCTGGAGTCATCTTTCAGCTCTTTTCTGACTCTCTAAATATGAAAAGATCGCCGAGGCCCTTTTCGTTTCGATCTCGTTAAAATGGACACGAATCGACATTCACCCAGTATAAGTTTAACCCTTTTTCGGGCTGGGCTGGATCGATTACGAAAAAGGAATACCCCAGCCTATCGCGACTAGGAGGTTTTCCCGGATATTGTTTTCTACCTTTTCGGATCTGGGGAACTATTTACGAAAAGGGACTTGTGGAGTTTTCTTTTCCACTGTCTTTTCAAACTCTCTAAACATGAAAAGACACCGAGTTCTTCCTTTGTCAGACTCGTTAAACCCTGATGACATTGGATTCCGTCGCAATGACGTTCTCCGAGTTTCTCCTTCCTAGGACTCGTTAAATGCACTAGGATGGATTCGCTCGAAGGGCGGACTTATATCACAAGCATATGCTATCCCCTTCAAGCTTGTTATCAAAAATAATTGGGGTACTCGCCAGAAATGGTGGGGGAAAAATGGAACCATCGTCGTTGTCATCGGCAGTATGTCGCTCTCGAACATGGCACTTGTCTGCATTCGTGTCGGGTTGGGGACATCTCATCTCGCTGCTTCACTTTGCTTCCATGGGTTTGGGTAATCTCTTTTGACCTCTCATTTGTTCACTGCCTCGTCGCCATGACCTTTGATCCGTTGATGTCAAATACTGCCAAGTCCATTGTCGTGCCGTTCATGTGTTCAAGAGAAGTTGGCCTCTGCAAATATCAACCTTCCTCTGTTTCTCATATGGTCCTGATTCACAACAAACATTATGTTCCTCTGTCTCGTGTCGATGATGTGGGAATCATTATGGCCCACCTTCGATCAAGGTCACTTCCTGTCGACTTCAACTCATTATCCAGGAAGTTGGTCTAGAGACTCCCGATGGTACCTTGGAGCCTGCATGCCTCAATGGCAGGTTCGTCGCATTCGACGTGAAGTTTACATCATTGACTTCCGATCGAATGATTCTGCGGGTGTTCGACGTCAACTCATTTATTCACACGCCGTAGATTGTACCTGTAGTACCTTGAGAACCATTGTCATTATTGGTGGTTTCTCTCGTGTCTGTTAACGGCTTTCATCATTGGCTGGTAATCAGACGATGTTCTTGCATGTTCAACATCAGCTCACACATTCACATGCTCGAACTTGTACTTGTTTGGGTCGAGATGGAGCGCAAGACCCTGGATTGTGTCTGTTGTAATCCAGGCTGCGATTGTGGATTGTTATGTACATGACTCACTGATTGGATGGCTGCGACCATACCTGAGTCTATTTGTTTGATCTTAGTTGGATGGCTGCGCCCATACCCTGGATCCAGATTATAGCGTACTCTGTTCGGATGGCTGCGTCCATACCATATATGTATATCATGTACTTGAGATATCAGTTGTATCTTTCTGTGCAGATTTTCCGACGGCGGGCCTTCAGTTGGACATGTTCTCGTAAAGCATTTCACCCCTCTCTCTCTCGGGCCTCATGCTTTAGGGGGCATCTGTTACACAGTAACTTGTCACCGTCCCTACCATTCCCCGTCCCGCACAATGGAGGACCCATTATGTGACCTGTGAACACTGTCATGCCTTGAAAACATCATCAATGCATCCCTCCGAGTATGAGCTTCATTTCCCCTTGAGACATCTCCTTGCAAAATCCATGAAAAACAGCTCTTTTTGCATTGGCGCGGGTAGACAGTTCACTGCTCGCGCCAATTAGGGAAATCCTGTAAAGAGGTCGCGCCACTTGGCGCTCTGTCATAGAGCAGCAATCGCGCCACCCATTTTAGGGACTGTTTTTTAAATATGGATGGCGGAAGTTGAGTTCAAACAAACTCACAACCATTGCCTATCTTGAGTTGGGAGGTTTGGCTGCGGGAGTTCTATGGAAAGGAAGTGGTTTTGCCACCTTCTATGGAACCTTCCTTGTTGATAGGGCCAATCCCATAATAATAGGGATCCCAACTCCCTCCTTCCCCATCTATAAAAGCTTGCTCAGATCCATGGCAAGCTAGTCTGGAAGTGCTGAAGCTTTGCATCTCCCTATTCCCAAGTGCCTTTGTGCCGTAAAGAATCCCTTCTTTCCCTTAAGGCCCATTCAAGCGAGGAGACCATTGTTACGAGACTCTGGAGAGGTTTCCCTTTCCTTGGCGAGCTTTGCGAGACGTGGACGACCGGAGACCCGTTCGAAGGAAGCTGCGACGTCAGAAATTGGTTGTAACTTCTATTCATTTATCATTTTAATAGATGACTATGATTATGGTTCCACTCCTTTTTCCATCATGTTAATGCGAGTAATATCTTTTCTGACCGATGTTTAGTTACGTATGCTGGTTCCTATGCTTGTATCTGTTCGTTTCTTCTGTGTGCAGGTGTTCATCCGCGGAGATCGCGGAAGGATTGTGATCTGCCAGGGCCGAAGGACGGGGACATCTCTTCTTCAGATCTAGTGTTGGAATCCAGAATAATAAATTCAAAATAAATGTTCTGCTCATCGGATTAAGATATATTTTATATGGATTTTACACCTCTCTGAAAGAGGAATCCAACAAAAATATTAGCCTCTTAATCTGAGCATCACAACATGGAGTTTGGACCTAGTTGTCCAAATTTAACACTCAACCAGTTGCCAAACTTCATGTTTGATTAGATCCCAAAAATAGTGAAAGAAATTGGAAGTAAAGCCGTCGAGTCCCGGAGCCTTACCATCCTTGAACTACGCCATTGCTGCATCCACTTCCTGGGGGGAGACAGGGCGTAGAAGCATTTGATTGTGCTCAGCCGTGACCAAGTTAGGTATAAGCCGCTTGATTTGGTCTATAGCTGGTTGTCTATTGACTGAAGTTCTTGTTGGATGCCCTTAAAATAATCCACGAGTTCCTGTTCCATATCTTCATTCTTCTCCATCTGCTCTCCTTGCTGATTGGTGATGTGGCTGATTCTGTTTTACATTCTTCGTTGGATAGTGGAGCTGTGGAAGAATTTGGTATTTCTTTCGCCTTCCTTTAGCCAACGAATTCTTGATTTTTGCCTCCAGAGGATCTCCTCCTGTTTATATCTATCCTCCAACTATTTTTGAAGGTCTTGCTCCTTAGAAGCAAGAGTCTCTGATCTACCTTTAGTAATGATTTCCTGTTGCACTTCATTCATTTTTTGCTCAAGGATCTTCTTTTCCAAAAATATATTCCCAAAGACCGTCTGATTCCAATTTTTGATCTGACCCTTGATGAACTTGAGCTTTTGCTGGAACTGGTACATTTTGGAGCCATTTGGCGGTTTAAAACTCCTCCATGCAGCATGTATCATTTCTTTGAAGGATGAATGAGTAAGCCAGAAAGCTTAAAATCTAAACGGCCGCTTTGGATGAGATCCTATATCTTTCCATTGAAGAAGAATGGGCCAGTGGTCCAAGCCGGCAAAGGGCAGAATTGAGCCTGTGATATCCCCACCCACATGTATGGCATTGTCCGATATGAGGAATCGATCTAATTTTGAAGCTATTTGCTGACCTCCTGCTCTTCTGTTGTTCCAGGTGAATATGTCGTTAGAGAAAGGTATATCAATGAGCCAATTGTTATTGATGAAGTTTTTGAAGTGGGTACATTCCGGATCGAGTCTAGTCCTTCCTCCAGATTTTTCATCCATCCTAGTGATCATATTAAAATCTCCTCCAATGATCCAAAGGGGATGGGATCTATTCGAATTCAGATGCTCCAAAGTGTTTAAGAGCGCTAACTTACTAGCCTGATCTTGGGGAAAATAAACATTGGACAGATCCCGTGTATGTTAGTACCAATAGGATGGAAGGTAGCCTGGATGAGGTTGTGCGCTGCATGAAAATCGGCGAGCATCATGGATTGTGTATCCCAGGCTATTGCAAGTCCACCTGAGAATCCAGAGGCATCCACTGCTAACGAGCTACTACTGGGCCAAGCCTTTGATAAGATTGAGCCAAGCATTTTACTGTTGCATTTAGTTTCCTGAAGAAAGAGTATTTGAGGCTTCTCTTTCTGAATCATTTTCTTAATCATCCTGTACTTCCTTGGGTTGTTAAGCCCTCTTACATTCCATGAGACTAACTTCATGGGGAACTATTTGCAAGCGGTTTGAAGAACCGTGTTAACTTCGGATAACGCCCTGAATCCACCAGCATCTCCCCCAACGCGATGGTGTGCTGCCATTCTGGTTTTCTACCTCTCTTTCTGGTTTTCGTCAGCACTTTCAGGCTATCCCAATGACTGCCTGGCTGAATACCCAATTTCTTCTGCTGTTGAACTTTAGAGAGGGCTGCCTCTAGTGATTCTATTTGTCGAGGATTGATCTTGTCAAATTCTTTCTTTCTGCAAGCATCTTCTAGGCCTATGAGATCCAGTTCTCCTAGATCAAAGCCTTCTGAATCTTCCTCCATGTGGGTAGACTGAACATCTTCCGGAGAATCTTTACTGTCTTGACTGGGGTTGGAAGGATGCCCATCCAGGTCCATGAGATTAGGGACCCAAGTCACCTGCTTTTGCTTTGAGGGGTTGGAATCTGAGAGTGCTACAGATTGCGGCTCAGACTGAGAGGGCTCAGAGGTAGCAGGGTTGGGCTGAAGCGAGGGGGAGGCAGAAGGGGCTGCTGGAGTGAGAGAGGCAGGGGTAGTGTCGGTCTGAGGGTCAGATTGAGCAAGAACGGAAAAGCTATTGCTGGTGGATGGGGCAGTAGCAGAAGTGCTAGGTTTTTTCCCAGAAAGAGTGGATTTCTTGTTATTTCTTCTTCTGGAGGGAACTTTAGTAAACCCATCTGCTTCCGTTTTATCTCCGGCTTCTTGACTCCTGGTCTAAGCTATTAGAGGGCAATCTCTGAACAGATGTCCATGGGCATGGCACCTTCTGCAACGAAAAGGAACATGTTCGTAATCTAACGGTTGAACCCATTCAAAATCATCATGAAATAAGCTTACCGCGTCTGGTAGGGCATTGTCCAGATGCATGTAGACACATATTCGAGCATAGGAGGTATACCTTCGTAGCTTAGTTTCTTCTGCTATCTTTATGAACTCTCCTAACCCTCTTCCAATCTCCTGAAGTGATTTCTCATCCCAATATTCAAGTGGCAGCGAGTATAGACGAATCCATACTGGCGCCCAGTTGAAATTTCCTTGGTCTGGGTTGAATCTTTCAACCCAGTTCCTAAGATATAGCCCTACCGAGTTGAAGAAATAGGGGCCCTCGTCCATTACCCTGTTTCTGTCCTCGATGCAGTTAAAAATAGCTGTGAAGAAGCCTTTCGGACCTAGTTGCAAAGTAACATGTCCCTTGGGCTTCCATTTGGACGCTATCCATCCTTGTAAGGCTTTTTCAGTTGGCCAAAACCCAATAAATTTCCCAATGAGGGCGTGATCCCTCATGTACTGAATTCTGGCATTGATTCGATGACTTGGCAAGTCAATTTTGGGTCTATTTGGAGCTATGGGCTTACAGGTGGAAGAAGTAGCCTGCGGCAGATCCGTTTGTTTTCCAGAGGTCGACTTCTGAGTCACCTCTGTCTCCTGCTTGTTGTCAAAATCATTTTTGCTCAAATCGGGCATTCCTTCATTTCCGCCTTCATTTGCAGGGGGAGGCCGACTGCACCCCCCCATTGCAGTCGCCATGCTTGTGAGCAGCGCTTTGCTGATAGAGGAGGACAGCGCCGTCAGTGCTTAACCTAGTTGCAGAGATCGCTAGGGTTTCGACAAAGAAAGAGAACGATTAACCCTAGCAGAGCGCGCATCGCCTCTTTGAATTTCAATAAACTTCTGATGACAGCATTGTGAGAGCAATCGGTGTGGGGACATTGACATTTGATAGGGAACCCAAACCTCCATCGAAAGTGTCAGATGTTCTATATGTGCCTAAAATGAAGAAGAACTTGATATCCGTCTCAGCACTTCAAGACAGAGGCCATGAGGTGTTGTTCAAGAGAGGGCAGGTGCTTATATATCTTAGGGGAACTCTAGCTTCTTCAGCGAGAGTGATTGGTGTGTGCCATGCCAAGGTGTACAAGTTCTCATTCCAACCCCTGATGGCATTGAGTAGCAATACCAACAGCAGATCTAGCAGTTTAGAGCTGTGTGAGATTTGGCACCGCAGGATGGGGCACACGTATCATAGGGCCTTGAGGACATTGTGGAAAATCACCACTGGAGTGCCAGATTTCAATTTTGATCACCTTGATGTGTGCAGAGGATGTGCTATGGGGAAGTTTGCCAAATCCCCTTTTCCCAGCAATGACAACAAATCGACAGGGATCCTTGACTTGATTCATACCAATGTGGAAAAAGTCGAAGTCGGGCTTAAATCGGCAAGGGTCCAAAAGTTGAAAAACTCAATAAAGTCGGGAGTTTTTTGAAAAAGTCGGCAAAAAGTCGACAAAACTAAAAAAATACAAAATATTCATTTTTGGAAAAAATCTTGATTTAAAAAAAAAAGAAAAAAATTACTAAAGCAACAACTACCTCACTCACGATTTTTTCGAAAAAGTCGGCAAAAATTCGGGACTTCGAGGATTAAATCGCGACTTTTTCAGGGATGAAAAAGTCGGCAAAAAGTCGGCCGATAAAGTCGGCTCCGGGAAAAATTCGAGATTTTTTCAAAATGCCGGGACTTTTTGCCGACTTTTTCCAAACTGATTCATACCGATGTGAGTGGTCGGATGTCTCATGTATCCTTGAGTGGCTATGAGTATTATGTGTTATTCTTTGATGACCACTCCAGTCAGACCTTGATTTATTTCTCGAAGACCAAGAGTGAGGTCTTCAAGCAGTTTCAAGAGTTCAAAGCTCTTGTGGAGACCCAGACAGGTCGGAAGATCAAGGTCCTCAAGTCGGACAACGGAGGGGAGTATACCCTTGGTGAGTTTGTTGATTTTTGTGCTGAGGCAGGCATCAGGAGGGAGTTCACAGTTCCTTACAACCCCTAGCAAAATGGGGTTGCGAAGAGGAAGAACAGATCTATCGTAGGGGTTGCCAAAGCCATGCTTCATGATCAGGGGTTACCTTTATTTTTGTGGGTAAAGGCCTACAACACTGCTATGTACTTGCAGAACAAGGGTCCACATCGTGCCTTGGGCAATGTGACTCCGAAGGAGCCGTTTTCTTGGAAGAAGCTTGATATTTGTCACTTTCGTATCTTTGGGTGCATTACATACTCCTATGTTCCCAAGGAGAAGAGGACCAAGCTAGAACCCACTGCAGACAAGGGCATCTTTGTGGGTTATAGCAAGACCTCGAAAGCTTATCGGATTTATATTCCTGCGAAGAGGAAAGTTGTTGTCAGGCGGGATGTGAAGCTCGAGGAGAGAGCTTTCAGGAGGTCACGGGAGTTAGAGTATTTGGATTCACCAAATCCTCTGGAGCAGCTGAGTCAGTGACAGGGATCCAGTGGTTAGGGATCAGGAGGTACATCGATTACAGTGTCAAGTCCATCAATGAGCAATGGCTCTCATAGACAGGTGAGTGGTGCTTCGGGCAGCATGCAAAGTAGTCCGCAGAGTAGTTCACAGGGTAGTCCACTGATGGATAGTTCACATGGTACTTCAGCATCTACAGGCACAGGTTCAGGCATGAGGTTAGTTGGCAGGCCTTTAGGAATCCAGGCTTCTAATGAAGATGAGAATTCTTTCACTCCGGTGGGAGAAGGATGCTCAGGGAAGAGGACGCCCAAGTGGCTTCAAGACACCTTGCACGAGGCCACATCAGTTGTTGGGCCAAAGAGACAGGTTAGAGAGAGTAAACCACCTAAGCGGTTATGTAGTTACATGGCATTGATAACAAGTATTGTTGACTCTGAGCCTTCTAGTTATGAGGAGGCAACTAGCCAGCAGGTCTGGAGAGAGGCCATGATGGAGGAGTATTCTTCTATTATGAAGAACGATGTTTGGGAGGTAGTGCCAAGGCCTGAAGGTAAATCAGTGGTTACTTCCAGATGGCTTTACAAGATAAAGCATGCTACAGATGGCAGCATCGAGAAGTTCAAGGCTTGGTTTGTGGTGAGAGGGTTCTCACAGGTAGAGGGAGTTGACTATGAGGAGACCTTCGCTCCCATGGTTCGGTATATATCTATTCGCTCCATTATATCGATAGCAGCAGAGATGGATTAGAAGATACACCATATGGATGTGAAGACTGCATTTCTCAATGGCTTCATTCAAGAGGAGGTTTATATTGAGCAGTCGGAGGGCTTCAAGGTGCATGGGAAGGAGTCCCATGTATGTAGATTGAACAAGGCACTCTATGGTCTGAAGCAAGCTCCTAGAGCTTGATACTCGAGGATTGATACATACTTGCAGCAGTTAGGTTTCACAAAGAGTGAGACTGATCCGAACCTATACTTATTGTGGTAGGTGAGGAGCCCCTCATTCTGGTTTTGTATGTTGATGACTTGGTCATTACAGGTGCAAAGAGACTCATTGAGGGTTGCAAGAGAGATCTTGCTTCAGAGTTTGAGATGAAGGATATCGGCTTGATGCATTATTTTCTGGGATTAGAGGTGTGGCAAGAGGAGGGGCATTTCTTCCTCGGACAAGGAAGTACATTGTGGACATTCTTAGCAGATTACACATGGAGGATTGCAAACCCATGTCTACACCTATGATCACTAACTGGAAGAAGCTTCAGGCTTCAAATTCCGAGTTGGTGGATCCTACTTTGTACAGATAGTTGATCGGTTCATTGACTTATTTGGTCAACACTCAACCAGATATATGTTTTGCAGTTAACACTATGAGTCAGTTCATGTGTGAGCCCAAGAGAGTGCATTGGGTGGCTGCAAAACACATTCCTCGTTACTTGTAGGGTACTGTGGATTATGGTCTGCATTATAGACAGGGTGAGACTGACAGGGTACACTGATTCATATTGGGTAGGTTGTGTTTCAGATAGGAAGAGTACTTCAGGGTGTTGTTTTGGGTTGGGTTCGACAGTTGTGTCATGGTTCAGCCGGAAACAACAATCAGTTGCATTGAGCTCAGTTGAGGCAGAGTATATGGCTGCTAGTTTGGCTAGTTGTGAAGCCATATGGCTTCGCAAGATGTTGTTTGGTCTATTTGGTCAGGCATTGAGACCTTCAGTGATTTACTATGATAATCAGAGTTACATTAAACTCACAGAGAATCCAGTTTTTCATGATAGATCAAAGCATATCAGGATCAAGTATCACTTCATTAGAGACTATGTCCAAAAGGGAGCTGTCAAGCTTGAGTACATTTCCACAAATGAGCAGGTAGCAGACATTTTCACCAAAGCCTTACCACGGGGTAAGCATGTCTACTTCAGAGACGAAATGGGAGTGGTGAGGAACCCTTTCCTCGGTAAGAGGGAGTGTTAAAATTTGGGTACCAGAGAACAAGTGGTTCTCAAAGGGCTTTGATCTTTGGCCTAGGGAAAAGTGTCCAAATTTATTTGTACTTTTCTCCTAAAGTGACTTTATAAGTGGTAAAGTCAAATCTAATTTTAAAGTGACTTTATAAGTGATAAAGTTACATTCTAATTTGAAAGTGACTTCAATGAAAAATTAGAAAGTGAAAAAGTGACTATAGAAATAAAAGGCTAAGTGGGTCTTTATTTAAGTGGGTGAGTTAAAAAATAGAAAGTGAGAATTAAATGCACATTTATTCTGATCTGTAGACCTAAATGAATCTCAGCCATTAGATCTTAGGGTTACCCAAAAGGTCATTTAGGGTAAAAAGAGAGGAGAAGAGGAAAAGATCAATTCAGTCTTTCATGAGCTATTGAGAGAAAGAGGAGAGCAGGAGAAAATTTCTGAGCAGTGAGAAGTTGAAGGAAGGCAGCAAGGAGACTTCAGCAAATCCCTATAGCAGCATTATTGGCACAAATCCCAAGGCAGAATCCATACAGCATGAGTTTGGCACAGATTTCGAGGAAGGGGAAGGCACAAAAATCGAGGAAGAGGAACAGCAGCTTTAGCACGAATTTCGAGGCAGATTCTGGACATGAAAACTGAGGAGAAGCACTGTTGTTATTTCAGAATAGATTTCGAGAAATCCATACAACAGCTGGCAGCACAGTTTTCGAGACAGATTATGGGCACGTTTTGAGGAAGTACAGTTGTACTTTTCCATACAGTCCGTACAACCATACGACCGTACTACAGAATTATGGGCACATTTTTTGAGGGTGATAGTTCATCATTTAATGTTGTTCATTTATTGTTTTAATTTATGTTTTGTTGTTGGCACGTTTTCCGAGGCAGAGTGCCAGCACGGAGATCGAGATAAGTTAAATATGTGGTTGCTGGAATTTTTACTGTGTATTTTAGTTTCTCTGTAAAAGCATTTTCAGAAATAAAGAAGAGCTTTCAAACTGGTTTTCCCCAAGAGTTGTAGGGGATTTATCCAGGGTCACATTGGCCAAAAATCGTTGTGTTATTTTCTGTGTGGCTGTCATATTTTACTGTTTTATTTCTGCATTTTCCAGCAGTTGTGAAATCTCCAAATTTGTGTTTTCAGAAATTTCTGTCATTTTCATATTTTAGTATTTATGTCATGCTTGGATTTAAAACTATATGCATGGAGTGACATTATGGGAATTTTGAGGTCTAAAATGGACCTCCTAAGGAAATAATAAAATAATAGCTAAACCAATAAAATAATATTTATGAATTTTCAATTCACTTTTTGCACCACCATCCATGTAACCATAATTAAATTCAATTCAAAAGTTGTACCAAAATAAAATTAATAAAAAAATTGTATTGATGTGATTACAAATAAGAATGAGCTTTTCAAGAAAAAGTCATTATCATTGAACAACTAATGCATGTGTCCTTTGTACTTAAATAACTTAAAATATAATATAAATATAAATTTATAAATTCTTAATTATATTATATGCTTTCAATTAAAATTTATGTTATTTAAATTGCATAATAACATGTAATTAATATACTATATAAAAATAATATAATAAATGTATAGGGATATGCATTGTTTCTTTCAAAAAATATGAAAAGACAATAATATATTTTTATTCAAAAAGTGTGAAATGACATTTATTATGAGTACTTTACTTTGACTTTAAAAGTACTTAGAGCACTACCATGGTTAACCATGAGTTTTTATCCACCATTGAGAATGTGACAAGTAAGTACCTTTAACTCAAGCAATGCCACCTCAACCATTAGAGATGATGTCATCCCCTAAAATGTGATTGGTTCTCATAAAGTGAATTTTGATTGTACATTTTCCTTAGAAGGCCCATTTTAGACCTCAAAATTCCCCTAATGTAAGGAAAATTGATAACTTGAGTGGGGGTTGAAATTTCTACAGGATTTAGAATTAGGCGTTTGGGGAAGTCCTGAGTTGGACCAGCTGACTCCCAAGGAAATAAGATATAAAGAGCCCTCCGGATCTAATTCCCTAAGCTTATTGTAAGTTCTCTTTTTGCAGGGTTTTTCTAGGGCTTGTGCCTAAATAAAAAAATTTATCTTAAATTTTATTGAATGTAACGTTAGATCTGGCTAGTAAGAGCCTTAGATCTTCATATCTAAGAGCAAAGTTAGACTTACACTCCTCAGATTTGATAGATATGCATGTCCTGTGGATAGATCTGTACTTTTAATTGTGTGAACATTTAGAAAAAAATTTAGTTTTTCTGACTTCTAACTGGGAATCGGGGTTTCATTTTCGATTTTTTGCATATATTGGGTTTATTGGGTTCCTGGTTTCTGATTTTGTTCAGGTAATATTCGGAAAGTTTCAGAGAAATGTTTTTATATTTGAGCCAGATCTAGGCCCTGGAGGGTAAGATCTGGTCTCAAGATCAAATTGTTTGCAGATCTGAGCGGGATCTTGCCTCGAAGTATAAATTGCAGGTGCACTCATTTAAATCCGAATTTTAAAATCTGAGTTTACTAGTTAAAACAGATTTTTGGGCAAGGAAAAAGTTTAAAATTTTATGCACCAGTGTGTGCCTGCATTTTTGTTTGTTCATGGGTTGCCCTCATTTGTTGTTTAGCCTCCCTTCCATCCGCAGCTCCTTCCCTTTCCCTGTGCGTTTTATTTCTTTTTTAATGCATGCGTCCTTCATCCCTGTGTTGCCTTTCCCGTGGTTGTCATCTCATTCCCGTAGTTGTCCATCACTGCCATTCTTTTCCCTTGCGTTCTCCCTCTGCACGCAGCCTCTGCGTCCCTTCCTTTCATCATATTTGTTGCTTTCCTCTGTGCTTACCGTCTGCTGCCAGTCCTTTGCTCCCTCATGCTGCCATCTTCCCCCACACAGCCTTTCTCTCATGCTTCCATCTTCTGTCGTCGTCCTCCTCCTCCAGCTCCCTCGTTGTCCCGTGCCTCTTCTCTGCCTCCTCTGTCCGAGCCCCCTTCATCCATCCGCTCGACCTGCGTTGCGGCTACCTCTTTTACACTATTCTAAATCTAACGCATCATAACAATAAAACATTAAAATTTAGCTTTGATTCCCTTGTTTCTCTAAGGTCGCTTTTGATTTTTTTAATCTTTTGTGTTTATTTGGCCTTGGTTTAATTTAAAAAATTTATTAACTTTTGACATTTAAAAACCTTTAAAAATCAAAAAATTAATAAGATTTAAAAATATTCAAAAAATAAAAAAAATTCATTAATTTTTAAAAATCAAAATAAGAAATTTTTAACTTTTAATTTTAAATTTTTTAATTTTTGTGACATAAAATTTTTTTTAAAAATCAATTTTTGGGACAAAGGGACATTTAAATGTTGAAATCTTAGGCTTAAGAAAATCATTAATTGCTTGCCATTTAAATTTCATTGATGGTAACCGCTTTTTGAAATTTAAGGTTTTCAAGTTGCGCATTGGGTTTTGAATATTTCGTGCTTGACATCTATTAAGATTACTCGTCGTTTAATTAACTCTAACTGTTGTTTAATTTACTTGGACTGATATTTATTGCATATCAAACTTTGAGAACTTTTCAAGTAATGATAAATTGTATGTCCTTCTTTCCTAGATTGAGTATCTTTAATGCATTATCTTGAAGGTGATATTAAAGAATTGTGAAGCTATTTTTGTTCTCTTTGAGTTATAATTGTATTGGAATAATAAGCTTATGTTTAATTGGAAGTTACATTACATTGTTGAAAAGGCTTATCTTTCAATTTGGTAAATTAAGTATTTATTTGGCCTATTAAATATTGTGGTTGTGACTTAAGCGTTTTGCTCTCATCTCGTACGTTCGCATTTTAGATTGGATTGGCATTTCATAACAGGATAGTTGTCCATTCTAGCAGCTGTTATCTATCAATTACTTGATCCTAATTTCATAACGAGATAATTGACTACATAAGGCACTGGTATCAAATATTTAATCTAATCAAATTTGTTAAATTTTTTCAGATCTTAAACAAGTACTTGGTCTTTTGAATGTGTCTCCGAACTGGTTGGTTTCCAACTAGTTCCCTTTCATTCCATTTATATAGGGTCTACCCCCCTTAGTCTGCAGGGAGACAGTTTAATAGAGAGATTGGGGATCAGGGTGACAGCCCTCGATCTGAGCCGTTGTCGCGGTGCCTAGACATTCTGTGTGACAACAGGATGCTTGGGTCATAATTGGTCATGTAATTGAGCATGCAATTTGTAAGAAGAATGTACTACAGGTTTGCAGAGGATGCAGGTGTCGGCTCATCGCTTATGGCTCCGAAGAACAAAGGTGAAGGAGAATGAAGGGTGACCTTTCAGGACACTTGTGGTGGAGACAAGGTACAAAACAACTGCAGATTGTTTTCATGCTTTTGGTGGACCAAAAGCACCTCAGTGAGGAGGATTGATCCAAGTAGCTCTAGACACCCTCAGGAGACCAAGAGGGCTCAGAAATGGTCAAAATTCAAAGTGGTCAAAATGATTTCGAACTAAGACAAGATTGTAGTGCTCGTCGCCCCGATTCCAATGGCGTGAACGACACTCAAATCTGAGTCTGTATGAGAAAGTTATTGCAGTTTGAACTTTGTACCAAACAACAAAAAAACAAGTCAAAGTCAACATTCTGGCACATGGCAGGCCATATAAATGTCATGTGGTAGGCCTAGTGGGACCCACAAAGCTAATGTTGCAGTCTAGTCAACAAAACAAGTGGACCCACAAAAAGGTGATGTGGCAGCACCACAAGTCGACTCATGGCAAGTAGGTGGTAGAGGTGGCATATGATGTGGACCAATGAGGGCTTGCCACATGGTGCCAAATGGCACCTCAAATTAGGCCCAAGTGGCCTTGGATGGTGCAACCTCCATTTTTTGTCTTATTCTCATGTTTTTGGGAGTCGTTACAATATGCACATACGAATTCCATATATTATATAGTTTGAAAAAACTATAGTAAAACTAAAATTGGGCTTTAAAAAAATATTGGGAATCAATGGGATTTGAACCGAAAACCTCCCAACAACAAGTATCTTAATACAAATATGCTAGCCAATGTGCCAACCTCACACTTTGTCTTATTCACCCTCACACTTTGCTATAAAATGCCATTCAAATGGTTCAAGGAAACCATGGAGAATGATGCAGAATACATGGGAGATGAGGGCACAAGGAGGCCAATGGAGTCGTGAGCAAAGCGGAAGCAGAACGTGGAGGATCGGTGTGCTTTTCAACATTTAATATTTTTTTATTTGCAGGTGCGGAACCATGAGCAGCCAGAGGGGTGGAACCTTGCCCAGGGAATCTTGAGGGTCATTAGAAAGATTCACTAAGGCGCAAAACTTGCCAAAGTCAGTTTTTGACAAATTTTATGTTGATTTACACCTCTCGGTGACAGGGATTCAATGGCGATGTTTGTTTCAGCAGTAGAGCTTCCCATTTTTCGGCCATTTTCCATATTGGAGTGACAGTGTCAGGTTCCCAAGTGTGGGCAGTCGATTTTATGCCTCTCGAAGCCACAAATTCGATGGTGTAGCCAGATTTAGCAGCTGAGCATCCACTTCTTCAGCCAACTTCAGGGGTTGAGGTATATGCAGTATTCATATCATGTGCCTCTTTTATCATTTGCTCTGAGATGTAATATGTTGTTTAGATTCTTGCTTGATGTATGTTGTGGGATCTATGTTTCTACTTCATGTGAGATGTATTCGCCATGGATTTTTATGATCCCTATGTAACCTTGTTGAAGGGATCCTCAATGTCACCTTCTATGAAATTATGTCATGTTGATAGGAGGCCTATTGTGAGTGAGAGTTCCTATAGCGAAACGTCTCGTGGAGAGACAAGCCACTCATGTTGGGGGACTATATCCTTGTATGACATAAAACATAGTCCATGTACATCGTCACCATTTCCAGCACTATATGATGCGGTCGACCTCATTTTGACACCGGGCTCGGAGACATAGCCCACACTGGGTGAACTCCATTATCAACGTCTCGTGTTCTTATGTTGTTAATTGTTGTCTTGTTCCCTCTTCTTTATAGCATGCATATATGTTCATTTATGCTCTTTTAAATGCAATTCTAACCACATCACAAAAGTAAAAGATCATGGGTAAAATCTGGTAGCTGACGGACCCGAATCACCTTGAGTGTATCCTTGTCAAGTAGCCCCTGTCTTCAGCACCTTAGCTCTGATACCATGTTGAGAATTAGGTAGGGCTAGGTTTAATTCAAATTCTCTTCTTGATAATTACTTGTGATCTTACTTCTTTTTCTTATGTCTTCTCTTCTTAGCTTATTATGTCTTTCATCAAGTCAATTACCAAAAATACAAGAGACATAAATTTAGGCTCTTCGAGCCAGGGCCAAAACCTCTCCCTCTTAGATAGGAAAACCCAAAAAAATTCTTCTTATAGACTTTCAGATGACAAGTACCATGACCATGACACAGACCCTTGACCCTTGTATGCCTCCAAGACCTTGCCACTGCTTCTTCATTGACTCCTTGAGTTGATCCTTCTTTCCTGCACTGATATGCACCTTTCTACACCAAGACTAGAGAGCTCGGTCTCTACTTATATTCCTCCTTCAGCAGTATGTGATCCTTTCTTGTGATATCATTAACTTGTCATTGTTGAGAATTTGGAAGGCTGTAGGTTAATACAAATTCTCAGCTTGATAATTACTTGTGAACGTACTTATGTCTTCTCTTCTTGTAGTTAAGTTAATCTTTCATCGAGTCAATTATCAAAACACAAGACACAAAGATTAGGCTCCTAGAGCCAGGGCAAAACCTCTCCTTCTTGGAGAGGAAAACCCGCGAACAATTTCTTCTTATAGATTTTCAAATGACAAGTACCATGACCCAGACTCAAACCCTTGACCTAGATATGTTTCCAAGACCTTGATTCAGTTTCTTTAACCTTTGATTCTTCTTTTCACCAATTTGCTTAGTTCTGCATCAGTACTAGGGACAAGGTTGCGAGGAAGCTTCTCCCCTCCCCTCCCCCCGATCCCGCTCCCAAAATGCGCTCCATTCGAGAGCTCTTTGGGAGCGCGCTCCCGAAAATGCTTCCTGAGTGGAGCATTTTCGAGAGCGCGCTTCCGAGCCTGAAAAAACGCTCCCTATTTTTTCGGGAGCGTTTCAGGAAAAACGCTTCGGGAGCGTTTTTTTAATGCGGGGGGAGCATTCACTCCCAAACGCTCCCCGCGCGTAAAAAAAAATTTGGACGTCAAATTTCGATCTTTTTTGGGAGGGAGGGAGGGGGGGTCGGGTAAATAAAAGCCCACCCTCCTCATTTGGTTTTTATTGTTTTAGTTGAGAGTGAGAGCAAGAGCTTAAGAGTTGGAGAGCGATTTGGAGAGCAAGAGAGCTTGAGAGTTTGAAGAGCGGAAGTGCCAAGGAGAGAGCAAGGAGCAAGTTGTAAGAGAGCTTGAGGAGGATTGCAAGAAAGAGGTAGGTCTTCTAATCTAGTTTTTTATTTTTTAGGAATCGTTTTTAAGTTGTTCAAAAATGAAAACTTGATTTTTTTTTCTCAATGTTGCATTTTAGTGTGTTGAAAAGTGAAAAATTGAATTGTTTATTTCCTATGCTGCATTTCCTATTCCCATTTGGCATTCCTCCATTTTTTTTGCAGGCTAGAAAATTGAAACTTGAAACTTGAAACATCATGGCTATATGGCTAGGGATTTTCTTCATGTTGGTTCCTTTCTTTGTAATAATGGTGTTGGAGAGTAGAAGAAAGAGGCCCATTAGAGAAGAGGAGGATGAAGAAGTGGGTTATAGTGGATTTGATGAAAATCTTGAAGAGGAGGAGGAGTATGCTGAGGAGGAAGGGGAGAGTGGAGAACATGAGGCCACAGATACCCCAACTAGACAAGACCAAAGTCAAACACCTTTGTGGAAATATGTTCAGAGGTAGGAAGGAGGGAAAGGTGGTGGAACCACTAAATTTCTTTGCCCCCATTGCAATAAAGAATACACAGGTTCATACACCCGTGCCAGAAGGCACCTTTGTGGGAAAATGCCAGGGGATGGAGACAAAAATCTAGGAATCAAAATTTGTGTCAGTGTGCCAGCAACACAAAGAAAGAAATATAGAAAGGAAGAGGAGGTTGCCCTACAGAGATCTAAAAGATCTAGGGGTTTCATTGATTCTTATACACCATCAGGTCCATCACATCATGGACAAAGAAGTCCATCAACTTCCACCCATGGCAGTGGATATGGAGGCACACCTTGACCAAACATCTCCTTAAGGCATAGAACCATATCCGATTTCCTTGACGAAGGGTCTAGGAATGATGTGGATTCAAAAAATTTCCAGTTTCTATATACATGTGGGTTGCCATTCAATGTTCTTCGCTCACCTTATTGGCATGAAATGGTTTCTGCCATTAATGATGCCCCCAAAGGATACAGGAGCCCCGGGTATGACAAGGCCAGAATCGTGGGACTTAATCATGAAAAAGCTAAAATAAACAACTCTTTGGCTAGAATGACAAATTCTTGGAATGAGCATGGGGTGTCCATTGTATCTGAAGGATGGACCAATGTAAAAGGAAAGCCATTGATAAGTGTTCTAGCTGTGTTGGTTAGTGGTGCAATATTCCTTTCAACATATGATTATTCAGACAAATTCAAGACCAACATTAACATTGCAGAACCATTACTTGAAATAATTGAAAATACTGGGCCATACAATGTCATCCAAGTCATCACTGATAACGCTGCTAACTGTAAGGCAACAAGAGAAATTATTGATGATAAATACCCCAACATATTTTGGTCTGGGTGTTTGGTTCACACAATGAACCTTTTGATGCATGATATCATTAAAAACAAACAACCTCAATTCAAATGGCTTGGTGAATTGTACAAGAGAGGTAAAAAAATGATAAGATTTATTACAAATCATAGCAATACCCATGGGCTTTTCCGTACTCACTCCAAATTGGAGTTGTTGAAGATAGCAAAGACCAGATTTGCCAGCTATTACCTCACCTTCAGGCGCCTTTTGAAGGTAAGAGAGTCATTGGCTGCAATGGTATCAAGCCCACACTAGCAGGTATTAAAGGACAGGGCAACGACAATAGTTGACAGGCAAGGTTTTGAACATGTGGAGGAGACCGCCCCTGACCCTTTGTTTTGGGCACGTGTGAGGGAAATTTTGAATTTACCAAGCCCATTTATCACATGATTCGTTTTTCAGATACAGATAAACCAGTGATTGGGGAGGTTTATGAGCAGATGGATAGCATGTTGAGCCAAATAAAAGATGTTGTTAAGGATAATGATCCCAACTTGTATGCAATGATTCACGACTGTTTGTGTGCACTGTGGAATAAACTCAATGTCCCACTACATGCCTTGGCATATATCCTTATGCCAAAATACTACTCTCCATCTTGGTTGGGCCAACCTGCACCTGGAGGTGGGGTTAGAATCAAACCTCACACAGATCCAGAGGTACAGGAGGGGTACCTGAAGGCATTAGACAAGTTGGTCCCCAACAGGGAGGAGTGTGCTAGATTGCGCCTTGAATTAGGCAGATACTTCAATTGCACTGGTAACTTTGGTTCTTTCCATGCAATAGAAGACAGACACAGATTTGATACTCTCACATGGTGGGAAGCATATGGCGGCATGGGACTTTTGCCAAGTTGGCAAAAAAAGTTCTCTCACAAGCTAAGTCACCTAATACGGGGATACGGCGATACGAGAATTCGAGTACGGTGACCTCGGAACGGGATACTTCTAGGATATGATACGTTATATATTATTCTATTAAATATATATATATATATATATATATTAAAAAATAGATATTTTTTACACAAATTCATACAAAACTCATTGACTCAAACATAGATTTAAGATCTATCATCAAAGATACTCATACATGATCATTGATACATCATGCATTTGTCAAATTTACTCAGAAAGACAAGATTGAAGATAGTAAGATACTGTAGTTTTCTCATTAAGTCATCAGAATCAAAATGTGTTACATAAGTACACTGCCAATGGCAAATAGAAATAGAAAACAAAATACAAAAAAAATATAGTCTACAAGACTACAAGCCTGAAGCCTCAATGAGTCAGAGACTCAAAGTCAATGAGTCATCAATCCTCATCATCATAATCAGCATCACTGTCCTCATCCCGATCATCATGCTCACCACTGCTCTCCTCTGGCTCTGATGCATCCTCCTATGCCATCTCTGCATCTGCTGGTGTAGAGGATGACGCCTCTACTCCATCATCAAATGTGAGAGGCTCTAGCACTGGCGCATTGAGATCCAAGTTGGCCAATGCCAACTCAACACTGTTGTCCAGACCCATATCATCAGGAAAGACATCCCACATCTTTGTCTTTCCCTTCAACCAATCCTCCCTCTACCTGTAGATGAAACGAAGGTTGGTGTGAACATACACCATTTTCTCCCTCTCTTGTCACATATTTCCACAATGGGTATTTGGGGTCAACAGTTTGTTTTCCCTGCACATTTGAAGCTGTTGTTGCAGCCCCACTTCCAATGGATGGAATACTTGCAAGCCCTGATGAAACAGGGACAGGAGGGGCATCTCCAATGGGGACATTCTTCCCCTTTCTTTGCCCCTGTCTCGCTGCCTTTGATTGAGCCATGAAAACTGTAAACAATAAACAAAAATAACCAAATATATAAAACATATGCACACACAACACTAACAGCAAACTAAATGCAAAATATAGAGGGACAATGCACTTACCGAATGCTCGAATCTCTTCGAAAGAACTCCCTTTCTCCTTGCTCACTTGAGAAAATGAAATTGGTGAGAAAAAAGAACAAGAATAGCACTTTTATATAAATAACAAAAAAAAAAAAAAAAAAACGGACTTTTTTGGGCGGACGTGTCCGGCCGTACCCGATTCACGGGGTACGGCCGTATCTATACAGAGTATGGTCGGGATTCACCGTACACTATACGGATACAGCCGTACACCGTGAATCGGGTACGAATCCGACCGAATCATATCCGATTCGCCGGATTCGGGATTCGGTCACCCTGGGGGACGAATCCAGTTTCTTAGCTCACAAGTTGTGAATACTTCTTCTGCAGAATGGTGTTGGAGCACCTACAGCTTCATACATAATGTGAGAAGAAATGGGCTGAATGAAAACCGAGCTGAAACCTTGGTTTATGTGCATTACAACTTGAGGTTGTTGAGTCATTACTGTGATCGGGCATATGAGGATCAATCATATAAAGTCTGGGACAACAACCCAGAGGATGATAATCTGGAGGACGACACTGTACATATGGAAGAATTGGAAGCAGAACTTTTGAGGGATGATGATGAAGCATCAACAGCACCACCACACACAGGGCTAGTCCCACCATCCAGTAGCAGTGCGGGTGCCAGTGCCAGTGCTCGATATCCAACTATTGTTCCTTTGCAGATTCAGCCTCCACCTACATCCTCACGTTGCCCTCCGCCTTCTAGTCATGGTCGTGGACGTGGTACTCCTGAGAGTACTAGAAGACCACCATTGCCTCGTGGTTCTCACAAATTAGACATTTCTCATGGGCGTGGCAAGGGGCCAGCCAATAGATAAAATAGATTTGTGTTTACTAGTCTTTTCTATTTTCTAGTAGTTTTTATCTTTTATAACTGTTGAACAGTTGAAACTTGACTCTTTCATATTTAATGACAATTTAAGTTTGAAGTTTGAATTTGAAAGGTGAAACTTTGAAGTTGGCATTTATAAGTTTATAAGTCGTTATGAATTATGAATATGATGCTTCATGAAAGTTATATGGTGATCAATGAATCAATGATGATAAATGTTATATATTGAATTTTGAAATCAATGAATCAACGATGATAAATGATATTTATCAATGATGATAAATGTTATATATTGAAATTTGAAATCAATGAATCAATGATGATAAATGTTATATATTGAATTTTGAAATCAATGAATCAATGATTATAAATGAATTATGATATATATCAATGATGATAAATGTTATATATTGAAATTTGAAATTGATGATGATAAATGTTATATATTGAATTTTGAAAGCTTGAAACCTTCAGATTGATGATTCGCGAGACTCAAGAGTCAATATGTTGGATGTTTCCAACTTGTGGGCGTGGTTGATGAACATTATAACTTCTAGATGATTGATGTTATATGATTCAATCTATGCTTTTATGTTTTTTATGTCTAATTCATCATTCTACATGCTTTTGTTGACATATATGCATCAAAATATAAAAAATATAAAAATATATATATATATATTAAAAAAAAATGCTCCCCGAAACGTTCCGGACAGGGAGCTTTTGAAAATGGCGCTCCCACTCCCGCTCCCCGCTCCCAAGCAACCATGACTAGGGACCTTGATCTTTACCTTGTATAAGCTTGTATTTGAATTGCTTGAACTGTAGTTTACCTTCCTCACTATTGTTGCCTCTTCTCCTTATGATGATTATCTTAACTTCAACACATTCTTTCTTCATATTAACAACCCTTAACAATTATATATCAACAACTATATCCTTCCTGCACTAATTCGAAATCTTGTGGCATCAATCCGCAATTCAGTACACTTGTTATCCTCAATCTTCTTCTTGCATTCCACAGTAATCTTCTTCTTATATTACACCGCAATCTTCTTCCTGCACCACTGTCTTAAATCCACACTTTGTATTGTCCCTTATCCGCACTATATCCTTCCCTTATCTGCACTGTAAACTTAGAAATATCCGCAATGTAATCTCAGAAATATTTGCAATGTAATCTCTGAGATATCCGTATTGTAATCTCTGAAATATCCGCACTGTAATCTCTAAAATATCTGCACTGTAATCTCTGAGTTATCCACAAACTTTTCACTGTAAAATCGCAGAGACAGCCGCAGTTGATGATGAGCTAATGAACCGCACTTGACAGGGTTATATATAGTGTTCCATCTGGCTTTTAGGCCGACCTGTAGACCGACTTTCCCAACGAATATAGGCCGACATGAAGGACTGTAATTTCAGCATTTGTGAGAGCATCTTCTTGCATCTTTCGGGAGTCATCTCTTCATGGTATATTGACAAGATCTTGGAGCATATTAATAACTAGACACTTCATGAATATGACACTTAACTTCATTTATATCTAGAAGATAATTCCTAATAGACATCAAGAAGAAGTCTATAGACCTATAATAAAATCTTGCTCATGAAACCCATGAAGCAAGTAAAACAAAAATACATTCTATTATTTTGACTTCTTCTTTTCATAAGTACATAATTATGAAGACCGACCTAGTTACACTTTTCAACACTCCCTCTTAACTAGGGAGGTATTCATACAGGTACATGGTTACTTTCAAACTGAAGAATCTCATAAGAAGAATCGGATTGGTAATCGCATATGTATAGCATCATATCAACCAGCATTGTCCTAGTGCAAGGCCTTGACTAACAGCCCCATCTCTCAAGGAGACAATGGGCTACAATGCTGGCGAGACACATGACTTATAGACACCATCATCATTGTCTCTCCAAGGTACATACTCCACTCGGGTGTTCCCAAAGTATGACCTTCTTGGACTATTCTTCTCTTGGGTAGCTAGGCCTCAAAGAATATCGGTCCCCGACTACTCTTATCTTGAATACCCTAATACATTCTCAAAGAGTATCGAATCACAGATGATTACCCAATCCTCCATTCTGTCATCCCAAGTGAAGACCAGATGATGTGTCTATCTCTCCCTCTCAACCAGGGAGAACCTATTCCACAAGGGAATGTACTCATTCCTATACAAGGAATGTACCTAAGCTCATTCTTAGGAATTACCAAGTTTCTTCCAAGTAAGAAACTTATCATAATGCTCCCTCTTAACCAGGGACCTCCAGCAACAATGGTGAGACACCCAGCTGCTCATGAAGAATTCCTATCCTCGATGTCATTGATTTCGATATTGAGGAATCTTCAACTTTTAGCTTCATAGGGCACAGATCATCCATCACTTTCATCCTGAGTCATGTCAGCTGTCAGAAAGTGATTTATTAGACTTCCTTATTTGGTCCACTATTGTGCCATGCCACTTTCCTTCGAATCATCTCCCAAGATCATACATCCTTTCTCATGACTAGCAGCCCTGCACAAATTCATCCAGATTAACATTTACATATGAAATTTTAAAAGAAAAGTTACCTCAGTGATGATATTTCACCATGACATCTTCCTGTAAGCATCGGCATCCTTCATACAGATTGACACATCTCCTAATGATATGTTTTTCCAAGGGTCTTCTTCTTTACCAGACTTCCGTCAGAGTCTACATATCTTTCCAGGAGATCTCCTAGTCACATCTTCTTGGCCTCCAGATGATAACTGCCTCTTGACATGGTTGCATTTCATGATCTCTTCCTCTCTGCACATTCTTGATTCCCAAGAACATACAACTTTTCTAGTTTCTCGTTCATATACAACCACCTCATATTCCATGAGGACATATTATGTAGATTTCATCTGTCAGTGCATTGAGAGATACTCCTCCATAGATTATACTTCTAAGTACAGAAGTCCATTACCTGCAACCACATGACATGACTTCAGAACATCCAGTGTCAGGATATAAATATATACATACCTCATACCTTTTTCCCTTGAGTCATCCTGTAGCAATTTCTCAAGAATGAAGAGCTTTATTCCCTTGGCCTGCTTCATCAATATGTCATCAAATACCAGAAATATGTTTCCATAATGACCCTTGCTCTTGATGACTACTTTCCATTAGCAATGTTTGTCAGAGAGGTTTTCCCGGAGCTAATTCACCAGGAGCTCCTACCATTCTTTGATTAGGATGCTACATTGCCTCCCATCATACAATCAACATAAATCACTTAAAGGAGAAGATGATCTCAATCGTAGTGGAGATCCCTTGCTTCTTCTTTCTTAGATATATTAGGTTCTTTTTCAAAGAAGCTAAAATTTTTATGAGGCAAAGCCGAAATCCTGAGGAAGCTCCTGTAAAAATTTTAGATCAAGGTACGCAATATTTTCGAAGATAAGATCTGTGCAAGTCAGTGTTTGTGCAAGCTCCTGAAATTCCTCTCAAAGAAGTGACCTTGGGAAAATCGTCATAACTCTCTCTCTGAGTATCGGATTGGAATTCTGTAAAAAGTGGCAGATAGTGCACGGACTGTAATTTTCGTTGTCGAATGAAGAAACAGTGACACGTGGCATGCCGTACAATTTTGCTCTACTGAAACAATCCATAATTAGGGCATTGTGAGAGATTGGGCATAACTCTCTCTTAAAGAATCCAAATGGGGTCAGACCTATGGCATTGGAAAGAGGACTCAGAGGACTACTACAGGGTCAAAAATCACATATTGGGGATCTAAAATAACAGAGATACACCAGATTCAATATCAAGCTCCTAGAAGGCAAGAAAAAGCTAGATCATGTGTTGTCAAGGGCTGCAAAGGACTAGACTTTCTAGGGCAGCAAAGAAAAGCAAGGTGCAACAGAGGGCAGCATGACAAGAGCAGCAACCAAGGTGCAGAACAGCAACAATAAGTTCATCACATGAAGTCTTCAAGTTGGCAGCACTGTATACAGTCATTGTAAATGTATCATTGTACTAAGTCATTGTAAATACTATTGTAAAAATTGTGCTAGTGTCTATCTACCAAGAGTTGAAGAGGCAGTGTCGAGAGGTCTAGGATCATCATTAGGTGGTTGTGTCATAGTTGGGGTTATGGTCTAGTGTGTCTTCTTCTTCTACATCATTCTATATCATTGTAAAGTGGATCATTTTCCCTGGTACAGGAGTCCATTCTTCTTTTATTCTTCTCCAGGGTGGTAGGGTGGTGCTAGGATGAGTTGTAGCTCATTGGGTGTTGGGGCATCCATTCAGTTGACTACTGAAGAATCTCGGGCATTGGAGCGTCCATCCAGTGAGAGCTGAAGAAGAATGCTTTTCTAGATTCTAAGAAGTTGGAGCTTTATTTTCAATTGGAGTTGAATATTAAAGAATTATTAGAAAAGCATTAGGTGGTTTTTGTCCCGTAGTGGGTTTCCACCTTAAAAACTATGTGCATTTGTGTTCCTTTTATTTACTGCTATCATTGTACAAACACTGATAATAATTGAAGATTAACTAATGCTCTAATTGAAAGGAATACTGATTCACCACCCCTCTCAGTATTTCCAACAATATGGAGTGATTCCTGCTTCCCTTGATAATTTCATTTTGTATAGTTCTTGTCTCAGAGAGATTGCTTCTCCAGCAATACTCACAGAGAATAGCTCCACCAATTTCTCATATATTTGTTTTGCAGTCTTTAGTTTTGATACATAGGGAATGAGAGAGTCTTTGATGGATTCTATGAGAATCCTTTGGGCTCTAATTTCTCACTTCATGTACCTGGCATGGGCTGAAGTGTCTTCTTTTGGAGGTTGAATAGTAGATCCTTCGATATAGTCCATTACTTCGTCTTCAATTAAATTCAATGTTCCACCAAGACTCCGGTGCGGGGAGACGCACAGGGGGGACGTGTGGAAGTACCCTGAAATTTTAGGAAAATTTCGGGGCTGCGGGGAGTCGTCAGGGTATATAATTTTTTATTATATATATATATATATATATATATATATATATATATATAATTCAAGTTCATATTCATTGTTAAATAATAAATAATGAAAGCATAAATATTAAATATTAAATAGACTAATAATAATATACTATATACTAATATGAATACCAATACATTGAAAATTGAAATTTGATCTACACATGATAAAATTTAAATTCATAATTGAATTGAATAATGACATACATTGATCCATCCTCGTCTTTCATTTTGATACATACATCATTCATATGACATACTCATTATTCTAATATTCATCCATAATCAATGATCATTCAATAAATAAATTCAATAATGAAATCTTCAAATACATTGATCCATGATTCCATATCATTCATCATTCATCATTCTACAATCTACAATGTACATTGATTTAAAAATTAATTTCATCATTCATCATTCTAGAATCGAAATTGAAAGCAAAACATACTAGAGGTAGATAGTAGATACTAAAGTTTGAACTTTGAACACTAAATAGTAAATAGTAAATTTATATAACTCAAAGTTTCAAACTCAAAAATAGTTAAGAGTCAAGAGTCAAGAATCAGTTTGAGGTCAACAACTGAAAAGTAAAAATAGATAATTTATTAATTAGCACTGAAAATAAAATCAACATCAAGGACATAGAGAGGTCAAGGTCGAAGTAGCAGAGGTTAGCCGGAGGTCGAAGAGCTAGAAATTAAATGAATCATTGAATAATGAATCGTAAACTTTTTTTAAACTTGCGATTTTTTTTTTTGTTTTTTTTAAGCACCCTTTTTGGGGAGTCGCGTCCCCCACACTGGGGAAACGCACCCCCTTGCGTCTCCCCAAGACTTCCCAAAAAGGGTGCGCGGGGAAACGCACCCCCAGGAGACTCCCCGTCCCAGGTGCGAAGGGTGCTATGGGTGCATGCACCCGACCCTCGGGGACGCGACCCTATGGAACACTGATTAAATTCAAGTCTGTTCTCTTCTTCCATGCACTGAAGTTTGATGATCCAACCAGCTTGTTGCTTTCTTTACAAAAAGGCATCTTGATAGATACAGTCATGAATACCTACTTGAGTGGATTTGCTTGCAGCTTCCTTGATGATGATTGAGAATGAAGTCAAGGGTTTCCTTTCTTCAATGTGGTTGTACTTGAACCCTTGATTATAATGACTATCTTCAGAAGTTGAGATTACCTTCAAACAATGTCTTGAGTGCAAATCTTTTGATGCCAAAGATTAATTTCTTGAATGAGTTGATTTTCTCACATGAAGTAGTTGGATAGTCTTCCTTGCAAACTGGATTGTCTTTCCAACCCAAACTTTGGTCTTTGCTTCTTTGACTGTCTTTGTTGACAAGCAGCCCTTATGTTCAGCACCTTAGCTCTCATACCATGTTGAGAATTTGGAAGGTTGTAGGTTAATACAAATTCTCTTCTTGATAATTACATGTGAGCGTACTTATGTCTTCTCTTCTTTTAGTTAAGTTAATCTTTCATCAAGTCAATTATCAAAACACAAGACACAAAGATTAGGCTCCTAGAGCCAAGGCAAAACCTCTCCTTCTTGGAGAGGAAAACCCGCAAAGAATTTCTTCTTATAGATTTTCAAATGACAAGTACCATGACCCAGACTCAGACCCTTGACCTAGATATGTTTCCAAGACCTTGATTCAGCTTCTTCAACCTTTGATTCTTCTTTTCACCAATTTGCTTAGTTTTGCATCAGTACTAGGGCCTTGATCTTTACCTTGTATAAGCTTGTATTTGAATTGCTTGAACTGTAGGAAGGTAAATCAAAGATTTACCTTCCTCACTATTGTTGCCTCTTCTCCGTATGATGATTGTCTTAACTTCAACACATTATTTCTTCATATTAACAACCCTTAAGAATTATATATCAACAACTGTATCCTTCCTGCACTAATCCGAAATCTTGTGGCATCAATCCGCAATTCAGTACACTTGTTATCCTCAATCCTCTTCCTGCATTCCACAGTAATATTCTTCCTGCATTACACCGCAATCTTCTTCCTGTGCCACTATCTTAAATCCGCACTTTGTACTGTCCCTTATCCGCACTGTAAACTTAGAAATATCCACAATGTAATCTCAAAAATATTTGCAATGTAATCTGAGAGATATCCGCATTGTAATCTCTGAAATATCCGCACTGTAATCTCTGAGTTATCTGCAAACTTTTCACTATAAAATCTCAGAGACAGCCGCAGTTGATGATGAGCTAATGAGCCGCAGTTGACAGGGTTATATATAGTGTTCTGTATGGCTTTTAGGCCGACCTGTAGGCTAACTTTCCCAATGAATATAGGACGACATGAAGGACTGTAATTTCAACATTTGTGAGAGCATCTTCTTGCATCTTTCGGGAGTCATCTCTTCATGGTATATTGATAAGATCTTGGAGCATATTGATGACTAGACCCTTCATGAATATGACACTTAACTTCATTCATATCTAGAAGATAATTCCTAATAGAAATCAAGAAGACCTATAATAAAATCTTGCTCATGAAACCCATGAAGCAAGTAAAACAAAAATACATTTTATTATTTTGACTTCTTCTTTTCATAAGTACATAATTATGAAGACCAACCTAGTTACATTTTTCAACAGTTATAGACTTGTACTATGCACACCTTGCACCTTCTCTTAATCTTGCTGGCTGATCTTCAACATTCACAAATCTTGATTCCTTTGATCAGCAGATTACCCTTTCATACTATAATGATTACTTTGTTGACCATACTTATTATACTTCTTATTAATCTTGCAATTCCGCTCTAACACAGTGTTGCAACTTCGCACTTCTCACAGTTCCTTCTTCGCAGTCATTTCTTAACACTGAAACTAGACCTATTTCCGTTTTTACCACAGTCCTTTCTTTGCACCTTGTAAAGTTTTGTAGATGTTCTATGCTAAGAGCAGTTTTACTTTTCTCACAGCAATCATACAAATAGTTAAGCAAAATGCAGATAGAACATATAAGTAGATCTTACAGAAGACAAATCAGAAACAGGAAAATGTGTGTGTTCGTTACGACGGTCAACAGGATGCTTCAACCAGCAAAGTCTCCTTGGTCAGCCAGCCCAGCATGTGTCACAACAGACCTCCAATCAGCAAATGAGTCAACCCAAGTCAACTCCACAAAAGTCAACGCTGTCCTGAAAAAGTCAACGCAGGGCAGCAAGCTAAAAGTCAACGCAACAGCAGATTGGTCAACCCTTTGACCTCGATTGTACAAGTAGCAAGGCCGGCAACCGAACTTCCCACAAGTTTTCGCCTGATTGACCATGCGTTGACCAAAGTCAACGTCGGTCAACCGCGAAACCCAGTCACAGAAAGTCGTACCAACTCAAACTCGCACTTGCCTCGTCCTCTCTTTCTCCTTCATTACGTGCGGTCGAAACTCGTCCTCCGGTAGCCTCGACTATCTCGATGAGAGATAAAAGATGGGAGTTGTGTTGTTGTGAAATGTTTCAACTTTTCCCCGTATTTATATCCATCATCATGCAGGTGACACATCTGCCGGGGGCGTGCAACCTTAAGGTCGACCTTGCACATATAATTTATTAAAAATAATAAATTCAAAATATAAGTTCTGCTCATCGGATTAAGACATATTTTATATGGATTTTACACCTCTCAGAAAGAGGAATCCAACCAAAATATTAGCCTCTTAATCTGAGCATCATAACATGGAGTTTGGACCTAGTTGTCCAAATTTAACACTCCCTCTCAACTAGGGAGAACTCCATCCATCAGTGTAATCAAACATCGTGCGTCATCCCGCCGTAACTTGCTTTGCTGGCCTCTTTATTTCAGAACAGAAGTGGGTCAGTCACAAAGACATCATCCCCCGACTGACATAATCAGTCCAGAGGTTCCAAACCTCTATCAAACTCATGAAGAGTATCCAACCAACCCAAAGTTCGTTCATCTGACCCGAAGTCAGGCAGAGGTCCCAGACCTCACAAAACTTGATCCCAGATCAAGTGGTTGGACCGTGCCATCCTAGATAGAGAGTACGGCAATCTCTGATGCGTCCATCAGTCTTTGCTAATAGTCTCTAGCTTTTCCCACCTCATTGGCCAAATGAGAGGTACTTCCCATGAGCCTTGAACTCAATGGGTAGGATGCATACGGGGCACAGATAAATGAGAGGCGAACCAACTCAATAATCACAAGGGTGGGGCAGAAGCATTATGAGTGCTTATAGCTCCGAGAAGCTATCCCCAAAGCCCCCCAGAGCTCCCAGAGCTCATCGTCCAACAGGACCCACATCATAGGGTCTTTCCACGACACCAAGATTCTCACGGAAGGTTAGGAACTTGACCTTTCCTAGGGGCTTAGTGAGAATATCCGCAACCTGCTCATCAGTTCCTATATGATCGAGCCTTACGGCGCCTCGCTGTACCATATCCCGGATAAAGTGGTACCTGATATCAATATGCTTGGATCGGTCGTGGAACACAGGATTCTCAGTCATACAAATCCCACTCTGGTTATCACAGAGTATCACAATGGTATCTAGCACATGTCCAAACAGCTCACTAAAGAGCTTTCGCAACCAAACTGCTTCACAACAGGCCATACTTGCTGCAATGTATTCGGCCTCAGCGGTGCTCAAAGCCACCGACTTCTGCTTCCTGCTCATCCATGAGATCGAAGCAGAACTAAGATTGAAGCAGCATCCCGATGTGCTCTTACGATCCACCACACTGCCAGCCCAATCGGCATCAGTATATCCACGGAGTGTCACACTCCCAGCAGTGTATCTCAGCCCATGGTTTATCGTGCCCCGAAGATATCTCAGAAGATTCTTGGCACCAACCTAGTGAAAATGATGAGGCTCAACCATCCGTTGACTCAAAGTGTTCACTGCAAAACATATATCCGGTCGGGTGTTCACTAAGAACATCAAAGCTCCTATGAGTTGACGATACTCAGTAGGATTGGCCAAGATAGGCCCAGCAGCGCTGCCACTCAACTTCTTAAAGTTGAGTTCCATTGGTGTCGACACGGACTTACAGTCCACCATCCCAAATCTTTCTAGAAGCTTCACAATATATTTTCCTTGAGAAAGGAAAATCTCTCCAGGTCTCTGCCAGACCTCTAGGCCTAGGAAATAGTGCATCAGTCCTAGGTCCTTCATCTCGAACTCAGCAACGAGCTCCCTCTTACATTGATGAATGAGAGGGTCATCACCTGTCAGGAAGAGGTCGTCCACGTACAGCACTAGAATGAGAGGCTTCTCCTGCACAACCTTGAAGTAAAGGTTCGGATCAACATTACTTCGAGTGAAGCCCAGCTTCATCAAGTAACTATCCATCCTCTCGTACCAAGCTCTGGGTGCTTGCTTTAACCCATAGAGGTCTTTCTTCAACCTGCAGACATGAGTGTCTCGATTTTGAACTTCAAATCCCAGAGGTTGTTCCACATACACCTCTTCCTTTATTGCACCATGCAGAAAAGCGGTCTTGACATCCATCTGATGAAGACTCCATCCTTGCGTAGCAGCAAGGGCTATGATTGATCGAATGGTGGCATATCGTGCCACAGGTGCAAATATGTCATCATAGTCAATTCCTTCCTTTTGAGAGAAGCCACGGGCAACAAACCTTGCCTTGAACTTTTCAGCACTCCCATCAGATCCATGTTTGATCTTGTAGAGCCATTTTGCGGTGACAACGGATTTGTCCTTCGGTCTCGGGACCACATCCCAGACATCATTCTTCATTATGGACTCATATTCTTCGTGCATAGCATCCTTCCAAACTCGATGCTTTACGGCTTCCTCAAAAGATCCAGGTTCAGATTGTACAATAGTACTCATGGCAGCTAGATACCCTTGGTATCTACACGGCTTCTTGCTTTCTCGGAATGTCCCTCTTGGGGCAGCATGACCCTCAACATCTTCGAGGGTGTCCCTGAGCCATGATGGTCTCTTTCCCAGTGAAGGAGATGGATCAATAGGGTCCATTGGTCCTTCAATATCAGGCATTGTCTCATCCTGCGGTTCTTCTTGATTTCCAGGCCTTTCTTCATGATTCTCTTCAGATCTTGGAAGATCTGCTACTTTCTTCAGGGAAGCATCTTCGTCAAAAGTGACATCATGGCTTATCTCTACTTCCCTTTGACCAGGTACATAGACTCTATATGCCTTAGAAGTCTCACCGTAGCCCACAAACATTCCTTTCTTCCCAGTAGCATCCAGCTTACTTCTCTTTTCTTTCGGCACATGAAAATAGACAGGACATCCAAAAATTCTAAAATGTGAGACATCGGGTTTCTTACCAGAGAAAACCTCTTCGGGAGTTTTGGAGTCCAGAGCGGAATGAGGGCATCGGTTTTGAATGTACACAGCAGTATTTGCAGCTTCTCCCCACAGAAACTTTGGTAGACCCTGGTCACATAGCATGGCACGGGCAGTTTCCACAATAGTCCTATTCTTGCGTTCAGCAACACCATTCTGCTCAGGAGTATATGCAGTGGTAGTCTCCCTCTTAATGCCAGCTTCTCTGCAAAAGTCTTTGAACTCATTTGACTCATATTCAGTGCCATTGTCAGTCCTCAAAATCTTGATCTTCTTTCCGGTCATATTTTCCACCAAGGTTTTGAAGGTACGGAACCACATGAAAGCCTCATCCTTCTTCTTCAAGAAGTATATCCAGGTTTTGCGAGAGAAGTCATCAGTAAATGTCATATAGTAAGAACATCCCCCTAGGGATGTTACGGGCAACATACCAGAAAGATCAGAATGGACCAGTTGCAATATATCAGATGTCTTTGTGACACTTGAGGGGAAAGGTCCCCTTGTATGTTTTCCTTCAGCACAGCCCTTACATACACCTTCATGATTATTTCCAAAGTCAGGCATCCCTGTCACCACCTTCCTTGCTTCGAGAAGGGCCTTGTAATGAAGGTGTCCAAATCTTCGGTGCCATAGTTCGGTTTGACGGATAGTATCACAAGTCATAGCTCCCAACGGACTCCCTCCAACCTGGTAGAGTGTACCAACTCTAAAACTAATTGAGATAGCTTCCTTGAAGCTCTCCTTCCACATGAGCACCTTTCCATCAGAGAAAGTTACATTGAATCCTTTGTCTTCCATGGCAGATACAGACACAAGGTTCTTCTTCAATTTAGGTACATAGAGTACATCTTGCAAACGAAGGACTTGTCCTTGAGACAAGTGGAGGGTCACAGTCCCTGTCCCTTTCACAAGATAAGTGGCATTATCCCCAAGGATAATTTCGAGATTAGTATCCCTTTCAACCATGTCAGAAAGTGCTTCCTTGAATCCGGTGATGTGTCTTGAGGCACCACTATCGATTAGCCAGACATCCATAGTGTCGGGTGGAGATGCAGCCGAGAGAGCAGATACTAGAATATACTCATTTCTTTTATCAACAACATTAGACTCCTCATACCTGGTATTCCTGGTCCTTTTAGAAGGTTGATTGTTTCCTCCAAAGTGAGCCTTCCTCTTTCCTTTGGATTTGTCATTTCTTCGATTCCCATTCCTTCGGTTGTTGTTGTTATCGTCACCATCGGGAGAATCCTTCTTGAAGGGGCATTCTCTAGCATAGTGTCCAGGCCTATGGCAGGTGAAACATTTACCCTTCTTCTCTTGAGTCTTTGTCCTTCTTTTGTCCTTAGAACCACCAAAGTTCTTCTTTCGGGAATGAGCACCATAGGCAGCATTTCTTTCATTATCGAATTCCTTCATCCTTGTTTCTTCTTGCATACATCTAGATAGAAGCTCATCAAAGTTAGGAATGGTATTATTGTTGAGAATGGTAGTTGTGAATACTTGCCATTCATGTGGAAGTCCTCCAAGTGCGGTGAGAACCATCTCACGATCAGCTATGGTTTCCCCAATAGCTAGCAGATTGTTCCTTGTTTCGGTCAACTTCAGAAAGAAAGTTTGAACAGACTCATCTCGGCCCTTCTTCATATTCTTCAACTTGTTCTTGAGGAATAGCACTTGGTTCACATTGTTTACTTGGAACATAAGTATCAATTTGTCATACATCTCCTTGGATGTGCCTAGTTCAGATATGTAGGCACCCAGACTCTTATTTATGGATTCCCTGATCAGCAGCTTTGCTCTGATTTCTCCCTTCTTATACTTGTTTCTAACAGCTACAGAGGCATTGGATGGAGGTTCTTGAATCTTCCCCGTCACATGATCCAAGAGATCATGATCTTCCAATTTGAGATCTAATATCATCTTCCAGGCATGGAAGTCATTACTTCCGGTCAGCTTGTCATTCTCTTTGAATTCAAGACTACTGGAACCCATTTCTTCCGGTGATGATTGCTAAAGATAGAGTTTGTCTTCACCTCAGCTCCGATACCATGTAAAGTTTTGTAGATGTTCTATGCTAAGAGCAGTTTTACTTTTCTCACAGCAATCATACAAATAGTTAAGCAAAATGCAGATAGAACATATAAGTAGATCTTACAGAAGACAAATCAGAAACAGGAAAAATGTGTGTTCGTTACGGCGGTCAACAGGATGCTTCAACCAGCAAAGTCTCCTTGGTCAGCCAGCCCAGCATGTGTCACAACAGACCTCCAATCAGCAAATGAGTCAACCCAAGTCAACTCCACAAAAGTCAACGTTGTCCTGAAAAAGTCAACGCAGGGCAACAAGCTAAAAGTCAATGCAGCAGCAAAACGGTCAACCTTTTGACCTCGATTTCTGTGCCAAGTAGTACGGCCTTCATAAATCGAACTTCCCACAAGTTTTCAGCTTGATTGGACCATGCGTTGACCAAAGTCAACGCTGGTCAAACTTTCTGCGAAACCCTAGCAGCAGAAAAATCGTCCTTCAACTCAGCCGTACGGTCTGTCCTCTTTCTCCTTCACACGTGTGGCTGAAACTCGTCCCCCAGGTAGCTCGTACTATTTCAGATGAGAGAGGAAGATGTGAGTTGTGTTATGATGAAATGCTCTCCAACTTTTCCTGTATTTATATCCATCATTGGGGCGTGTGACACATCTGCTGGGGGCGTGCAACCTTAAGGCCGACCTGCACATATTATTTATTAAGAATAATAAATTCAAAATAAATGTTCTGCTCATCGGATTAAGACATATTATATATGGATTTTACACCTCTCCGAAAGAGGATTCCAACAAAAATATTAGCCTCTTAATCTGAGCATCATAACATGGAGTTTGGACCTAGTTGTCCAAATTTAACACACCTCTTGCACATATATATGACTATATTAATCTCATATTTGACCTCGCAGTCCTGCCTCAGACTTGTCCTGAATCCACAGCAAACTTATCCCCGAAATCTTGTCCGAAAATCAGACTTGTCCGAATTTTGTTCTGTGGTTTATGAAAAGTTTACTAAGCTATTTATAGTTGTTCAACCCTATAATTAGCCGACCTATCAATGAACTGTTGTGACATATTTTGAGCCGACCTTTCCATCATTTTCAAGCCGACTTGAGGACATAATTTAATGCTGATCTTGAGCCAAATTTTCAGCCATGTCTTAAGGCCTTATGTGACAAGGTCTTGAAGCATACTTCTTTGACTTAACACTTCATATTCATGACCAAGGTTACTTGGGAGCGGGAGCACCATTTTCAAAAGCTCTCGGTCGAGATTATTTCGGGGAGAGGTTTTTTTTTAATATATATATATATTGATGCTTATATGTCAACAAAAGCATGTAGAATGATGAATTAGACATAAAAAACATAAAAACATAGATTGAACCATATAACATCAATCATCTAGAAGTTATAATCTTCATCAACCACGTCCATAAGTTAGAAACATACAACATATTGACTCTTGAGTCTCATCATTCATCAATCTTAAAGTTTCAAGCTTTCAGAATTCAATATATAACATTTATCATCATTGATTCATTGATCACCATAGTTGTACTTGTAAGCTAAGTGTAACCATTACAACAAAGAATATTTAACATGAAATGAAATGTTATAAAATGAAACGAAATCAAAATAATTTCAAATTTCATGAAGCATCATATTCATAATTCATATGTAATATTCCCAATTAGCGATAGCTAATTGGAAATATTAATTTTGATCAATTTTGCCTTCTATAGTTAAAATATAAATAAAAGTGAGTAAGAGGGGGATATAACTCACTTTAGAATAAAGTTCACTCCCTAAAGGTTACCTAGTAGCATCATGTTGTAACTTAAGTGGGCCAAGGGGGGCCAAGTGACCACGTGAAAGGGGACCCACATGGACTGCGTGAGCATGGCCAACGCAATGAGTTGGCAACGTGGACCAAATGGAGGCAACGTAGGAGATGGTGGGGCCTAGGGTTGAGAGAGGCCATCGTTATAAAAAGGAGGAGAGCCTCCTCATTTCCTCATTCGAGTTTATGCATATTGAGCTGGTCACTTCGACTTTGAGCACGCTAGCTGTTTAGCTTGTCTGCAGCACTGTTTAGTGCATTGAGTGTCTCCGTTCGGAGATCTCACCCTCAGCCCCAAGAGACTTCGAGTGCTTGCTCGGGTGAGGCATTTCCATCAGTATTTTGCAGGAGGATCGAGTTGTGGCATTTGTGGAGGAGCATTGCATCTATAGACTGCGCAGTCTTGAGAGGGAGGACGCAGTCCATATTGAGGGAGCTCAGGAGTGGCGTTCTTTCGGAGGATTTTGGTTAGGGGATTGAGCAAGGGACCAACCCTTGCTTATTGGAGACTTTTGGCTGAGCGGGAGGCCATCTTTTGGGAGATTTCATCCAGCTTCAGCGTGGCCCCTGGGAGGATAGCGTAGATCCTCAAGGGAGGTGTTTTTGGGGGTCATCCATTCCAAAAATGCTCTTTGGGCTTTTCTGGGTATTGTGAGTAGAGGCTGATTCTAGAGTTTTAGCTCATTCCGAGTAGGGGAGCAGCCCCAAATACTCGATTGGTTCCAGCAGTAACAGCAGCACGACAGTTTTCCAGCAGCTTGGACAAAGAGCATAGAGCAGCCATTCCTTTGTTATTCTAAGAGTATTCCTACACTTGCCTAGTGCAAGTCGAGGTGCCATCACTCTGATTACCTCTTGTACTCATTTCTATTTCTCAGTATAATAAAATGGCTCAGTATTCTCTATATTTTATGTGTATCTGCTTCATATTCAGTTTGTAGCATTTTGTATCTTGTTGTATGCTTTGTATTACTGGTTATTTCCCTTTCGGGATATTACAGTGGTATCAGAGCTCATAGACCTAGTTCAGCCTGTGGAGCAAGTTGTCTATGACACCGGGGGAGAAGCCGTACATTTGCTACAGGGGTAGGAAGGACTGTGACAGAGAACGTAGGTTGCAAATCACCTATAGGGAGGGTGACTGCGTTCCAGTAGTGGACGCAGAAGAGGATCCAGTAGTGGACGCAGAACAGGTTCCAGTAGTGGACACAGAGCAGGAAGTACCGATGGCTGATGATAGTGATGCAAAGAAGTTTGGGGAAGCACTCCTCAAGTTAGTTCAGGATCTGTCGAGGCAGACTGAGGTGATGGGACAGAGATTCATTGCTATGGAAGCTAGACAACGTGAAACCCCAAAGGGTTTCCAGATTGGTGAGGGATCGGGCACATCCCACCAATTGCAGGAGCACGATGCCACTCAGCACATGGCATCACATGCCCCCACACGTTCCACGATGCCCAATTTTCTGGGTGCAGACACATGGGTAGGAGCACAGCAGGAGTCGGAACCAAGCCACCTGGGTGATTACTTTGCTGAGTACCAGGCATACGGGCAGGAGTTCAGGGATGCCCTTTCATTTCAAGATTTTGTCCAGCCCAGCGGGACAGTAGACCCCGTGACCATCACAGGGGACACCGGCATTATCATGACGGAGACACCCAACGTACGATGAGTAGGTTCCACTTGCTTATGTTTGATGGCTCATCAAACAATTCGGCAAAGGCTTGGGTGGAGAAGCTAGACATATACTTCCAGCTCAACCAGATGGCAGAGATGGAGGCCATCAAGGTGGCAGCGTTGCATTTGGAGGGCGAGGCCCAAGATTAGTGGTTCCACGGGATGATTACACTCGGGCATCCGACAGTGACCACATATGTTGAGTTCACCCGGAGGTTGATAGAGAGATTTGATTGGAGGGATCCGGAGGAGCATTTTGTTGAGCTGACAAGTCTCAAACAGACCGGGAGTCCGAATACATATATCTCAGATTTCTTGAGACTTTCAGTGATGGTACCAGATCTGTCAGTGGCACGAATGATCTACATGTTCATAGATGGGCTAGCAGAGCCACTCCGGAGATTGGTCAGATCCACTAGACCGACCACACTCCACGACGTAGTTGGTAGGACACGGGATTTGCGGGATGCCTTACCCATGACTGGGACGCCTTACCCCCAGGGATAGGCTTTCCAGCCTAAGGGGAATCAGGGTAGGGGACAGTTGGATGATGATGTCTGGAGGGAGTTGAAGAAGAAGAGGTTGTGTTTCACCTGTCAGGAACCGGGGGCACCAGGACATAGATGTGCTGCTGGCAAAGCACATTTTATCGAGGTCTTCTCCGAGGGCAACGAGGAAGAAGACGAGTATGATGACGTGGGGGCAGGGGGCAACCATAGAGCGCAGGATCATTTGCCACCTCCACCACCAGGAGCAAGAGGTGCAGCCTTTGCACCTACCAGAGGGACCCTTACAGCATTACGAGGAGTTTCCAAGTATCTGACGCTGCGCATTCGAGGTACAGTGCGGGGGCAGCGGGTATCAGTATTGGTGGACAGTGGGGCAACCCACAACTTCATCGATGCATAGATGGTAGAGCAGAGAGGCATACAAACAGAGAGCTTCGATGGGTTTTCAGTGTTGGTTCTGGGAGATCAGACTCTGCAGTGTACCAGTTATGTCCCAGCACTGGCAGTGACGATGGGCACTTACACAGTGACTGACCACTTTTTCATGGTTAACATACCGGATACCAATGTGGTATTAGGAGTACAGTGGTTGATCACTCTGGGAAGGGTCACCACAAATTGGGAGGCCTTGGAGATGGAGTGGGATGACAAGAAGACCGGGAAGCACGAGAAGATACGGGGCATGCACACTTACCCGCCTCAGACAGTTTCAGCTTACCGGATGGAGGCAGACTTCCGGAAGGGAGACATGGAGTGGGCAGTGGAGCTGCGTCCATCAGAGGCAGAGACTACCAAGTAGATAGTTCGTCCAGGGGTACAGACCATCCTTGACAGGTATGCCACGGTGTTTGGGGAGTTACCACCAGGACAGCCACCGGATCGAAAGATCATGCAGCATCCATCACTACAGTTTCTTGAGGTCAAGCAACATTTTGCCGAGGGAGACTGTAATATTCCCAATTAGCGATAGCTAATTGGAAATATTAATTTTGATCAATTTTTCCTTCTATAGTTAAAATATAAATAAAAGTGAGTAAGAGGGGGATATAACTCACTTTAGAATAAAGTGCACTCCCTAAAGGTTACCTAGTAGCATCACGTTGTAACATAAGTGGGCCAAGGGGGGCCAAGTGACCACGTGAAAGGGGACCCACATGGACTGCGTGAGCATGGCCAGCGCAGTGAGTTGGCAACGTGGGCCAAATGGAGGCAACAAAGGAGATGGTGGGGCCTAGGGTTGAGAGAGGCCATCGTTATAAAAAGGAGGAGAGCCTCCTCATTTCCTCATTCGAGTTTATGCATATTGAGCTGGTCACTTTGACTTTGAGCACGCTAGTTGTTTAGCTTGTTTGCAGCACTGTTTAGTGCATTGAGTGTCTCCGTTCGGAGATCTCACCCTCAGCCCCGGAAGACTTTGAGTGCTTGCTCGGGTGAGGCATTTCCATCAGTATTTTGCAGGAGGATCGAGTTGTGGCATTTGTGGAGGAGCATTGCATCTATAGACTGCGCAGTCTTGAGAGGGAGGACGCAGTCCATATTGAGGGAGCTCAGGAGTGGCATTCTTTCGGAGGATTTTGGTCAGGGGATTGAGCAAGGGACCAGCCCTTGCTTATTGGAGACTTTTGGCTGAGCGGGATGCCATCTTTTGGGGGATTTCATCCAGCTTCAGCGTGGCCCTTGGGAGGATAGCGTAGATCCTCAATGGAGGTGTTTTCGAGGGTCATCCATTCCAGAAATGCTCTTTGGGCTTTTCTGGGTATTGTGAGTAGAGGCTGATTCTACAGTTTCAGCTCATTCCGAGTAGGGGAGCAGCCCCAAATACTCGATTGGTTCTAGCAGTAGCAACAGCACGGCAGTTTTCCAGCAGCTTGGAAGTAGAGCATAGAGCAGCCATTCCTTTGTTATTTTGAGAGTATTCCTACACTTGCCTGGTGCAAGTCGAGGTGCCATCACTCTGATTACCTCTTGTACTCATTTCTATTTCTCAGTATAATAAAATGGCTCAGTATTCTCTCTATTTTATGTGTATCTACTTCATATTCAATTTGTAGCATTTTGTATCTTGTTGTATGCTTTGTATTACTGGTTATTTCCGTTTCGGGATATTACATCATAATGACTTATAAACTTATAACTGCCAACTTCAAAGTTTCAAACTTCAAACTTAAATTGTAATATATTGTTTACAAAAAACACCTTCCATTAAATATGAAAGAGTCAAGTTTCAACAATTATAAAAAGTTGAAAAACTACTAGAAAATAGAAAAGACTAGTAAACTATAAACCTATTTCATCTATTGCTTGGCCTCTTGCCACGAGAAATGTCTAATTTATGAGCAGCTCGTGGTAATGGTGGTCTTCCAGCAGTCTCCTCGCGAGAAGTACCACGACCATGACTAGAAGCCCAATGCCCTCCACGTGAGGATGTAGGTGGAGGTAGGAAAGGAATAACAGTCGGAACTCGAACATTGTCACTGGCACTACTACTGAATGGTGGGTGTGGCGATGGCATGCCTGCTGCTGCTTCGTCCTCATCTCTCAAAAGTTATGCTTCCAATTCTTCCAGATGTATAGTGTCGTCCTCCAAATTATCATCCTCTGGGTTGTTGTCCCAAACTTTATATGAGAGATCCTCATAAGCCCGATCACAATAATGGCTCAACAACCTCAAGTTGTAGTGCACATAAACCAAGCTTCCTGCTCAGTTTTCGTTGAGTCTATTTCTTCTCACATTATGAATAAGTTGTAGGTGCTCCAACACCTCTCTGCAAAAGAAGTATTTACAACCTGTGAGAGAATTTTTTTTGCCAATTTTGGCAAAAGTCCCATGCCACCATATGTATCCCACCACGTGAGAGCATCAAACCTGTCCCTATCTTCCATTGCATGAAAAGAACCAAACAAACCAGTTCAACTAAAGTATTTGCCTAATTCAAGGCGCAGATTAGCACACTCCTCCCTTTCAGGGACCAACTTGTCTAATGCTTTCATGTATCCCTCTTGTACCTCTGGATCTGTATGAGGTTTGATCCTAACCGCACCCCCAGGTGCAGGTTGGCCCAACCAAGATGGAGAGTAGTATTTTGGCATAAGGATATACGCCAAAGCATGTAGTGTTACATTCAATTTATTCTACTATGCACACACACAATTGTGAATTATTGAATACAAGTTTGGATCTCTGTCCTTAACAACATCTTTTATTTGCCCTAACATGCTATCCATCTGCTCATACACCTCCCCAATCACTGGTTTATCTGTATCTGCAAAACGAATCATGTTATAAATGGGCTTGGTGAAATTCAAAATTTCCCTCGCAAGTGCCCAAAACAAAGGATCAAGCGGTCTCCTCCACCTGTTCAAAACCTTGCCTGTCAACTGATGTTGTTGCCCTGCCCTTTAATACCTGCCAGTGTGGACTTGATACCATGGCAGCCAATGACTCTCTTACCTTCAAAAGGTGCCTAAAGGTGAAGTAATAGCTAGCAAATCTAGTCTTTGCTATCTTCAACAACTCCAATGTTGAGCGACTGCGGAAAAGACCATGGGTATTGCTATGATTTGAAATAAATCTTATCATTTTTTCCTCTCTTGTAAAAATCACCAAGCCATATGTATTGAGGTTGTTTGTTTTTAATTATATCATGCATCAAAAGGTTCATTTTGTGAACCAAACACCCAGACCAAAATATGTTGGGGTATTTATCCTCAATAATTGCTCCCACTGCCTTACAATTAACAGCATTATCAATGATGACTTGGATGACATTGTATGGTCAAATACGTTCAATTCTTTCAAGTAATGGCTTTGCAATGTTGATGTCGGTTTTGAACTTATCTAAATAATCATATGATGAAAGGAATATTGCACCACTAACAGACACACCAAGAACACTTATCAATGGCTTGCCTTTTACATTTGTCCATCCACCAGAAGCATTTTCGGGAGCACGCTCCCTATGCGCTCCCAAAACGCTCCCGCTCGGAGCGTGTTTTGGGAGCGGGATCGAAAAGGGGGGGGCGCTCCCCCACAACCCTGTTCATGACTCTTAATTAGTACATTTATGACAAGATGACAAATGTAATATCCCCAATTAGCAAACAGCTAATTGGAATATTCATTTTTGTTAAATTTTGCCTTTCTAAAGTTCACCAGGAAATAAAGGGGTGAAGGGACCCATAACTCAACATTAGAATAAAAACACTTTCCTAAAGTCACTTAGGCAAAATAATTAAAAGGCAAGGCGGGGTCCATGAGGCCAAGTGACAGCGCAGGAGTGGTGGCAGCTTGGACAGCGTGGGGACAGGCAACGTAGTGGCAGCATGGGAACAGGAAGCGCAGAGCAACGTGGTGACAATGTGGCAGAGGGACAACGCAGTACTAGTGGGCCCAAGGGAACGTTGGAGGCTCATTAGCATAAAAAGGGGGTGAAGGCAACCATTCTGATTCATTCATAAATCTTCAGAATTTTTGTCTGTCAAGACCAGAGCACGCTTAAGTTGTTTAGCACATGGGGGGTGTCTCCGAGCAGAGATCCCAACCTCGTCCTCGGGGGACTTCGAGTGCCCGCTCAGGAGAGGAGCCCTACCTTTAGTGTTTGAGAGCAGCACCATCAATTCAGCCATCAGGATTACGCAGTCCATCCCTGGGCAGTGCAGTCACTCAGAGGATTATGAAATCAAGGAGGAGAGCTACTCCGGGAGAGGAGGAAGCTTGAGAGATTTCAGTCCGGAGGCTTGTGAATGGATCAGCCCTTCCATAGCTGAGTTCCTTGGGTTGGCGGCCATTATTTCCAGCATTTTGTCTCAGAGACCAATGTACCCAGCAGAAGTGCGTAGTCATCCCAAGGAGGGGGATTTTCGAGGTCAGCCTTTCCGAATTTCATTCGCAGGTTATTCTGGGTTTTTGAAGGAGAGTCTGGTGTCCGAGTTTCAAATTTTTCTAAGCAACAGAACAGCCCTTTCTCGCAGTCCTTTCTAGCCAGCAACAACATTTCCAGCAGGACAGCCTAGAAGGAGGAGCCACGCAGAGCAGTGGAGGAGCAGACTTTCTGAGCAGGTGAAGAGAGATCATTTTAGCCTGCCTAAAGCAGACCAAGGTGCTATCATTCAGAGCACTACTTGTACTTGTCCCCCATTTCAAAAATATTAATAAAATGGCTCAGCAGTTCTAGTTTATTTGCAGTGTTTTACTTGTATGCTTCTATTTGTTGTAGTTTTTGTTTATGCTGCTTTGTATTATTGTCTATTCCCAATTTGGGATATTAAAGTGGTATCAGAGCTCATAGACTTCACTCAGTTTGTGGAGAAATTAGTCTATGACACCCGGAGATAGAGAGTTCATCACATACCGGAAGCAGAGGTACAGAAGCAGAGAGCGTAGGCTCGAAATCACACTTTCCGAAGAGGACAGCGTTCCGATTGACGAAGACAAAGGGAAGGCACCAATGGCAGATGAAAGAGATGAGGAAGAGTTTGGTAACCTCCTCTTAAAATCAGTGCAAGAGCTTTCCAAAAAGATAGAGGAAATGGGGCAGATGATTGCCGGAGAAAACAGACAGCGTGAGATCCCAAGGGAGTTTCACAACAGAGAAAGGTCTGGTACTTCTCACCATGTTTTGGAGTAGAACGATGCGCAACAGGTAGTGTTACGCACTCCCCCACGTTCCACCATGGCCACATTCATGACTTCGGGAGAGGGAACAGGAGGACCCCAAGAGCCGGAGGTGGCTCATTACGGGGAGTATTTTGTAGAATATCAGTCATATGGGCCGGATTTTGGAGATGCCCTCACCTTCAACGAGTTCCGCCAGCTAAAACACAACAGTAGACCACACAGCCAGAATAGAGGAGGAGGGTGCACAAAGGGGAGTGACCTGCAATGTACCGTGGGCAGATTTTTCTTGCCTACCTATGATGGATCATCGAAGTGTTTGGCTAAGGCTTGGGTGGAGAAGTTGGACATTTGTTTTTAGCTGAACCAAATGGCGGAGGTATAGGTTATCAAGGTGGCAGTGCTGAACCTTGAGGGAGAAGCCCACAACTGGTGATTCCACGAGATGTCTATGCTGGGGCACGTAGGGGTGACAGTGTATGTGGAGTTTACTCGAAGGTTGGTTGAGATTTGATCGGAAGGACCCGGAGGAACATTTTGTTGACCTGACCAAGCTCAAACAGATAGGGAGCCTAGAAACTTACATTTCCAAGTTCTTGAAGCTTTCAGTGATGGTGCCAGATCTGTCCGTGGCCAGGAGAGTATATATGTTTATTGACAGATTGGCGAAAGTTTTGCGTGGGTTAGTCAGATCCACTAGGCCTACTACATTGCAGGACGCAATGGGGAGGACTAGGGACTTGCAGGATGCCATGCCGAGGATGAGAGCTCATTTTCCCCACAAACCAGTGTTCCAGCAGAGGGAGAAAGACATGAGGGCTCCACCCCTGAGGGGGAACCATGGTCGAGGGCCTTTGGATAATGAAACCCGAAGAGATTTGAGAAGGAGGAAGTTATGCTTCACTCGCCAGGAGCCATGGGCATCGGGTCATCATTGTGTCGCGAGAAAGGCACAGTACATTGAGGTCTTCTTCGACAGTGAGGGAGAAGAGGAGGCATATGAGGAGTTGGACGGAGATTCCAGCGCAAATGCACCAAGAGGAGATCATCCACGACCACCTCCCCCAGCAGCAACAGGAGCAGCGTTTTCACCCACCGAAGGGTTCCTTGCATCTTTGCGGGGAGTTTCCAAGTATTTGACGTTGAGAGTCCGAGGCGCAGTCCAAGGGCAGCGTGTCTCAGTACTGGTGGACAGCAAGGCTACACATAACTTCATTGATGCCCAACTAGTGCAGAGGAGGGGCATACCAACAAAGAGTTTTGATGGTTTCTCCGTGTTGGTTCCAGGTACCAAGACCATGCAGTGCATGCGGTATGTTCTAACTTTAGCAGTGACCATGGGGACATACACAATGATGGATCACTTTTTTGTGGTCGACATTCCAGATACCAATGTGGTATTGGGTGTACAGTGGTTGATTACGCTTGGGAAGGTCACTACAGATTGGGAGACGTTGGAGATGGAGTGGACGGATAAGAAGAGTGGGAAGCATGTGATGATCAGAGGCATGCACACATACCCTCCCTAGACAGTCTTTGCACACCGGATGGAGGCAGATTTCCGGAAGGGAGACATAGAGTGGGCACTGGAGCTGCGTATTTCAGAGCTAGGAGTCACAGGGCAACCAGTACATCCCGATGTGCAATCTATATTGGACCGTTACTCCAGGATTTTTTGGGACATACCACCTGGGCAGCCACCAGACTGGGGGTTTGAGCATACTATTGAGTTGGAGCAAGGGATCCACGCAGCGATCAACACCCCCTATAGGCACCCCAAAGCCTATAGGGATGAGATTGAGAGAGCCATACATGAGCTCTTTGCATTGGGACACATCAAGCCCAGCACTAGTCCCTTCGCTTCTTCCATAGTCTTGGTGAAGAAGAAGGACGGCACATTACGGATGTGCATCGACTACAGGGCACTAAACAAGAAAACCATGAAGAACCGCTACCCAATCCCCAGGATCGATGAGCTCATGGATGAATTGAGAGGAGCGAAGTTCTTCTCCAAGATCAATTTGAGGTCGGGGTACCATCAGATCAAGGTGCGGGGCCAGGATGTCCCCAAGACTGCGTTCAAATGCCACTTCGGCCACTTTGAGTAATTGGTGATGCCCTTTAGACTGACCAATGCTTCGGCCACCTTCTAGTCTTGTATGAACCACATCTTCCGTCGTCAGTTGAGGAAGTTTGTGTTGGTATTTTTCGATGACATTCTCATCTATAGCCACACATGGTAGGAACAGTTGCAACGCATTGAGGCTGTACTATGTATCTTGGAGGAGCAGCATTTCTATGCTAAGCTATCCAAGTGCGAGTTTGGGCTTACAGAGATGATCTACTTGGGGCATATCATCAAAGTGGACAAGGTAAGGGTCCATGAGGGGAAGATCCGGGCCATCCGGGATTGGCCAAAACCGAAGAACGTGATAGAACTCCTGGGTTTTGTAGGCATCTGCACCTACTATCTGAAGTTTTTCAAGGGATTTTTACAACTTGCAGCACCCCTCACAGATCTCACCAAAAAAGGGGCTTTTGGCTAGATAGATGTTGCAAAGAGGGCCTTTGACAGGCTCAAGGAGGTGATGAGAAGTTGCCCGGTGTTGGCATTGGTGGATTTCACGCAGCCCGTTGTGCTGGAGTGTGATGCTTCAGGAGAGGGAGTAGGCATAGTTTTGATGCAGGGGCTATCCTATAGCTTTCGAGAGTCGGAATCTACTGTCGCATGAGAGATTGTAACCGATATACGACAAAGAGAAGTTGGCCATCACGCACGCGTTGGCCAAGTTTCGGCAGTACTTGGTGGGTAACAGATTTCGGGTGAGGACTGATCACAACAGTCTCTAATTCTTCCTTGAGCAGAAACAGTTGCAAGAGAGACAGCAGAAATGGGTCAGCAAGATCTAGGCCTATGATTTTGACATTGAGTATGTCAAAGGGAAGAACAATGTGGTGGCGGATGCCTTGTCACAGAGACCAGCAACGCTGTCCTTGATGATCCTTGACGCAGACTGGAGGGCTCAGCTGTTGGTGGAGTAATCCAAGGACCGTTTTGCTTGTGAGGTGTTGGATGGGCAGGTCACAGATGACAGGTATCGAGTGATGGATGAGGTCATCTATTATCGGGATAGGATTTTCTTGACAGGTAACTCCCAACTCAGGAAGAAGATCTTACGTGCAGCCCACAACTCACCGCTTTCAAGCCATCGGCGTTCACCAAAACTTACAGGGCCATCAGGGAGAGGTTCTCATGGAAGGGCCTCAAGGAGGACGTACTCCATAATGTTAGGGAGTGCGAAGTTTGTGAGAGGAACAAAGGGGAGTTGAGTCACCCTACAGGTTTGCTATAGCCACTTCCCATTTCGGAGGGGAAATGGGAGAGCATCTCCATGGATTTTATTACAGAATTGCCCATGGTGCAGGGCAAGGATTGCATCTTTGTAGTTGTTGATCGACTAACAAAGTATGCACATTTCTTCGCCATCTCCGCACAGTATACTGCCTCACAGGTAACCGAGTTGTTCTTTCGGGATGTTATCAGACTCCATGGCCTCCCAAAGACCATAATCAGTGATCGGGACAACCGGTTCATGGGCGGATTTTGGCAGGAGTTCTTCTGTTTGGTGGGTACTGAGTTGACACCTATTACCAATTATCAGCCACAAACGGATTGGTAGACAAAGATAGTGAACAAGCGCCTGGAGGGCTACTTGAGAAACTATGTCACGGGGCAGCAGAAGGCTTGGTTGTGCTGGCTTCACCTGAGAGAGTACTGCTACAACACGACATTCCATATGTCGATTGGTATGTCTCCATTTTATGCTTTGTATGAATATAATGCTCTAACTTTTGTTAATGTCATGTTTGGAGCTAGCAAGGCTGAAAGGGCCAAAGATTGGATCCAAGAGAGCCAAGACATACTCCGGGCTCTCAAGGACAACCTGGCTACAGCACAGAACCAACAAAAATTGTATGCAGACAAAGGTTGCATAGAGAGACAGTTTGAGGTAGATGATCTAATTTACCTTCGTCTTCAGTCGTACAAACAGTCCACGCTGAAGAAAAAAGGAGCAGAGAAGCCCAAACCCCGCTTCTATGGACCATAGAGGGTGATTAGACGAGTTGAGGAGGTAGCATATGAGCTAGAGCTGCCAACCAGGAGCCGAATCCACAACATCTTCCACGTATCATGCTTGAGGAAAGCTCTTGGGCAGCAGGTGACTGCAACTATGGAGCTCCCACCAACAGATGATGAGGCGCATTTGGTGCTACAACCAGAGGCCATTCTAGACACTTGAGAGAGATAGCTGAGGAGCAGAACAATCAAGGAATATCTAATCAGGTGGAGGAACCTTCCAAATGAGGATGCCACTTGGGAGGGGGAAAAAATCCTGCAGCATCCATCCTTGCAGTTGCTTGACGACAAGCAACATGTTGGCAGGGAGGACTGTAATATACCCAATTAGTAGACAGCTAACTGGAATATTCATTTTTGTTAAATTTTTCCTTTCTAAAGTTCACTAAGAAATAAAGGGTTGAAGGGACCCATAACTCAACATTAGAATAAAAACACTTTCCTAAAGTCACTTAAGCAAAATAATTAAAAGGCAAGGCGGGGTCCATGAGGCCAAGTGACAGCGCAGGAGAGGTGGCAGCTTGGACAGTGCAGAGGCAGCGTGGGGATAGCGTAGCACTAGTGAGCCCAAGGGAACGTTGGAGGCTCATTAGCATAAAAATGGGGTGAAGGCAACCATTTTGATTCATTCATACATCTTCAGAATTTCTGTCTGCCAAGACTAGAGCACGCTTAAGCTGTTTAGCTGAGTCTGCAAGTGTTGTTTAGCACACGGGTATCTCCGAGCGGAGATCCCAACCTCGTCCTCATAGGACTTCGAGTGCCTGCTCAGGAGAGGAGCCCTACCTTCAGTTTTTTGGAGTAGCGCCATCGATTCAGCCATCAGGATTACGCAATTCATCCCTGGGCAATGCAGTCACTTAGAGGATTATGCAGTCAAGGAGGAGAGCTACTCCAGGAGAGGAGGAAGCTTGAGAGATTTCAGTCTGGAGGCTTGTGAAGGGATCAGCCCTTCCCTAGCTCAGTTCCTTTGGTAGTTGGAGGCCATTCTTTCCAGCATTTCATCTCAGAGACCAGCGTATCCAGTAGAAGTGCATAGTCATCCGAAGGAGGGGATTTTCCGGGATCAGCCCTTCAGGATTTCCTTCGTGGGTTATTTTGGGTATTTGGAGGAGAGTCGAGTGTCCGAGTTTCAGATTTTTCTAAGCAGCAGAACAGCCCTTTCTCACAGTCCCTTTCCAGACAGCAGCAGCATTTCCAACAGGACAACATAGAAGGAGGAGCCACGCAGATCAGTGGAGGAGCAGACTCTCTGAGCAGGGAAAGAGAGATCATTTCTACCTGCCTAGAGCAGGCCAAGGTGCCATCATTCTGAGCACTACTTGTACTTGTCCCTCATTTCAGAAATATTAATAAAATGGCTCAGCAGTTCTGGTTTATTTGCAGTGTTTTCCTTGTATGCTTCTATTTGTTGTAGTTTTTGTTTATGTTGCTCTGTATTACTGTCTATTCCCAACTTGGGATATTACAACAAATCCCTAAAATACATCAAGAAGAAGTCTTTTGACCTATAATAAAAACCTTGCTCATGAAACCCATGACGCAAGCATAACAAAAATACATTTTATTATTTTTGCCTTCTTCATTACATAAATACATAATTACATTGTCAATATGAAGAATGTGGGATATTTTGAGGAGGACATTAGTGGGGAGGCTAATAGCTTCCTAACAGGGTTATTTCACATCATTTGGAAGCAATCTGCGGCAACATTTCCAGGTGCACAGAATTATCCAACAATGCAGAGAGCCAAGCCCAAGAGGGCCAATTTCCAGGGTCAGCCATTCCACAATTCCTTCGCAGGTTATTGTGGTTTCATGAGTAGAGATCGAGGTTAAAACCCCAGATTTTCCTGAGCAATGTAGCAGGCCCCAGCAACATTTCTTCGAGAGCAGCAGCAACATTCTGGCCAAGGACTGCGCAGAGCCACAACCACACAGTGTACATGAGGGAGATTTCAGGCTTGTTCTGAGGCTATCTTTATTATTATTTTTATTTAATAATAAAAATAAATATCAAAATAATAATATAATTTCTTTTTCTTCAATTCTTTTGATGAGTCCAATAAATATAAATTATGAAGATCGAACCTAGTTAAAATCCTCAACATTTTCCTCCTTAGCCTCCTCTTTTTCCCTCTACGTCATGGTTTCCAGGCCTATTCGTGACCCTTTGAATCCTCGGCCTCCCTTTTCAGCCCTGCGTCAAACCCTTGAGGCCTTTTTAGGCCTAGCCGTGGGATTCAACCCCTTCTAGTGGTTAAGACAGTGACCTTGTAGTCGTCAGAGCCACAGTCTCTGCAGTGCTTGAGGCACTAGGTGGTTGGAAAACATAGGGGAGGTATCGTTAATCAAGTCTTTGTTGGCCTCACGTTGGCTTCCATCCCACAACCTACTCTAAACACTGGTCTCAAAATAGTTAAGAGAGAGGTTCCATTCAAACTAGGCATATAATCTAAAATTAACCAAGATCCTTGCATCACTCTTAGATTTTAGGACTTGCATCTCATATAGGTTAGCTACTCATCTAAGCAACGGTTGTCCATCTGGTTACTTGGCTTCAATTTGTAACAAGCAAGAAATTTGACTCCACAAGGCACTGGTCTCAATTCCAAATCTAATTAAATCTTTAAGTCTTGCTAAATTTGACCAAGTAGTTAGGCCACTCAACTGTGTCTCCCAAACAAGTTGGTTCCCAACTTTTCTTCCATCATCTCATTTCCAAAGGGACTACCCCGCATAGCCTATTGTTGGGAGCAACGTTGCACGAAGCGGGGACGAAGCGGGGACGTTTTTTGGAAGCGGGGACGCGGAAGCGTCATTTCCAAAAAATCTAGGAAGCGAAGCGTCTCGGAAGCGTCTACTATATATATATATATATATTTTTATTTTTATTTTTTTGCATTTATATTAAAAAAATATCCAAAATACCAAATCAATTGTAGAAGATATGGAAGCATGCATATTTGTACATAAATCAAGATATGACATCCATTGTACATTAATGATTAATTATTTGAGCATCAACCATTTAGAATAGATGCATCAACCATCTATAATCTAGATTCTTCTCCTCTTATCTAGCCTTTGCCTCTACCTCGATTATCTAGGGACATTAGTCAAAATTGCCCAATTTTGATCAAACCCTAATGCAAGCCTTAAAATATGGTAGAAAGAACTTAACATGCTTGATCGATTATTTTGATTGATTGAAATGTTATTTTTTGCTAACGACATGACAAAGGAGTTCAACAATTAACACCACCAACACTAGGGTACATATAGGGCTTGGTGCTCTTGATTAAATGCTAATCACATACCCTCATACATGATATAATCTAATGACATGCCACCATACCACTGATCCTGAATTCCTGAAAACTATTAAGTCTACTGAATTTTGAAGAGGATATGAAATTCTAATTTCTCCATATGAAGTCCGATCAGGCTGGAGCCACTCTCAAACATCTTGAGTCATTTCATGGTAATGTTAAAAATTTAAGTAAAAGGATGAAAATGAAAAATAAATGAGAATGTCACTTTTACTTTAAGAATTTAACATTACCATGAGGGAGCATCTAAGAAATATCTAAGGAGGTAAAAGAGAGCTTATATTTTTTTCCTCCTATCCCTAACTCACCTACTAACCCAACCAAAGACAAAATTAAAAAAAACAAATCAAAAAAATCATTTTTTCTGACCTACATTAGTCGGATCCGTACGGCACTATACGGAACCGTTTGCGATCCGTACGGATCCGTCCCGGAATCGCGGCGGTTCCGTACAGCGATCCGCCGTACGATCCGTGGATCCACTGTACGGAATCGCGGATCCGGGCGTATGGATCCGAAAAACTAGGAATCGCAATTTTTTTTGGGATCCGCGTTTCTGAAAATCGGATCCGCGGTTCCGGGTACGGATCCCGTACGGTTCCGTACAGGACGTGGTTCGGGCCTTGGAGCCGGGGGGGGGGGGGACGTTTCCTGCAACATTGGTTGGGAGATAGCTAGAACGAAGTGGGCGGGGATCAGAGTGACAGCCCCCCACCATGATTCGTTGTCCTGATGCCTATACAATCTGAGCGACAACATTTTTTTTATCGTTGTTGTCAGGGAGCCATTTCTTGGTCCTTAGCGTTACGACATTTATCATCACTCTTCTTAATCCTCTAATTAATTTCATCTTCCTTGTCCCGCAAATGCCGCAACAGTTTTTTGGCGTCAATGTCGGGGACAAGTTTCTTGTTGTCAGGGTTTACGACATTCTATCAACTTATCAATTCCAATCGTCATAATCTGCATATCGTCAACGCCACAATATTTTTTAGTGTCATTGTCGGGGATATTTTATTCTCAACGACAATCTTCCTAATCTTATAATCCTTTTTGGCATGGATCAATTCCTTTTGTACATTTCCCTCCTAATGTAGCCACCCATAATCAAAGTCAAGGATCTTTGACGATTTAGCATTGTTTTCAAGATTACTTCACCTTTTATATCTTGCTCTGTTATGAAACCAGCTCCCAAAATAGAAGAAAAGAGAGATCAACGCCTTAGAAATCAGCCACTTTGAGGGGGCAACCTCCTTTACATTACATAAATGAACAATTCTTGGATGATACAAATGATAAAACCTCCTTTCTATATATAGGAGTCCATGGAGTCACAATATAATCCTAGCCGACCTAACAATAATAATGTAAGGACACAACAATAACAATAGTGGGCATTTATGGGGCACAATAATAACAATATGGGGACTACAGGGGTACAACAAAAACAATAAGGGGGCTACACTAACAACAATAAGGGACTACACTAGTAATATAGGGACCTAACATGCCCCTCTCCTTCAAAAAAGTATTTTCCTCAATGCTTGAGTAGTTCTGGATGATTCTGTATAAAATTCTCATCCTCCTATGTGGAATCTTCAGTGGGTAAGTTCTTCCACTTTATGAGATACTCTGAAATTGATCGATTTCATAGCTGTCGAGTTCTTGTTTTTGTGACTGCTTCAGGTTCCAATATGATTTTTCCTTCCTCATCAAGTTCTGGCAATATTGTTTGAACTGGAAGTTTATCACCTATAACCTTCTTTAAGCACACAACACATGGAAAACTAGGTGCACTCGGGAAAAAGCAAGAAGCTCCAATTTGTATGCCATAGTACCAATCTTTTACAACACCTTGTAAGAACCATAGTACTTTGGCGATAATTTATTATCCTTCTTAGCTTGCTTGAGGGACATTTGTTTGTATGGTTGTAGCTGTAAAAATACCCAGTCTCCTACATCAAAACTTCTCTAGCTACGATGTTGATCTGCCTATTGTTTCATTCGATTTTGTGCCAAATTTAGGTTTTCCTTTAAGATTTGGAGAACTTGTTGTTGATGCTCGATGTGATCTTCCATTGCTTGAACCTTAGAATTTTCTCTTAAAGATGATGTGATGGATGGTGGATTATATTCATAAAGTGTCATAAATGGGGTCATTTTTGCTGCAGTATGGAAGGAAGTGTTATACCACCATTCAACCAAAGGTAACCACTTGACCCATTGTGTTTGTTTATCAAATACAAAACAACGAAGATATCCTTCCAAACATTTTTTCACTATCACAATTTGCCCATCGGATTGAGGATGATAAGATGAGCTATGAGCTAGTTGAGTACCCAAACAAGAAAATAATTCCGTCTCAAAATTTCCAGTTAAAATGAGATCTATGTCGCTTACAATAATCTTTGGGTTTCCATGTAGCTCTTGAATTGTTTCCATAAATGCAGTAGCAACTGTACGTTCTTTAAATGGATGAGATAATGCACAAAAGTGTGCATACTTGGTAAGTCTATCAACTACCATCATGATGACACTATTTCCTTTGGACTTAGGTAAACCTGTGATAAAATACATTGAAACCTCCTCCCAACATTGGCTTGGAATGCATCGGCCACCTTCCAGTCCTACATGAACAACTAGATGCTCCCAAAATAGAAGAAAACAAAGATCAACGCCTTAGAAATCAGCCACTTCGAGGGGGCAACCTCCTTTATATTACATAAATGAACAATTCTTGGATGATACAAAAGACAAAACCTCCTTTCTATATATAGGATTCCATGGGGTCACAATATAATCCTAGCCGACCTAACAAATAATAATATAAGGGCACAACAATAACAATAGTGGGCTTTTATGGGGCACAATAATAACAATATGGGGACTACAAGGGTACAACAATAACAATAAGGGGGCTACACTAACACCAATAAGGGACTACACTAGTAATATAGGGACCTAACATGCTCTTTATATAAAAAACATGTTGGTGCTCCAGCTTCATTTCGACATCATTGTACTCAGCAGTCACTTTGACGTACTTTCGTGGTCATCTATTGGACATTAATAACATTATGTTATCTTATCTTAACTCGAATTCATAAGCCCTAAGGTTTATTTCGCACTAATATTTTCCTTTAAGCACCATCTAAAATCCAAAATTATTTACTTTTCTTTGTTTAATTGAAACCTAAAGGCTAATATAAATTCCTGAATATCTTACATTGGATTTCATTTCAAGTCTAGCTATTTCTCAAAGATTTAAAATCATTTCAGAAACTTGATTTATTTAATCACAATTTTGGAAATTGTTAAAGGTGTACCCATAAACCTATAATTGTGATCAGGCCTAAGTTGTATTTTAATTTCACATTATTTGCTTGGGCTAATTTCCCATTAAGAAAATATGGAATTAGATGTCTGCATTACAAATTAGATTTGCAAGTTACTTATTCAGTGTTTTATTTCATATCTTTTAAATGGGTTTAACAAGTTGTTTTCACCACTATTTCAAATCTGGAAAGTACCCTAAAAAATATCATAAAACCAAATTTGATTTATAGATTCAAATAGTTATAAATTGGTTTATCTTAATTGGATCTAATTGATGTATGTTTTACTTTATAAATGCTAGAATTTACTTTTATGAAGCATCACATCTTAATATTTTCTTAAGTATTGAATCCTCTACTTTTCAAAGTCATATCACGAGTTGGGTTTGACTCATTGGATGTATTTCATATGTAAATATTTGCATCATACATTCATCATCATTAAGATTTACTTCACAAGATTCATTGATAAGTCTTCTAGAACTAGTTTTATTTTATCATTCAAATCTAAGTATAATAAGAGAGCCAGCCAAAAGTGAGAGGAGAACTATACTGTGGTTACAAAGGTACTTCTCCCAGGCTTGCCTCAAAGTAGCATCCATGGATTAGGACTTTTCCCACTTAGATGCAAATTGAGGAGGTTACACTGACAGTCTCCAAAGGAACATCATAACAACGATTTGAGCACCTGAAGGAAGCCACAATTTCACACCTTTAAACTATGGGTAAAATAAAATAGTAAATTTTGGATAGCATCTATGGCTTTAATGTTATCTTCATATAAATCAATGTCCCTATCCAATGGAACTTACTGAAGTTATTGAATTCTGATTTATTTCTAGTTCATGCTGCCCTATACGAGATTCAACCTCCTCCCATTAGTCCCTCCTTTTAGCATCAGATGAAAGCGATGGCAATAACAGCCATATTTAAAATAATCTTCACTATCTACCATATTTATCACTGGCACATATGAATTATGTACCAGCACTAAATCTTCGCCTGTTATATTCTGAGACTGCCATCTGACCTACATCCTGTCTTTCACTATTTTCCAGAGCATGATCTTACTTTAAAACTTATTTTACTCTCTTTGTTGCACCACTTACATCAGATCATCTCCGTTAGATGCCTACCTGTCTCTCATCATCAAACTCCACACACACCCACCCCTCCCCCAACATCTCAACTGCACAAGCTAGCATCTTGACACATCACATTAAGACGGCACAGGAAATTAGTAGTCTGATAATTGTGCAATCTGCAGATCTGATCTCCCTTTATTACGATTGCAATAGAAAAGATAAGATAATTTTATTAATGTCCAAAAAATGACCACAAAAGTCAGTCTAACTATCTATGGGATTTACCTGAAAAATTCTCTAAGAAACATTATGAATCACAGAAGTTTGCATTCTGAAACGTCTATGGGATTGTTGAGTACAACAGTGCAGATACGTAGTGTGAGCACAGAAAGTGGCTCCGAAAAAAAACAGATGCAGTGTACAAGGCAAATTAGTGTGAACTTGGGAGATAAACAATTGAAATAAAAAACCAATTCATCATTAGTGGGGATAATTATTTCATGATCTTTTGACATTAAACTGCAGTTTGTTTTCCGTGGTCAGCTTTCCTTCCAGTGGAATGCTAAGCATTCATTGCCCATTTGCATTTTTCAGCAGCCATTCCAGGCTTCGCAAATATAGTGGATGGGTTACAAGGAAATAAAATATCTGTCTCAAAGGATACAATCAACAACTTGAGGATTTCCATCCGAGATTACTACTTCTGCTGCATCTGTGCATGATGCAATGGACAGTCCTGCTAAACCATATCCTGAGCCAAGCTCCAGAACCCTCTTGTTCCTATATCAAGATTAAAATTGATATTGAAAATTAATTGCGTAACCAAATGTTAGCTGTATCAAGAGACATCTTTTCATACAGGATTCTGATGCCATTCAAATTAAAACAGTTCCCCAAATTTACAAAGAAGCATAAAAGAAACCAGACAACAGACCTAATGTTTGAACTAGAATGAAATTGGTTAAAACTGTACAATGAAAACCTATGCACATTTATACCTGAACATGTCAGCATTCAATATGCAATAATAAGTCAGGACTTCCTCTGATGGCCAAATACCTGCATGTGCAAATAAACTAGGTCCATAATTATCATTCAATACAAATATTTTAATATTGTAACATCATACACAGTAGCTTTGCAGGGCCAGAGAATTGCATAAATAAATTAACAGTATCAAATGTATATATTCTGCCTTACTCCCAAACCAATGTGTGTTTAAACACTTGTGCATTCCTTCATTCCTTTGCTTTACCATATCACCAAACCAAACCAGCATATTCCTAATAACTGGAATATCAATAATATAATATAGCCCACAATTTTAAGTGCACGGGTGTGATGGTGACATACTCGCATAATATCTAAATGAAAGAGTACTTCAGTCACTTATAATTCTATATCAAACACATTAGTACCACTCTCCTAGAAAGACTGTAGTATAATTCACATGTCATACTTGTTGAGATAAAAGACAACGAGAGGATCAGCTGGAACCAAACAGTGAACTCAAAAACCTTCAAAAGTAAAAGTGAAAACAGCATTAAACAAGTGTACTTGTGCTGTCCAAAAGATGTGCTAAAGAGAAAGAACCACATCCGTAACAAGAGAATGCCAAACGTATAGAGCTCATAAGTTTATTCACTTGTATAGAAGAATGATGATTTTAAGCTAAAGAATGATCACATGATCGCACAAGGCAATGAATTCCAATGACGTTTGAATTGTTTATATATACACAACTTAGTTGGCATCCTTCGAAGACCAAGAGGGGTTATGGACTGTTATAAACATAATAATAGATATTTTAATAATAATAATAATATAATTAGGCTAATGAAAGTTCAAAGGGAACATACCTCTTCACATCGTGACCAATCAACGTGTATACTGTAACAAAGCTAGTTGTAATCATCATCTTATCAACTATCTATTATTCTATATATATCCTTATATATTTGTGGAAATCTTCTGTCAATCGTAATTTACTACATTTGGTGTCAGACACATTGATTAGAGCCAACTCTAGAAAAATTCCGTGCAACACTCAACTGCTATCCATAGAGACATCTATACCTACAGCCGCCAGTTTCCATGCCTGCCACCATACAATCTACCACAATTGTAATCTGTACACAACTGTACCATCCACAGTTCCACCATTCCATATGCCTGTGAATTTCAACAAAACACTGTCATTATGTGTACATAGCTGCAGCTTAATTAAAATTAGAACAAATTCCTCCTCATGACTTTTCATATAGTCGTCGCTTCCTATTACAGCTCATATTGTATGAGGTTCCACTTTGTGATTTTAATCACATCGATAAAGTTTACTAGTGGTTCCTTGGAGATATTGGACTGCCTTGGGGGGATTCATATTCATGGAGTCCTTTATCTTTTCGGCATCATATCATTCTGGAGGTCCTTATTTGGGAGAGTCTCACTGCTCCCTGGTTGCATGATTGTGTTTGCTGCTTGGTGGTATTCCCACACATGTTTGCCTTGTTGATCACCCCTTGCTTGCAAATTTTATTGATGTTGAGCATCCTATTCCATGATGATGATTTGGTATAATGCTTATCTTGGATATGAATGATGATTCTAGCCTGCCAAGGGGTTAGATGAGAATGGCAGTAGGAGGTTGATGTTTCATAACATTGTCGTTGATATTGTTGTTTGGGGTGTTTTACATGGTCCTGTTACTAGCCATTAAAGGTCATCAAAATCAAATGTTGAAGGTCAAAAGTGGAATGTTGCATCTCGCAAACAAAAGGTATCCATTATGAAGTGAAATCATCCCCCATTCAACCAAATCGAACTTTTCAAGGACCAAGTCGAGTACATATGGACCAAGTCAAGCCTCCATGTAAGCAAGTCAAATTCCTCACCTAGCCATTGGTCATCTAAAGGGAAACATTGAGCATTCTTGGATCACTATTCTTCATCTTTTGTCTTTTTGGGGTCAAAGAAAAAGGGAACAATGTGCTTCCAAGGTCAAATAAGCCAAGTCGAACTCTCCTTGTGGACAAAAGCAATGTATTAAAAATATTTGTTGAACTTCACTTAGTCTTCAAGTTGTGTATTGTTTTTCAATGACACTGGAGAATCTAGGTTAGGGTCTTAGAATCTCTAACACAACCAATCCAAATGCCACAACAAATTAGTTTGCACAGCACAATATAAAAAGCAATAAATCAACACATGCACAAATATATAACTTTTTACAAATTTTCAATAACCCAACTTCATTATATTATCAATCTATAATACAACAGTATAGGGTTCCTATACTAGGGGTCATAGCCCTCATACAATCATTGATACAAGGAATACAAACTAGGGTTTGGTTTCTATCCTTCAACAACCAATCTACCCTTAACAAGATACAATCTGACCTACTAGTTGATCTAGTGCACTTCACAGCTCCACTGGTTGTATCCTTAACACATCTGTCGGTCCTTTTGCTCTCGATTTGCAGCATCATCTATCTGCCTCTATCAATGATCCTGCTCCTTTAGGTCACTACAAGATTGAGGGGAAGCGCCCACCCACCCCCTGAATTTGCTCCCGAAGCGCGCTCCCTTAAAAAAATTCCCTCCCTGGTTTTTCGAGAACGACCGCTCTCGTTTTCTCCCAAAGCGATTTTTTAAAGGAGGGAGTGATCAGGGAGGGATCACTCTCGACCACTCCTACCTTAAAAAAATCGCTCCCCGTGGGCGAAAATGGCACGGTGGATTTTTGGAGGGAGGGGAGGGGCCAAAAGAAATAAAAGGCCCTTCTCCCCTCCCACAATTCACCATTTGCATTTTGAGAGGGCAAGAGAGGGCTTTTGGAATTGGAGCTTGAGTTGAGGAGGAAGATTGAGAGGGTCGCTTAGGAGCTTGAGGAGCTTGCAAGGGAGTTTGGAGCTTGGGATTGAAGGCCCAAGAGGTAGGATATAGACTCTAATCTAAGATTTGTGTTTTTTAATATATTCATTTTTAAATGAAAATGTTCTCTTCTCTTTTTCCCATTCCCATTCCTCCATTTTATTGCAAGCAAAAACTATAACTCCACCAAAGTTCAAAACTTCAAACATGATGGCTATGTGGCTTGGCATTCTCTTCTTGGTTCCTCTTTTGGTTATTATGATGTTGGGGAGCAGAAGAAAGAGGAATGATGAAGATAATGAAGAAGTGGGAAGTGGTGGAATAAGAAAGCCTGGAGAAGAGGAATACCTTGGTGAGGAAGAGGAGGATAATGAGAGTGGAGATGATGAGAGCACAAAAACCAAACCAGACCAAACAACATTGTGGAAATATGTTTCTAGGTTTGCAAGAGGGAAAGGTGGTGGAACCACTAAATTTGCATGCTTCCATTACAAAAAACACTTAAATAGATTCATACGCCTGTGCTAGAAAGCATCTCTGTGGGAAAACGCCATGGGATGGAAACAAACAAATAGGAATCAAACCTTGTGAAAGTGTGTCACAAGTCACAACAACAAAGAGCCAAATACATAAGGGAAGAGGAAGAAGCCCAATGCAAATCTAAAAGATCAAAGGGTGACTTTGAACATGACACCATTGGCCCACAATCACATAAACTAAGAACTTCATCAGCATCCTCCCATGGCAATGGATATGGAGGCACAAGAACAAACATCCCTTTAGGGCGTAGAACCATATTAGATTTCCTTGACCAAGGGTGTAGGAATGGTGTGGATTCAAAAATGTATTGGTTTCTCTATGCATGTGGGATACCATTCAATGTTCTTCGCTCACCTTATTGTCATGAAATGGTTGGCGCCATTAATGATGCCTCCAAAGGATACAAGAGCTTTGGGTATAACAAGGCTAGAACCGTGCGACTTGATCATGAAAAATAAAAAATAGCACATGCTTTAGGTAAAATGACAAATTCTTGGAATGACTATGGGGTATCCATTGTATCTGATGGTTGGACAAATGTAAAAGGAAAGTCGTTGATAAGTGTTCTTGGTGTGTCTTCTAGTGGTGTAGTCTTCCTTTCAGCATATGATTTCTCAAAAAAGTTCAAGGCTGCCATTAACATTGTAGCACCATTACTTCAAACAGTTGAAAGTATTGGGCCATACAATGTCATCCAAGTCATCACTGATAATGCTTCTAATTTTAAGGCAGTTGGAACAATTATTGAGGATAGATACCCCAACATATTTTGGTCTGAGTGTTTGGTTCACACAATGAACCATTTGATACATGATATTATTAAGAACAAACACCCTCAATACAAATGGATTGATGATTTGTACAAAGAGAGGCAAGAGAACGAAAAAACTTATTACCAATCATAACTATAGCCATGGGCTTTTCCGCAGTCACTCAAGTTTGGAGTGTTGAGATTTTGGGGTAGCATCGGGTGTGCTCTAGCTCCGAAACTTTGTGGAGGGATTAAAACACACGAACCTCCAAAACCTAGAAAGCGTTTGGAGAAATTTCATCTGGTGTTGAAGTTAATCTAATAATTCATTTTTTTTAATGAGGACCCTAAGTCTAACTTAGGGAATTAGAAAAATTAAAGTGAATTAATTAAACATGTGATGAAATGTTCTAAGTGGTGTGGATCAAGCAGTCTTTTAATCTGAGCCGTCGATTAGAGATTAGATCATGGTCATTGGTTTTCCAACGAGAAAAGTATAAAGGAAAGGCTTAGGGTCAGTGGGAGACACACACACTAGCAAAGCACTGAAGCAAGTCGAATTTATGGGGCGGGGTTTGCTGAGAAATTCGAAGCGAGTTTGCAGTGTAGTAAGGGGTAGAGATCGGCAAGGGATGATCTGAATCCAAGTCCGAGAATACAGTAGCAGAGGGGCAGTAAGTACCAGTCAGCGCAGAGCCAACCAGGAGGACGCAGTTCAGCCAACACCATGCAGAGACTGCGCAAAGGCTGTGTAAGCCCAGCTAGGGTGACGGAGACCCAGCCAGCGCAGCGCAGGGGCAGTGCAGCACTAGCAGAGGTGACGCAGGCCCAGCCGGGGCAGCGCAGCACTAGCAGAGGTGACGCAGGCCCAGCCGGGGCAGCGCAGCACTAGCAGTGGGGGCACTGGCTAGTGAGGGCTGACGCAAAGGCTGCAGAGGCAGCGTTAAGGGTTCCAATGGGCCAAAAGGGGCTCGTGATCTGTAAATCCCGTTTGAGGGTGTGATACAGCCGTATCTTCTGTCTCTGAGTGAAAGGTACAAACTGCCATGTAATTTCTCTATAGGGCCAACCATTTCTGGTGCCCAGAATGTTGTATTCAAATTTCGCATAATAATAAAACCCTCTAGAGTTGTTGCACCAGTTATCCCGCATTGGGTTTTTCCGGGGACATTTGTCCGAAAATGTGTAATCTTGTCACATGTGTGTATTGTTCAATAAATGATCTGTAGATGTGTAGGCTGCAGTAAGTGTCTACTTTAATGTTTTTCTAAACACTTCAGTAAAATAACTTGTTAATGTAAATTAAACAAGAAGATGAAGTAGATCTAGATACTGCAGTAGGGTTTCTGTTTTGAAACGTTCACATGGAGTTGTTGAAGATTGAGAAAACTAGATTTGCTAGCTATTACCTCAACTTCAGGCACCTTTTGAAGGTAAGAGAGTCATTCGCTAGCATGGTATCAAGTCAACACTGGCAAGTATTAAAGGATAAGGCTCCAACTCGACTTGACAGGCACGGTTTTTAAGATGTGGAGGAGACCGCTCTTGATGGTCAGTTTTGAGCACGTGTGAGGGATGTTATACAATACACCAAGCCCATTTATATCATGATTTGTTTTGCAGATACATATGCACCAGTGATTGGGGAGGTGTATGAGCAGATGGATAACATGTTGGGGAAAATAAAAGATATTATTCAGGAAAAATACCCGAATGTGTATGATATTATTCACAAATGTGTGTGTGCATGGTGGGATAAAATTAATGTTCCACTATATGCCTTGGCGTATGTCCTTACGCCAAGATAATACTCTCCATCTTGGTTGGGAAAACCTACACCTGGGGGTGGGGTTAGGACCAAACCGCATACAAATCCAGAGGTACAAAATGGGTATATCATAGCATTAGACAAGCTAATCCCTAACAGGGCGGAGTGTGCTAGATTGCATCTTGAATTAGGCAGGTACTTCACTAGCACTGGAGTGCTTGGTTCTTTGCATGCAATGGAAGATAGGGACAAATTTGATGCTATCATATGGTGGGACACGTATGGCGACTAAGGACTTTTGGCGAAACTGGCAAAAAATGTGCTTTCACAGGCTTTAAATACTTCTTCTGCAAAGAGGTATTGGAGCACCTATAGCTTCATCCATAATGTGAGCAAAAATAAACTCAATGAAAACTGGGCAGAAACCTGTGTTTATGTGCACTACAACTTTGGGTTGTTGTCACATTATTGTGATCGGGCCCATGATGATATATCAAATATATATTGAGACAACAACCCAGAGCAAGATAATTTGGAGGATGGCGCTCTACATCTAGAAGAAAAGGAAACAGAACTTTTGAAAGATGATGATGAAGCAATAGCAGTAGCCATGCCACCCCCATCATCCAATAGCAAGTGCTCGAGTTCCACAATCTTCGCCTTTGTTGCCGACACCTCCATCTACATCCTTGTGTGGAGGTCATGTGCCTTCTAGTTCTGGTTTTGGAGATGGTCGCCCGACTATACAAGAGGAGACTTCTAGTAGACCACCATGACCTTCTCAGAAATTAGACATTTCTCATGGAAAGAGACCCAAGCAATAGATAACAGATTTATTTGTCTTTTCTAGTTTCTAGTAGTTTTTAACTTTTTATAATTGTTCACTCGTTCATATCTATTATAATATGTTTTGTAAACAATATATGACAATTTAAATTTGAAGTTTGAAGTTTGCAATTATAACTCAATGGTAAAGAATTATGAATATGATGCTTCGCGAGAGTTGAAAGTCGAAAGTTGAAACATTTCATTTCATGTTAGATATTCTTTGTTATCATTTGGTTACTTGGTAATGGTAATGGTTACGAGTAAGAATAACGACTTTAATGATCAATGATGATAAATGTTATATATTGAATTATAAAAGCTTGAAACTTTAAGATTGATGAATCATGAGACTCAATATGTTGTATGTTACTAACTTGTGGATGTGGTTGATGAATATTATAACTTCTAAATGATTTATATTGGTTCAATCCATATTTTTATGTTTTCTATATCTAATTCATCATTCTACGTGCTTTTGTTGACATATATGCAACAAAATATTTAAAATATATATATTATATAAAAATTCACTCCTAATTCGCTCCCAACCCAGGAGCTTTTGAAAATGTTGCTCCCCGCTCCTGCTCCCAAGTAACCTTGGGTCACTAAACACAGCTCCACTCTTCCCTCTACCTAATCATTGGTCCTTCAACGAATTAACACATAGAGACTTCTAGTGAGTTGTTCACAACTTCATTTGTGAACAACTCTAGACTGCCCATTGTTGCACCGGGAGCTTAAGTTATTCAAATAATTAATTATTTTAATGGGGACCCTAAGTCTAACTTGGGGAAATTAAATAATTAAAGTGAATTAATTAAAACATGTGGGTGAGAATGTTATATGTAATATTCCCAAATGGTAAAAGCAGGAATAGAGTGCATAAAACTGGAAATATGCAGAAATGTAATAGATCAAAGCATGAGACTGTAATGAATAAAATAATGTAAATAGTGATTAATTAGTTAATTAGTAATTAGGTTGAAAGGCCATGTCTGATAAGACATGACCTTTCGTGAAGAGGCACCTGCGTGGGTATATAAGCAGGCCTCATTTGTAACATTCAATCAATTCATAAATATCATACTTTCTAATATAATATTGTATCCTCATGGATATTTGGATATTTCAAGTCTTCTGGAATATTTAGTTTGAGAAGGAACTTTGTTCGCTTCATTTGGTATCGGAGCTGTTCGATCGTCTGGCTACTCACTGCTGCACAGGGCCACGCTCTCTGATCCTGGTCCTTGACCGAAAATTCGTCAACCTTGTTGCCGTTGAAGCGTTTTGCTACACATTTGGAGTTTCTCCATTTGTTGATTCTGTCAGAGGCCCTTGGCCATTTTTAAAGAAGTAAAAAAAAGAAAAAAAGAAAAAAGAAATATATTTAAAAAAAAAAGAAGGAAAAAAGAAAAAGTACATATACTTACAAGACAACTTTAAAGAATAAAAAAAAAATATAAAAGAACTAAAAACATAAAAGGAAAAATAATATTGAAAATTAAGAAAAGAAAAAAGAAATAGTTAAATAAAAAAGAGAATGGCGTATTAAAAAAAAGGAGCTGTCGTTTTATGTCCGCCAATATATATATCGTGGACATATAGAGAAGTCGTGATATATTCCACCATATATATAAAAAAATATAAAAAAATAAAACAATCACCGCAACCCTTCCCGTTGACCCTTCGACCGGGGCTACACCTCTTGACAGCGGAAAACGACACTGTATTAATCGTGTCTGCGTGGAGGTTTCGCAATAGTGTCACGATTTTTTGTTTTGTTTCTTGTTTCAGCGTGGCAGCGATTAGGGTTGACGTTGATTCGTAAGACAACCAACACATCTACCGTGACCCATTTTCTGCCACCGTCTTCTTGCTCGCACATCCCACAACCGCTCACATCAATGCCCTGCATCCAAACGACGCCGCACTATCGTATTCTCGGACTCAGTGTTTGAGGAGGGCAGACAACAGACCGCCACCAACGGCTTCCACCAACCAAACGCGCCCTTTGTCCATCAATCGCTGCTGGTCAAACACTACCGCCATCCACGCAACCACAGATAAAGCTATAGCCCTTTATCCATATATCTGCTACAACAATTAAACCACACTGCTCCACCGCCACCGTCGAGCTAACAAAAGATTGCAGCTCGTGTGATAACACTTACCGAATTCCTGTGATAACAATTAAATTGAAACCTTATTCATACGAATGCCACAAAGTTTACGTGTTAAGGTAGCCAATGTTTTGGAAGAGACATGACTGTCCAAAATTTTTAAAGATTAATTAAAATAAATGATCTGTGATTAGAATTAAAAGGTCGTTTTCTAAGAAAGTGAAGTAAAAAGTTGGTTTTTCAAGTGAAAGTTATTACAGGAAAAAAAAAATACTAAGCACTAAAGTTATTAACATAGTTAATAACACGTAAGACACGTAAGTGGAAAAGGGAAAAAGGCTAGTTCTTATTGTTTGAAATAATTAAAAAGGGGTTTTTTCAAAAGCAAGAAGTATATATATATAGGAAAAGGAAGGTTCTAAAACTAAAAAAATAAAAGGAAGGGATCTAAATCTAGTGAAAGGACTTGAAAGATTATTTTATATTAAAAAAAAAAAAGGAATCATAAAGAAGTACCAATTTATAAAAGGGAAGATTAATAATAAATAATAAATAAAAAGCTTTTAAAAGGAAAGGAAGCTTTAGAAAAAAAAATAATTAAAGTAAAAGTAGAAGAAAAAAAAAAGGTATTTTGAAGTTATTAAAGATTTATAATCAAGGAAGTTTATAAGTTAAAAAAGGTGAAATTGGAGAATATTTATCTCAACAAGCAAAATGACATCTAATACAAAAATGAAGTCGGGACGATTTTTAGAATTAGAAATGCTACCTATCGACCCTAAAGCGCTACTTAAAATTAAAGGAAGTATCGCAGGAAAAGATGTCACTATTGCTATATCACCCGCTGAAGAGAAAAATTATATAAACCCTAAAATTGCCAACCAGTTGGTGATTCCTGAGTCAAATATAATCGAAAAATTAGACATTTTTGACAAGAAAAAATACGACATAAAAAATCTACAACTAAACATTGAGGATTATACTTTTATCTCTCAATTTACCATGAAAACCTTACTTTTGGATAGTAGTGATATTGTGTTGGGTTCACCATGGATGGAAACCTTAGGTTCAGTTATCCTAAATACGAAAAAGAAATTTTTGACATTCACCTACAAAAAGAAGAAGATAACGCTACAAGACGTTAACTTGAAGCCAAATTCCGTGACGCTTGAAGACGTACAAGAAATTTCGCAGGTAATTTCTCAAGAAGGTAAAAAGGTGATACAAAATATGCAAAAGGAAATCGACAAAATCACCACTAATAAGAATGAAGAAGTTGCTCGCCTCAAGGACCACAACGACAAATTACTAACGCAAATTAAGAAGTTGAAGAAAGACAAGAAGTCGTTAGAAAACAAGGTGCAACAACTTGTCGAAAATAAAGCATCGAATGTAGAAATCCAAGTTGAAGAGAAGGAAACTGGTACTAATGCAGTAAATGTCATAACTCAAGAAGAAGACAAGCAAGTTGCAAAAGATGCAAACTTAGAAGTTGTAGTTCCGGCGATGAACATTTCAAGCGAAAGTTATGTAACCAGCTCAATAACATCATCGCCAAAAGAAAATCAAAACATCAACACACAACTAAGAATGGAAAGTCAAACCAAAAAAGTTCCCTATCGACATCCAAATCACGGGAGCAAACAACTCGATCAAGCTATGTCTTCAGAACAGAAACAAGTTGATATTCCGAAGAATACTAACATCAGTGCAATCCGCTCAAGTGATAATTCAGCACAAGTTTCAAGTCGCCGCGAGATTCCACAGAAAATTGATTTAGGATGGTCTGATCCATTCTCAGTGCGACAATTTTGTTTGTCACTTAGAGGATCATATCAACTTGTGTCGACAAGGATGACTGCCCCGAGACGAGAAGATGTTCGTAACAGGAAAAGAAATCGAGGCCTTTCATCAACAAGCTTTGAGGACAAAGCTTTTTGAGGATGGAGGCAATGTAATGAATAAAATAATGTAAATAGTGATTAATTAGTTAATTAGTAATTAGGTTGAAAGGCCATGTCTGATAAGACATGACCTTTCGTGAAGAGGCACCTGCGTGGGTATATAAGCAGGCCTCATTTGTAACATTCAATCAATTCATATTCATCATACTTTCTAATATAATATTGTATCCTCATGGATATTTGGATATTTCAAGTCTTCTGGAATATTTAGTTTGAGAAGGAACTTTGTTCGCTTCAGAGACAACAGTGGATCCATTCCATTATCATTATAATAGCAAAATAGGTACAAGATCTTGAGGAAAAGATCACTCAAGTTGGCCAAACAAGCCTATCATGAAAGCATACACCTAGATCTAAAATGTTGTTAATACATGAAATACATGAACCCAGAAAACTGCACTGTCTAAGAGAGAATAGTAGTTGAAAGATATAAAAATATATTGTTGCTGATATAATGCTCCAAAAATGCCAAGGCTAGAGATCCATGCTCCAAAACAAGATTCCAGGACAACCCAGAAAAGGTTTCAAAAAATATACACTATACAAAATATAGCAGATTTGGTCCTAGGGCTGAATAATCTCTGCAAATAAATCACTGATGTGAGATGGTTGATCTGATATACAAGATGGTTGGTCCTCCTCCAACAGATCTCCTAAGTGAAGGGCTAGTCCCCACACAGGAAACCCAAACACTCCAAATAGGGCAATAAACCCACTGATGCAGTTGCTCTCCAAAATAACGCAATTTCTGCAGGAAACTGCGTTGTAGCTAATGACTGCTACTTGGCCTGGTGCCAAAATATGTAATGAAGCCCTGAAGTCTTCCTCACAAGCCTCCGAATGAAAAAGTGATCCCTCCAATGGAAAACTAGATCAAAAAATGGAGATTTCTCTCCTCCACTACTACACGCCTACAACACAACCCAACTCTAAACAGAACCGCGTTGTACATGAGACTGAAGCTTGGCCAAATGCCTGAATGTGGAAGTCTAGTGCAAACTCCTCCAAGAGCTCCTCAATGGAAGAGGTGGGATTCCCGATCAGGAACACCCTGTACTTAAACAGCGCATGCAATCTTAGCTAAACAGCTGAAGAAAGTTATATGTCTAAACAAACCATATATCAAAATATAAAATATACCAAGATGAATAATATAGCTGCCATCCTCTTCCTTTTATAAGACATGAGCTTCCAAAACCTAAGCCCCATCCATTAATGACACTACTTCCTTGCAATGTGTCTCCATCTAAAACTGTGATGATCCTTCATTAATGTCCACTCCTCCATGACAGCACTGTTGATTTGGTCAAAGTTGACCCAGTCCACATATTTTAGCCCCTGTTCACACCTTAGGGTGCTTTATTAAGCTGAAAAGATGATCCACTTTCACATGAGAAGTGGTTTTATTCTTCATAAAGAGATTTATGGGTCTCCCTACCCATTTATTCACCTATCTAAGTGACAAATCAAAACTTTAATATTCCAATTAGTTGTAGGTTGATTTAGGAATATTACAATCCTCCCCTCCAAAATGTTGCTTGTCCTCAAGCAACTACAAGGATACAGCAAAATCTCCAATGGATATGTCTCCTCCCAAGAATACAAGTTTGCCTTTGGTGGATAAACCAAATAGCTCTCATCATGAAAAAGTGGGAGATATATGGAAAGAGTTATATGTTGTCCATTGTTCTTCTTAAGGCATGAGAGATGATAAATGTTGGGTGCCTCAACCTCAAGGAGAAATTCCAATCTCCATGCTATCATCCAAACAAAGTGAGCCATCCTTGGTAGCTCATAGAAACAGTCACCAATCCCCTACTTATGCAATTTGTAGGGGCTGCATGGCTGGAAGTGAGAGATAAGATTGTTCAACTTACGTTGTCTCTTTCTACATTTATGATAAATTTGGAGCTGTTGATCTTGGGCTGCAAAAATATAGTCCTCATGAAGCCAAAAGATACTTGGAATCTCATGATTGCACTCATTGGTTCTAGGTAGCCTTCTTGCCCAATCCTTCATACATATAGTGAATAGAGTGTCATCACAATATGGGCTCCAAAAGAAACATGGACTAAGTGTCATGTGACATATTGGATGGTAACAATAGTCCTTCAAGTGAGACCAGCGTTGTTCTTCTTCTTGTTGTCTCCAAACATGATATGATAAGTGGCCACCCAACCACCTTCATGTTGTCATAAGCTTCTCAAAAGCTTGAAAATAGTAGAGGACATTAGGTGTTGGTTGAATATGATCCAAGCAAAACATATCTTGCCCAAAGTCCTAAATAAAGTGGTCATCCCCATAACTGAATGTAGTCCCAAAAGGACCATGAAATCCACAAAGAGGTTTGCTCTCTTATGGAGCAATGTGCTGCAAATGCATTGTAAAGGAGTGCACATACATTGTTAGTTGATAAATAAGCATCAAAACACAATCTTTACCATATATTGTAGACAAGTTGGTGAAGAGGTTCATAGATGAGCCTTCCCATCTCTCCATCAAAAGGGGAAGTGATTGAAACAACCTTGCAAGGTGGTTGCTCTCCTCCTCATACATCAAACAAGCTACATATCTCCTGATATGTTGGTGCACATCTTCTTTGAGATCCTCCCAATAGAATCCCTCCATGATGGTGTGATAAGACTCAATGAAGTCTACATGTCCTGAAAAGAGTGCCTCATATGTTGCCTGTAGAATCATCTTCTTGAGCTTGGAGTCTCTAGTCAAATAAATCTGATCATGGAAATAAATGACTCCATCAAACACTCTATATCTCCCATCTACCACTTGCACATCAAGAACCTTACATTTGAAGAGGTTCTTGGAATATTCTACCAATAGTTGGGACTCCCAATATGGATCTAGGCTTCCCAACAATGACAGTGTTGTAGAAATCTGAAATGAAGCACCTGTTGTTGAGATTTTGTGTATTTGGGGTAGCATCAATTGTTCTCTAGGTCCCAAATTTTGAGGAAGTACTAGAGTTCACCTGATCTACAAGACCCAGAAATGGATTTGGGAAATTTCATCTGGTTTAGGAGATATTAAATTAATTAATTATTTTAAGTGTATTTCCTAAGTTAAAACTTGGGGAACTTAAATAATTAAAGTAAATTTAATTACACATGTGATGAAATTGTCTTAAGTCACACAGATCAAGCTTTCTTTTAATCTTAGCCATTGATTCAAGATCTAATCATAGTCGTTGATTTGTCAACAAGAAAAGTATAAAGGAAAGGCTTGGGGTCATTTGTAAGGACACAGAGAGGCAAAGCACTGAAGCTAAGTTGAGATTCTAGGGCAGGGTTACTAAGAATACTCAAAAGTGTTTCAGTTGCAGAGAGAGGAATTTAGACCAAGGGGATCATCTGATCCCAGGGTCTAGAATACACAAGAGATAGAGAAGAGATTAACTCAAGGACAGCGCAGAGGAAGGCAGCAGCAGCAGAAACAACGTTACTTTCAGGAAACCCTTCAGGGGTTGCGCAGAGACCCTTCAGGGGCAGTGCAGTGCCCGCGTCACCCATTCTGGAGTAACGAAGTCTCCTCCAAGAGCAACATTGAGGGTTTGGAGGCCATCCAAGGCTGACGTAGAAGCTTTCAGGGGCTTCAGAGGCTAACGCAGTGCATTTTAGGGGCAGTGCTGGGGTTTCTAGGCCTGAATCTGACTGAGTTTTGTAAATCCCCTTGAGGGCGTGGATCAATCAGTATTTTTGGTCCTAGATCAGCCAGGAGCAGTAGATCTAGAGTTTTCTTTGTAGGGTTTTCTAGATCTGGAACCCAGAGTTGTGTATTCAAAAATATTCTTAATAATAGAACCCTCCAGCAGCCAGAGACCTGTTTTCCCACATTGGGTTTTTCCGGGGACAGTTTGTCCAGAAATAATTGTCACTTTGTCAATGTGTGCATGTGCTTATTCTAGATCTGAATTGGTAGAGATCTGTTATGTGTTTTGCTTCAATGTTAACTTGAATTTATTCAATTGATAACTTGTCTAAAGTAGGAGGAGCATAACCAGATTAACAGTAAAATTTCTGCATAAAGTATAAGATTTAGAAATTTCTACATGGTATCAGAGCAATTGCAGATCTAGAAGGGTCACCAACCGTTGAATCTGAAGGATCTAGCTGCAGAAAGTAGCTGGAAAAGCAGCAGAGAAGCATATCTGAAGGGCCAGTGCAATTTTTAGGAGCAGATTCACACAGAGGGAAGGGTGACATTGTCCAGCACTGAGTCCTAGCAAACCCACGCAATTACTGCGCAGAGGCAGCTCAGATACAACGCTGGTTGGGTCTGAAGCCAACCAGTGTGATTCAGATCTGAATCTGACAGATCCAGAAAAGTCTGCAGAAAAGTTGCAAAAATTCAGAAGCGCTGGTGGGGTTAAATTTCTTAAGTTTTCAGATTTTTAGCTTTAGCACAAGTGACAAAGATTGGGAAGAGATCAGCTTCTCAAAGAGTTTCTTGCCAAAGGAAACTTGCAGTTTGATCAGAGAATCAAAGAAGAAGCTGAATCATAGTTGATTTGGTAGATTTCCAAGGAGGGAAATCAAGTGTCAGAGGGAGCAGAGGGTGCCCAATTTCTAAAGGACCCTAGATCCAGATCTCTAGTATAGAGAGGAGGAGCTCTGACACATTCTGAGCAGATGGCTCCTCATGGACTGCGTGATCAGGATAGGCTAGAGGGCCTCTCAAACTTTTTGGTGTGGAAAGCAAGGATCCCGATTGTCCTTGAGGGATACAATCTAAGAGACCATGCAGAGCAGACTCTGGCCACATCGACAGATGCGGATCTCCTACAGAAGCATAAGGAATATTTTGGGCATGCCAAGCCGCTGATAATGGACAGTATCAAGGACCATATTGTACCACACATAGCTGAGAAGAGGACAGCTAACGAAATGTGGAAGGCCTTGACTTCCCTGTATGAGGGAAAATCAATCCAAAGAAAGATGCTCTTGGAGGCCCAAATGAGGTCATCCATGATGACTAAGGGAGAAGACATCGAGCATTTCCTCTTCAGATTGCAGTCAATCAGGGTGTTGTGAAACCAGCTCCAAAAAGAGAAGAAAAGAGATATCAACGCCTTAGAAATAAGCCACTTCGATGGGGCAACCTCCAATACATTACATGAATGAACAATTCTTGGATGATACAAATGAAAAAACCTCCTTTCTATATATAGGAGTCCATGGGGCCACAATGTAATCCTAGTGGGGCCACAATGTAATCCAAGCCGACCTAACAATAATAATTTAAGGGCACAATAATAACAATATGCGGGTTACAAGGGTACAACAACAACAATAAGGGGGTTACACTAACAACAATAAGGGACTATACTAGTAATATAAGGACCTAACAGGCTCCTCTCCTTCAAAAAGGTGTTGTCCTCAACGCTTGAGAAGCTCCGCGTGCTTTTGTATAAAATTCTCATCCTCCCATGTAGAATCTTTCGTGTGTAAGTTCTTCCATTTGATGAAATACTCTGAAATTGATCGATTTCGTAGTTGTCGAGTTCTTGTTTCCGTGACTGCTTTAGGTTCCAATATGGTTTTTCCTTCCTCATCAAGTTCTTGCAATATTGTTTGAACTGGAAGTTTGTCCCCTATAACCTTTTTTAAGCATGAAACATGGAAAACTGAATGCACTCGCGAAGAAACAGGAAGCTCCAATTTGTATGCCATAGTACCAATCTTTTGCAAAACCTTGTAAGGACCATAGTATTTTGGTGATAATGTATTATCCTTCTTAGCTTGCTTGAGGGACATTTGTTTGTATGGTTGTAGCCATAAAAATACCCAGTCTCCCACATCAAAACTTCTCTCACTGCAATGTTGATATGCCTGCTGTTTCATTCGATTTTGTGCCAAATTTAGGTTATCCTTTAATAGTGGGAGAACTTCTTGTTGATGCTCGATGTGATCCTCCACTGCTTGAACCCTAGCATTTTCCCTTAAAAAAGATGTGATGGATGGTGGATGATATCCATAGAGTGCCATAAATGGGGTTATTTTTGCTGCAGTATGGAAGGAAGTGTTATACCACCATTCAACTAGAGGTAACCACTTGACCCATTGTGCTTGCTTATCAGATACAAAACAACAAAGATATCCGTCAAAACATTTATTCACGATCTCTGTTTGACCATCGGATTGAGGATGACAAGATGAGCTATGAGCTAGTTGAGTACCCAAACAAGAAAATAATTTCGTCTAAAAATTTCCTGTAAAAATGGGATCTCTGTCACTTACAATAATCTTCGGGTTTCCATGTAGCTTTTGAATTGTTTCCATAAATGCAGTAGCAACTGTACTTGCTTTAAATGGATGAGATAATGCACAAAAGTGTGCATACGTGGTAAGTCTATCAACTACCACCATGATGACACTCCTTCCTTCGGACTTAGGTAAACATGTGATAAAATCCATTGAAATCTCCTCCCAATGTTCACTTAGAATTGATAAAGGTTGTAGAAGACCCTAGGTCTTAATTGTCTCCACTTTATTTTGCTGGCAAACCAAACATTCTGCCACAAACTTTTGAATATCAGATTTAAGGCCATCCCAAAAAAATTATTTCTTCACCCTGTGGTAAGTTTTTAAAAATCTCCAGTGTCCTCCTAAAGGAGAAGTGTGCAATTCCAAAAGAATCTTTTGTTTTAGTTGGTAATTCTTGCAAATATATAAACGATCTTTGTACCATAAGGAATCATTTTTCCAACTAAATGTATTAGATGTACTAGGATCTTCTTGCAACTTTTGAATGAGAGTCCACACTTCTTCCTTCTTCTTCCATTCATCCCTTGCTTTGGTTATCCAATCTGGTTGGATAATTGAAATGGCACAAAGCAATGCTTCCACCTCTTCATCCCTTCTTGAGAGTGCATCTGCAACAACATTTAGCTTCCCTTTTTTGCAGACGATTTCAAAGTCATAACCCAACATCTTTGTGACCCATTTTTGTTGCTCTTCTGAAGATAGTCTTTGTTCCAAAAAGTGTTTAAGACTATCATGATCAGTTTTTACCTTGAAGTGTCTTCCCATTAGGTAAGGTCTCCATTTCTTTAGTCCATGTAATATTGCCAACATTTCATTCTCATAAATAGCCTTTTGTAAATATTTTCCTTTGATTAAACGACTTTCAAAAGCAATGGGTCTTCCTTCTTGCATTAAAACAGCACCAATTCCATTTCTTGAGGCATCACATTCCACAATAAAGGTTTTTGTGAAGTCTGGCGTAGCTAAGACTGGTGCTAGGCACATTGCCTCTTTAAGATGTTCAAAGGCCTTAGTTGCTTCAGGAGTCCATGAAAATGCATCTTTCTTCAATAATATTGTTAGAGGTGCTGCTATTCTCCCATAATTCCTAACAAACTTGCGATAATACCCTGTTAACCCGAGAAATCCGCACCACTGCTTTATGGTTGTGGGGACAATCCATTCGTTAATGGTTTTAATTTTGTTAGGGTCTACCTTAACACCCTCGTGAGATACAATATGACCCAGATATTCCACCTATTGTACTCCAAAGAAACATTTGGATGTTTTTGCATATAATTGTTTCTCCTCCAATAGTTTGAGCACCCTGTCAACATGTAGAACATGATCCTTCCAAGACCTACTGTAGATTAGTATATCATCAAAAAATACTAGCACAAATTTTCTAAGGAAGGGTTTGAAAACGGAATTCATCAACCCTTGAAATGTAGAAGGTGCATTGGTAAGGCCAAAAGGCATGACCAAAAATTCATAATGACCCTCATGAGTTCGAAATGATTTTTTTGGAATATCTTCAGTCTTCATTCTAATTTGATGATATACTGAACGAAGATCAACTTGGTAAAATAAATTGCTCCATGTAATTCATCCAATAATTCATCAATCACAGGAATGGGAAATTTGTCTTTAATGGTGAGCTTATTGAGCTCCCTATAATCCGGACACATTCGCCATGATCCATCCTTCTTGTGTACCAACACTACAGGAGCAGAGAAAGAACTTTGACTCGGTTGAATTATACCCGCCTCTAACATTTCTGCAATCATACGTTCAATTTCGCTCTTTTGGAAGTAAGGATATCTATAAGGCCTGATGTTTGGAGGAACACTTCCCGGAATCAAATGAATAGCATGATCATGATCACGAATAGGTGGGAGTCCTTTTGGAGTTTCAAACACCTTGGAATGATTGTCCAAGACTTGTTGGAGATCTGCAGAAATAGATGATTTTGATGTCGGAACTTCTAGTGAGCATAATTGTGCAATTACGCCCCGTTGTTCTTTCTTTAGAAGCTTTGTCATGACATTAGAGCTTATTATCCTTCCCGGCTTCCCTTAAATACCCCGTAATTTGACTTCCTTTCCTTCTGAAAAAAAATTCAAGAAAAGTTCTTGAAAATTAAAAGCTATCGTCCCCAAAGATTGTAACCATTGTACTCCTAGTACAACATCAGCACCTCCCATAGGAATGGAAAGCATTGGACTATTCAGTACATATTCCCCCATGGTTAGCTTGATATTATGGCATTTTCCAGAGCAATTTATAGTTCCTCCATTTGCAACCATCACTTGACATTCTGGTGCTGGGTATAGGAAACAATTCAATTCCTTGGCTACCTTACAATGAATAAAAGTATGGGTACTACCTGAATCAATCAATACTATTACCTTTTTCTTCTTGATATGTCCTTCTATCTTGAGAGTTTGAGGAGTGGTAATTCCTGCCAATGCATTACACGATATGGTTGGACTCATTTATTCCTCTTCTAGGGTTGGTTCCTGGTGTATATCCTCTTCTTGTTCATTTTCTTCTTCCTCTTCACAATCTATGTAAAATAATTTCTTCTCAGCACACTTATGACCTTTAGTGTATTTGCTATCACAACTGTAGCAAAGCCCTTTTGCTCTTTTTTCTTCCAATTTTTGTGGTGTCAACCTTGTGGGTTGTGGAAATCTTGGAGTAGCAACACTTCCATCTTTATAGAAGTGAGTGGTAGGCTTCCTTGTCGCCATAGTTTTACATTCAATTTTTCTTGCCAACCTGAATGCCTTCTCCAATGAATTAGGTTCCAAAACGCGAACTTCATGTTGGATGTTATCCTTTAAAGTACCTATGAAGAGATCAATCCTGTGTTCCTCTGGAATATCAGTTACCCTTATATTCAATTTTTTAAAGTCCTCAATGTGCTGCCCCACTAAACCCTTTTGTTGAGATTTATCAATTGGCTAAAGAAGGTGTTGTTCTTTGTATCCTCATAATGTGCTATCATTTCCTCCGTAAAAATTGACCAAGTGACAATTTTTTTACGGGAGCAAAGCCATCGATACCATACAAATGTATTTTGTTCTAAATGTAAAGTTGCAATGAGTACCTTTTGTGTGTTTTGCACATTATTGAGATCAAAATATTGCTCCATCTGTAGTATCCATGTTACGGGATCCTTGCCATCAAACTTCCTCATATCCATCTTTGGAATATGGTGGTTCTTCAATCCAACATTAGAGTTTATGAAATCACGATTAACATGTATTTTATTCTCATCATGAGTTTCTTCTACTATCTTTTCGCCATTAGGAAACATTTCTTGTATCAACTTTGCCAAATCATTCTTCATGTTTTCAATGTTGTCTTTCATTTTTTCATCCATCTTAGCTTCCATGTCATCCATCTTAGCTTCCATGCCCACTTCCATGCCATCAATCTTAGCTTCCAAACCATTCATCTTAGTTTCCACGCCTTTCTTCAAACCATCCATCTTAGTTTCCACGTCTTTCTTCAAAACTTCCATTTCATTTTTTGTTGCTCTTTGCGATAGCAAAATTTGGTGCACTTGCTCTTGTAATTTTGATATCTAATGTTGTGTTTCTTCGTCTTCATGAGTCATAGTAGAGCCTTCTGAAGGCTTAATTGGTGTTGAATTCTTTTTAGGGGGCATTTTAGAACCGAATACTAATATCTATTATTCAATATGCCCTTGGAATAAATTCAAACTAATTTTTTTCAAACGAAACTTATGTAATTCGAAAAAAATACACACATTTTTCTTGCTTTTGAGGAGCTCGATATTGAAACTGAATTATCTCTGTGATTTTGGATCTTCAATATCTGAAATTTGGCCCTGTGGTAGCCCTCTAAATCCTTTTTCTAATGCCACAGGTCTGACCTGATTTGGATTCTTCAAGGTAAATTTATGTCCAATCTCCCACGATGACCTAATTATGGACTAGTTCAGTAGAGCGAACTTGTACGACTTGCCACATGTCACTGTTTGCTCCTTTGGCTCTGAAATTAATAGAAAGGAAACTACAATCGATGCACTTCCAGCCACATTTTACAGAATTCCAATCCAATGCTCAGAGAGAGAGTTATGAAGATTTTCCCACGATCACCTCTTTGAGATGAAATTCGGAAGCCTGAAAAAGACCTAACTTCCACAGATCACATCTCAAAAAATATTGAAATTTTGCGACGATGTTCCTCAAAATTTTGTCTTCGCGCTCTAAAAATTTCAGCTTCTGAACCTTCGTAGAAAAAAGTTAAAGCGAAAATGCCACGATGACCTGTTTGGTGCAGCGAAACCCTAGAATCCAAAGCTCTAATACCAAATTTTGTAAAACCAGCTCCAAAAAGATAAGAAAAGAGACATCAACGCCTTAGAAATAAGCCACTTCGAGGGGGAAACCTCCAATACATTACATGAATGAACAATTCATGGATGATACAAATGACAAAACCTCCTTTCTATATATAGGAGTCCATGGGGCCACAATGTAATCCTAGCCGACCTAACAATAATAATTTAAGGGCACAATAATAACAATATGGGGGTTACAGGGGTACAACACTAACAATAAGTGAAATCTCTGCAATACGAGCTACTGTAAGGGTAACATTCTTTTGTATTGAAGAACGAGCTCCTGTAAGTGACTATTCTCAAGTTCTGAAGCGTCAAAGGTCCTTTGGTCTGCAATACGTACGAGACTTCCACCTGTGATCTGAGCCTCCACAAATGTGCTTATCCGAGCCTAAGATTTGTCCTCCGTATATCCGTAATACCATAGGAGGTTTCCACAGAACGAAACAACAGTTTATTAAGCTACAGGTCAAACCCTTAATCTTCCTCCACAGATATGTCCACAATTTTTCCACAAGTTCGAGCTGTTCTCACATGTCTGATCTCAAAAGGATTATTGGTTCGCACTTCTTCTTAGTATGCGATATCTTGTTCAATATTCACCGCAGAATTGACCCAAACAATAAAATTTTAAGTTCTCGGCTTCCTTAGTTCACAAGATGTGAACTTCCTTTTGTTTATTTGTCATTCTTTTCAAGATTGGTTGAGATATCAAAGGAAGGAGCACAGACTTTTATATATACAGATTTTTAAGTGAACGGACATGTCTCTTTGGTGGTGAGGCCGACTAGAATGAGTGGGCTTAGGTCGGCTGGATTAAAAAGATATTTTCTTAAACTTAAAAATCCAATATCTCACAAACCGTTGGGAATTTCAGGGCAAGTAAAGGCTCATTGGAAAGAGGAAAAATTCCTCTTTCAGATGGTCTAGGATTCATTGTGATAGGCTGCCTCCAAGATGACAGAAACATAATTTTTCTTTGTGACTGTCCTTAAATTTTATGCATCAAAAGTTTGGGACAACAAGAGGAATGTTTGGGGCAGCGTGGCTTCTTCATTCTTTGGTTTCTTCATTGTTATTAATGCCATCATAGGATCATAGAGTCATTATGTAGGAGTGCAGCATTCATGTAGCATCACGTATCAACAATGTCATCATATACTAATGCAGTGATATGTCATAGTGCAGCCTTCATCTCAGTCAAAGTCATATTGACATCAATGACAATCTAAATTAACAAGGATCCAATTCATTCTGGATGAATATAATCTCAAGACGTTCGTAGTGAATGTGGTTGTTGTACCTACAGATCCATATCAACTTAAGAAGTACAAGTCCGATATGGAAAAGGCCAAGAGACTAATCCTTGATGGTGTTAAGGATCACATAGTCTCTCATGTTGTTGGGAAGAACACTGCCAGGGAGATGTGGGAGGCCTTCTCTTTGTTGTACGAAGGAACTTCCGAGCAGTGGAAGATGTACTTGGAGCAAAAGCTCTAGATGATCCAAATGCAGAAGGGGGAGCACTTTTTTCATTCCTTATGAGACTTCAGGAGATTCGAGACCAGTTGATAGTCATGGGATCCACCCCATCTTCGGCAACTATGATGAGGCTAGCCCTTAACGCAATCATGGAGGAGTGGCAAGTTTTTGTCCAAAGTATTTTGGGCAAGGCTATGCTTCCTAGGTGGGAGCAGATGTGGTTATCTTTTTAGGAGGAAGAGTTCAGGAGAGATCTAGTCAAGTGCAAGGTTGACGGTAGCTGTGACAGTGGATCTAAGAGTCCAAAGGAGGAGGAGAATGCAGCGCTTGCATCGAAAGGGCAACGGAGATAGAAGAGAGATGTCTCGAAGGTGAAATGCTTCAGATGTGGTGAGATGGGCCACTTTGCATCACAGTGTCCTTTGAAGAAAAGGGACAAGGATGAGAAGAATGATCCAAAAGTTGCAGCCGCAAAGATCAAGTAGGATGAGTTCGCCATGAGTGCCCATGCTTCTCTAGGTGAGTAGTGGGGTGATAATTGAACTGTAGTTCACTCTGAACTTCAATTGGGAAAGATCCTTGAGGAGCCCACCTCATGGATCATTACCTGGCTACGAGAGCCCATATCAGCAGTAGCGGGATGAAGGAGTTTTCAATGGGAGTCGAGGAGTGATGGAGACGACAGTTGCAGTAGGTAGCAACACCTACTTCTGGAGAAATGCAGAGAAGAGCAACAGCAGCGTAGCAGTAGCAGCGCAGTGCATAAAGTGCAGAGCAGCAGCAGCATAGTACATCAGAGGGATAGTGCAGTCAGAGTCTTCAGCACCGAGGTGCATCCACTGAACATTTGTTCAATTTTTGGATGATTTCAGTTGCTTCTCTCAGCAATTGAGTTGCAGTGCAGATGCAGTGTTAGCAGTGGTGGTGTTAGCAGCATAGCAGATGCAGCACTTGAGAGGGAGTTGTAGTACAGATTCAGCAGTGCCAGTGCGAGTGTCATGGGAAGCAGTATAGTTGCAGCAGCAGCGTAGAGTTTGGTGGACAGCTTGTCAGACATCAGCAGCGCAGAGGATGCTTCAAGGTCAGGGGAGTATGCAGCAGGCATGTTGTTAGATCACTTTCCTCGCTAAGAGGGAGTGTTGATTTTTGGTAGCATCGGAAGTGCTCTAAGCCCCAAATTTTGTGGAGAGGCTTAGGCACTGGTATTCCCAAGAACCCAGAAATCATTTGTGAAAATTCCACTCAGATTATATTTTATTCTAAAAATTAATTATTTTAATGGGGACCCTGAGTCTAAGGGAAATTAAAAAATTAGAAGGTATTAATAAAACAGAGTGAGAATGATCTAGAAAGCGAAGATCAAGTCATGTTATAATCTTAGTCGTTGATTAGAGATCTAATCTCAGTCATTGATATTTCAATGAGAAGACTATAAAGGAAGGCTTCAAGGTCATTTGGAAAGACACACCGAGTGAATCTTGAGATTGAATTTTTCTGACAGAGCAGTGCTCAGACGAAGATCAGATCTAAGTGATTCAGTGGAGTGAGGGACAGAGGCAGTTATTGGTTAGAGGATCTTCTCTGAGACCGAGAGTACATAACAGAGAGGCAGTAGAACCAACAAAGGAAGCAGCGCAGCCACCAGGAGGTGTGATGCATTCCCTAGAAGGGGTGACGCAAGCCCACACAGGGACTGTGTAGTGTTTCCGAGAGACAGTCAGAGTTTTGTTGGAGATATGGGTTTCTAAGCCGGGAGGGCTAAAACTTGATTTTTTGGGAAGCAGATCGATTCAGAGAGGAGGTGACGCAGCCCACAGCCATCCCCATGTAGGCCTACGCATCTACTGCGCAAAGGGAGCTGGGGTTTCTCCAGTTCAGTTCCAGATCATGTGGGACTTGTAGTGTGAGGTAAAACTCACTATATTTTTGTCTGTCGTGATTTCTCTGTACTGGATAGCCAACAAGGCATCTAGAGATTGTACTCAGAAATTGTTGCTTAATAATACAAACCCTCAAATATGCTGCACCAGTTTTCCAGCTTTGGGTTTTTTTGAGGACTTAATCCAAAATAAAGGTGTCCTATGTGTGATTGATTCCTTGCTCAATTCCTTGTTTCAAAATCATATTTAATTAAGCATAGGTTTCTTCAGTAATTTATTTCAAAAATTCATGATGCATTCTGAATTAATTCTGTAAATGTAATTTACATAATAGGAGAAGTAAACTCAGATAGTTGCAGTAGGATTCCTAAGATTTTCAGATCTAGGAATTTTCACATTATGGTTTGAGATACACTACTAGGAATTTTAGGCTACATGGATATTTTGATGTCGATTGGGCACACAGTGTGGTGGATGGAAAAAGCACGTCAATATGTTGTTTCTCTTTGGGATCTACTTCAGTTTCTTGGATGAGCAGGAAACAGAAATTGGTTGCTCTAAGCACGGTTGAGGCTGAATATATTGCAAGCTGGTATGGCTTGTTGTGAAGCTATTTGGTTGAGGAAGCTCTTCAGTGAGCTATTTGAGCATGTGTTGAATACCACCATCATTTATTGTGATAACCAAAGTGGGATTTGTCTTTCAAAGAATCACGTGTTCCACGACCGATCCAAGCATATTGATATCAGGTGCCACTTTATCTGGGATATGGTACAACAGGGAGCAATAACGCTCCAACACATCAGGACTGATGAACAGGTTCTTGGCATCCTCACGAAGCCCTTGGGGAAGGCCAAGTTCTTAGCCTTCTGAGAGACATGGAGTCATGGAAAGACCCTCCTATGAGGGTCTTGTTTGAGTTGGACATTGAGCTCTGGGAGCTCTTGGGGTACTTGGGGTACTTCTTGGAGCTATATAAGCACAGGGTGAGTGGTTCACCTTCCCCTGTGGAGTATATACCCCAACATGATTGAGCACACGGTGAGTGGTTCACCTTCTTGTGTGGAGGACACTATTTGAGCATAGTGTGAGTGGTTCACCTTCCCATATGGTTCATGACATATGCATTGGATGAGTGGTTCACCTTCTCCTATGGCATATGAGCAACATGAGTGGTTAACCTTCTTCTACAGATGCCCCAGCATACATCGTAGCCTTGCAGTCTGGGACTCTTGGGAAGTACCTCCCATTTGGCCAATGAGTTGGGAAAAGTGGTTAGGGACCATAGCACTACAAATGGACGCATTATGGATTGACGTACTACCTATGTCTAGGATGCATGATGTTCAACAACTTGATCACTCGGGATCAAGTCTCATTGGGGTTCTATCCCTAGTTATGTGGAGTCATGGATTGACTTTTGTTAGTGGAGACTGGTAATGTCTTGTGACTCACTCTCGATCGATCCCTCTTATTATCTATATCAATATTCAACAGAGTCGAGACGAGATGCAAAGATAGTACATGATGATTAGGATGGCATGATGATGGATAGATATTGGCAGGTGGAATTCTCCCTAATTGAGAGGGAATGTTAACATGTGCAACAAGGGCCAAATTCCACTTAGGGCAGCTCATTGACCTAAGATGATTATTGGACAATATTCCTCTTTTCGAGAGGACCAAGATCGACCCTGGAAGAACTAAATTCGGATAAGGAGAAATATGTTTTTTATTTCAAGCCCATAAGAGCACATTTGGTCAAGGTCGGCTCAAGGTCAAATTGGAAAAATTGATCCCCCTCCATCACATAGAAATAAGGATACCTTCAACCTCATTTGGCACCTTCAACACACACATTTCTTCTCTCTTCATTGAATTGTTCATACAAATCTGAGAAATCCTATTCTTCTTCACATGAGCAAGGATTTGGAGGCATCTTTGACTTTATACGTTGACTTTCTCCAGCAGGATAGTTTGGCTTTGGTTTGACTCACTTTGACCATAAAAGTTCAATCTTGGAAGGTCGAGTTGTTTCACACAGAGATCAAGGAAATTTGGGCACCTTGACCAGCGTTGACTTTAGGGTTGACATTTGCTCTGCCTGTAGCAAATTATAATAGACTTTCTCTCTCTTTGGACCGAGTCTGACTAGACTTTGGAGGATAGTTTTGGGTTGACTTTAATCTACATTGAAGGTCGAGTTTGACTGACTTTGACCGAGCCAAAAAGGTCTCTTGACTATTGGTTGTTGACTAGTTAGGGCACATTGACAGCTGCTGAATTTACAGAATTGTGGAACTTCATCAAGCTGATCAAATTTATATTGGTGTGGGTAATTTGCAAAAGTCAAGTGACATTGACTTTGACTTTCATCATTGTACTATATTGGACATTCTCTCTCTGCTGAACACTTGATATTTGATAATAAGAAGGATTGATTAAGAGTTTTCCCAATCTTGGGGTTTTTCCCTGGCTTGAGCCAAATATTGGTGTTCTCTTGTCTTGACTTGTCTTCTGCATTTATTGTTTATGTTCTATCTACAGTTATTGTCAATGTGAATTAATGGTTTATGTGATTGCTATTGGAAATTAAAGTGGAATTGGTATTGGGCTACTAAAAGTACATTGAGGTAATTGTTGCAAGCATAAAACATACCATTGTTATCTAAAATTAACAACATTCAACCCTGAAACAGCCAAACCACACTAAATAATTTGGACAATATCATATATTTATGTTTCCCATTGAATATGACACAAAGAGATGAGGATGGCATATAACATATATCACTTCAAGACTAAGAAACACATTGTTTTATACATACATAGGTCCAGTTATGACAAACTCAAAGAAATAAACTACGATAACCACACAAGTCATATAATAATAGAGTTCTGAATAAGGACAGGAACCCGATGCGTTGGACACGAAGTAACTTGTCACAAGCTTAGTGAATGCTCAGAAATTCATTTCCACACTCAGATTCTAACTCATCCTCCAGGATGTCAGAATTTATCCCCTTTTTCCATTACTTACTCCAGCCACTACACAAAAGGGATATATGCACTTCTTGATGCCCAATGCAGCTCAGAATGAGGGATAGACTCTACTCTACCAGCCACACGACTTGCCCAGCAAGGAAGGCAACTCGACCAACAACTAGGATGAAGGAAATATGTCCAATCACTACTACAGTGATGCATCCTGTTAGTGTCTATGAGTCACCAGTGATCAAATGTACTCTTTCAATGTCAGTTGATAGGGTCCTAGATCAAATTGTTATAGTTTCAAATAAAATTTGATCATTGGTCAATGTTTAGGTATATTACTGCTCCCTCCATATTCAAGGTCAAAAATGCCATCCTGGTCATGTCATCACTCCTTGTGATAGGTCATCAGAAGAGTGCCTTGGTCATTATTTTTGGTCATCAAATCATGATTATGCATACTACAAGGTTCAAAGGTCCAAATCATATTTTATATATGCATTTGGTGTCATCATTAGGTCAGGTCATCAAAAGTCATAAAAGAGTCATGTCATCACCATAGTCACCATCATGGGAGCAAGTAATTAGGGAAAAAGTGTTCAAAAAATATTTCAAAGGTACATTTTACTCCTTATGAAGATGTAACCTTGCCTAATAAAGTGATAAAGCGGCAGTACACTATCCTATCATTTCATTTCTCAAAAAGACATGTGATGTCACTCCATGACCAAAGCAAAAAATCGACTTTTGAGCTATACAAAGACCATCCAAGCATTCTAATTCTTCATTTCATCTTCATTGAACACCTCTCCATCATCCAGCTTCATATCAGCCACCAGGGCATCGAATTTCTTCACTTAAACCCTTGCCTATCTAGCTCGCTGCACTTCTGGTGCCTTCACTGCCTTTTTGGAAAAGGAGGAAAATCTAAGCATCCAAAGGGCTTCATTCAACATTCAACAGGCTCCAGGGACTCCAAATGAAGTAAGTTAGCCTTTACTACCTCTCTCATGCAGTCATTTATCTAAAAACTCATTGCAAATCCCTCTCCTAGGGCTTCGTTGCGCTTTTGGTTTCTCTAAGTTTTTGCTTCATCTTAGTCATAAAATCCCTAGTTTTCCTACTCTATCACCCTCATACACACCTTATATACCTCCCCAACCATTTCCCATACCCATTCCCTTCATCTCCCCCGTTTTCCCCACAAACCCTAGCCCACGCTGCATTTTTGCAAATTTCTGGGTTAGGACTGTGTTTTTGAGTTTTTTCCATCTTCCCCTCACCCATTTCAAGGGATTCCATTCCCCTAGCCTCCCTAACAGCTACCCCTAACCCCTAGAATTTTCCCACAAATTTCCCTAATCCTTATCCCCTCCATTCCCTTCCGTAAACTAACTGTCCCTTTTTCCCTGTTTTCCCAATTCTACCCTACCCTTTCCTCCTACCAAACCTAGGGTTTTGTCAAGCAAATTGAAACCATGGACAGTGAGAAGAAGTATAATAAAGGAGGGCAAATCTCGAGATATGAGCCAACTCATATCCAGGAGATCATTGCCTCATCATTCATCAAGAAGTCTTTTGAAGATGTGGGTTGCCTAGGGTTTTGTGAAAAGATTCAAGAGGTAGGTTGCCATGGCAAGTTGACAAGCCTCTTTGCCACTAATTTCAGGAGGGATAAGACCACCATAGCAGGGATGGACTTATTGGTATCAGTAGAGGTGATTGGCATGATTTTTAGGGTTGAAGGTCATTTGTTGCACACAGAGATAGTCTTACTTCAAAACCAATTTCTGAAGTAATGAAGATGAATTTTACAAAAGTGAAAGATATTTGTAATATCCCCAACGGGAAATAAACAGTAATACACAGCAAAATAACAAGCAGCTATATAGAACCAAATGCCGGAAACAGAATATAAAGCAAGTACACATAAAATGCCAGGAATGCTAAGCCATTTTATTAATCTGAGAATATAAATGGGTACAATGGATAATCAGAATAAGAGCACCTATCCTTGCACCAGGCAAGTGAAGAACCCTCTCAGAAACAGGAAATGGCTACTACAGAAACTGCTTCCCAGCTGCTGGAAGAAATTGTCGTAGGCTGCTGCTGCTGGAATGAACTGAAGCTAGGGGCTGATCCCCTTGCCGGAATGAGCTAAAAATCTACAGATCACCTGTACTCGCTGCACCGGACAAACCCAGAAACCATATACCAAACGGACCACCTCCGAAAATCACCCCCAGAAACCCTCCTCCTACAAAACGTTGTGCCTCCAAGAACAGCGCAGAAGCTCAAGGAACACGCTGAGAAAAGGGCCTGAATCCTCCTGCAAAACCTCCGGCTGAAATGGCAACCTCCTCAAGGCTGAAAAACGCTGAAACCACTGCCAAATCACCACACAACAACGCTGCTCAACAAAGACTGCGTCCTCCCTGCTGAAACTGCGTCCTCTCTCCTGGTAATACCGGAGTCACTCCAAGAGACCAACTCCTCCGCAACGTCCACCCAAAAATCCACTGCAAACCACCTATAGAAACTGAAGGAAATACCTTGCTCGAGCAGGCACTCGAAGTCCCCCGGAGCCAAGGGTGAGATCTCCGACCGGAGACACTCAGTTCGCACTAAACAGTGCTGCAAACCGACTAAACAACCGGCGTGCTGAAGTAGACAGAAGTCTAGCTCTCAATATCAATAACATATCAATAATCCCAAATGGAGTGAAACCCCCACCTTTTATAGTGCTAGCTCCCTCAAAACCCTAACTGCGTCCTTGAGTTCCTCCTTGACCTGCGCAGTTACCTTAGGAGTCTACGTGAGGCCTCTCTCATGTGTGTGTGGACCCCCAAGGCTTTCCCCTTTAAGTTATAACGTTGCCTCTACTAAGGAAACACTTTATTTTATTTAAGTGAGTTAGACCCCTTTTCTCACTTTTATTTATTAATTAACTATAGTCGGCAAAACTATACAAAAATCAAATATTCCAATTAGCGGTGCTAATTAGGAATATTACAGTCTCCCCCGGCAAAACGTTGCTTGTCCTCAAGCAACTGAAGTGATGGATGCTGTAAAGTCCGCTCGCTCTCCCAAGTGGCATCCTCATCCGGCAAAATTTGCTTGTTCTCAAGCGATGCTTGAACAAGCCTACTCTCTAGCTGATGCTCCCCACCGATACTGCAAAATGTGCCTGGGTGCCACTGAAACCTCTCTGTCTCCTGCATCACCCTGATACGAAGGGATATCTCAATGCCAGGATCCCAAACTGGCCTCTCACGGTACCAGCCAACCAATAGTCCTCCCGGATCCCATCGCCACTGTGGCCAATAATCGCACAAGTCCCACGGCTCGGACTGTGCACTGCCTCTGGCTATGACCAATGCTCTAAGAGGTGAAGACCACCAACAAGCATCAATGCTCTCGGGCTCCTGCTGCGTTGTACCTGTAGCTACATATGCTGCCCCTCCAACTGCATACCAACTCATCACCTCTCTCCAATCCACGTCATGACTCAATCCCATGCTGATCCTGCTCTCCTGAAATTGGGAAGGAGTCCTGAAGTAACGACAACTGGTGCCCTCATGCCGACTGGGATCTGTAACATCTACTATGTCCAAGGGCCCCTGCTCTGCTGTTCTCTCTACGAAGAATACCATACCATCAAGAGGGTACCAACTCATGATCTCCCGCCAGTCCATCCTAGAAGAAGAATCTGATGTAGCAACAACAACGGTATATGGAACATGCCTGGGATGTTGCCGCCAGTCTGTAATCAACTCCCACTGCGCTACCCTGTCTGTCAATGGAAGCTGCCTGTAGAAGGAAGCCCCTCTCTCTATAATGGGCAAAAGTGGGCAAGGTATGTTGCAAACTCCATCGATGCACTCCTGGAGAGAGCTACCCACTAAAAACGCTGCAGCTCTGCTGACTGCAAGTACATCTGTCTGCGCCTCATCCCAGCGTCGACCCAAAGATGGATGCTCCAACATATCCAACAGCTCCTGCTGTCTACTAGTCCCCTGCAAAACAATCCCATCAACCTCCAACACCTCCAGAGGATATGGATCTGCAACAGTTGTCACCGTACTCGATGTCAATGCAGCCGACTGCTCCTCCTCAATGGCTGACCCCGCGGTTAGCTGCATATCCACCACCGACTCGATGTGAGTGCCCATCTGGCTCTCTCTCAAAGGAATATCATGCCTGATGTGAGTAGTGCCCTCCTCTGTCGACTCAGGCTCCATCACCTGCTGCTCTAGCTGAATTGTCACAAGTGACTCTTCACCCAGAGTATCTCTCGCAGAGTCCCATGACTGCTCACCCTGGACACTAGAATATAGCTTCGGTCTACTGTCACCATCCATGCATGACTGCCCTCGCTCCCCAGAAGCGACCTCAACTGATCCTATGGACTCATGTGAAAAGGAGTCCTCACCCTGGCATACAGAAGGAATGCCCTCCTGTTCTACCTCCGCCATCTCATCTGCGTCGAACATGCCATCCACCCTCTCGACAAAGTGTCGATACAGTGTCTGGAGCCCAGACACATACTGGGATACTACCTCTGCTGTACCCCGTGTCCTCTGCTCATGCATGATCTCGACATGCCCTGAGGGAAAAATGATGCATGTCTCCCTCATGACCTGCTCCCCAAGCGTAGGCTCAGTGATAACTGATGCACCACCTCTGCAAAGGATCATCTCATCCCCCAACCTGTGGCTGTCAACTAGCACACCAACCCAGTGCCACTGCTGAGAAGTCTCTCGTCTAGTGTACTGAGTGTCGTCCAAATATCTTGGGTGAACCTCGCATACCCTGCTGCTCACGCCCAAAGTGCCAAAGATCGAAAACATAATCAACTGTACCTGTGAGTGATGTCGAAGCGAGTCAGGTGTGTGAGTCCCCACAGATACTGCCAAGTATCGCTCCTCTGTCTCTCCATCGATCCTGGGTGAACTACTCCCAACGGTAAGCCCGATGTCCCTATCCATGAGTCTCTCTGGAAGCAATGCTCTAAGTCCCTGCTGTGTAGCACCGTATGCCCTCGCATACCACTGATCATCCATACACTCCTCGACATGCCGCTGCACACTGAGGCATACCTCGGTATGCTGCTGGATACCATGTGCTACTGCTGTAGCACCCTGTACCGTCTCGTGCCCTGACTGTGTCCAGGCATCGGTCACTCTCTGCATGCTCTCAATGTGATGTAGGATACTCCTACTCCACAATGCAGTCCCACACACTATGGTACACCACCATGCTACTTCATGTCCACCGGCAATCCACCGCTCAATGCTAGAGGCTCCCACACATCCCTGGATGTGATGTCCTAGAGCTGTGCCTCTACATGTCCGACTACCACCAATCGGTAACATCGTCTCCACCGTCGCATCACTATACCTGCCGACGAAAGGATCGTCACTCCAAATACTCCTCAAGGGATCCGAGAAGTGAATCTCCCTGTGTGTCAGTAGTGTTACCACCACTGCTCGGCTCCGCTGCGTCCTCTGTGCCCCACACAAAGGTGAAGAATCCTTGGCCCCATACAAGGTGCCATCTGGTGGCCTGCCGATGCCACCTCCTCCGACAAGCTCCTGCCAAGGTGTGCTGACCACCCTGTGATCCCGTGTATGAATGTCATGCCAAGACAACCTAGGGAGTCTGCCCATAAACTGGTTGGCCACTGGAGCTGACCGAAACTGCACATGCTCTACTACGAGGCCAACTGTACTCTCCAAGACATAGTCAGCCGACCTGCCTGGGAAACGGTAGGTGATCCCCCCTGGATCCCAATGCCAATCTGGGGTTCCTGTAATCCCCATGCATAGAAACTCCTGCTGAGCTACACTCGGATCCATCAGCATCTCCATAGCCCGCTCCACCGAGTACCAACTCAAAATCTCTCTCCATCCAACCTCAACATATGGATGCTGTACCTTGTGCAACTCTGATCGTCTCATACCGCTATCCAAGTCAACATATGAGATCTGACTAGGTGTCTCTGCCTCTCTCTCTCTAATGGGAAGAGATGACTCAACAACACTGCTAGTCCCATCCATGCATGCCTGAAGGGGAATGATCTGACGCTGCAATGTGCCCTCGGGTTGTACCATCAGGGAATCCAGTTGTTCCCCAATGCGGGCCAACTTGGCGGCCGACTCAGCACAAGCCACTCTCATGCCCTCCAGCTCCTGGTCCTGCAACAAAATGGCCTCCCGTACTGACGCGGCCTTCCCTCTCAAAGCTCGAAGGTCCGTCCGAAGTCGATGATACCGCTGCCTGCGACCATCATCCAATACCTCTATATCTCCTAGTGCCTCATCGATAGTGGATACATCTCCTGGTACCTCACACATCTGTCGTGTGCTGCTACCACCTGAAGACTCGAACACGACTCCGGTCATCACCTCAATGGATGGCTCTACTGAGGTAGGCTCTACCTTCTCCACTACCACATCAACCGTCATGGCCAAGGAGGTCTCCAATGAGGGTGATTCCTGTGTCACACTAGGTGTAACCTCGGACTCCCTGCAATCCTGTGTGTCCTCATCCTCCAAGTGCGAGGTAACCATTTTAATGGTTTTCCTCTCCGATACTCGGTCAAGCTGGAAAGAGGTATCCAACTTCTCCACCCAAGCTTTCTCTGAGCGCCTGGATGACCCATCAAACGTGGGCAAATGAAATCTGCTAGCTGCGCGGTGGTCATCACGGTGGTGCCTGTGCCCCTGGTGATGATCACGGAATCTAATGCCATACATGACCTGGAGATAGTCTCTGAACGAGAGAGCCTCCATGAACTCCCGCCCGTATGCCTGGTACTCTGCAAAATAGTCACCTATGTGGCCCAGCTCCGGCTCTCGCTGTGCTGCTGCCCCTATGTCTTCATCCAGAAAAGTGGGCATGGTAGGACGTGTGGGTATATGTGATGCCGTATGCTGAGTGGCATCATGCTCCGACAAATGGTGGAATGTGCCTGATCCCTCACCAATCCGAAATCCCCTTGGGGTTTCCCGCTGCCTAACCTCCAGCGCAGTGAGTCTCTGTGACACTTCCTGTATGTATTGGAATGCCTTTCTAAATCTCCTCTCATCATTATCACTTGCCATCGGCTCTTTCTGCTATGTGTCTACAGGTTCCCCATGAAATGGCACTGCTGCTCCAAAACCATACTACTGCTTAACTTCGACCTCCGATTTACCCACTGAAAACTACTCAGAAAATTCCCGGAATTTGGGAAGGTGATCCTTGCCCAAAACCCAGAAAAACCCAGAAAACGTTTTTTCTAATTCCAAACTTCAAAATTTGACCCTTTATATTTTGGCCCTTTTTCCAATTGCGTTTTTGGTACTGCAACTGCTATTGCTCTGTATGATCTCTTTCCCGATGTCATAGACCACAGGCTGAGCCAGAATTATGCTCTGATACCACTGTAATATCCCCAACGGGAAATAAACAGTAATACACAGCAAAATAACAAGCAGCTATATAGAACCAAATGCCGGAAACAGAATATAAAGCAAGTACACATAAAATGCCAAGAATGCTAAGCCATTTTATTAATCTGAGAATATAAATGGGTACAATGGATAATCAGAATAAGAGCACCTATCCTTGCACATGCATAACAATCTTCTTAATGAAAAGGCTATACAGAACTGCTTCAAAAAAGAAACCCATTAAATCACGCCTGGGAGAACTGAACTCAGGTCCATCCTCATGAATGAGTTGTAATTCATATCACTGACTACCGTCTGACAAAACCTAAATCATAAGACAAATGACCACCACATCACCTCTAAACCCTCCTCCTACAAAACAGCCTGTGAATAAAAAGGCAGAAGCTCAGTGCCAGCAACACGGCGGAGGAAGTCTGATCCTCTCGTAAAACTCACCAGAAATGGAAACTGTCATACTAGAACGCTGAAACCACTGCCAAATCACTACACAACAACGCTGCTCAACAAAGACTGCGTCCTCCCTGCTGAAACTGCGTCCTCTCTCCTGGACTGCGCAGTCACTCCAAGAGACCAACTCCTCTGCAACGTCCACCCAAAAATCCACTGCAAATCATCAACTGAAACTGAAGGAAAAACCTTGCTCGAGCAGGCACTCGAAGTCCCCCGGAGCCAAGGGTGAGATCTCCAACCGGAGACACTCAGTTCGCACTAAACAGTGCTGCAGACCGACTAAACAACCGGCGTGCTGAAGTAGACAGAAGTCTAGCTCTCAATATCAATAACATATCCATAATGCCAAATGGAGTGAAACCCCCACCTTTTATAGTGCTAGCTCCCTCAAAACCCTAACTGCGTCCTTGAGTTCCTCCTTGACCTGCGCAGTTACCTTGGGAGTTTACGTGAGGCCTCTCTCATGTGTGTGTGGACCCCCAAGGCTTTCCCCTTTAAGTTACAACGTTGCTTCTACTAGGGAAACACTTTATTTTATTTAAGTGAGTTAGACCCCTTTTCTCACTTTTATTTATTAATTAACTATAGTCGGCAAAACTATACAAAAATCAAATATTCCAATTAGCGGTGGTAATTAGGAATATTACAATATTTTTGTCAATCATAGACCAAAGAACAAAAACCTCCTTCAGTTTATACACAGGTGTTATGATTTGAGAGAAATGCCCAAAATATAGTTGCTACAGGAGAGTTGTTGCACTTTTGGACAACTTGACTTCAAGTCAGGTTTTCAGGGGTTTGAACCAGGTGTTTGCAGTGCTTGATGACTCTATTGTGTAGTAGACATCATAAGCTTTCCAACAATACCACTTGCAGCCCAAAACTCCTCTAGGAAGGCCTCCAAATCACTCTCCAAACTTTCGTTGCGCTTTTGCTGTGAGCACGCTGCGCTTCGGCAATTTTCGCTGCGTTTTTTGTGACCAACTTCAAACTTGAATTCTGAACAAATGGGAAAGTATTCTTGAAAACAGGAGGAGGTTTTTATTCATAACATACCTAAAAACAAAAACCTCTCTCAGTTTTGTAAAAATTTTTATGGTTAGAGAGATATTGCTCTATCTTTGAGCCCTATTTTTGCAGAAAACCCAGAAATTTGACCCTACAGAAATGCAGCGTGGCCACACTACGCTTCTTCTCAGAGCATCCAAATGAGGTACAATTCACATGTGTGGATAGCTCTTGGCTAGTACATCATGGATATGTACTTGGTTTTGCATGACAGATCACGGATTTCAAGAAAAAACCAAAAAACATGCAAAATTTCATGTTTCTGCAGCCTTTCTGGACCCCACGCTGGACTTCTGGAGTAGTCTAGGGAGAATAGATTTTTAGGTGCCATGGAGATGGGTTTTTGCAGGTTTGATGTTTCAGAGGCCTAGTAGACATCCTAAGCTATCTTCACCGATCATCAGTTCAGCTCAAAGATCAGGTTAAGCCACCCAAAATGTGCCTCAAAGACCACGTGCGCTTTTGTCAGAAAGTCAATTTTTTGAGTTTTCTTAGTCAAAGTCAATCTCTCATGATGTAATTTGTATTTTTAGGAATTTACATGATGTAGCTAAATGTAATAATGCTGGTAAAGGTTAAATTTATGTAAATTCATGGTAATCAATTCTTGTAAAGTCAGTTAAGGCTAAGTAGAGAGTTAGTTCCTAACCTCCCTATTTTAGGTTTCGTTAGAGAGATTGATGTAATCAGTTCCTATCATGATGGATTCGACCCCTGAGAGGGGGGAATGTAGTTTTTGACCTCAATGTAGCCCTGATGAAGTCAAATCAAAGGTTGGACATCAGTTAGATAAAGGCTTGGAGCTAGTGTACATCATATTTTTGCAAGAAATATACAAGGAGTTGCAGCTATTATCTTGGGATTCTTGTGGTATGCTTTAGTGACAATGTTTTTCCTATGTTTTATCATCATATTGATTATTCGTTTCTCCTTATTACCATTAGCATGCTTTCATGTGATTATCTCATGAGTTTTTAAGTAGACTCCATAGTTTATATGCTCTGTTTTGATGAGATTTTCATGTTTATGTCTCATTTCTTCTAATAAATGAATTCATAGTCTTATGCTCATTTTGATCCCTCTTTGTAATATTCCTCTTTTTGGTGTCACCTATGACAAGGTTAGGTTGGACTTCCAGAGTTAGGAGCAGACAGGTCACAGGTACAGATTGGTGCTATCAGCGGGCTCAGGGGCTTTTTGGAGAAGTTTTGAGGTGTTTCCATGGTGTCCGGTGGCATTCGCTTGATATATTCCATCATCCGAGCAGTTTGGCTTTCATTCCGATGCATTCCGACAACTTTCAGAAATTTAAGTTATTTGTGGGCTTAACTCAGTTGATTACGCTCAAGGCGGCATTCCAGGAGGAATACATGATGGAACACCTTAGTGTAATAACTCATTGGAACCAGGACAAGGATACCTACATGATGGGACGGTTGGGCAGAAGTTTCAGTGACCAGAGGAGACATGGTAGTCGATTTACTCTTTTCTACATTAAAAATAAATATTTTAATAAGAGAGAAAAGTGCACCATGAATAAAATAATAATAAAATAATGCTCTAGGAGGCTCCAAGAGATCTATAAAAGAAAGGGAGGAGGCCATTGAGGGATATCTTTGGATCATATCGTTTTATTGTATGAGAGGTGTGAGACGTGGCTCTCTACTTCAGCCGTAGACCCAGGACGGAAACCCTCAGGTGATTTGTGAGTGTTGGACGAAAACCCAACTCTCTTGAGGAGACTTCACTTAGAAGTTTGGCAAAGCTTCAGGGATTAGTGTGAGGATCATTCAGATCTTCAACTTGTGCTTCATTGTCTTCAGTGGGTTTAGTGACAGCTGATGCCGAAGGGAGAGTGCAGCAGTTCAATTTTGAAGCCAGCGCAGTGCAGCAGCTCATCTTGGTGGCCAGTTCTCCGTCTCAGCTCTTTCTTTGGGTCAGATGTATTTGTAACCCCAGTTATTATCTATAATAAAATGTTGAGTTTCTTCCTATTTGATGTGTTCATAGATTGCAGTGCGTATGTGTTTATTTTACATGGCAATCTTCTGTTGAGTAAATAGTGATTTTATGGCATATTGTGGAGTTTAGTTATTTTTCTACATTTTTAATTAAAATATCCCATTCGGGATATTACAGTGGTATCAGAGCTTCAGTATTGGCTCAGCCTGCGGGTTTTAGCTCCAGTTGCAGTGATTATTATTGCCGCAGTTATTAAGGGTCTTTCCAAAGGAAATTCAAGGAGGTGCCATATCATATTTGCCCGAGTCACAATTTGGCTGCAGAAAATATATTTCGAAAGAAAGAAGCTAATTGGCCATTCTACAAATTGGCCATCACATTAAAATGGGTGTAGATCATTAAAGTGGGGTTGTCAAATGTTGAAGGGAGTCGAATCTTTCATGAGGCCATACGAAACCCAATATTGCATCACCGCGAGAATTTTGTCGAGCCCCATTTCAAGTTTATGACTGATCGCAAATTTTCAAAACAGAGTTGACGTCTTCATTTGCCAAAGCCACGCCCAGAAGAAGGATCGATTTGCGAAAGGAGAAAGGGAAGGTGTCGAATCCGACGATGCTCATAATTCGTGGATACAAAGGAATTGTTTACGAATTGTTGTGGGGGGCGTAAGCTCATTAAAGGGAGACGAATAATAGAGTCGGCATAGACAGCATAAAAATAAAAATAAAATTTCAAGCTTAGAGGGCCCATGTCGTTTGCGCTATAAGAAGACCGAAAAATTTGTTGCTGGCAAAGGAACACGTGTATATTTGATATGCCGGATTTACTACACGTCATGAGCCCATCCGCAACCAAAAATTCCAAACCACGTGACTGTGTATGCTTCAAAGTGTGATTTGTCGAGTGCCCAATTGAAATAAAAATTCACATGGTCGAGTTTTGTCCTCCCTAGAAGATCACATTACCTGACGGTCGTAAAGCTGAGGTCACAATCATACCACCAAACCTTTTTTTTTGTGGTGGGCTGACTTTGTATTCGTGTTGGCAAATCGAACAGCGACTACCGGCAAAATGGAATGGGATCGTTACCTTGGCATGTATACAGAAATGTGGGTTAGTTTGTCAACGGATGCTCCGTGGGTGATAGATTGATCAGAGTTGTGTGCACACGGTATGCACACTTGTTATTACATCCAAATTGACAACAAGAGTATTAGCCAATTGTTGCCTTGTACTCGACATAAAATCTTCAAGCCACATTTCTCTTCAAAGAATGAGAATCATCATTGAGAGACTGTGTCGAATTCCATTCAAGGAAGGGGTCGAATTACCTAAGGGACAGTGGTTAAATTACAGGAGATTATTGTAAACAATTAACATTGCTCATAGAATGACGAATTCTAGAAATTGAGGTGTCCCAAATTCAACAGCACTCTCATTTCTTAACGAAGGTCGTATCTCTGGAGTCTATTCTCTGAAGACCAAACCTAACAGGGGTTCAAGAGGCCGAGATTCAATTCTTGAAGGAAAAATTTCACTGTCATAAAATTTTGGGGATGAATGCACAAAATTATGGTGAAGTCTCGGCCGACCGCAAAACCACAAGTCTAGAATTATTTTGGAAAGCATATTTGTCAAATCTGGTGTATACTTCACAAAGGAAGATTGTAAAAATTGGACTGATATTATTTTGTTGCAGTGGGACTCAGCTGAGCGAATGTTGTACAAGGGTATCAGTATTTTGAGTCATATGTACCAAACTTGGGGCTGAACAGGTGTTGTTTCTACTGTTGAGGAGTATATTTTATCGTTCGTGTTTTCTGGGGTGTAATAGCCACCTACAGCCGTACACATTGATCAACAAACTGATTGGTATTTATCATTGTATTTCTCTTATTATCGTGGGAGGCCGCTCTATTAGTGAGGACGCTGTCATCCTATCATATAGCAGGAAGCAGGGGAATGAAGGAGGTATTCTCAGAAAGCCATCCTTGCTGCGATATATGAAGGTTGGACGTAAATTCAAGGCATTCACAATGCGCAAATCAGGAAAACAATAATCATATCATTGGTTTAACCATGGAGGAATTCCTAAACAGCTTAAGAAGTATAAAAATTGGTTCCTTGAACCACCATGCATCAGATGACCAGAAAACAAAACAGAACAACAGACCCTTCTCCAAGAAGGTACATAATTTGCTCCAACAAAGGCATCCGAGGAATTTACAAAAGGAGGAAGAAGTGGGAAATTGGCTTTATGCACTTGGGATGGACTTAAAGAGTGGAAGATCAGAAAATGACTTTCCCATATTAGAGAAACTAGAATCCTGTCGTTCAAAGGTAGAGCAATCTGATTAGAGTTTAAATTGGGCTTTCGAGCCATCTATGCTTGCATAGGTACAAGCTAGATTCTTGGAGCATCCAAGTGAGAGAGTCAAGCTTATAGCTGCCTCTTGTTTCAGTGATATTTTGAGGATAACAGCACCCTTCTCTCCCTACAATGATGACATTATGAAAAGAATTTTCAGACTAATAGTAGGAATCTTTCAGGATTTGGACAACTGTGCAGGCTCTACATTTGGGAGGAAGCTTAAGGTTTTAGAAGTCATCGCCATGACCCGGACTTATGAGATCATGTTTGACCTTGAGTGTGATGGCTTGATTCTACAAATGTTCCAATTCTTCTTTAGCATTAGGAGGCATCATTCTGACACAGTCATAGCACACATGCAGTCCATCCTGTCATCATGTATGGGAGTCTGTGAGGCCATTTGTCGAGAGTTGCAAACTAGGTTGTTGAGCATTTGGAGGAGGGAGCAGTTGGTCTCACCCGCTGCTTATGAGCTAGCCCAAGGGCTAGTTGAGCAGAACATTGAGCTTTTCAGGAGACAGTTGACCAGGGAGGAGTTGCTCCAGTTCGGTGGATCGAGTAGTAGAAATGAGCTGAGAAGGAAGGGACTTTGCTTCATTTGCAAAGAACATTGGGGGCCTAATCACTCATGTTTGAGAGATGCAGATTCAGTGGCAGAGGTAAAGCAGGTAGAAGTTCCTTTTGTATGTCAAGATGAGGACTCTTTTCCAGATGAGTCCATGGGATCAGATGATGATGCTTCTGGGGAGCGAGAGCAGTCATGCGGAGTTGATGGCAGTAGGTCGGAGCTGCATTCCAGTGTGCAGGGTGGGAAGTCAAGGCACTCTACAAGAGATACTCTGGGTGATGAGTCACTTGTGACGATTCAGCCAGAGCAGCATATGATGGAGCCTGAGTCAGAAGAGGAGGATACTATGCACATCATGCATGATAGTCCTTTGGGGGAGAGCCAGATGGAGGCTCACATTGAGTCCATGATGGATATGCGGCTAACCTTAGGGTCAGCCATTGAGGAGGAGCAGTCAGATGCACAGACACTGAGTATGGTGACAGTAGTTGCAGATCCATATCCTCTGGAGATGTTGGAAGTTGATGGGATAATTCTGCAAGGAGCTAGTAGACAACAAGAGCATTACATTCCCGATCAGGAGAGGGGCGAGCTGTTGGAGATGGTGGAGCATCCATCGTTGGGCCGACATACTAATGAGGTACAGATAGATGCACATGCAATCAGCAGAGCTGCAGTACTTCCAAGGAGTAGCACTCTCAAGGAGTACATCGATGGGGCTTGCAGCATATCTTGCCCACTTTGGCCCATTATAGAGAGAGGGGCTTTCTTCTATAGGCAGCTTTCGTTGGCAGATGGGACAGAGCAGCGTGAGTTGATTATGATCTGGCGACAGTTCACTGGGCATATTCCATATGCAGTTGACACTACATTGGATTCCTCTTCCAGGATAGATTGGCAGGAGATCATGAGCTGGTATCCTCTTAATGGTATGATTGTCTTCGTAGGGAGCACAACAGAGCAGGGGCCCTTAGACATAGCAGATGTTACAAATTCCAGCAGGTAGTGAGGCACAGGTGGTCATTTTTTCAGCACTCCATCCCGATTTCAGGAGAGCAGGATCAACGTGGGATTGAGTCAGGAATTGGATTGGAGAGAGGTGATGAGTTGGTACGTAGTTGGTGGGGCAGCTTATATAGTTAGAGGTACACCACAGCAGGAGTCAGGGAGCATTGCTACTTGTTGGCGGACTTCACTTCTTCGGGCATCATCTATAGCCAAAGGCAGTGTGCAGTCCGAGTCGTTGGACTTGGGCGATGATTGGCCATGGTGGCTTTGGGGTCTAGGAGGATTGTTTGTTGACAGATACAGGGAGAGATCAGTTTGGGATCCCGACATTGAGGGATCTGTTCCAAGTGGCTTGACACAGGTGCATAGCTGCACCCAGGGGTTTGTATGGGATCTAGGCATTGGGTCTCAGTTACATCGGGCCAACAGGGTGGCCCACATATTTGGATTGCTTGAGGGCAAGCAATCTTGGGGCGGAAGGTTTGTAATATTCCTCTTTTTGGTGTCACCTATGATAGGGTTAGGTTGGACTTCCAGAGTTAGGAGTAGATAGGTCACAAGTACAGATTAGTGCTATCAGTGGGCTCAGGGGCTTTTTGGAGGAGTTTTGAGGAGTTTCCATGGTGTCCGGTGGCATTCACTTGGTAGCTTCCATCATCCGAGCAGTTTGGCTTTCGTTCCGGTGCATTCCGACAACTTTCGGAAATTTGAGTTATTTGTGGGCTTAATTCAACTGATTACACTCAAGGTGGCATTCTAGGAGGAATACATGATGGAACACCTTAGTGTAATAGCTCATTAGAACAGGGACGATGATACCTACATGATGGGATGGTTGGGCAGGAGTTCCAGTGACCAGAGGAGACATGGTAGCCGATTTACTCTTTTCTACATTAAAAATAAATATTTTAATATGAGGGAAAAGTACACCATGAATAAAATAATGCTCTAGAAGGCTCCAAGAGATCTATAAAAGAAAGGGAGGAGGCCATTGAAGGATATCTTTGGATCATATCATTTTATTGTATGAGAGGTGTGAGACGTGGTTCTCTACTTCAGCCGTAGCCCCAGGATGGAAACCCTCGGGTGATTTGTGAGTGTTGGACGAAAACCTAATCTCTTGAGGAGACTTCACTCAGAAGTTTCGCAGAGCTTTAGGGATTGGTGTGAGGAACATTCAGATCTTCAACTTGTGCTTCATTATCTTCAATGGGTTCAGTAACAGCTGTTGCCGAAGGGAGAGTGCAGCAGTTCAGTTTTGAGGCCAGTGCAGTGCAGCAGCACATCTTGGTGGCCAATTCTCCTTCTCAGCTCTTTCTTTGGGTCAGATGTATTTGTAACCCCAGTTATTATCTATAATAAAATGATGAGTTTCTTCCTATTTGATGTGTTGATAGATTGCAGTGCGTATGTGTTTATTTTACATGGCAATCTTCTATTGAGTAAATAGTGATTTTACGGCATATTGTGGAGTTTAGTTATTTTTCTGCATTTTTAATTAAAATATCCCATCCGGGATATTACACTCTCTACTTCAACCCTATACCACAATGACAACTCAAATATGTCACTGATCATACCTACGTTGCCCCATCTTATCCCTGCAACTGATCATTTGAAACCCTGACCTAGTTCCCTAGACCTTTGAGCTTGATCCAACAAACACTAAACATCAAACCCTGGTGAGTTGAATATCTAGCCTAATATCTATTTTTCCCTCCATTCACTTCATTGGCTGTGAAATTGCATAAAGAGAGCCCTCTCTAATTTGGTAGGGCTAGCTACCAAGTCCAAAGTTGGTTTGAGGTTACCTCCTTCGGTCTCCTTTCTCAACCATGGAAAACTGTGGAGGATATCAAATCCAACACCTCAGGAAAGATTCAACCCATACTCTGGTGTAAGTATTATGCCTTTAAAAAATTATAATTAGTTCAACAAATGGATGGATCTCAGTCCCATAAGACATTGTGCCCTCGACCTATGATAAAAATGGACTCTTGCCCTTAAGAAATTAACAATGAATGCGGCCTCTGCTAAAGAAGTGATCTATCTCCCTTCATTGGGAATTTCGCCCTTCCAAAAGCATTATCAAATTATCACTCGGCCTCTAATAAATGTTGGCAGCTCACTCGATTTCGGCGTCTTCTTCAAATTGATTCAGACAAATACCTTCAGTGTTGATGAACTCACCTTTGTTGAGAGTTAATGGAGGCTTCAAAAACTCAGCCGCTCTTGATCTGGAAGAAAATTTGCCCCTTTAATTGACACAATTCATCCTTGTTAACTTGCTTCAGGAGTTTCTAAGAAGAAACTCAGACCCCAGTACACTTTGATCTTTTATTAATATTGAATCGATTGTTGCCAACTAGGGAAAAATCACGCCCAAAGTAGAATTTTATTCAGCCTAGGTTATGAAGCCGGAATTCACCTCAACTTCACGTTAATGCACATTACATTGTCTCTTCATGTGTGCTCAAGCTTTCCAATCGCACCAGATCTTTGGCATTCGCTCAGCAATCTCGTCTTTGAACTGGTGGCTCGAAGGCGGCTCCCTGCAAAAATGGTAGTTACAATGGCTTCTTGAACCCCGAAAGAATGTTAGGTCCCTATATCACTAGTATAGCCCCTTATTATTGTTAGTTTAAACCCCTTATTGTTATTATTGTACCCTTGTAACCCCCATTTTGTTATTATTGTGCTCTTAAATTATTATTGTTAGGTCGGCTAGGATTACATTGTGGCCCACTAGGATTACATTATGGCCCCATGGACTCCTATATATAGAAAGGAGGTTTTGTAAATTGTATCATCCAAGAATTTTTCATTTATGTAATGTATTGGAGGTTGCCCCCTCGAAGTGGCTTATTTCTAAGGCGTTGATATCTCTTTTCTTCTATTTTTGAAGCCGGTTACACAACATTTGGTATCAGAGCTTTGGGATTCTAGGGTTTCGTCGTCTCCAAATGTGTCATCGTGAAGGTTGTCTAAAAATTTCAGATCTTGGTTCGAAATATTTGAGAAGGTCATCAAAATTTCACATCTTGGTTCGAAATATCAGGGTTGTCTAAAATTCTTGGGGTCTTGGTTCGAAATATTTGAGGAGATATCATCTGTGGAAGTTAGGTATTTTTTCAGGCTCATAAACAGGTCATCGTGGCATTTGCGCTATAAATTTTTTTTTACGAAGGGTTAGAGTCTGAAATTCATATGGTGTGAAGCTGAAATCCTGAGGAAATTCGTCAAAAAATTTCAGAACTTGGTTCGCAATATTTTTGGAGATATGATCTGTGGAAGGTAGTGCTTTTTCAGGCTCCTGAATTTCATCTCAAAGAGTTGATCGTGGGAAAAGTTCAATAACTCTCTCTCTGAAGATTGGATTGGAGTGCCGTCAAAAGTGGTCACAATCAAACAAACTTCCTGTAGTATCTTCGCTATCAATTTCTGTAGACAAAGGACAAACAGTTGACACGGGCAAGTCGTACAAGTTCGCTCACCAACGAAATTCGTAATTAGGTCATTGTGGGAGATTGGACACAACTTCATCTTGGAGAATCAAATCAGTCGTGACCAGAAGATCAAAGAAGCTTCAGAGGGCTACACAGTGGCCGAATTTCGTATATCATGATTTCTGCCACAGATAATATTTGGATTTTCAATATCGAGCTCCTCAAAGCTAGTAAAAGGTGTGTATTTTTTTTCCGAATTGCATAAGTCTTGTTTGAAGAATCAAGTTGAATTGATTGCAAGGGCCTATTGTAGAAGAGATATCAATATTGGAGTCTGAAATGGCCCCTAAAAAGAATTCAACACCCATTAAGCCTTTAGAAGGCTCTACTATTACTCATGAAGATGAAGAATGGCAACATGACATGTCAAAATTACAAGAGCAAATGCAACAAATTTCGCTCTCGCAAAGAACAACAAACAATGAAATGGAAGTTTTGAAGAAAGGCATGGAAGTGAAGATGGACGGTTTGAAGAAAGGCATGGAAGTGAATATGGACGGTTTGAAGAAAGGCATGGAAGTGAATATGGACGGTTTGAAGAAAGGCGTGGAAACTAAGATGAATGGTTTGGAAGCTAAGATGGATGGCATGGAAGTCGGCATGGAAGCTAAGATGGATGACATGAAGAATGATCTAAAAGCATACATGGAAGGCTTCATGACAAGCTTAAAACCAGAAATGATTCCTAATGGCGGAAATATAGGAGAAGAACCTCCTGATGAGAACAAAATAAATGTTAATCATGATTCCATAAACTCGAATGTTGGCGGTAAGAACCACCATATTCCAAAAATGGATATGAGGAAGTTTGATGGAAAGGATCCTGTAACATGGATACTACAGATGGAGCAATATTTTGATCTCCATAATGTGAAAAACACACAAAAGGTACGCATCGCAACTTTACATTTAGAACAAAATACATTTGTATGGTATCGATGGCTTTGCTCCCGTAAAAAAATTGTCACTTGGTCAATTTTTATGGAGGAAATGATAGCACATTATGAGGATACAAAGAGCAACACCTTCTTTAACCAATTGATAAATCTCAAACAAAAGGGTTTTGTGGGGCAGCACATTGAGGACTTCCAAAAATTGAATATAAGGGTAACTGATATTCCAGAGGAACACAGGATTGATCTCTTCATAGGCACTTTAAAGGATAACATCCAATATGAAGTTCGCGTTTTGGAACCTGATTCATTGGAGAAGGCATTCAGGTTGGCAAGAAAAGTTGAATGTAAAATTATGGCGACAAGGAAGCCTACCACTCAATTCTATAAAGAGGGAAGTGTTGCTACGCCTAGATTTCCACAACCTACAAGGTTGACACCACAACAATTGGAAGAAAAAAGAGCAAAAGGGCTTTGCTACAGTTGTGATAGCAAATACACTAAAGGTCATAAGTGTGCTGAGAAGAAATTATTTTACATAGATTGTGAAGAAGAAGAAGAAAATGAACAAGAAGAGGATATACACCAAGAACCAGCCCTAGAAGAAGAAGAAATGAATCCGACCATATCGTGTAATGCACTGGCAGGAATTACCACTCCTCAAACTCTCAAGATAGAAGCACATATAAAGAAGAAAAGGGTAATAGTGTTGATTGATTCAGGTAGCACCCATAATTTTATTCATTATAAGGTAGCCAAGGAATTAAATTGTTTCCTATACCCAGCACCAGAATGTCAAGTGATGGTTGCAAATGGAGGAACTATAAATTGTTCTAGAAAATGCCATAATATCAAGCTAACCATGGGGGAATATGTATTGACTAGTCCAATGCTTGCCATTCCTATGGGAGGTGCTGATGTTGTACTAGGAGTACAATGGTTACAATCTTTGGGGACCGTAGCTTTTAATTTTCAAGAACTTTTCTTGAAATTTTTTTCAGAAGGAAAGGAAGTCGAATTACGGGGTATTGAAGGGAAGCCGGGAAGGATAATAAGCTCTAATGTCATGACAAAGCTTCTAAAGAGAGAACAACGAGGCGTAATTGCACAATTATGCTCACTAGAAGTTCCGACATCAAAATCATCTATTTCTGCATATCTCCAACAAGTCTTGGACAATCATTCCAAGGTATTTGAAACTCCCAAAGGACTCCCACCTATTCGTGATCATGATCATGCTATTCATTTGATTCCAGGAAGTGTTCCTCCAAACACCAGGCCTTATAGATATCCTTACTTCCAAAAGAGCGAAATTGAACGTATGATTGCAGAAATGTTAGAGGCGGGTATAATTCAACCTAGTCAAAGTTCTTTCTCTGCTCCTGTAGTATTGGTACACAAGAGGGATGGATCATGGCGAATGTGTCCGGATTATAGGGAGCTCAATAAGCTCACCATTAAAGATAAATTTCCCATTCCTGTGATTGATGAATTATTGGATGAATTACATGGAGCAATTTATTTTACCAAGTTGGATCTTCGGTCAGGATATCATCAAATTAGAATGAAGACCGAAGATATTCCAAAAACAACATTTCGAACTCATGAGGGTCATTATGAATTTTTGGTCATGCCTTTTGGCCTTACCAATGCACCTTCTACATTTCAAGGGTTGATGAATTCCATTTTCAACCCTTCCTTAGAAAATTTGTGCTAGTATTTTTTGATGATATACTAATCTACAACAGGTCTTGGAAGGATCATGTTCAACATGTTGACAGGGTGCTCAAACTATTGCAAGAGAAACAATTATATGCAAAAACATCCAAATGTTTCTTTGGAGTACAAGAGGTGGAATATCCGGGTCATATTGTATCTCACAAGGGTGTTAAGGTAGACCCTAACAAAATTAAAGCCATTAAGGAATGGAAAGTCCCCACAACCATAAAGCAGTTGCGAGGATTTCTCGAGTTAACAGGGTATTATCGCAAGTTTGTTAAGAATTATGGGAGAATAGCAGCACCTCTAACAACATTATTGAAGAAAGATGCATTTTCATGGACTCCTCAAGCAACTAAGGCCTTTGAACATCTTAAAGAGGCAATGTGCCTAGCACCGGTCTTAGCTACGCCAGACTTCACAAAAACCTTTATTGTGGAATGTGATGCCTCGAGAAATGGAATTGGTGTTGTTTTAATGCAAGAAGGAAGACCCATTGCTTTTGAAAGTCATTCAATCAAAGGAAAGTATTTACAAAAGGCTATTTATGAGAAGGAAATGTTGGCAATACTACATGCACTAAAGAAATGGAGACCTTACCTAATGGGAAGACACTTCAAGGTAAAACTGATCATGATAGTCTTAAACACTTTTTGGAACAAAGACTATCTTTAGAAGAGCAGAAAAAATGGGTCACAAAGATGTTGGGTTATGACTTTGAAATAATCTACAAAAAGGAAAGCTTAATGTTGTTGCAGATGCACTCTCAAGAAAGAATGAAGAGGTGGAAGCATTGCTTTGTGCCATTTCTATTATCCAACCAGATTGGATAACTGAAGCAAGAGATGAATGGAAGAAGGACAAGATGTATGGACACTCATTCAAAAGTTGCAGCAAGATCCTAGTACATCTGATACATTTAGTTGGAAAAATGATTCCTTATGGTACAAAGATCGCTTATATCTTTGTAAGAATTCCCAACTAAAACAAAAGATTCTTCTGGAATTGCACACTTCTCCTTTAGGAGGACACTCAGGATTTTTAAAAACTTACCACAGGGTGAAGAAAGAATTTTTTTGGGATGGCCTTAAATCTGATATTCGAAAGTTTGTGGCGTAATGTTTGGTGTGCCAGCAGAATAAAGTGGAAACAATTAAGACCCCAGGACTTCTACAACCTTTATCCATTCCAAGTCAACGTTGGGAGGAGATTTCAATGGATTTTATCACAGGTTTACCTAAGTCCAAGGGAAAGAGTGTCATCATGGTGGTAGTTGATAGACTTACCAAGTATGCACACTTTTGTGCATTATCTCATCCATTTAAAGCAAGTACAGTTGCTACTACATTTATGGACAGAATTCAAAAGCTACATGGAAGCCCAAGGGTTATTGTGAGCGACAGAGATCCCATTTTTACCGGAAATTTTTGGACGGAGTTATTTTCTTGTTTGGGTACTCAATTAGCTCATAGCTCATCTTATCATCCTCAATCTGATGGTCAAACTGAGATAGTAAATAAATGTTTGCAAGGATATCTTCGTTGTTTTGTATCCGATAAACAAACACAATGGGTCAAGTGGTTACCTCTCGCTGAATGGTGGTATAACACTTCCTTCCATACTGCAGCAAAAATGACCCCATTTATGGCACTTTATGGATATCATCCACCATCAATCACATCATCTTTAAGGGAAAATTAGAAGGTTCAAGCAGTGGAAGATCACATCGAGCATCAGCAAGAAGTTCTCCAACTCTTAAAGGATAACCTGAATTTGGCACAAAATCGAATGAAACAACAGGCAGATCAACATCGTAGCGAGAGAAGTTTTGATGTAGGAGATTGGGTATTTTTACCGCTACAACCATACAAACAAATGTCCCTCAAGCAAGCAAAGAAGGATAATAAATTATCGCCAAAGTACTATGGTCCTTACAAGGTGTTGCAAAAGATTGGTACTATGGCATACAAATTGGAGCTTCCTGCTTCTTCGCGAGTACATCCAGTGTTCCATGTTTCATGCTTAAAGAATGTTATAGGTGAAAATCTTCCAGTTCAAACAGTATTGCCAGAACTTGATGGGGAAGGTAAGATCATATTGGAACCTGAAGCAGTCATAGAAAAAAGAACTCGACAACTACGGAATCGATCAATTTCAGAGTATCTCATCAAGTGGAAGAACTTACCCACCGAAGATTCTACATGGGAGGATGAGAATTTTATACAGAAGCACCCGGAGCTACTCAAGTGTTGAGGACAACACTTTTTTGAAGGAGAGGGGCATGTTAGGTCCCTATATCACTAGTATAGCCCCTTATTATTGTTAGTTTAAACCCTTTATTGTTATTATTGTACCCTTGTAACCCCCATTTTGTTATTATTGTGCCCTTAAATTATTATTGTTAGGTCGGCTAGGATTACATTATGGCCCCATGGACTCCTATATATAGAAAGGAGGTTTTGTGAATTGTATCATCCAAGAATTGTGCATTTATGTAATGTATTGGAGGTTGCCCCCTCGAAGTGGCTTATTCCTAAGGCGTTTATATCTCTTTTCTTCTACTTTTGAAGCTGGTTACACAACAAAGAAATTTACAATGATAAGACAATTAAGGTGGCTACAGAGAGCCACTGAACTTGTTGAGATTCTAGATAAGGTGATTATGGATTATCACCGAATACTAGTTTCTTTTAATATACCAGATACAAATTTCACGGAATATTGCTTCATAAATATATGCCATCAATATTAATAAACAATTTTCACAAATTGAACCATAAAATTAATGACCAAAACTGGAAATATAATTTGCAGCTAAAGAATACACAAGATAAACATGTCGAAGAACTCAGCCTTATTTTATTAATATTAATAGTACATGCAAATATTGGAAATGGCTGAGAGGATGGCCTCCCACAAATATCTGCTACAAGCTATATCGAACTCCAAAATAACTAGATTGATGAGTACAACCTAAGAGATGGGTTCTTGCCCACTGTCACTAAATCACCCGAGGGTTCTCGTCCTAGGGCTACTAAGGTAGATAACTGAATTCTCCAATACACATAAAGACAATAAATCAAAACCAAGATGTCCTCAAATGATCTCCTCCTTGACTTTGACTTATTCTAGAAGTTCCTCCTTGACTTTGTCTTAAGTGACTTTTTAATTTATTTAAATCACTTTTGGCCTTTAACTCGATCACCAGACCATATAGGAATGTGTGTGGGTTTAACTCAAAGTCTATCGATGTGTATGGTCTGATGAAAGATGTTAAAGTGTCATTGGCTACTAATAAGGATATTTCAGTGCTAATGGATATTGTAGTCATTGATGTGCCAGATGTTTGGGGTATGCTCTTGTCTAGGAAATGGTATGCCTTTATAGGTGGGAAACTACAAATGGATCTATCATATGCTACCATACCAGTTGTGGATGGGAAACAATTCATTCTATATAGAGAGCTATGTGAAATGTTCAGATCTGAAAATTATTGCTACAGTGATTGATTTATTTCTCCTACTTCTTAGATAAGTTATTTACAGATGCTTCAATAAATTTTGAAATAAACACAGTTGTAGTACTTCACTCTAACCAAAAGCATAAGAACAGAAATTACACAAGTAGCACAATAGAAACAACCATATGAACACAGTTATTTTTGGACAATTGTCCTCGGAAAAACCCAATGTGGGAAAACCAGTGCAGCGGATGAGGGCTTGTATTTATCTTCAACAATGAAAAGTTCTTTTACAAAAGTCCTGGTGAGCAAAGTAAAATTAGCATACACCTGGCATGAATTTTCTGGACACACCGGAAGTATTCCCAACCCTTGGAGTAACCTCCTACACCCTTTGCGTCATCCAACGTATCTGCTCTGCACAGTCCCTCCCTGGACTACGTAACTCTGCGTGGAAGGGATGGTGTTGCTGCTCAACACACCCTTCCCTTCACCCTTTTGCCTGCTCCTTCTCCGTCAGCTGATTTCTCCCTTCTCCTTCTGCCTCTGCAACCTCGCCTCTACAAACTCACCCATTGAAATCAAATTCTCTTACTTCAGAATCGATTTCCTTCGGGTACTGAGATTGTCCCCAGCTTGATTTCCAAATGACCCTCAAGCCTCTTCTTATAGTCTTCTCGCCAATGAATCAACGGCCAAGATTATATATTTAATCAATGGCTTAGATTAAAAGATGACTTGATCTTTGTTTTCTAGAAGATCCACACTCTGCTTTATTAATACTCTTTAATTATTTAATTTCCCTAAGTTTAGACTTAGGGTCTGCATTAAAATAATTATTTATTTTAATAAAGCAAGATCTGAGTGGAATTTCTACAAACGATTTCTGGGTTCTCTAGATAACTGTTGTCTAAGCCTCTCCACCAAATTTGAGACTTGGAACACTTCCCGATGCTATAAAATCAACACTCCCTCTTAGTGAGGAAAGTGTTCAAGCAAGATACCACTATACTACTTTGACTCTAGAACATCTGCTGCGTTGATGATGTCCTGGCTCATGCCCCCCATCTCTGCGTTGCTGCCCTCTGTAGTGCTGCTTGTGACACTGTCTCTACCACTACCTCATCCGTACTGCAGCTTCCTCTATCTTTGAAGACCACCCTTCCTCTAATGGAAGGGGTTCTCCACCATCCCCATCTTCTCTCTGAAGTAACTGAACTTAATCTTACTCAGAGCCTTGGTGAGTATATCTGCCACCTGTTCCCCTGTAGGAGTGTACCTCAACTGCACTACTCCCCGTTGGACATAGTCCCTGATGAAGTGACACCGAATGTCAATGTGTTTCGACTGGTCATGAAACACAGGATTCTCAGAGAGCTTAATGCAACTCTGATTATCACACATAATCGCGGTCGGTTCAATCCTCTTCTTGAGTAGGTTCAAGAGTAATTTACAAAGCCATATGGCCTCACACGAAGTTGTACTTGCTGCCATATACTCGGCCTCGGTTGAACTTAGTGCGACAGACTTATGTTTCTTGCTGCACCAGGAAGTCATTCCAGATCCGAGACTAAAATAGTACCCACTAGTACTCTTCCAATCCACTGTGCTTCCAGCCTAATCTGCATCTGTAAACCCACTCAATTGGACCTCATTGCCCTTGGTGTACTTCAATCCATAGTCAGTTGTCTCCTTCAGATATCTGAGAACATGTTTGGCTGCTGCCCAGTGAACCCTCCTTGGTTCCACCATGAACTGACTGAGGGTATTCACTGCATAATAGATCTCTGGTCTAGTATTGACTAGATGCATCAATGATCCGATGAGCTGCCTATACAAGGTGGGATCAGCCTCATCATCCTTCGTTGTGTCTATCTTCTTTCGGTTAGTAATCATTGGCGTGGCCATGGGTCTACAATCTTCCATCTGAAATCTCTTCAAGATTTATGTAGTGTATCTTCCTTGCCCCAAGAAGATTTCTCCCTTCAGCTGCCAGACTTCTAATCCAAGAAAATAATGCATTTGCCCCATATCCTTCATGTCGAATTTTGTATCCAAATTCTCCTTGCAGTCCTTGATGAGCTTAGATGATCCAGTAAGAAACAGATCATCCACGTATAATACCAGAATTAACGGCTCATCCCCTACTCTCAAGTAGTAGAGATTGGGATCTGCATCACTCTTGACGAACCCCATCTTCTGTAAGTAGCTATCAATTTGCCCACACCATGCCCTGGGGGCTTGTTTTAGACCATACAAGGCTTTCTTAAGCCTGCAAACATGAGTCTCCTGCTCATGTATCTCGAAGCCTTCTGGATGTTCTATGTACACTTCCTCCTCTATCACCCATTCAAGAATGTTGTCTTGACATCCATCTAGTGAATCTCCAATCCCATCTACGCTAATAGAGAGATGAAGGATCTGATAGAAGTTTAGTGAGCTAAGTGAGCTACAGGGGCGAAGGTTTCCTCATAATCGATCCCTTACTTTTGTGCGTACCCCTTAGCTACAAATCTGGCCTTGAAGTTCTCTATGCTGCCATCCGCATAATACTTGATCGTGTAGATCCACTTGGATCATACAACTGATCTGTCATGTGGTCTAGGGACTACTTCCTAGATGTCGTTTGTCATGATGAAGCTATACTCCTCCACCATGGCATCCACCCACACCTGATGGTGAGATGCCTCCCAAAAGCTGGAAGGTTCTCCAACATGAGCTACCAGGGCCTGGTTTCTGTCAGGTTGCCTCCGTACCCTCTTCCCGTCTCTAGGACCTCCAACAAATTCTTCTGCATTCTTCAAAATTTGTTGAAGTTCTCTACTCAGTCTCCCGTTGGTGGTGGGCGGTCCTGCCTTCTCTTCTTCGGAGGAACTCTCCTCAGAATCCTTGTGTCGTGGAGAGGAACTTGACCCATCCTCTATAGGTCGTTGAGGTTGTACTAGTGGATCCTCCTCAATCTGCGTATCTATAGCCATTTCTCGAGATTTCTTGAGGCTCTCTCCTCCATGAATTTCACATCCCTCCTTACTACAATTTTCTTGCTCTCTCAAATCTAGATGCGATATGCTTTCGCATTTTCACTACAGCCCACAAGAAAACCCTTTTCTGCAGTCTAATCCAACTTCTTCCTCTTCTCATCTGGAACGTGGCAGTACACCATGCTGCCAAATATCCTGATGTGGCTCACCTCCGGCTTGCTGCCTGTGAACACACTCTCAGGAGTTACCTTCCCCAATGCTCTATGGGGAACTCCGTTCTGCACACATACCGTTGTATTGCAGGCTTATGCCCACAAAAATTTGGGCATATCTTGGTCATATAGCATTGCCCTTGCAGCCTCTACTATGGTCCGGTTCTTCCTTTTTGCAACTCCATTTTGCTCTGGATTGTATGGATTTGTCCATTCTCTCTTGATGCCTTCCCTTGCGCAGAAACTGGTGAAGTCCTTATCGATATATTCTCCACCATTATCTGATTGCAGCTTCTTGATCTTCTTTCCTGTTGAATTTTCTACCAATGCTTTGAACTCTTTGAACCGATCAAACACTTCATCTTAGGTTTTGAGAAAATAGATCCAAGTCCTCCTGGAATGATCATCAATAAAGGTAGCAAATTACTTTGCTCCACTGAGAGAGGTTGTGGACATTGGACCGCAAATATCCGAGTGTATTAATTCCAATACGCTATTGGCCCTGCTGCTGCTTCTTGGAAAAGATGCTTTAGCATACTTCCCTAGTGCACATTCCCTACAGACTTCATCTCTCCTTGTGCTGAGTTCAGGAGCTCCTATGACAGTATTCTTGAGAATATTCAAGGCTCCATGAAGTAGATGCCCCATCCTTCTGTGCCATAATTCATTCAGATCTTTGTCGTCCGTACTGCCAATCAAGGCCACGGGGGATTCAAGTTGGAGCTTATATAGCTTATGACTCCTCACTCCAATTTGTGCCTTCTTGCTCCAGCTAAGATGTTTGACATACACTTTGTTTCCAATAAAGTATACGTCATAACCCCTGTTCTAGAGCGGAGACATTGAGAGCAAATTCATCCCCAACCCTGGTACATGCAGAACATTTGTGTCCCAAATCTTGTTGCTAGCTTCTATCTGGAATGTTGTGGTACTTCTTCCAACGGGGGTACACTTGGCCTTGTTTCCCATAGTAATCTGGAAATTCATCTGTTCTTCTTGGTAGCTCGAAAATCATTCTCGAACCCCTATCATGTGAGCACATGCTCCACTATCTATATACCAAACACTTGGAGGAGTTGTGCTCGACACACAAGCAAGATCCTCCTCTAGTCTGGATGCCAGCACTGTCATGTCATGTTCCCTCTACGTTTCTGTGTGCTCTGGAGGGCTGCGTGAGTCCCTCTGCCTGTGTGAACCCTTTCGAATATCGGATCTTTGGTCCATAGCAGATCCTCCCTTTCTGTCTTTAGCCTTTTGCTTTGATAGCATGTGAAATGTTCGGATCTGAAAATTACTACTGCAGTGATTGATTTATTTCTCATATTTATTAGATAAGTTATTTACAGATGCTTCAGTAAATTTTGAAATAAACACAGCTGCAGTACTTCACTCTAACCAAAAGCAGAAGAACAGAAATTACACAAGTAGCACAATAGAAACAACCATATGAGCACAGTTATTTTTGGACAATTGTCCCCAGAAAAACCCAATGTGGGAAAACCGGTGCAGTAGATGAGGGTTTGTATTTATCTTCAATAATGAAAAGTTCTTTTACAAAAGTTCTAGTGAGCAAAGTAAAATTAGCATACACCTAGTATGAATTTTCTAGACACACCGGAAGTATTCCTGACCCTCGGAGTGACCTCCTACACCCTCTACGTCATCCAGCGTATCTGCTCTGCGTAGTCCCTCCCTGGACTACATAACTCTGCGTGGAAGGGATGGTGTTGCTGCTCAGCACACCCTTCCCTTCACCCTTTTGCCTTCTCCTTCTCCATCAGCTGATTTCTCCCTCCTCCTTCTGCCTTTGCAACCCCACCTCTACAAACTCACACACTAAAATCAAATTCTCTTACTTCAGAATCGATTTCCTTCGGGTACTGAGAATGTCCCCGACTTGATTTCCAAATGACCCTCAAGCCTCTTCTTATAGTCTTCTCGATGATGAATCAACAGCCAAGATTATATCTTTAATCAATGGCTCAGATTAAAAGATGACTTGATCTTCATTTTCTAATATTAATAAAATATGACTTAATCAATACTCTTTTATTATTTAATTTTCCTAAGTTTAGACTTAGGGTCTGCATTAAAACAATTAATTATTTTAATAAAGCAAGATCCGAGTGGAATTTCGACAAACGATTTATGGGTTCTCTGGATAACTGTTGTCCAAGCCTCTCCACCAAATTTGAGACTTGGAACACTTCCCGATGCTATAAAATCAACAAGCTACACATGCTTGAGCATGTTGAAGACATAAAACCATTCCATTCTCCCAAGCTCACTGGCAAGACCAACACCAGCATACCTCTCAAAGACCTACATTTGGAGCAAAAACACTTTGATCCAAAGATCCTTGATAGACCCAAGCAGGTTAAATCATCATCAAGGAATGTTTGTCAAAACAAAAATGCACCTATAAACAAGAATAAGAAATGGAATTCCAAAGCATCAAAAAGAAACAATGGGTTTAAAGACCAGGTAAATATTTTAAGGTTGGTGACTTAGTCTTTGTTGATGACAACCATATCCATATAGGGTCCATGGCAAAGAAGGGGTTTGACATTTCTATATTGCAAAACTTGATGGTAAGCTCTTGTCTTCCCCTGTGGGAGGCAAGCACCTTAATTTGTTTAATGGAACCTAATGCACTTGTATTTAAGTAGTTTCATTGCATTTGTGTGTTGCATTATTGTGTGCACATCCTAATTATTCATTATTCATGCTAATGTGTTTTCATACAAGATTAGATTGCATTTAGCTAACCTTCCCTTTTTTCAGTATAGTTTTATAAATATCATATAAATGCAAGGGTGACAATCAACAGCTCATACACATGATAGCAAACAAGTTGATTTGAGTGTGCAGGATACAACACAAGCCCAGGGATTGTTGGGGTTCTCACAAACTCCTCATTCGAGCATATGGATCATGCACTCTATGATGAGTACATGACCTCGAGTTGTAGCCAAATGTTACCTACCAAAAGTGGTTAACCCAATAGGACAAATTGTCTCCTACGTTGGAGTCTAGACAACCAGCCAACCACTAGCCCTTCATTTGCTCAATATATGATAATAAACTGCATTCCTTCACCATTTACACTGGTCAGACACCTCTGACCATCCAATATTCCTCTTGCAAGGTGCGTCACCACTCGGCAGGTAGTCTAACCATTTTGCAATCACGTGATTTTACTTAACGTTTTGGCATTCTAAAATGGATAAAGGGGTGATCTGGTAAATTGACCAATCTTGACTGTAACATTGTTATCTCACCTTACCAAGGCAATTAGTTTTTTACCCTAGTCTAGTGGGACCTCCTCTGAGGCCCTAGGGTTATATGAGTGGCACTACTAGAGAAACTTGGATTGAAGTAGTGTGTCCATAACAATTCCAAACTTAACACTTTTCTCCATTCCACTGATGTCATGTCCATCCTTTCGGCTTGTTGTCATTAACTCATTGGAATTGGCACCCTCTTATCTTTATCCTTGGGCTGGGCTGGAAACTTTGCCCTAGAAGCTGATGCAGCTAAAAGAAAGGTAAAAGCAAAAGATGCCCATAATGAAAGAAAAAGAAAAGTTAAAATGCAAAAGATGGCCAAGATAATAATTAGCACGTGAGAAAAAGCCTAGCATTAGCTCCACCCCACTCATTAGCCATCATCCAACTCCTGAGCACTTGATGCTCCATCACATGATAAGGAACCCTTGCATGTCGCAACTATGATAAGCAAGAAGTTGACTCATTAGTAAAGGTTAAATCAATGTTATATAATTAAAAGCAAGCTTGGACACCTGAGTTATTCTCCCTCGCAAAGCAATATCAAAAAGACGTAAAAGGTGCACTAGAGGTGTTGAAAAAGTAGGTTGAGGAAAGGGGAAACTCATGCCTCCATGATTTCTCCCTCCATACATCTTTACACTCGGGATGATGGCCCTCCATCAACTGGTCCCATCACCATGGCACCCAACCATGAAGGATTTCCCCCCTATTCCCATCATTATCACGAACACCTATCAGTTGACTCATTAGTAAAGGTTAAATCAATGTTATATAATTAAAAGAAAGCTTGGACACCTGAGTTATTCTCCCTCGCAAAGCAATATCAAAAAGACGTAAAAGGTGCACTAGAGGTGTTGAAAAAGTAGGTTGAGGAAAGGGGAAACTCATGCCTCCACGATTTCTCCCTCCATACATCTTTACACTCGGGATGATGGCCCTCCATCAGCTGGTCCCATCACCATGGCACCCAACCATGAAGGATTTCCCCCCTATTCCCATCATTATCACGAACACCTATCAATTGAAGAGTTGACCATGGACATGTTGCCTCCCCTAATAGGGTTGACCATCTAGCCATCCCTAACAAGGTAGGGAAAACTTCTACAAAACTTGGTCTAGTTAGATATTTGAAGGTGATCCTAGTTTGAAGTCTTATTATGCCCTTAACAATTAAGTATGGTCCATTCTAATGCATATATGGTCATTGTCTCTAATTATTTGTAACTTTCACTTGAGTTTTAGATGGTTTTACCAAGTGGTCTTTCATAAACTTTAGAGCAGCAAAGGCCTTGAGGGCACACTCCACACCTACAATACACACGATGCCCAAGCCATACCATATTTCCAGAGAGCAATGATAACCTTGCAGGTGCAGTATTTCCCCTCCATCGTAGAGTGTTTGGCATTTTTATGGTCCCAGGAGTTGATTGACACCTCATACCAACCCAGATGCTAAAATGTTGAGCTCTTCTTGCTTGGTGTCAGAGATTCTTGATGATGGACCAAACAAAACCAGCACACCCCACAGCTTGCCTCAACACTCTTTGATGGGCATGACTTGATCCAAAAGTAAAGATGATGATGGTCATCCCTATAATGACAACGTTGGAGAAAGATTGTGCCACGTCATACTTCTAGCCCCCTTGAAAAGGATGTAGTGCACCCAAAGTAGGGTTTTCGACACATGGAGGCATTTTGAGACATGCCTTGAGAGCTTCCCCTCAAGGATTGAATTGATTATGATGATTGGACACCCGCCTTGCCCATTTCATGCACTTTCATAGCATTTATTGCCCAAAAAGGGCATGACGTCATGCTAAAGGAGAGTTTCAACCCACATATGAGGGCTTTTGCAGCATATTTTTGTTATTGAGAGCTATTGGGTTTGCTTGTAACCCAGTTTCTTGATATATACTCAAAATTAAACTTTTCATAGGGGCTTTTAGACTAATAATTGAGTGATAGACCTCATATATAGTGAGGATCACTCCTTTGTTATTTCTCATAATCACACTTGGATTTCGACCTCTTCTTGAGAGCTCGACTTAGCCTTTGTTGAATTCACTACTTGTAGAGAAGTAATATTTATGGTGATCTTACAATTGGAGATTGGCTTATGTCTTCAAGATGTCGATTTGGGATTGAAAGACGGATTTTTAATGGAAGAATTGTAAGTTTATTGCAGATTTTTTTAATTTTAGCTAGGGTTTTTCTATGTTTCACGTCTAAATGCAAATTGTTTATGGAAAATCTTAGAATCAATTACATGTTAAATTTCTCTTCCTTGAAATCCATAGGGGACCTCCTAGTGAGCTTCCCCTATTTAATTTCTCCCCTCACAAAAAAGATAGAGAGGGTTTGTATAAGTGGAAACAAGAGTTTTTCCCCCTTACTCCAAGCATTTGGCCATTATCTCTTGATGTAGCGCTAAAGACTCCATCACCCAAGTAGGATTAAGCACCAGCAACCTTTTTGTTGATCAAAAACTTTAAAAGCTTAATATGTTTTTCTTATTTTTCTATTTTCTAATCCTTTTAAGGCAAGCTACTAGGGCATTTAGATAGGGCCGAATTTATTTAGGGATTTTGTGGATGGTTGTTTTAGGTAATAAGACCTAAATTTTACCTTAGTGACCCTTTTATCTCAAAATCTAGCCTTAGGAGCATTAACATGATCCTCCTTTAAGCATTTTTGTTCCCTAAAAACCCTAAACCTAGCTAGGACTTCAACTAGGGTTTTCTTTATTCCTTTGTTGATCATATCTTTAGTGAACCATTTCTGACTCATATGTGCCTAGGAACGGCTTTGTTGCTACATATCAATAAACCCTAGGCCATATATGTGCTCTCTAGGCTTGGTGTATGATACATTATTCCTTAAGAAGAAAAAGTGAGCCTTTGTCCATTAAAAAATGTCTTCACCTATCCTATATCTTTATCACCTTGAACCTTTTAAAATAGAATACCCTTTTAGGTGATGACTGGGAAGCCTCCCTTGTTGTGCAGTTTCACTAAAGAGCAGGAGGAAGATTGTTGAGGTGACAGTGGCAATCTACTTCATTGTTGCAACAAGGCCTAGCCTTTACCTTGTGAGTCCTCTCATAAGCCCTGCTAGATTTTGAGATTTTGAGGAAATTGGGAGTCATATGAAAAGAAGCACCTAAGTCGATCAACCATACATCATGATCTGCATGTGTGCTAGAAAAATCCAAGAACACATTTCCTCCTTCCTCTAAGGAGGCCTTCACTTCTATGAAAGGAACATCAACAAATCCATTCCCTTTATCAACACTTTTAGATCTACAATACTTCTTGTAATGCCCATCTTTACCACATTTCTAGCATTTCCTTAAGTATTTTCGTGAAGATTTAGATCACCAACTCAAGGACTTATAGATTATTTATATCCAAGGAACATACTCTTACAATTAAGGCACTTGTGCTCTAACCATGGTTTGTTGCCTCATTTCTTCCAACAACAAGGATGAGACCACATCATCATATTTTAAAGTGGTTGCACTACTACCAATAGCTACAAGTAAACTATCCCATGAATCTAGCTACCACTAAACTATCCCATGAATCTAGTAAGGATCGTAGTAAACTAATGCACTTATCTTTATCTGAAATTTTAATATCAAAAGTTTTGAAGATGGCCTGTCACTAAGTCTCCATTATTCATCCTTCGGAGATACAGCTTCTTTCAAAGGAAAAGTGTGTTCACCAAGGACTTAGATCGATACAAAGCGCCTAACTTATCCCATAATTGTTTGGTTGTAGCTTCTCTCAAAACATTAAGTAACACTGAATCTAAAAGACACAACCAGATTGTGCACTTTTCCTTCCATCCAACTTTGTCCATTCTTCGGTGGACATACCCATATGTGCAGTACTAGTATCCAGATTCCACAGTGACCCACTACCATCCTTGTCTACCAAAACGTCTTCCATCTTGAGCTTCCATGGCTCAAAGATTTTCTCATTAAAGTTATTGATCTCATTTTTAGAACTACTTGCCATTCTCTTTCAGCAAAAAAATCACCACTGAAACCACGTTTATCACAAACCCAAGATAACAGAACTCTTAGTAACAAAGGCTTCCCCCTGAAGCATGGAGGGTTGTACCAGCATATGATAAGTTGAGAGTATGTACTTAAACTTCATCTCTTATATATGTTTATGAACTTTTGAGCTTTCAAAATTGTTTTATTGCAAACTTGATTTTCAGCTATCATTCTCTTCTTGGTTTGGTAATTTCCAACACTTATTTGTTCCACTACTTCAGCATAAGTCTATAATTGTCAAGGAATTCAACATTCCTATTGAAGATAAATCATAATAGGACAGGTTTACTATTGTAAATCTTCATTAATTGCAGTGATTTTAGATTTGGTTTATGCATGAAAATATTGCCCTAAAGGGCTAAAACTTGTTGTCACATATTTGGTATATTCTCTCTTGGACTGCCTAGTGTATTGGGTTGATGTGAAGTGAAATATTGTCCATTCTTTGCTACTGTAATTTATATGTGCCACCCTAAGGCTAATAATTTCCAGGGATTAGATCTGTGGAACCTCTAAAGCAGTGAAATTTCTGAATTTACAAAAGAAATCTCAAATCATAAAATCTCAGTAAATACACCTCTTAAGGGGGAGGGCATGTAATACAGCTAATCATATAATATAATATTTAAAATAATAAAACCCAACTATACCCCAATAATAAAACCCCGAAAGGAAACAACCAGTCATCATGACCTATCTCTTCAACACTATATAAACATATTCGATTGTTCAGATGTAACCATAAACTTCATATTAATCATATTTATTTAAAAAGAAAATAAATAAATAAATAAATAATAATCTCCATTTTAAATTATATTTATAGCTCTTTGTACTCATTTGCAATGAATGTTTGGATTGTGAGCCATTTGGTTCATAACAAAATCAATGGATTGGCATTCACTCATAATAAACCAAATGAATCTTGGACTGGCCATTTTAAACAACACCAATATTGTTGGATTTCGGAAATGCTACTTAGTAATGACCATTCTAAGATTGAATAATCAATAACATAACACTTCATGCAATAAAAGATTGTTTATAGAAATAGTAAATAACTTAAATGCTTTAAGCATAAAACATGTAAACTACATAACATAGCATTAAATGTCATAACTTACATACAACCCCTGTGTTGTCAATTTCATGTTCTTTGCAAATCTCAAAATCTCTTCGATCCACATGATTTTGTTGCCTTTGCCTGCATAACAAAATGCAAAAGATATTAACAAACGACAATGAGAAGTCCCACAATATATTATATATTCTTAGAAAAATATCTCAAATGATGTTAACCATGTTGCTAGTGCTATGAATTTTCCATTTCCTACATGTTATTCTTTGAAATATTCTGTTTCTATTTATAAGCAAAAGTAAACATCCATTATATATCGAAGGATATAGATTCATGGAAATACAAAGTACAACATAATTAGAAAATAAAATCTTACAAAAAAATCTCTTAATTGACTAAAAGAAACAAAAAGAAAACACTTATTCCCATAATCTTTGACCTATTTCAATCAACAATGAGCATGAGTGCACATGGTTTACAAAACTAGCCCTTGTGGTTCTTTCCAAACTTTCCACTATCCTAGAATGGACACCAGTGTTTAGTATGTTTAATATAGGCTAAATGTCGAGAATTTGGAGGGCTGGTGTTTAATACAAATTCTCTTCTTGATAATTACTTATGAGCTTACTTGAGTTACTTATGTCTTCTCTTCATTATCTTGTTTAGTCTTTCATCAAGTCAATTATCAAAATAAACACAACACAAACCTAGGCTCCTAGAGCCAGGGAAAAACCTCTCCCTCTTGGAGAGGAAAACCCGCAAAGAATTCTTCTTATAGATCTTCAAATGACAAGTACCATGAACAAGACTTAGACCCTTGACCTAGATATGCTTCCGAGACCTTGACACAGCTTATTAATTCTTCTTTTCTTCAACAATTTTCTCTGTTCTGCACTAGAGAACTTGGTCTCCAAAATTCACTTCTTCTAACTGAAGTTAGTTCCTCACCCTTTTACAATTTTCAAATTGCTCTCTTTTCATGCACTGTGGGAGTGTGTTTACTTCTGTATCTTCTTCAGACAGATCCACACTTTAATTGCTGCCCTTATCTTTTCTTCAACTTCAATTTAGCCACGTTGTCATTTGCTCCAGGACAGTTCTTGTACAGTCTTGTTCATACTGATCTGTGATTGATCTGAATTCCGCATCCTTCTTCTTCCTATATAGACATTGTATAATAGTTTCTTGACCCTATACTTATACAAAAATCTGCAATACTATGTCTTACTGAAGTCTGCTATAGAGTCCAGTGTAATCTGCAATGTTATCCCTTCAAGCTGACTGATCTTAACTTACATCTGCATTTAATCTTGTCTCAAATCCGAACTTGATCCTGTCATATATCTGCACTTTTTCCTGTCTTTTATCTGCACCTTTTCATCAGAGAGATCCACAAAACTGTCTCTGTTTTCCCACAGAGAAATCCACACTTTTTCAGAGCTGTCCGAATTCCTGTACTCTATTTTTCTGCGCAGTCCAGATGGGTATATATAGTTGTCGGTACCTGTAATTGGGCCGACCTGTCATTTGGTAATTGGAGCCGAATTCTTCACTGTGAATTAGGCCGACTTGAGAGAGGTTTATTCCAGCGTTGATGTAGGCTGTATGTAATATACTGAAAGGGAAATAACCAGTAATACCAAGCATACAACAAGATACAAAATGCTATAAACTGAACATGAAGCAAATACACATGAAATAGAGAGAATACTGAGCCATTTTATTATACTGAGAAATAGAAATAAGTACAAGAGGTGATCAGAGTGATAGCACCTCGACTTGCTCCAGGCAAGTGTAGGAATACTCTCAAAATATCAATGGAATGGCTGCTCTCTGCTCTGTGTCCAAGCTGCTGGAAAACTGTCGTGCTACTGCTACTGCTGGAACAAAATAAGTATTTGGGGCTGCTCCCCTACTCAGAAAGAGCTGAAACTCTAGAATCTGCCTCTACTCACAATACCCAGAAAAGCCCAAAGAGTGTTTCTAGAATGGACAACCCCCGAAAATACCTCCCTTGAGGATCTACGCTATCCTCCCAAGGGCCACGCTGAGGCTGAACGAAATCCTCCAAAATAAGGCCTCCCGCTCTGCCAAAAGTCTCCAATAGGCAAGGGCTGGCCCTTTGCTCAATCTCCTGACCAAAATCCTCCGAAATAATGACCACTCTGGAGCTCCGTCAAGATGGACTGCGTCCTCCCTCTCAAGACTGCGCAGTCTCTATGGCTCTGCTCCTCCCACGAAATGCCAACACCAATCCTCCTGCAAAATACTGATGAGACTACCTCACCCGAGCAAGCACCCGAAGTCTCCGGGGTTGAGGGTGGGATCTTCGAACAGAGACACCCGATGCACTAAACAATGCTGCAGACAAGCTAAACAGCCAGCGTGCTCTAAGTCGAAGTGACCAGCTCAATATGCATAAACTCGAATAAGGAAATGAGGAGGCTCTCCTCCTTTTTATAACGATGGGCCTCTCTCAACCCTAGGCGCCACCATCTCCTACATTGCCTCCATTTGGCCCACGTTGCCAACTCAACTGCGATGGCCATGCTCACGCAGTCCATGTGGGTCCCCCCTTCACGTGGTCACTTGGCCCGCCTTGGCCCACCTTAGTCACAACGTTGATGTTACCAGCTGACTTTAGGGAGCGCACTTTATTCTAAGTGAGTTATATCCCCCTCTTACTCACTTTTATTTATATTTTAACTATAGAAGGCAAAATTGATCAAAATTAATATTTTCAATTAGCTATCGCTAATTGGGTTACAGTCTCCCCCGACAAAATGTTGCTTGACCCCAAGCAACTGTAGTGATGGATATTGCAAGATCTTCTCACTCTCCCAAGTGGAATCCTCATCCGGCAAATTAGTCCACCTCACCAAGAACTCCCTGTAATATTCCTAATTAGCGACAGCTAATTGGAATATTCGATTTTGTTTAGTTTTGCCATCTATAGTTTGTAAATAAATAAAAAGTGAGTGCAGAGGGTCTAACTCACTTAAGTGAAATAAAACATCCACCTAGTAGCACAACGTTGTGACTTAAGGGGGAGTCAAGGGAGCCAAACACCACATAGAGGAGGGGGGCCTATGTACACTCTAGAAGCTTCTACGCAGATAAGGATGAGCACGTGGAGGAGAGAGAGGCTACGTTGGGGTTTTGGAGGGAAACAAACATTATAAAAGATGGAGGAGCCTCCTCATTTCATTCATTCTATTGCTGGTGATTTTGAGCTAGACGTTTTGTCTTCTTGAGCATGCTGGCTGTTTAGCCTGTCTGCAGCACTATTTAGTGCATTGAGTGTCTCCGGTCGGAGATCTCGCCCTTAGCCCCGAGGGACTTCGAGTGCCTGCTCGGGCAAGGTATTTTCTTCAGCATTTTGCGGGAGGTTTTGTTGTTTGGGTTTGTTACGGAGCTGGGCTATCATAGAGACTACGCAGTCACTGGGAGAGAGGACGCAATCCATTTTGGAGGTGTTCCGGATTGGGATTTTTGCAGGAGGTTCAGCCGAGATTTTGAGCAGAGGGTCAGCCTTTGCCCACAGGAGGATTTTGGTGGAGTTTGAAGCGGTGTTTCAGCTATTTTCATTTAGCCTCTGCACAGAGCCTTGGAGGCCAGCGTAATTCCTTGAGGAGGTATTTTCTGGTGGATTTCGGGGGTTGGCCAATTTTGATATGGTTTCTGGGTTTTGTCCGGGTTAGTGAGTAGAGGAGGTTTGCAGATTTTCAGCTCATTCCAGGAAGGGGATCAACCCCTAGTCTTCAGTCCATTCCAACAGTAGCAGCTACACGGCAGTTTTCCAGCAGTTGGGCGCAGTTCATAGAGCAGCCATTTCCTGTATTTTCTGAGAGTGTTTATTCACTTGCCTTGAGCAAGATTAGGTGCCATCACTCTGATCACCTATTGTGCTTCATTATATTTCTCAGAATTAATAAAATGGCTTAGCATTTCTTCTCTATGTTTCTGGATGAGTTGCCGTATTTTCTTTCTCTGCTATTATATGTCTACTGCACTGTTATTTATATATATTTTTGAGCATTCTAGTTCTATACCACTTGGTGTGTTTATCTTTCACTCTTAGACAGAGTCTGGAAAGGGCCAGGTAGCCTCCGGATCTCGTCCTCTTTTCAGAGACGGAATATCCGGTAAATGCCCTCCTAGTCTATCTCTGGTTGGAGTTTGCCATGTTTTAGAGATATTCCCGAAACGGGATATTACAGTGGTATCAGAGCATAGTTCTGGCTCAGTCTATGGAGCTAGTGGTCTATGACACCGAGGAAAAGACCATATATTTGTTATAGAGGCAAAAAGTACAAAGATCGTGAGCGTAGGTTGGAGAACACCTACGGAGAGGTAGACTGTGTTCGAGTGGTGAACACAGAACAGGAGGAGCCTGTGACAGACGCAGAGCAGGAGGAGCCTATGACAGACGCAGAACAGAGGAAGCCTGTGTTAGATTCAGAGTTGGGGATTCCAATGGCAGATGAGGACAGGAAGAGATTTGCGGACTAGCTCCTCAAATCACTGCAGGAATTAGCCAGACAGGTTGAGGTGATGGGTCAGAGATTCACTGCTGTAGAGGCGAGACAGCATGAGACTCTGCGGGTTTTCCAAGTAGGAGAGGGATCGGGTACATTCCACCACTTGCTGAAGCATGGTGCTACTCAGCGTGATACTCCTCAGCCGATGGCTTCACGTGCACCTACCCGCTCTACCATGCCCACTTTCTTAGGAGCAGACACAGGGGCAGTAGCCCAGCAAGAGGCAGAGCCTGGACACTTAGACGAGTATTTTGCAGAGTATCAGGCCTACGAGCAGGAGTTCAGGGATGCTCTCACATTGAGAAATTTCATTCAGCTCCAACGGGATAGTAGACCCCGCGACCATCATAGAGGGCACCGACATTATCATGATGGAGATTCCCACCGTGCCTCTAGCAGATACCATTTGCCTACGTTTGATGGATCATCAAACAGTTCGGCAAAGTCTTGGGTGGAGAAGCTGGACATCTATTTTCAGCTTAACCAGATGTCGGAGACGAAGGCCATCAAGGTGGCAACATTACATTTGGATGGTGAGGCCCAGGACTGGTGGTTCCATGGGATGGTTACACTCGGACACTCTACAGTCACGACATATGCCGAGTTTACCAGGAGGTTGATGGAGCGTTTTGACTGGGCGGATCCGGAACAGCATTTTGTTGAGCTGACGAAGCTCAAGTAGATAGGGAGCCCAGAGACATACATCGCAGATTTCTTGAGGGTTTCGGTGTTGGTGCGAGATCTATCCGTGACACAGATGGTGCGGGCATCAGAGGCAGAGACCACTGATCGAGCAGTTCATCAGGATATACAGGCCATTCTTGACAGGCATGAGGTAGTATTTGGGGATATACCACCAAGTCGGCCACCGGACCGAGGGTTTGAGCACACCATTGAGCTTGAGCAGGGTATTCAGGCGGTGATCACTACCCCCTATCGGCATCCCAAAGCTTATCGGGATGAGATTGAGCGGGCCATCCAGGAGTTGTTGGCTCTTGGGCACATCAGACCGAGCACGAGTCCGTTTGCTTCTTCCGTAGTGTTGGTGAAGAAGAAGGACAGCACCTTGAGGATGTGCATTAACTACAAGGCCCTGAACAAGAAGACTTTGAAGAACAGGTACCCTATACCCATGATTGATGAGTTGATGGATGAGCTGCGAGGAGCTAGGTTCTTCTCGAAGATTGATTTGAGATTGGGGTACCATCAGATTCGCGTGAGGGAACAGGATATTCCCAAGACCGCCTTCAGATGTCACTACGGGCACTTTGAGTTTTTGGTTATGCCTTTTGGGCTGACCAATGCACCAGCCACCTTTCAGTCTTGCATGAACCATATCTTCCGCAGTCATCTAAGGAAGTTTGTATTGGTCTTCTTCGATGATATACTCATATATAACAGGACTTGGGAGGAGCATCTCCAGCATATAGAGGTAGTAATACGCATCTTGGAAGACCAACAGTTCTATGCTAAGCTCTCCAAGTGTGAGTTTGGGATGACAGAGATGTTGTATTTGGGTCACATTATTGGAGTGGACAGAGTGAGGGTCCATGAGGAGAAGATTAGAGCCATCAGAGATTGGCCGGAGCCAAGGAACGTGACGGAACTTCGAGGGTTCATTGGGATATGTACCTATTAGAGGAAGTTCATCAGAGGTTTCTCACAGCTTGCTGCACCCCTTACAGATTTGACGAAGAAGGGGGCATTCAATTGGTCAGATACAGCGCAGCGAGCCTTTAATAGCTGCCCAGTGCTTGCATTGCCGGATTTTACGTAGCCATTTGTCTTGGAGTGTGATGCGTCGGGAGAGGGGATCGGCGCAGTATTGATGCAGGGAGGACACCCTATAGCCTTTGAGAACCGGAAGCTCCTTCCGCACGAGAGGTTGTATCCTATATACGACAAGGAGATGTTGACCATCATGCATGCTTTGGCCAAATTCCGGTAGTATCTGGTAGGGAACAGTTTCAGGGTGAGGACTGATCACAACAGCCTCAGGTTCTTTTTGGAGCATAAGCAGCTACAAAAAAGGCAGCAGAAGTGGATCAGTAAGATCCAAGCATATGACTTTGACATTGAGTATGTCAAGGGTAAGAATAATGTGGTAGTAGATGCCCTATCACGTAGACCAGCCACGTTATCTCTTATGAGCTTGGATACAGATTGGAGGGCTCGACTTTTAGAGGAGTACTCCAAGCACAGATTTGCATGTGAGGTGCTGGATGGACAGGTGGCGGATGACAAGTACAGGGTGATTGATGAGATCATCTACTACAGGGGCAGGATCTTCTTGACTGAGGGATCTCAGTTTAAGAAGAAGATACTTCAGGCATCACATGATTCTCCATTGGCAGGCCATCATGGGTTTACCAAAACCTACAGGGCCATTAGAGAGAGGTTCTCATGGAAGGGCCTCAAGGAGGACGTACTCCAGCACATCAGGGAGTGCGAGGTTTGTCAGAGGAACAAGGGGGAGATGAGCCATCCCGCAGGATTGTTGCAGCCTCTTCCCATTCCGGAGAGGAAATGGGAGAGCATATCGATAGACTTCATCACAGGGTTGCCCATGGTGCAGGGCAAGGATTGTATCTTTGTCGTCGTTGATCGGCTGACAAAGTATGCGCACCTTTTCACCATATCCGCGCATTACATAGCAGCACAGGTGGTCGAGCTGTTCTTCAGAGAGGTTTTCAGGCTGCATGGTCTTCCTAAGACCATCATTAGTGACAGAGATAGCCGCTTCATGGGCAGATTTTGGCAGGAGCTTTTCTGGCTAGTGGGGACGGAGTTGACACCGAGTACCAGTTATCACCCACAGACGGATGGACAAACGGAGATATTTAACAAGTGGTTGGAGGGCTACTTGCGTAACTATGTTAGTGGGCAGCAGCGAGCATGGTTGAGATGGTTGCATTTGGGGGAGTACTGCTACAACACGACACATGACATGTCCATTGGTATGTCGCCGTTCTATGCTTTGTATGGGTATCATTCCTTATCTTTTGCTGATGTGATGTTCGGTGCTAGCAAAGCTCCTAGAGCCAAGATTTGGATCCAAGAGAGTCAGGACATTCTTCGAGCTCTCAAGGACAATATGGCTACAGCACAGAACCAGCAGAAGCTGTATGCCGACAAAGGTCGGGTGGAGAGACAGTTTGAGGTAGGGGACTTGGTCTATCTATGATTACAGCCATACCGACAGTCATCGCTGAAACAGAAGGGAGCTAAGAAGCTCAAGCCTCACTTTTACAGGCCATACAGGGTGATACGCAGGATTGGGCAGGTTGCGTATGAGTTGGAGCTGCCCCAAGGAAGCAGGATCCACAACGTTTTTCACGTATCATGCCTGAAGAAGGCGCTGGGGCAACAGGTGACAGTGACAGATGAGCTACCACCCACGGATGATGAGGGGCACTTGGTGTTGCAGCCAGAGGCCATTATTGATACCAGGGAGAGGCAGTTACGGAGCAGAACAATCCGGGAATTCTTGGTGAGGTGGAAGAATTTGCCGGATGAGGATACCACTTGGGAGAGTGAGAAGATTTCGCAACATCCATCACTTCAGTTTCTTGAGGACAAGCAACATTCTGCCGAGGGAGACTGTAATATTCCTAATTAGCAATAGCTAATTGGAATATTCGATTTTGTTTAGTTTTGCCATCTATAGTTTGTAAATAAATAAAAAGTGAGTGGAGAGGGTCTAACTCACTTAAGTGAAATAAAACATCCACCTAGTAGCACAACGTTGTGACTTAAGGGGGAGTCAAGGGGGCCAAACACCACGTAGAGGAGGGGGGCCTACGTACACTCTAGAAGCTTCTGCGCAGATAAGGATGAGCACGTGGAGGAGAGAGAGGCTATGTTGGGGTTCTGGAGGGAAACCAACGTTATAAAAGATGGAGGAGCCTCCTCATTTCATTCATTCTATTGTTGGTGATTTTGAGCTAGACGTTTTGTTTTCTTGAGCACGCTGGCTGTTTAGCCTGTCTGCAGCACTGTTTAGTGCATTAAGTGTCTCCGATCGGAGATCTCGCCCTTAGCCTCAGGGGACTTCGAGTGCCTGCTCGGGCAAGGTATTTTCTTCAGCATTTTGCGGGAGGTTTTGTTGTTTGGGTTTGTTGCGTAGCTGGGCTATCATAGAGACTGCACAGTCACTGGGAGAGAGGACGCAGTCCATTTTGGTGGTGTTCCGGATTGGGATTTCTGCAGGAGATTCAGTCGAGATTTTGAGCAGAGGGTTAGCCTTTGCCCACAGGAGGATTTTGGTGGAGTTTCAGGCGGTGTTTCAGCTATTTTCATTTAGCCTCTGCACAGAGCCTTGGAGGCCAGCGTAATTCCTTGAGGAGGTATTTTCTGGTGGATTTCGGGGGTTGGCCAATTTTGATATGATTTCTGGGTTTTGTCCGAGTTGGTGAGTAGAGGAGGTTTGCAGATTTTCAGCTCATTCCAGTAAAGGGATCAGCCCCTAGTCTTCAATCCATTCCAGCAGTAGCAGCTACACGGTAGTTTTCCAGCAACTGGGCGCAGTTCATAGAGCAGCCATTTCCTGTATTTTCTAAGAGTGTTTCTTCACTTGCCTTGAGCAAGATTAGGTGCCATCGCTTTGATCACCTATTGTGCTTCATTATATTTCTCAGAATTAATAAAATGGCTTAGCATTTCCTCTCTATGTTTCTGGATGAGTTGTCGTATTTTCTTTCTCTGCTATTATATGTCTACTGCACTGTTATTTATATATATTTTTGAGCATTCTAGTTTTATACCACTTGGTGTGTTTATCTTTCACTCTTAGACAGAGTCTGGAAAGGGCCAAGTAGCCTCCGGATCTCGTCCTCTTTTCAAAGACGGAATATCCGGTAAATGCCCTCCCGGTCTATCTCTGGTTGGAGTTTGTTGTGTTTTAGAGATATTCTCGAAATGGGATATTACACTCCCGGACTGTCCTGCTCCGCAGCTGTCTCTCTCTGACATCAATAATGGCCTTCGGCTGTAGCACCAAATGCCCCTCATCGTCTGTTGGCAGAAGCTCCTCTGTCACTGTCACCTGCTGTCCCAAAGCCTTCTTCAGGCATGATACGTGAAAAATGTTATGAATCTTGTTGCCTTGGGGCAGCTCCAACTCATAGGCAACCTGTCCAACCCTGTGTATCACTCTGTAAGGTCCATAAAAGCGGGGCTTGAGCTTGTCAGCCCCCTTCTGCTTCAGATTCGGCTGTCGGTATGGCTGTAAGCGTAGGTAGACCAAGTCCCCTACCTCAAACTATCTCTCCACCCGACCCTTGTCGGCATACAGCTTTTTCTGGTTCTGCGTTGTAGCCATGTTATCCTTAAGAGCTCGAAGGATGTCTTGACTCTCTTGGATCCAATCCTTGGCTCTCGGAGCCTTGTTGGCACCAAACATCACATCAACGAAAGATAAAGCATGATAACCATATAATGCATAGAACGGAGACATACCGATAGACATGTGATGTGTGTTGTTGTAACAGTACTCTCCTAGGTGCAGCCACTTCAGCCATGCCCTTTGTTACCCACTGACATAGTTACGCAAGTAGCCATCCAGCCACTTGTTAACTATCTCTGTCTACCCATCTATTTGTGGGTGATAGCTAGTGCTCGTGTCAACTCCGTCCCCACCAACCGAAAAAGCTCCGGCCAAAATCCGCCCATGAAGCGGCTGTCCCTGTCACTGACAATGGTCTTGGGAAGACCATGTAACCTGAAGATATCCCGGAAGAACAGCTCTGCCACCTGTGCTGCTGTATAGTGCGCGGATATGGCGAAAAAGTGTGCATATTTTGTCAGTCTATCAACGACGACAAATATACAGTCCTTGCCCTGCACCATGGGCAACCCTGTGATGAAGTCCATCAAAATACTCTCCCATTTCCCCTCTGGAATGGGAAGAGGCTGCAACAAACCCGTTGGATGGTTCATCTCCCCCTTGTTGCACTGACAAACTTCGCACTCCCTGACATGCTTGAGTACATCCTCCTTGAGGCCCTTCCATGAGAACCTCTCTCTGATGACCCTGTAGGTTTTGATAAACCCCTGGTGACCAGCCAATGGTGAATCATGAGAACCCTGTAGTATCTTCTTCTTGAGCTGAGAGCCCTCAGTCAAGAAGATCCTATCCCTGTAGTAGATGATATGTCCCTGTAGTAGATGAATTGTCACCTGTCCTTGGAGTACTCCACCAAAAGTCGAGCCCTCCAATCTGCGTCCAAACTCATCAGAGACAACGCGGCTGGCCTGCATGAAAGTGCATCGGCCACCACGTTGTTCTTCCCTTTGACATACTCAATGTCAAAGTCATAGGCTTGGATCTTGCTGACCCACTTCTGCTACCTCTCCTATAGCTGCTTCTGCTCTAAAAAGAATCAGAGGTTGTTGTGGTCAATCCTCACCCTGAACCTGTTACCTACTAGGTACTGTCGGAATTTGGCCAAGGCATGCATGATGGCCAACATCTCCTTGTCATATATGGCATATAACCGCTAATGTGGAAGGAGCTTCCGGCTTTGAAAAGTTATCGGGTGACCTCCCTGCATCAACACTGCACCGATCCCCTCTCCCGATGCATCACACTCCAAAACAAATGGCTGCGTGAAATCTGGTAATGCAAGTACTGGGCAGCTGCTCGTCACCTCCTTGAGCCAGATCAGGGATAGTGTGGATATCCACCTTCTTGCTGCCTGATCCCATTTGTGCTCCTTGGCACACTCGTGCCATCACTTCTTCCATCTTCTCCCCAGATGGTCTGCTTCCAGTCAACACCGGGATCGGACCTCTGCGGGACAATCCAGTGATAAAATAAACGTCGGAAACCTCCAGCTCTAATACCTGGTCTCGTAACCTGAACACCTGTTCATGTTCATCCCAGATACTGATTAAATACTGGAGAAGCTCGGGCTGAGCTCGTAGACACGGTGTGAGGAAGAATTTTTTCAGCCCATAGTTTCTAAGGGCATTCATGCAAGCTTGACTTTGCATGGCTTGTTCATCCTCTTCTCCATGCTCTCGTTCTTTCCATTCAATTGCCATTTTGATTGATTACCTGCATTCATATGGTCATGAACCCTTAGTTAGATCTCTGATGAGCCTCAAATTCCATGCAATTTGGTCTAAATGTCGAATTTTTAGGCAGATTTTTAGGTTGGCCGTTGGCGCGGCTGTTTTGCGAACAGTCGCGCCACGTGGCGCGGGCCCTTTGTATAAAAGAGCCCATTGGCGCGGGTCCGTGCCCGATACCCACGCTAATGAGCACGGCCCTAAATTTTCAAAAATGGCTCTAGAGAACTGATTTACAGGGTAAAACTATTAAAAATTGGATGAAAATGAAGAGCAAGGGAGCGCCTCTTACCTGTAGCAGACGAGACGCTAAATGGTCAACTGGATTCGTCGCAATCACCGTCAGAAGTTTCTGCTCCAAATGGACCACTGTTGCTTTTTACCAAGGTAAATAGTAAATGTAATTTTATTTTTACCAATTTGACATATTTATAACTTTTTGACATAAAATGAGTTGTAAAAAGTCATTTTTATCGAATATTTTTATATGTTATGTCGAAAATGGATTTTACGCTTTCTTGGTATGTGCAGCAGCAGGTTTTTGCGACTTTTACGATGGAAACGAGTTGTATTTATACTTTTTCGGACTCGGTAAATACACGAAAAAGTCACTTTGGAGTCATCTTTCAGCTCTTTTCTGACTCTCGAAACATGAAAAGATTGCCGAGTCCCTTGTCCTTTCGATCTCGTTAAAATGGACACGAATCGACATCTACCCAGTATACGTTTAACCCTTTTTCGGGCTGGGATGGATTGATTACGAAAAAGGAATACCCTAGCCTATCGCGACTAGGAGGTTTTCTCGGATATTGTTTTCTACCTTTTCGGATTTGAGGAACTATTCACGAAAAGGGACCTGTGGAGTTTACTTTTCCGTTGTCTTTTCAAACTCTCTAAACATGAAAAGACGTCGAGTTCTTCCTTTGTCAGACTCGTTAAACCCTGATGACATTGGATCCAGTCGAAATGACGTTCTCCGAGTTCCTCCTTCCTAGGACTCGTTAAATGCACTAGGATGGATTCGCCCGAAAGGCGGACTTATATCACAAGCATATGCTATCCCCTTCAAGCTTGTTATCAAAAATAATTGGGGTACTCGCCAGAAATGGTGGGGGAAAAATGAAACCATCGTCGTTGTCGTCGGCAGTTTGTCGCTCTTGAACATGGCACTTGTCTACATTCGTGTCGGGTTGGGGACATCTCATCTCGTTTCTTCACTTTGCCTCCGTGGGTTTGGATAATCCCTTTTGACCTCTCCTCTGCTCATTGCCTTGTCACCATGACCTCTGATCTATTGATGTCAAATACTGCCAAGTCCACTGTCGTGTCGTTTATATGTTCAAGAGAAGTTGGCCTCTGCAAATATCAACCTTCCTCTGATTCTCATACGATCCTGATTCACAACAAAACATCATGTTCCTCTGTCTCGTGTCGATGATGTGGGAAAAATTATGGCCCACCTTCGATCAAGGTCACTTCCCGTCGACTTCAGCTCATTATCCGGGAAGCTGCTCTAGAGACTCCCTTATGGTACCTTGGAGCCTGCATGCCTCAATGGCAGGTTCGTCGCATTCGACGTGAGGTTTTCATCATTGGCCTCCGATCGAGTGATTCTGCAGGTGTTCGACGCCAACTCATTGATTCACACGCCGTAGATTGTACCTGTAGTACCTTGAGGGCCATTGTCATTATTGGTGGTTCCTCTCGCGTCTGTTAACAGCTTTCATCATTGGCTGGTAATCAGACGATGTTCCTGCATGTTCGACTTCAGCTCACATTTTCACATGCTCGAACTTGTACTTTGTTTGGGTCGAGATGGAGCGCAAGACCCTGGATTGTGTCTGTTGTAATCCAGGCTGCGATTGTGGATTATTATCATTATGTATATGACTTATTGATTGGATGGCTGCGACCATACCTGAGTTTATTTATTTGATCCTCGCTGGATGGCTGCGCCCATACCATGGATCCGGATTATAGTATACTCTGTTTCGGATGGCTGCGCCCATACCACACATACATCATGTACTTGAGATATCAGTTGTATTTTTCTGCGCAGGTTTCCCGATGGCGGGCCTTCAGTTGAACATGTTCTCGTAAAGCATTTCACCCCTCTCTCTCTCGGGCCTCATACTTTAGGGGGCATCTGTTACACAGTAATTTGTCACCGTCCCTACCATTCCCCGTCCCGCACAATGGAGAACCCATTTGTGACCTGTGAACATTGTCATGCCTTGAAAACATCATCAATGCATTCCTCTAAGCATGAGCTTCATTTGCCCTAAAGACATCTCCTTGCAAAAATCATGAAAAACATCTCTTTTTGCATTGGCGCATGCAGACAGTTCAGCACTCGCGCCAATGGCGAAAATCCTGCAAAGAGGCCACGCCAACTGGCGCTCTGTCCCAGAGCAGTAGTCGCGCCAGCCAATTTAAGGAGTGTTTTTTAAATAAAGATGGCGGAAGTTGAGTTTCAACAAACTCAGAAACCATTGCCTATCTTGAGTTGGGAGGTTTGGTTGCGGGAGTTCTATGGAAGGGAAGTAGTTTTGCCACCTCCCATGGAACCTTCCTTGTTGATAGGGCCAATCCCACAATAATAGGGATCCCAACTCCCTCCTTCCCCATCTATAAAAGCCTGCTCAATTCCATGGCAAGCTAGTCTTGAAGTGCCTAAGCTTTGAATCTCCAAATTCCCAAGAGCCTTTGTGCCGTAAGAGCCCTCTTTCTTCCCTTAAGGCCGACTCAAGTAAGGAGACTATTGTCGAGAGACTCAGGAGAGGTTTGCCCTTTCCCTGGCGAGCTTTGCGAGACGTGAACGACTGGAGACCCATCCGAAGGAGACCACGACGTCAAAACTTTGGTTGTAATCTCTTTCGATCGTTATTTAATGAATGATTACGATTATGGTTCCACTCTGTTTTCAATGATGTTAATATGAGTAATATCCTTTCTGACTGATATTTAGTTACGTATGCCGGATTTTATGCTTGTATCTGTTTGTTTCTTGCACGTGTAGGTATCCATCCACGGAGATCGTAGAGGATCGTGATCTGCCGAGGCTGAGGAACGGGAACGCTCTCTTCTTCAGATCGTAGCATTGGATTCCAGGTAGGCTTCTATCTTTAGTCTTTTCATTCGTAACTAGGAACTTGCGTCGTAACATTTTTGATTGTTGCTAGACCCCTGTTGGGCTAGTAGGGATCGCCTCTGTCCGCAGAGGGGATTTACCTCCTCAACAGTATGCCATGCGGGTGATAATGGACAGTATCAAGGATCATATTGTGCCACACATAGCTGAGAAGAGGACAGCCAATGAGATGTGGAAGGCCTTGACTTCCCTATATGAGGGAAAATCAATCCAAAGAAAGATGTTGTTGGAGGCCCAAATGAGGTCATTCATGATGACCAACGGAGAAGACATCGAGCATTTCCTCTTCAAATTGCAGTCAATCAGGGATCAGCTGACTACAACGAGCGCAACCGTAGATGACGTAGTGATAGTCAAGACTGCCCTCAATGCAGTCACGGATGAGTGGGAAACCTTTGTCCAAAGTATCTTGGGCAAAGCAGACCTCCCAGATTGGGATAGCTTGTGGTCGATCCTGCGGCAAGAAGAACTACGGAGGTTCACCAAGAAGCAGCACAACCCTGCGTTGAGCAAGGTTAAGAAGGAAGAGGAGGAAGATGCAGCCTTGGCATCAAAGAAGCAGCCAAAGAAGAAGAAGGATCTTTCTAAGATCAAGTGCTTCCAGTGTGGCGAAATGGGACATTTTGCCAGCCATTGTCTAGAAAAGAAGAAGGACAAGGAAGCATCTTCTTCCAAGGCAGTTGTCGCAGATGATGGGTCAGGAGATGATGTAGCCATGAGTGCTCATGAACCACAGAGGTGGGCTGACATGGACATGTAGAGGAGCTACCTGGAAGTAAGGCGGGATCCTTGAGCAGCTCATCTCTTGGTTCACAAGCGAGCTACTGCAGCCCTTAAGACAATAGTGGGACAAGTGGAGCAGTGGATGCATAAATCACAGATGAGGCATAAGCAGAGGCAGATCTGGAGGTTGGGAGGAGAAGTGCAGAGCATAGCAGCAGCAGCGTAGAAGCAGTAGCAGTGCAGAGGCTGATGTGACTTCAGCATTGCAGTGCAGTACTGCTTATGCAGTGCAAAGCTGCAACAGCGCAGAGAGCTTCAAAGGCACAGCGTAGTGCAGCAACAGCGTGATAGATTTCAGCACAAGGATTTGATGTGACTTCAATAGTGCAGAGGGAGTCTGATTACGCAGGCAGAGTTGTAGTTGTGCATCGTTCTTTAGATGCCAGCACAGATCTGTAGCCTATGGAGCTTCAGTGATGAGGATGCAGCGCATCTGACTTCTCTGTCAAAGATTAGGCAGGAGATTCAGTTGTTTCTCTCAACAACTGAAGTTGCAGTGCAGCAGATCAATAGTGGCAGTGCTATGAGCAACACAGATGCAACATATTGAGAGGGAGTTACAGTACAGTGGTTGCAATGGCAGTGGCAGAGTCATGCGCAGTAGTACAGAATGGCACCAACAGTGCAGAGTTGAGTGGCAGGAGGCCAAGATTCAGCAGCACAGAACCAGTTCCCAAAATCATGTAATGCATAAGTGTGATGTATTGCTAGAGCACACCCTTGATGCTAAGAGGGAGTGTTGAGATTTTGTGTATTTGGGGTAGCATCAGTTGTGCTCTAGGTCCCAAATTTTGAGGAAGAACCAGAGTTCACTTGATCTACAAGACCCATAAATGGATTTGGGAAATTTCATCTGGTTTAGGAGATATTAAATTAATTAATTATTTTAATGTATTTCCTAAGTTAAAACTTAGGAAAATAAAATAATTAAAGTGAATTTAATTAAACATGTGATGATATTGTCTTAAGTCACACGGATCAAGTTTTCTTTTAATCTTAGCCATTGATTAAATATTTAATCTTGGTCGTTGATTTGTCAACGAGAAAAGTATAAAGGAAAGGGTTGGGGTCATTTGTAACACACACAGAGGCGGAGCACTGAAGCTAAGTTGAGATTCTAGGGTGGGGTTGCGAAGAATTCTCAAGTGTTTCAGTTGCAGAGAGGGGAATTTATACCAAGGGGATGATCTGATCCCGAGGTCTAGAATACACAAGAAGCAAAGAAGAGATCAAGAAAGACAATGCAGAGGAAGGCAGCATCAGCAGCAGCAGACGGCAGCAGCATCAACAGCAGACGGCAGCAGCAGCAAGGACAGCGTGATTTTCAGGAAACCCTTCAGGGATTACACAGAGACCCTTAGGGGCAGCGTAGTGACTGCGTCACCCAGTCTGGGGTAACGCAGTCCCTTCCAGTGACAACGCTGAGCATTTGGAGGCCTTCAGAGGCTGACGCAGTGTCTTTCAAGGGCAGATCTGGGGTTTCTAGGCCTAGATCTGGCTAAGTTCTATAAATCCCGTTTGAGGGTGTGGATCAGTCAGTATTGTTTGTCTTAGATCAGCCAGGTACTGCAGTTCTAGAGTTTTCTCTGTAGGGTTTTCCAGATCTAGAACCCTGAGTTCTGTATTCAGAAATATTCTTAATAATAGAGCCCTCCAGCAGCCAGAGACCGATTTTCCCACATTGGGTTTTTCTGGGGACAGTTTGTCCAAAAATAACTGTCACTTTGTTTATGTGTGCATGTGCTTATTCTAGATCTGAATTGGTAGAGATCTGTTATGTGTTTTTCTTTGACGTTAACTTGAATTTATTCAGTTGATAACTTGTATAAGTAGGAGAAGCTTAACCGGATTAACAGAAATAATTTCTGCATAAGAATTAAGATTCAGAAATTTCTACAGCATCAACACTGCACCCACTCCCTCCTCGGATGCATCGCACTCAAGGATGAAGGGCTGCGTAAAATCGGGAAGAGCAAGCACTAGGCAGTTGCTCATCACCTGCTTGAGGCACTCAAAAGCCTCCTGCATTATAGTGGTCCAAAGGAAATCCCCCTTGGTCAAATCTATGAGGGGTGCTACTAACTACGAAAAGCCTTTTACGAACTTCCTGTAGTAGGTACATATGCCCACAAATCCCCAAAGTTCTGTCACATTCTTGGGCTCTGGCCAATCCTGGATGGCCCTGATCTTCTCCTCGTGGACTTTCACTCCATCAACCCCAATGATATGCCCCCAATAGAGCATCTCAGTCAACCCAAACACACACTTGGACAGCTTTGCATAAAACTGTTGCTCCTCCAGGATATGCAGTACTGCCTCTATGTGTTGCAAGTGTTCCTCCCAAGTCCGGTTGTATATCAGAATGTCATCGAAAAATACCAGCACAAATTTCCTCAACTAGCCATGAAAGATGTGGTTCATGCAGGACTAGAATGTGGCTGGAGCATTGGTTAGCCCAAAGGGCATCACCAAAAACTCAAAGTGTCCATAGTGACACCTGAATGCAATCTTAGGGACGTCCTTGTCCCTCACCCGGATCTGATGGTACCCAGACTTCAAATCGATCTTGGAGAAGAACTTAGCTCCCCTCAACTCATCCATCAACTCATCGATCCTGGGAATGGGGTAGCAGTTCTTCATGGTTTTCTTGTTTAAGGCCCTGTAATAAATGCACATCCTCAGTGACCCATCTTTCTTCTTCACCAAAACAACTGAAGTAGCAAAAGGACTAGAGATGTGTCTAATGTGTCCCAATGCCAAGAGCTCACGAATAGCTATCTCAATCTCATCCCTATAGGCCTTAGGATGCCTATAGGGGGTTGTGATCACTGCTTGCACCCCGTGCTCCAGCTCGATGGTATGCTCAAATCCTCGGTCCGGTGGTTGGCCCGGTGGTATGTCCCCAAATACTATCTAGTATCTATCCAGGATAGCCTGAATCTCAGGATGAGGTGACTTATTCACACCTCCAGCCTCCGAGATCCTCAACTCCACAACCCACTATATCTCCGCTCCTCAAATCAGCCTCCATCCTGTGCGTAGAAACTGTCTGTGGTGGGTATGAGTGCATGCCCCTTAGCATTACTGGTTTGCCCTCTAAGTCCAGAAACTCTATCTCTAGTCTCTTCCAATCAGTGGTGACTCTACCAAGGGTGTAGAGCCACTGGACTCCCAACACTATTGGTGTCCGGAATGTCAACCACAAAGAAGTGGTCAGTAATGGAGTATTTCCCCATGGTCACTGTCAGCGTTGGGACATAGGTGGTGCACTGCATGGTCTTGTCTCCCGACACTAGCAATGAGAACCCCTCGAACTCCTCTGTCGTAATGCCCCTCCTACGCACCATCTATGCATCAATGAAGTTGTGCGTGGTCCCACTGTCCACAAGCACCGAGACACGCTGTCCCTGTATTGTACTCGGATCCTCAAGGTCAAATACTTGGGTACCCCACGTAGTGATGCGAGGACCCGTCTTGAAGGTGTAAATGCAGACCCTCCTGCTGCGGTGGGGGTGGAGGTGGAGGTCCTCCCTCCTTGGGTGCTGCGCTGTCCTCTCCTCCCATATCAAAGAATGCCTCCTCATCCCCATCACTATCCGAGAATACCTCTATGTAGTGTGCCTTCCCTCCTACACACTTGTGGCTTGGTGCCCATGGCTCTTGGAAAGTGAAACAAAGTTTCTTCCTCTGAAGATCCCTCCTGGTGTCATCATCAAGTTGCCCCTGACCCTGGTTGCCTCTTGGGGGTGGAGCTCTCATGTCTCTCCCTTTCTGCCGGAAAACTGGTCTAGTAGGCAGTGGTGCTCTAGCCCTAGGTAGGGCTACTTGCAAGTCTCTCTCTCTCCCCACTGCATCCTGTAGCATAGTGGGTTGGTTTGACCTCACTAAGCCCTGTAATGGCTCTGCCAACCCCTCCACAAACATGAAAATCCTCCTAGATTCCAATGTCTGAACTCATCACTACTAATCTTCAAGAATTCTAAATAAAGTACCTCTAGAGTTCCCGAATCGCTGAGCTACGCTCCCCAAAGTATTATCCTGGGTCCTTCCTGTCAACCCTCTCCAACACCTTGCGTGTGAAGTCATCATACGTTGTCACCCCTATGTGACTGTAATATCCCGAATTAGCAATTCTGCTAATTAGAATATTAATTTTTGATAAATTTTGATGTTTCTAATGTCAAGCAGAAATAAGGTGAGTCGGGGCCCACAATTAATTATTAAAGAAAAAACTACAGCCTACTCTTATAGTTCCCAAGGAAAATTTGTGGCCTTAGCGGGGTCCATGTGGCCAGCTTTCGATTTGGAGGCGGGGCCCCTAAGTGGCAAACGTGGAGAGAGGCCTTCTATGGGGGCAGACATTTGGGGGCTCAATTGATAAAGGAAGTGAAGGCAGTTCATTTCCTCATTCATTCATCTTCTATTTTGATTGTCATCTTGACATAGCACGTTTGTGTCGAGCGCCAAGTCTGCCGTGTTGTTTAGCACACGAGATCTTCAGGCGAAGATCTCAACCTCTACCTCGGGGGACTTCGAGTGCCCGCTCAGGAGAGTAGTTCCACAATTTTGGTGAGGAGTTGACATAGCAGCAGCAGCAGCAGGAGTGCGTAGTCCCTTCAGGACTGCGTAGAGGCAGCAGAGACTGTGCAGTGATTGCGCAGTGCAGTCTAGAGGAAATGCCGAGAGTGTGGGAGAGAAGAGGAGTTCAGCTGGAGGATTTGGAGGGGAGGCTAGCCACATCCTACCAGGGATTTTAGCAGCACTTTGTAGACATCTACCAGTAGTTCCAACCAGGAGTCGAATTTCCTACCAGTTGGGTGAGCCAAGCCCAAGAGGGCCAATTTCCGAGGTCGAAACTAGGACGAACCCTTTCTAGCTTTCTCTGGGTTTATTGAGGAGAAGCCAAGATTAATTTGGAAGAATTTTTTGGGCAGATTTGAGGTATCAAACGGAGATCCTAACTCAGCCAGCAGCTAGTGGAGCTAGGGGAAAATAGGGCCGAAATTTCGGGGTTAACATTTGGCCAATTCCTTCGCGGGTTTTGTGTGTTTTGTGAGTAGAGTCTGAGGTTAAAAGACCGAAATTTGAAGCGGCCAAACCAGCAGTCCGAAGTCAGCCAAGAGCAGCATTTCTTGGTAGAGCAACACAGCACCAGAGCCACGTAGAGCCAGTTGCAGAGAGTCATTTCAGCTTGGGTTGAGAAGTATTCCAACCTGCCTTGAGTAGGCCTAGATGCACCTATTCCAAGACCTCTTTTGTACTCAATTCCCGACATTAATAAAATGGCTTAGCTCATCTTTTGGCTTCAATTTCTCATGTATTGATGGTGTAATTTATTTTGTTGTAGTTTTAGTCTATTTTTGCTTTTATTACTGTCATTTTCCCTGTAATGACCCATTTTGGATTTATAAGCAAAAAAAAATTGTATTAGTAAACATACGATATATGCATATGATAGCTAGATATGCATACATCGCATGTCTTACACTAGTATACTTATTAAATAATTATGAAAGATGTTTAAATGAAGGATCAAGGGATGAAGTACCAAAAACCATTAAGAAGGGAATATTACCTAAAACTCGACAATGTTATACATATCAGGTCACTAAATGAAAATAACACTTCCAGTCTTGTTAATAGGTATAAACTATTCATTTTATTTTATTTTTTTAAATATTATAAATTAAAACTAAAAGTTAAACATAAAATTAAAAGATTAAATTTATTTAAATATTATAATTAAAATTAAAAGTTAAAATAAAATATTTAATTAAATAAATTAAAACCAAAGTATAAAACCAGAAGTTAAATTTATTAAATTTTGTTTTGTTCAAACTTACGTAACCTCAAGGTGAGTTACGTGTAAGACGGAAACATGAATAGTTGTACATTGAAGGAAGGCGGTGAGGAAGCGACAACTGCCTAAGGAAAAGAAATATATATTTGAGTACAGGTACAAAAGAAGAAAAGAGGGGAAAGAGGAGGGAAGAACAGGTGACAATGAGAACCAAAGAGATTGGGAAGTTGGAGAATTGAGGAATTGCTCTTGAAGCTTTTGGGCACGGGGGCCAGAATACTTCACAATTGAAGTATTCTGGGATTGGGTACCGAGGTTGTGTCCAGTTTGGTTGGGAGGATTTGGTCATTTTGGTGACTGGATAAAAAATTGGAGCTACGACAGCTTGGGATCGACTTCAAACGTGGAAGTCAGGTAAGTATCTGTGTATTAAATTGGTAAATTCTGCTTTAAATATCATTGTTTGAATTTTGAGCATCGAATTTGTTAAACTTAGTTAATTTTCCCAAAACTGAGATTCACATTCCCATTCGGGGATAATACAGTGGTATCAAAGCTCATAGACTTGGCACAGCCTATGGAGCACGCAGTCTATGACACCAGAAGATAGGCAGAACATTACCCACCAAAGGCAGTAGAGGTGGAAAATATGGGGGAGTCAAGGAGCAAAGGGAAGCAACATTTGGTAGCATCTTAAAGGCCCTAAATGATTTAGCCAAAGAACATAAGGGAATGTTGGAAGGACTCAAGCAACACAATAGGGATAAGAGCATCCATCATGAGTTCCTATTTGGGGAGACTTCAGGTGTCTCACAACAGTGTGACCACCCTTTACCAGCCACTCACCCGCCAGCCTTCAATAGGCCAACCAAGACCACGATATTTTTACCTTCAGTACCAAGTGAGAAAGGTAGGCGGCATGATCATATACCCATGGGAGATTATTTCTGAGAATGGCAGTCCATGGGGTAAAACTTCATAGCAGCTTTGTCCTTCAGAGATTACTGCCAGCTCAACAAGGATGAAAAAGGCAAGAACAATGGGGGTTTAGCACGCAGAGCTCAGAGTTGCAGAGTACCGTTGGGAGGATACCTTTTCCCACGTATGATGGATCCACCGATTGCATGGCTCGGGATCGGGTGGAAAAGTTGGATACCTTTTCCCAGCTTAACCGAATAACAAAGGGGGAAGCCATCAAAATGGCTACCTCGCACTTGGAGGATGAGGGCACACAGCATTGTTGGGGAGCTCGTAGATACACCTAGTGTGATGCAGGAGTCACCCTTGTCGGAGACTCCCTTGACCGCTTTGATTCACATCATAGTGGAGAGAGTGGAACATACACCCATAGGCCCATCCATTGATGAAATGCCAAGGGAGACAGTGATGTTAGATGATGGTCGCCCACAGTAGTTCCATCAGTTCCAGGCAGACCTTCTAGTGTTGAAGGAGAAGGCCACGACAGTGCAAGAGGTTATTCTGGAACAGAACAAGGGGTTGTAGGTCATGAGAGCAGTTTCTGCCGAGTCAACAGCCAAACAGACTCACGTTGCGGAGCAAAAGGATTCCCTGATGGTCTAACTATAGTGCCCATTAGGGCATCAGAGCAGTCCTCGTCAGACGTACATAGTGTAGAAATTTCAGAATCTTAATTCTTATGCAGAAATTAATTATGTTAATCCGGTTAAGCTTCTCCTACTTATACAAGTTATCAACTGAATAAATTCAAGTTAACATCAAAGCAAAACACATAACAGATCTCTACCAATTCAGATCTAGAATAAGCACATGCACACATAGACTAAGTGACACAGTTATTTCTGGACAAACTATCCTCGAAAAAACCCAATGTGGGAAAACCAGTCTCTGGCTGCTGAAGGGCTCTATTATTAAGAATATTTCTGAATACACAACTCTGGGTTCCATATCTGGAAAACCCTACAGAGAAAACTCTAGATCTGCAACACCTGGCTGATCTAAGACCCACAATACTGACTGATCCACACCCTCAAACGGGAATTACAGAACTCAGCCAGATCTAGGCCTAGAAACCCCAGATCTGCCCCTGAAAGACATTGCGTCAGCCTCTGAAGGCCTCCAAATGCTCAGCGTTGTCACTGGAAAGGACTGCGTTACCCCAAACTGGGTGACGCAGTCACTACGCTACCCCTAAGGGTCTCAGCGTAACCCCTGAAGGGTTTCCTGAAAATCACGTTGTCCTCGCTGCTGTTGCCGCTATTGTCGTCTGCTACCATCATCTGTTGTCGACTGTTGTTGCTGCTGCTGCCGTCTGTTGCTGCCTTCCTCTGCGCTGTCTTTCCGAGATCAAATCATCCCCTTGGTCTAAATTCCCCTCTCTGCAACTAAAACACTTGAGAATTCTTAGCAACCCCGCCCTAGAATCTCAGCTTAGCTTCAGTGCTCTGCCTCTGTGTTTCTTACAAATGACCCCAAGCCTTTCCTTTATACTTTCGTTGACAAATCAACGGCCAAGATTAAATCTTTAATCAATGGCTAAGGTCAAAAGCTTCAGTACGTGTGGCAAAGACAGTTTCTCCCATGTTTAATTAAATTCACTTTAATTATTTTATTTTCCTAAGTTTTAACTTAGGAAATACATTAAAATAATTAATTAATTTAATATCTCCTAACCAAATGGAAATTTCCCAAATCCATTTCTTAGGTCTGTAGATCCAGGTGAACTCTAGTCCTTCCTCAAAATTTGGGACCTAGAGCACAATTGATGCTACCCTAAATACACAAAATCTCAACACTCCCTCTTAGCATCAAGGGTGTGCTCTGGCAATACATCACACTTATGCATTACATGATTTTGGGCACTGGTTCTGTGCTGCTGAAGCTTGGCCTCCTGCCACTCAACTCTGCACTACTGCTGCCATTCTATATTGCTGCCCATGACTCTGCCACTGCCACTGCAACCACTGTACCACAGCTCCCTCTCAATATGTTGCATCTGTGTTGCTCATAGCACTGCCACTGTTGATCTACTGCACTGCAACTTCAGTTGTTGAGAGAAACAACTAAATCTCCTGCCCAATCTTTGACAAACAAGTCAGATGGGTTGCATCCTCATCACTGAAGCTCCATAGGCTACAGATCTGTGCTGGCATCTAAAGAACGATGCACAGCTATAGCTCTGCCTGCGTAATTAGACTCCCTCTACACTACTGAAGTCACATCATCTCCTTGTGCTGAAATCTATCATGTTGTTGTTGCACTGTGTTGTCCCTGTGAATCTCTCTACGCTGCTACAGCTCTACACTGCGTAAGCAACACTGCTCTGCGCTGTCGAATTCACATCAGCCTCTGCGCTGCCGAATTCAAATCAGCCTCTGCGCTGCTACTGCTTCTACGTTGTTGCTGCTATGCTCTACGTTGCTCCTCCCAGCTTCCAAATCTGCCTCTACCTCTGCCTCATCTGTGATCTATGCACCCACTGCTCCACTTGTCCCGCTACTGTCTTAAGGCTGTCGTAGCTCGCTTGTGATCCAAGAGATGAGTTGCTCAAGGATCCCGCCTTACTTCCCTGTAGCTCCTCTATATGTCCATGTCACCCCACCTCTGTGGTTCATGAGCACTCATGGCTACATCATCTCCTGATCCATCATCTACCACCGCTGCTTTGGAAGAAGATGCTTCCTTGTCCTTCTTCTTTTCTAGACAATGGCTGGCAAAATGTCCCATTTCGCCACACTGGAAGCACTTGATCTTAGAAAGATCCTTCTTCTTCCTCGGCTGCTTCTTCTATACCAAGGTTGCATCTTCCTCCTCTTCCTTCTTAACCTTGCTCAACACAAGGTTGCGCTGCTTCTTGGAGAACCTTTGTAGTTCTTCTTGCCGTAGGATCGACCACAAGCTGTACCAATCTGGGAGGTCCACTCTGTCCAAGATACTTTGGACAAAGGTTTCCCACTCATCCGTGACTGCATTGAGGGCAGTTCTGACTATCACTGCATCATCTATGGTTGCACCCGTTGCAGTCAGCTGATCCCTGATTGACTGCAATGTGAAGAGGAAATGCTCAATGTCTTCTCCCTTGGTCATCATGAATGACTTCATTTGGGCCCCCAACAGCATCTTTCTTTGGGCTAATTTTCCCTCATATAGGGAAGTCAAGGCCTTCCACATCTCATTAGCTGTCCTCTTTTCAGCTATGTGTGGCACAATATGATCCTTGATACTGTCCATTATCACCCGCTTGGCATGCCCAGCAACTTCTCTATGCTTCCTTAGGAGATCCACAACTGTCGGCGTGGCCAGGGTCTGCTCTGCATGATCTCTTAGACCATATGCCTCTAGGACAATCCAGATCCTAGCTATCCTTACCGAAAATTTTGAGAGGCCCTCTAGCCTATCCTGATCACATAGTGCATGAGGAGCCATCTGCTCAGAATGTGTCGGAGCTCCTCTTCTCTATGCTAGAGATCTTGGATCTAGGGTCCTTTTCGAACTGGGAACCCTCTGCTCCCTCTGACACTTGATTTCCCTCCTTGGAAATCTACCAAATCAACTATGATTCAGCTTCTTCTTTGATCGTCTGACCAACTGCAAGTTTCCTTTGGCAAGAAACTCTCTAAGAAGATAATCTCTTCCCAAACTGTCACTTGTGCTAAGGTTAAAAATCTGAAAACTTCATAAGTTTAACCCCACCAACTCTTCTAAATTTCTCCAACTTTTCTGCACACTTTTTCTGGATCTGACAAATTCAGATCTGAATCACACTAGTTGGCTTCAGACCTAACAAATGTTGTTTCCGAGTTGCCTCTGTGCAGTAATTGCGTGGGCTTGCTAGGACACAGCGTTGGACAGCGTCACCCTTCCCTCTGCGTGAATCTCCTCCTGAAAACTGCGTTGTCCTTTCAGATCTGCTTTTTTTGCTGCCTTTCCAGCTGCTTTCTGCAGGTAGATCCTTCAGATGCTTCAGTTGGTGACCCTTTTAGATCTACAATTGCTCTGATACCATGTAGAAATTTCTGAATCTTAATTCTTATGTAGAAATTATTTCTATTAATCCGGTTAAGCTTCTCCTACTTATACAAGTTATCAACTAAATAAATTCAAGTTAACATCAAAGCAAAACACATAGCAGATCTCTACCAATTCAGATCTAGAATAAGCACATGCACACATAGACAAAGTGACACAGTTATTTCTGGACAAACTGTCCCCGGAAAACCCAATGTGGGAAAACTGGTTTGTGGTGTTGGGCTCTATTATTAAGAATATTTCTGAATACACAACTCTGGGTTCCAGATCTGGAAAACCCTACAGAGAAAACTCTAGATCTGTAGCACTTGGCTGATCTAAGACCAACAATACTGACTGATCCACACCCTCAAATGGGATTTACAGAACTCAGCCTGATCTAGGCCTAGCAACCCCAGATCTGCCCCTGAAAGACACTGCGTCAGCCTCTGAAGGCCTCCAAATGCTTAGTGTTGTCACTGGAAGGGACTGCGTTACCCCAGACTGGGCGATGTAATCACTACGCTGCCCCTAAGTGTCTCAACGTAACCCCAGAAGGGTTTCCTGAAAATCACGTTGTCCTTGCTGCTGCTGCTACTGTCTCCCTCTGCGCTGTCTTTCCTGATCTCTTCTCTGCTTCTTGTGTATTCTAGACCCCGGGATCAGATCATCCCCTTGGTCTAAATTCCCCTCTCTGCAACTGAAACACTTGAGAATTCTTAGCAACCACACCCTAGAATCTTAGCTTAGCTTCAGTGCTCTGCCTCTGTGTTTCTTACAAATGACCCCAAGCCTTTCCTTTATACTTTTCTCGTTGACAATTCAACGGCCAAGATTAAATCTTTAATCAATGGCTAAGATTAAAAGAAAGCTTGATCCGTATGACTTAAGACAATTTCATCACATGTTTAATTAAATTCACTTTAATTATTTTATTTTCCTAAGTTTTAACTTAGGAAATACATTAAAATTATTAATTAATTTAATATCTCCTAAACCAAATGAAATTTCCCAAATCTATTTCTAGGTCTTGTAGATCAGGTCCTTCCTCAAAATTTGGGACCTAGAGCACAACTGATGCTACCCCAAATACACAAAATCTCAACACATAGATGGGGTTGGTAGCATTAGTAGGTTGCCTCTGCACATTGGAGAGGGAGAGGCAAAGTCACTCGACAGATTTAAGGTGTTGACCAGGATGGTGAGATGAGGCAACATGAGTTGCAAAGGGTGCAGCACCAGTAGGATGGAGGGCTTGTTCTATGTGCAGGGACTCTCTCATTCGATTCCTCTCTCGGGGTTGGATGCCGAGAGATTCAGAGTCGGTACCCGATAGAGTGAGATGGACTCATGGAGATGATGAGAGTAGTTTTGAGTAAAGCACAGTGGGGGCTTTCATAACACCGAGGGCACTGGAGGTCCAAGTTGGCATTGGGATCCAAGTGGGGCATCCTATCCGATATTAGACATGCGAGATGGCTATGCCATTGATGAGGTAGTTGATCTAGCGACTAAGCACATGCATTCCTTAGGGAAGTTCTGGTCGGAACTAGCGTCCAGGCATTTTGTGGGAAGACTCCATGGGTTGTATTAGCATGTTGTTTGTGCATGGGGTCACAAGATGATTAGCATTCCCTAGCAGGAGCTGGTGGGAGGAGGTGGTATTGGCAGGCCACCAAACAGGGCATTACACAGAGGCGGTGTTCTCTCATCGGTATATGGGACAATTGAGCTACGGAGGATAGGTACAATGGTGTTATTATCATTGGCATGTGAGGAGTCGGGCCGCCCCGATCCTTCAGAGCAGATGGGGAGGTGTAGCCCACATCATTGGGGGGTTTACTAGCAGAGCGGTGGATATTTTGGCCCATGCAAGATACTATACGTTACAAGGTGGTAAGGCAATGAGCATTGATACACAAGACTACACAGAGTTATGTCATAGGGTCCAGTGTTATGTAGAGGGATGTAGACTGATGCATACAAACCCAATGCTAGGCCATAACATCCAGGGGTGTGCAGGGCTAGGGAAAGGGGAGAAGTGGCCTGCAGAGGAGCATGGAGATGCATGGGGATGTGTTGTAGTAGGTCGGACTGCACTGTGGATTATGAGTGCCTCACATCGCATTGGGTACATGTGGGCAATGACAGATGCGGTGACGCAAGAGGGATACATGACGATACAGGATGGTATAGCCATAGCCAGGGGTATCTGGTGGTGTACAGGGACAGGTTGCAGCATACAATGGCATGTTGAGGAGTGTGGAGACACTTGGTGGTATGTAGTGACAAATGATGTGGCGCAGTGGGCTCTTGGAGTGTTGCCTCCAAGGGGACTTATGGACAGGGGCATTAGGTGTACCATGGAATGCAGCTCACATAGGATCGATGAGGATCTTGTTGAGCATCCAGAGACACCACGTCTAGCGGAGACAGGACTACAAGGGTGTTATCAGCATATTCGAGGCAAAGAGAGTGTCGTCCGAAGGATTATTCTTGAACATTCAAGTAGACTCTTGACCATACCCTTTGGGACATACCCACCCATCATCCTCCAGTGTTGCTTATGGTTGCGGAGTGTTTGGTTAGTGCCCCTTGACACTCTCCATTTAGGCAGCAGGGCATGCGAGGCTCACCCTAGGCAGTTGGATGAGATATCGCGTGTCATGAGCCAGGAGGAGACTCTCCAGTTGAGACACTTGGTAGGTGCACGAGTTGACCGATACAAGCTTAGGGATGGCATGGTTGATTGCTCATGTAGCATATGTTCCACCCTTGGGCTCGCATTTGAGGGACGATGGATGGTAGACTTCGTCTACAAGAGGGTACCCAGACTCCGAGCAATGTCCAGGTGTATCATTAGAAGCTGGGATAGCGGATTTCACTGTGGTTTGGCAAGAACAGGGCAGGTACGCCTACGTGGGACAGACTCCTGATACTTGGGGTCCACCTAGGGGATACATACAAGGGTCAGAGATGAGGGCCAGATGGGTTCTAACAGGTAGAAGCGCTACGCAACGACATCCCGTGAGGAGTGGGAGTTATGAGCTCCTAGTATGGTTGGGGGATCCAAGGATCTATTGGATAGGTGGATCACTCCATTTTGTGATGAGCAGGGACATGGCAAAGGGTGATCCAGTCCACCTTGGGCTTGACACGTCGCGGAGCACTGAGACCTCCACTACATGGCTAGGCAGACTTATCATGTTGTTACTCAGGGTCATGATTGGCAGTGGAGGGGTAGATATCAGCATCATGGAGATGCCTGGGCAGGATGAGCTTGGCCTTCACAGACTTTTCGACACAAGGCCTCAGGAGAGAGGGATACAATCTGCGCATGATGGGGAGTATCTCATAGTCAGAGTGGCGCAGCATCATCATGGTGGCACCTCTTTGAGATTAGCAGGGAACTCGAGCATTACAACACTACACAGCTCGATAACCTTTAGGGATAAGTTATATACTACATGGGGAGATCATGTAGATCTTCCATTGGGCTTTAGCGAGTCACTGATGGAGTGTGGGACTTCATTAGCATGGCATGATGGTGAGTGGAGCAGTGGGAGCTTCATGTTGGACAGGATGGCTTGGAATCTGGGTATTGAGGGATCCTTTCATATCAAGGAGATCAGCTAGAAAGGAAGCTTGTTCAGGCATTGCTTGAGGACAAGAAATTTTTGGCAGGGAGGACTGTAATATCCCCAATTAGCAATTCTGTTAATTAGAATATTAATTTTTGATAAATTTTGATGTTTCTAATGTCAAGCAGAAATAAGGTTGGTCGAGACCCACAATTAATAATTAAGGAAAAACTAAAGACTACTCCTATAGTTCCCAAGGAAAAATTGCAGCCTTAGTGGGGCTCATGTGGCCAGCATTCGATTTGGAAGCAGCTCCCTAGGTGATAGCATGGGAGAGGCTCTATGGGGACAGCGCAGTGAGTCGTTGGATGAGGGGACTACGCAGTCCATGGTGGGCCGAAGGGGACGTTGGGGGCTCAATTGATAAAAGGAAGTGAAGTCAACTGATTTCCTCATTCATTCATCTTCTATTTTGATTGTTATCTTGACATAGCATGCTTGTGTCGGGTGCCAAGTCTACAGTGTTGTTTAGCACACAAGATCTTGAGGTGGAGAACTCAACCTCTATCTATTGGACTTTGAGTGCCCTCTCAGGAGAGTAGTTTCACAATTTTGGTGAGGAGTTGACATAGCAGCAACAGCATGAGTGTGTAGTCCCTTCAGGATTGCATAGAGGCAGCAGAGACTGCGCAGTGATTGCGCAATGCAGTCTAGAGGAAGTGTCGGGAGTGTGGGAGAGAAGAGGAGTTCAATAAGAGGATATGGAGGGGAGGCTAGCCACCTCCTACCAGGGATTTTGGAAGCATTTTGGAGACACCTACCAGCAGTTCTAGCCAGGAGTCAAATTTCGCAGCAGTTGGGTGAGCCAAGCCCAAGAGGGCCAATTTCCGAGGTCAAAACTAGGATGAACCCTTTCTGGCTTTTCCTGGGTTTATTGAGGAGAAGCCAAGATTAATTTGGCAGAATTTTCTGGGCAGGTTTGAGGTTTCAAACAGAAATCCTAAATCAGCCAGCAACTAGTGGAGCTAGGGGAAAATAAAGCCGAAATTCCGAGGTCAACATTTAGCCAATTCCTTCACGGGTTTTTATGGGTTTTGTGAGTAGAGTCCGGGTTAAAAGCCCAGAATTTTCTGAGAAGTGGAAGCAGCCAAACCAGCAGTCTAAAATTCGCCAGCAGCAGCATTTTTGGGCAGAGCAGCTCAACACCAGAGCCACGCAGAGCCAGCTGCAGAGAGTCATTTCAGTTTGGGTTGAGAAGTATTCCAACCTGCATTGAGTATGCCCAGGTGCACCTATTCAGCACCTCCTTTGTACTCAATTCCTGATACTAATAAAATAGCTCAGCTCATCTTTTGGCTTCAATTTCTCATGCATTGATGGTGTAATTTATTTTCTTGTAGTTTTAGTCTATTGTTGCTTGTATTATCGTCATTTTCCCATTTGGAAATATTACAATGACCTAGCGTAGTTAGTCCATGGAACCGCCAATCGTGGGCTTCTCCCTCCATCTGCAGCGTGGCAACCTTGATTGCCTCTGTCTCAGTCATCTAGTTTAGCTAGAAATAGATATCCAGCTTCTCCACCCATGCCTTTTTTGAACTCTTAGAAGAGCCATCAAAATTTGGGAGGAACAGCCTACCCACAGTACGATGTAAGTCACTCCCTTGCATGTATCCTCCTCTGGTTTGGGCTCTGGGTTTGCTGTCGATCTTCAACTGGCAAAAATATTTGAATGTGATGACCTTCCCGAAATCTGGCCCATAAGATTGATATTCTATGAAAAGGTCTCCATAGTGAGCCTCTTCAAGCTCCTACTGCCCTCCTGTCCCTAAAGCTAGGAATGTGAGAATGGTGGACCGTGGTGGAGTATGTGGTACAGTCGGCAATGTAATGTGGGGTTCTGCCTGGTGCTGCGAAGTTTCAGACCCTTCTCCAACCTAAAACTCCCCTTGGACTCCTTTCCCCTTGTTGCCATTGCTAAGCCTCTTACCCATCTCTTCAATCCTCTTGGAGAGATCTTGTACTGACTTCACCAGAAGGTGAGCAAATTCCTTCTCCTCATTCCTTCCATCTTCTGTGTGCTCCATCTCTCTCTCTACGACATCCGGAATGCTATCAACCAAATCTGGAGTGATTTCGATCTTCCTCTCCCTGCTCCTAGATCTTTGCCTCCGGTAAGTCACGTTCTATCTATTCTCCGGTGTCATAGACTGCGTGCTCCACAGGCTGAGCCAAGTCTATGAGCTCTGATGCCATTGTAATATTCCTAATTGGAAATTAGTAGTAAAATCAATGCATCAATAGACATTAACAACAGCAAATAAAATCACGCCATGAACACGCATCGTAATAGAAACTACTAGCAGATTACAAGGAGAGAAAGAATTGATCTGATCTGACTTCCACCACCTGATCCACTCCATTCACATCCCGTTTCTGTCAAACATCTACCACCCAAGGGTTCCCTATGATTTCTTCGCTAACAATCACACAACGAGACCTAAGAGACAATCCTGAGATAAACTGGAGCCATAAAATTCAGGTCTGATCTATTTTATTAATTCTGAGATATGTGTACAATGTGGGTGCTGGAATAATAGCACCTGGGCTTGCTCAAGGCAAGTTGAAGTATCCTCTAAGTCAAGCTCAAATCAACCCCCAAAGGTACATTGCGTTGCTCTAGCTCTGCGCAGTCCTAGCCTAGAAATAATGTTGTTGCTCCACTGAATCTGCTGCTAGGGCCTGAGATAACGCTCAGAAAATTCCAGGCTTTTAACCCCGGACTCTACTCACAAAACCCACAATAACCAGGAATTGTGGAATGGCTGACCCCGCAAACTAGTCCTCTTGGGTTTGGCTCTCTGTGCTACTGGCTGAAACTGTGCTCCTAGAAATAACACTGCAGAATGTACCCAAAAGATATGCAATAACCCTTTTAGGAAGCCTTCAGCTTCCCCACCAATTTCCTCCTCAAAATCTCCTGCACTCCTTAGCTCCCGGATGATGCCTTCCTCGCTACTGCGCAGTGACTGCGCTACTAAGACTGTGTTGCACTGTTCTCTGCTGCTGAATATGCTGTGATGGATCCACAGCCTTTCCCTGAATCGAATTGGTGTGATTCTCCTCCCTAGGGCAGGCAATTGAAGTCCCTCAATTCCTTTTCGGGAACACTAGGTTGCTAAAACGTGATGCAGACTTGGCTCTTGCTCAAGCATGCTCTATCAAAGACAATTCGAATTAGATGATGAATGAATGAGTAAAATGAGCTGCCTCTTCCTTTTTGTCTCCAAAGGCCCAACATTCCCTTGGGGCCCCACCAAAAACTACGTTGCCCCTCCTCTAGCCACTCCTGCGCTATCTTTTCCTGCCCAACCACAGCACTGCCTTTCTGGAATGCACAATGCCTCCTCATTGGCTCATCCTGCCCCCACCAAGGCCACAATATTTGCCTCTCAACTATAGGAAAATGCCTTAGTTCACTTTAATCTAATTTGTGGGTCCCCAGCCCACATTATTTTTGGCTAACATTAGGAAATACAAAATTTATCAAAACTTAATATTTCTAATTAGCAGAATTGCCAATGAGGAATATTACACATCTTGCTGGGATAAGGAAGGAAAATTATTACCTCCTAATGTTTACAGGAATCTGTAACCTTAAGTCAAGGCAGATTCAAGTGGTTTTTTAGATATGACTGGAAAATTGACAGGACAAGGATTAGCGGATAAAATGATGAATGATTTTTACATTCATTGTCAAGTTCAAATGTTGTTTCCTACTGTACAAACGTATCAAAAATAGACTGAGTTGGATTATCTTATAATTATCCAACCGGATCAGAATGGGAATGGTTGATCAAATTGGGTCCATAAGTTTCTCAACCACTGCAACAGAATTCAGCTAAAGGAGGACAGATAACAGCTTATGATTGAACCATGGAAGACATTTTCCATTTTAATAATTAGATCCTAGATATACTGAGATCTATGATATAATCAGGTTGTTTATATCATACCTCTCCAGACATAGATTGTTGCCTTGATTTCATGTGTCTAAATTATGTTCTTTTGTTAAACCATTAGAATATTATTCTGTGTGTTTTCTGCTATATCAGATAACTGATATATTCAGGTGAGTATTGAAGAAATATGTTATATTCTTTTATTCTTCTTTCATTACTTTCAGCTCACTTAGTATCTGTCATAGTTGGAAGTAAGTATTTTGGTTAAACATCTGGAGGGGGTTGTCTTTTACATCAAAGCAAGATTTCAAATCCACAAGAAGCCTCCCTTTACAAAAAAAAAAGCACATCCTGTTGCCTTGGCATAGTTTCCTAGCCAGAAGTTACAATCAAGGGAATAACACATACCATAACTAGTTCATTATTAAGAAACTTTATTAAACATACAATTCAGTAATTTTCAGAATGTTGACTCTTTTTTCCAAAAGAGGATTAAAAACAAAAACAAGAGAGAAAACATCAATGATTAGCTAGCAGCCTTGCTTCATTGCTGATTACATCAAAGCATTTTGAGAAAACTGATAAAAGAAAGATCATCAGAAGTAGATGGATTATTTTTCAGATTAGGTATTGTCGTCTCATTTGGCAGTACAAGCTAAAATCTGTCAGAAAGGATCATCAGCATTCCTAAGAATAGAACATAAACTAGATTTAAGAATAAAATATTAGTACTAAAATGGTTCCAACAGGTTCAATGAGCAATTTTTTACTATTATGTGGTGGCATGAAGAAATTAGTATATATATAGAGAGAGAGAGAGAATTCCATGTGAATGGTCTTGAGTCTTGACTGCCTCCCTAGGGATTTAAGATGTAGTATGGGTCATATCTATATGTTTCATATCTGAAAACTGAGAATGATGAAAGGGACTAGCACATACAGCAACATGAGATTAACAGTTCTGCCTAATGATAAGTTGTATTCAATCAGCACATCTTTTGTCCCACTTGGTGATAATGTACGCATATTAGCCTGTGCATACTCTTCTGTAGTTTCAACTATATGATGTGGAACCAAATTAAACCCACCCATTGGCTTTCTTGAAATCTGTTTCATTTCCCCATGAGACAAGCAATCTGCAAAATCCCACAAGAGTTCAGACATGGTATTAGTATAATTTATGCATGAAAGTTATGCAAGTTATTTGGAAAACGGACATGAGAATATAGTGAGACTCACAAAAGCTAACACTAATTTGAATTTGATTAGCTGACCCATGGAATAGGTTCAATCAATCTTCAAACTCAATTTGTATTATCCCTTTGAAGAATTATAGTAAAATAAATTCTCAAATGTTGGGCTGAATGTCAATCAGTTTAGGCATTTATGTTAATTTTGGATTAACATGTTCTTTGCTTAGGTTAGTTATTTTATCCAATCATATGCCCATTAAATCATTAGCAATCACATCAAACTTAACTAACAAAAGAACATGACTGATAAGAGCTGAAGACAAGCCAAGACAAAGGAACACGAGAATATGGCTCAAGCCAAGGAAAAACCCCATAATGGGGAAAATCCCTTGATCAATCTTCCTATTATTATAAATCATCAAATGTTCAGCTTAGAGAGAGAGAAAGAGATTACAATCAATATCAAGGATGACTTGCCAACTTACAACCAATCGGTGTGCAAAGGACGTCTATCTTGAAAACCATTCAATTCATCTGGTCACAGATAAAAAAATGGCTTACACTGCAAGTCATTACAGACATATCTAATGCTCATTATAGAGACTTTGTTCTCTTCTAATCGACCACAAGAGAAACTATTATGCTAAAAGAGGGTTTCAAAAGAACAATATTCTCTGAATAAGATTTTTGTGACTCAGTTTATTATTTTCGCAAAGATTTCTAGCTTTATATAATGGAATTGCTCTATGGTCATCTTTCCAACACCAACATCTATTGACATCATGATTGAGCACACAATAAAAATGTGACAACCTAAAGGAGAACTAACACAGAAGAAACTAAGACAAGGGTGTTACCTCCCGAATCTGAACTCAAAGATATTCAAGTCTTTTGAATAAAGTACAACCCTAGGGGCACATAGGAAAGCCACCCAATGTCACCTCAACAGCATTTCCACTCACTTTAGGCTGGCTCTCCTCCAGCTTAGGTCAGGGAACCCTAAGATTACACCATTAACCTACCCTTTGTTGCAGAACTGAAAAATCATAGTAGTGGAATGAAGATGTTTTAACATTTAAAATGGTGGAATTCTCAGGAATAAGCATCTATCCTTCGGCAACAGAGTAGGGTGAGCACTAAATAAGAGGGTTCAAAATATGGAATGCAAGAAAATCAGCAAGGCTATTGATGATATGATCCCACTAATTTATATGAATCACCATATGCAAAACTAAAGTGACACTCCTTAAAAGACACATCGCAACCATATAATTTTCAGCCAAACCACCATATAGCCATCATTTAAAATATGAACAAAACAGCCCTCAGAAATTGAATGAACAGCATCAAATTCCTTGAATTAAATTTCAGATCAGATCAAAAACAATGAAAATCATCGATCTCATCCTTAACCTCTTCCCTTGGGCATGAAAAGCACTCCAGAATGAAGTGAACAACCTTGACCCAGAGGAGATAACAGCAGCAGCAAGCTAGTGGCAGCCAAAGATACCAACGCAATCCATAAAAGATGGAAACCACAACCTGTCACACGTCCTTCTCCCAAAACCTGTAAAAAGTATCAACTCAGCCTTTTGGGGAATTTATCTCCTTGTACTGCCACAATTGCAAATAGAATTTGATCTCCCTTTATAGAGTTCAATCTTCAACTGGATTCCAATAAAATATTATATAGAAGCACATTGGGACTCTTTCTTCATATTTTCCTCAATTAATTATCATAAAGAATTTCCTATAAGCCTCCTATCGTGGAGCACTTCTCTAGATTAGGTTTAAATGCCACTTCATTTAAAGCTCAAAAAAGTAATTAATAGAAGCCAAACTGTAACAAATAAAGTTCGTACTTCGCAATATTCTTCAGAACATTTGGAATATGAAAACATCCATTGAAGATATATATATATATATTGAATAGTGTATAAAAGAAATGATATGAGATTGTTACAAATGAGGCTCTGCTTATACATTTAGGCAGGTGCCCCTTCTTGAATGGTGATGTCCTTAGAGACATGCCTCTTCTATACTAATCATTATTTAATTAGTCATTATTATGATTATTATTATTATTTATAATTATATTATTTTCATATAAATTATATTCATAACATTGCCTTCCTCTTTAAAAAGTTGTCCTCAAAGCTTATTGCTGACAAGGTGTGTCATTTGTTTCTTTGTCTTGTAATCTATTTGCATCTTTCAAAATTCTTAGAGTTGTCATTTTCGATAATACAAGATGATAGGATCCTCTGAGTGATAAACAAAATTGTCGAACTGAGAAGGGATCTTACGATTCTAAATCGATCTTCTGTGGAAGTTTGTTATAATTTGATAGCTAGGATAAATAGTTATCGTAAGACTAGATTGTACTGTAATCAGTATTCTTTGGAACACAAGTTTCTTGTTTATGTTCTGAGCAATACACATACAGAGACTAATTGAGATGTCTACTCTTGAGTTTCGCATGTAGATAAGGAGTTCTTGTGATCTGATTTCCCCTTATCATGTTTGTGTCGATTCCTTCATTTACTTGAAGTATTTGATTTCCTCAAGGTATGAAAGTCACTTGATTAATCATTGGTCTTCTCTTGAAATCTCAGTCATTGGAACTGCAACATCTGAATATGTTTTTACTTCCACCAATTTGTCATCATCTTGAGTTTTTGTTTTGACTGTATCAATATTCATTCATTTTTCTTCAACTTTAACTGTTACGTCTGAAGACTTCGATGCTTCTTTCGTGATAAGTTCTTCTAGTTTGTTTTTCAATGGTTTCTCATCATTTTTAAGTTTCCAAATTTGAGTAAGTAGATTTTGATTGTGATTTCTAAGACGTAAGAGTTCTTATTTTTTTAGTCAACTTTATTTTGACATTCCACCTTTTCATCTTTGAAATCTCTGATTTGTTCTAATAACTTTTGATTCATACTTTTTAAGCACAAATTTTCTACTTCTTTCTTTGATAGAGTCTCGTTGAATTTCTTCTCGGAACTTTCCTTTTCTTGTTTTAGATTTTGCTTCTTAGCCTTGGATTTCTTGATCTGTGAAAATAATTTTTCCCTATGGTTTTCGAGGCGAGAAACTTCTTTGTTTTTGTCTATGATAATCTTGTCAACTTCCTTCTACATATTTTGCATAGACTTTTGACTATCCTGAAGGATTAGACTTTTGATATATCTTTTATGTCTTTTGGTGTTATTGAATCCGGTTTCAAGGTAATTAACTGTAGCATTATCTTTTTCTTCTTGTAAGAAAACGTCAAAAAAAAACTCTTCGTATTTAAAATGAACCCTAGTGATTCCATCCAGGGTGAACCCAGAATTATGTCACCTTGATTGCTCCATAAAGATTGAATAGAGAATTGTGATATAAATGCATAATCCCCAATGTTTAATTGTAAGTTGGTTATGTCATTGTGTTTTGTTCCAAAGGTCTAATTTTTCGATTATATTTAACTCAGAAACCATCAATTGATTAGCAAATTCTAGGCTTATATAATTGTTACTTTCGGCAAGAGTGATAGAAATAGTAATATCTTTCCCAGCAAGAGTTCCATTAATTCTAAATAGAACTGAAGCATAGTCAAATGAAGTTCCTGAAAATCTCCCTTTCTCGTCCAATATAGATTCCATTCTTTTCAATCAAAATACCGTAATATTTTTCTTTTAACTCGATACCTTTTGACTTCTACTCTAGAGTTGCCTTTTATATATATATCCTTTCGTTTTATAATAAAACCCTTTTAACTTTAATTAAAAACCGAACTTATACTTCAACTTAATTTCTTCTTGCAATAATATTTTCTTTTCTTCTTGATAACATTCTTTTGCACCTTTTAATAAAATTCCTGTTAATTTTGGGCAACTAGGTCCAAACTCCATGTTGCACTACTCATATGATGATGGTCATATTTTTGTTGGATTCCTCTTTCGGAGATGTGCAAGATTGATCTAAAGATCATCTTGTTTGGATGAGCAGAACATATATTTTGAATTTATTTTCCACACATGTGCAAGGTTGGCTAGATTTGTAATGTAGGCTCACATGCCTAATAGATGTGTCACACACCCTCACTAATGGATATAAATTGGAGAGACTTGGAGGTCATTTTCTCATCAACTCATCACACATCCCTCATTGTGATCTGATATGTTCGTTAGCCTTTGGAGGCCTCTTCCCTTCACACGTGCGGAGCTAGAGGAGTTGTTTTCTGCAGATCTGTTTAGGGCTTGTCGCTGCAACGTTGACCAGCATTGGTCAACCCTTGGTCATTTGACCTCAAAACTCTGCCAAAATTCCGAATTTGAGAGGTCGTACTGCTGGGCACTAAAACCGAGGAAAACAAAGTTGTTTGACCAAAGCCCTAATCTGCGGCATTGACTTTATGTTGTTGTCATGCGTTGACTTTTCCGTGTTGACTTTGGGTGGACCAACATTGACTTGTGATGCTCTGTCTTTGAGGGTTGTGGGTGTGACACTTGGAGGATTGGCTAACCGAGAAATTCTTTGTTGGCTGAAGCATCCTATTGACTGCCATAATGCACAATATCTCATATCTTTACTAGAAAAATGGAATTGTAAATCTGATCTATATTATTGGCTTGTCTTCTATTGATCTATTATTGTGTTCTATCAGTGTTTTACTTTTTTGCTTATGTGATTGCTATTTTGTATCGGGCCTAAGAAAGAATTAAGTAAAATTGCATCAAGCATAGAACACCATGGTTATCTAAATTTAACATGGTATCAGAGCTGATGTGAAAACAAAGTCCAAGCTAGTGTTAGAAGCAATCACTGAAGGAAGGAATCTTATCAAGGACAAATGGCCTCTTCAACCTACAAGGGTTTCAAGGCTGATGATAAATTGACTGATAAGTCTGATTATCATGCATGGAAGATGTCCTTAGATTTGGTACTAGAAGATCAAGATGTCATGGAGTATGTTCAAGGGAAGATTCAAGAGCCTCCATCAAATGCAGTTGCTACCACGAAGACAAAGTATAGAAAGGGAGAAATCAAAGCAAAGATGATTATCCGGGATTCTATTCATAAGCACTTGGTTGCTTACATTTCTGAGCTGAACACATCTAAAGAGATGTATGATAAACTGGTGAGCATGTTCAGGGCTAGCAATGCTAATCAAATCCTTTTCTTCAAGAATCAATTGAAGAATATCAAGAATGGCAAGGATGAATCTATTCAATCTTATTTTATGAGGCTCACTAAAATCAAGAATAACCTCCTAGCTATTGGGAAAGCAATGTATGATCGAGAGATGGTTCTTATTTCACTTGGAGGTCTCCCCCGTGACTGGTATGTATTGAATACCACTATTCTTAATAATAATGTGATTCCTGATTTTGATGAAATATTGACGAGATGCACTCAAGAGGAAACAAGAATGATGGAATATGCCTCTAATGGAAATGGAAGTGACCCTACTGCCTTCGTCGCTCATGCAAAGAAGAAGAACCATGGTAGGGAGAGGCCCAAAGGAAGGAAGGGAAGATGTTACACTTGTACCAACACTGGTCACTATGCAAGAGAGTGCCCTATTAGAAGGGACTCTCCCAGGGATGATGACAACAACAACTTGAGAGGCAATGGCAGGAACAATAGGTTCAAAGGAAAAAGGAAGGCTCCCTCTGATCGTAGTGGAAATGGGCAACCTTTCAAGAGGTCAATAAATTCCAGGTACGATGAGTCTAATGTTGTTGATAATAAGAGAAATGAATTTATTCTTGTATCTTCCCTCTCTGTTGCATCTCCACTCGACACCCTAGATGTCTGGTTGATTGATAATGGTGCTTCAAGGCACCTCACTGGTTATAAAGAAGCCCTCTCTGATTTGATTGAGCAGGATACTAATCTGGAAATTATCCTTAGAGATAATGCTACCTATCCTGTGAAAGGGGCAAGGACTGTGACCCTCCATCTATCTCAAGGTCAAGTCCTCCAATTACAAGATGTTTTGTACGTACCTGATTTGAAGAAGAACCTTGTGTCCATTTCGGCAATGGAAGACAAAGGGTTCAAGGTGGCATTTGTTGATGGAAAGGTACTTATCTGGAAGAAGAACTTCAAGGAAGCTCTTTCTATTGGTTTTAGAGCTGATATAGTCTACCAGGTTGGAGAAAGTCCATTGGGGGCTATGTTATGTGATACAACTCTTCAAACAGAGTTATGGCATCGAAGGTTTGCACACCTTAATTACAAAGCCCTTCCCGAAGCAAGGAAGGTGGTGATAGGGATGGCCGAATTTAGAGATGATCATGAAGGTATGTGTCAGGGTTGTGCCGAAGGGAAGCATACAAGGGGACCATTCCCCTCAAGTGTCACAAAGACAATTGATATCTTGCAGTTGATACATTCTAACTTATCTGGTATGTTGTCTGTAACATCCTTGGGAGGATGTTCCTATTACATGAATTTTACAGATGACTTCACCCGCAAGACCTGGATATATTTTTTTTGAAGAAGAATGAAGCATTCAAATGGTTATGTACCTTCAAGGCCTTGGTGGAAAATCAAACCGAGAAGAAAATCAAAGTTTTGACGACCAAAAATGGGACCGAATATGAGTCAAATGAGTTTAATGACTTTTGTAGAGAAGCTGGCATTAAGAGGGAGACCACAACTGCATATACTCCTGAGCAAAATGGTGTTGCTGAAAGAAAGAACAAGACCCTTGTGGAAGTTGCCTGCGCCATGCTATGTGACCCAGGTCTTCCAAAGTTTTTATGGGAAGAAGCTGTGAACATTGTTTTGTACATTCAAAATAGATGTTCGCAATCCACTTTGGACTCCAAAACTCCCGAAGAAGTCTTCTCTGGAAAGAAACCTGATGTTTCTCATTTTAGAGTTTTTGGTTGTCCTGTTTATTTTCATGTGCCGAAATAAAAGAGAAGCAAGTTGGATGCTTCTGGAAAGAAGGGAATGTTTGTGGGCTACAGTGAAACTTTGAAGGCATATAGAATCTGTGTGCCTGGTCAAAGAGAAGTGGAGATATGCCACGATGTCACCTTCGATGAAGATGTTGCCCTCAAGAAAGTGAGAAATTCTCCTAGCTCCAAGGAAGACAAAGAAGATGAAGAAGCAGGGAAGCAAGAAGAGTCGAAGGATGACCTGATGCCCGATGTTGAAGGACCTATGGATCCTATTGATCCACCTCCTTCAAATAAGAAAAGACCCTCATGGCTCAGGGATACTCTCGCAGATGCCGAGAGACATATCGCCCCAAGGGGACATTTCGTGAAAGCAAGAAACCGAAGATATCTAGCAGCCATGAGTACGATAATACAATCTGAGCCTGGATCATTTGAAGAAACTGTAAAGCATCAAGTTTGGAAGGATGTTATGCACGAAGAATATGAGTCCATTATGAAGAATGATGTCTAGGAAGTGGTCCCGAGATCGGAGGACAAATCTGTTGTCACCTCGAAATGTCTCTATAAGATCAAGCACGGATCTGATGGAAGTACTGAAAAGTAAGGCAAGATTTGTTGCCCGAGGCTTCTCTTAAAAAGAAGGCATAGATTATGATGATATATTTGCACCTGTGGCCCGCTATACCACCATCTGATCTATTATTGCCCTTGTTGCAAGGCAGGGATGGAGTCTACATCAGATGGATGTGAAGACCATTTTTTTGCATGGTTCTATAAAGGAAGAGGTGTATGTGGAGCAACCTCTGGAGTTTGAAGTCCGAGATAGAGACACCCATGTATGCAGGTTGAAGAAATCCCTCTATGGGTTGAAGCAAGCCCCCATGGCTTGGTACGAGAGGATAGATAGCTACTTGATGAAGTTGGGCTTCACTCGAAGTAATGCTTATCCGAACCTTTATTTTAAGGTTGATAGAGAAAGGCCTCTCATTATGGTTCTCTGTGGAAGATCTCTTCCTGACAGGTGTTGACCCTCTCATTCATCAGTGTAAGAGGGAGCTAGCTTCTGAGTTTGAGATGAAAGACCTAGGACTGATGCACTACTTCCTAGGCTTGGAGGTCTGGCAGAGACCAAGCGAGATTTTCCTTTCTCAAGGAAAATATGTCGTGAAGCTGTTGGAGAGATTTGGTATTGTGGACTATAAGTCTGTGTCAACACTGATGGAACTCAACTTCAAGAAGTTGTGTGGAACATTGTTGGGCCCATGCTAGCAAATCCTACCGAGTATCGACAACTCGTGGGGGCCCTGATGTTCCTAGTGAACTCCCGTCCAGACGTGTGTTTTGCAGTGAACACTTTGAGTCAATATATGGTTGATCCTCATCACATTCACTGAATTGGTGCCAAGAATCTATTGAGATATCTTCGAGGCACAATCAACCATGGGTGGAGATACACTGTCGGGAGTTTGAGACTCCATGGATATACTGATGTCGATTTGGCTGGCAATGTGGTGGATGGCAAGAGCACATCTAGATGTTGCTTCACCTTGGGTTCTACTTCGATATCTTGGACGAGCAGGAAGCAGAAGTCGGTGGCTTTGAGCATCGCTAAGGCCGAATACATTGCAGCGAGTATGTCCTGTTGTGAAGCTGTTTGGTTGCGAAGGCTCTTCAGTGAGTTGTTTGGGCATGTGCTAGATACCACCGTTATCTTTTGTGATAACCAGAGTGGGATTCGTCTTTTTGAGAATCCAGTGTTCCACGATCGATCCAAGCATATTGATATCAGGTACCACTTTATCCAGGATATGGTAAAACGAGGCACCGTAAGGCTCGATTATATAGGAACTGATGAGCAGGTCGCAGATATTCTCACAAAGCCCCTGGGGAAGGTCAAGTTCCTAACCTTTCGTAAGAAGCTTGGAATCATGGAAAGACCCTATTCTGAGGGTCCTGTTTGAGTTGGACTATGAGCTCTGGGAGTTCCAGGGACTTGGGGATAGCTTCTTGGAGCTATAAGCACAAACCGAGCTAGGCTTGTTGAACCTTGTTGTGCTTCTACCCCACCGCTATGATATTGAGTTGGTTCACCTCTATTTGATCTGTGCCCCACATGCATCCTACCCATGGAGTTTCACACTCATGGGAAGTACCTCTCATTTGGCCACTGAGGTGGGAAATGTGGCTAGAGACCAATACCAAGATCGATGGACGCATCAGAGATTGTCGTACTCTCTATGTCTAGGATGGCACGTGTCCAACACCTTGATCTGGGATCAAGTATGATTAGGTTCCTACCTCTAAACTGACTTTGAGTCAGTAATCTAACTTTGGGTTAGTATGAGACTCTTTTTGAGTCCAAGAGAGGTTTTAACCTCTAAGCTGACTTTGGGATAGCTGAGTGTGATGTCTTTGTGACTCACTTTTTTGTTCTATTTAAGAATGAGAGCCAGCAAAGCAAGTTATGGCAGGATGATGCACGATGTTTGGTAAAAGTACGCGATGTTACTGATGGATGGCACTTGTGGACAGATGGAGTTCTCCCTAGTTGAGAGGGAGTGTTAATATTGGGAAACTAGGTCCAAACTCATGTTGCACTGCTCATATGATGATGGTCATCTTTGTGTTGGATTCCTCTTTCGGAGAGTGCAAGATTGATCTAAAGATCATCTTGTTTGGATGAGCAGAACATATATTTTGAATTTATTTTCCACACGTGCAAGGTCGGCCAGATTTGTAATGTAGGCTCACATGCCTAATAGATGTGTCACACACTCTCACTAATGGATATAAATTGGAGAGACTTGGGGGTCATTTGCTCATCAACTCATCACACATCTCTCATTGTGATCTGATCTGTTCGTTACCCTTTGGAGGCCTCTTCCCTAACACGTGTGGAGCTAGAGGAGTTGTTTTCTGCAGATCTATTTGGGGCTTGTTGCTACAATGTTGACCAGCATTTACCATGGTCAACCCTTGGTCGTTTGACCTCAAAACTCCGCCAAAATTTCAATTTTGAGAGGTCGTACTGTTGGGCACTAAAATCAAGGAAAACATAGCTGTTTGACCAAAGCCCTAATCTACAGCGTTGACTTTTTGTTGTTGTCATGCGTTGACTTTTCTGTGTTGACTTTGGGTTGACCAGCATTGACTTGTGATGAGCTGTCTTTGAGATCTGTGGGTGTGACACTTGAGGATTGGCTGACCGAGAAAGTCTTTGCTAGCTGAAGCATCCTATTGACTGTCGTAACGCACAATATCTCATATCTTTGATGGACAAAAGGAATTGTAAATCTGATCTATATTATTGGCTTGTCTTTTGTTGATCTATTATTGTGTTCTATCAGCATTTTACTTTCTTGCTTATGTGATTTCTATTTTGTATCAGGCCTCAGAAAGATTGAAGTAAAATTGCATCAAGCATAGAACACCATGGTTATCTAAATTTAACAATTCCCTTTAATATATTAACCTTATTTAAATAATCATTTAACTTAAAATAAAATATATTACACTTATAAAGTTGTTTCCCAATAATATATACTTTAACCTAATACTTCTTTTGCACCCTTCTTTATATTAAAAACCCTTTCACTTTATAAAAATATCTTTAAATATCAACCTTTTTATACTTTACAAAAAAAGTGGTCTTAATACCAATAAAGTATTCCCTTTTAATATAACCTAAAAGTTCAAATTTAAGAATTTGTTATGAAAAAGGGTCACTATACGGATGGGTTAGAAAATTAATGGAAATGTGAATCATGCAAACACGACTTTTGTAAAATATGTGAATTTGGACGAGTACAGTATGATGGAATAGAGTTTAATTGACTTTTATTGTGGTTGCGATGGCAGAGGTATGGCGGCAACATTCTAATGAAACAGGTGGTAGCAGCATTGCACAGGGCGGCGATGGCAATGCTGCTACAATTCGAATGGTAGAAGGACGGGGATCGATCCACAAGCTACGGATGGTTGGAGGTGGAATATGCAGTCAACAATGGGTCGGTGTTGCACAGGAAGAGGATCCAACAGTGATGGCATGAACGGATGGTGGCAGCAAAAGTGGCGGCTCAGCATTTGGGTGGTTGTCAGCGGCTGCATTATTTTTATTTTTATTTTATTTTATTTTTTTATATTTTTTCTAATATATATATATATATAGTTTATTTTATCTTTTATTTTTTTCTAATTTTTTTTTATCTTTTTCTTTTCTTGTCTTTTTTATAATTTTTTTAACGTTTTTCTCTTCTTCTTTTTAATTTTTTCCTATAATATTTTTTTAATGGCCAAGGGCATGATGACAAAATGGAAAATCTCCAAAATATTGTAGCGAAAGACTTCAATCACAATGGCAACAAAGTTGACGGAGAGTTGATGGCCAATGGCCAAATCAAATTGACTTTATGCAATGGTTGAGTGGCTAGGGGGTCGAACAACTCTAATACCATTGTAACAAACAAAGTTCGTACTTTGCAATATTCTTCAAAACACTTGGAATATGAAAACATCCAATGAGGATAGAAATATATATATTGAATAGTGTATAAAATAATTGATATGAGATTTTTACAAATGAAGCCCTGCTTATATATCTAGGCAAGTGCCCCTTCTTGAATGGTCATGTCATTAGAGACATGCCTCTTCTATACTAATCATTACTTAATTAGTCATTATTATGATTATTATTATTTATGTTTATATTATTTTTATATAAACTATATTCATATCACAAACATACCAATGTGATCCATAAAAGATGGAAACCACAACCTGTTACATGCCCTTCTAACAAAACCTATGAAAGCAATCAACTCAACCTCTTGCGGAAATTTCTCTTCTCCTACTCCCTACTTCATAAATAGAATTTGGTCTCCCTTTATAGAGTTCCATCTTCAACTACCTTCCAATAAAATATTATTTACAAACACCTACAGACTCTTTCTCCATATTTTCCACTATTAACTTGTGAAAATTTTGGAATATGGAATCCTACTGCAGCAACTGATAATATTTCTTCTATTTGTTGAATTGATTAAACAAATTATTTGCAGTTTCCTACAGAAAATATCGAAACATATACATTGCAGCCTTCACAAAACAAATACTTTGGAAAAAATAAATGTTGGAAAACTAGAGAAATTCCAACACGCATAAAGATATTGACACAGTTATTTTTGGACAATTGTCCCCGGAAAAACCCAATGCGAGAAAACCGATGCAATAGATGAGGGTTTCTTTATTAATCTTTAGCAATAATTCAAGTACAAGAATTCGAACAGCAAAACAGAGGAGAAATACTGAGAGAAATTTAGTGAGAAATTTCTCACTCTTCACGACAACTCTCTGACCCCGGGATGGACCTTTTGCCCATACGTTGGCATCTCTGCGTCACCTTTGTGCAGTGCACCAGTGAACTGCGTCTCTCCTCATGTTGTCTCTGCCTGAATTTGTCCTAAACTTCCCGAACCACTGTTGATACCCTCTCTCTCTCACCTGCAACTCACCCTCTGGCTCTATCTTCTCTTGTTGAACTTCAACAACCACTGAGAAAATTGAACTGCCTAGGCAACTAAATAATTGCTCTACTATATTCTCCAAGCTCCATCGAGTTTCTTCTTATAACCTCTCGTTGAGATATCAATGACCACGATTAAAACTTAATCGATGGCTAAGATTAACTAGAACTTGATCCATGCACTTTTCTAGAAGATTCGCACCTAACTTAATTGATACATTTTAATTAATCATATTTCCTAAGTTTAGACTTAGGAAATATTATAAAATTGATTAATTATTTTAATTAAGTCGTCTCTAGGTGGAATTTCCATAAATATTCCTGGGTATTGGAGAATATATATATTCTAGCCTCTCCACCAAATCTTGTGGCTAGAACACATTCGATGTTACAAAAACTAACACTCCCTCTTAGCGAGGAAAGTGTTCTAATGCTACAACTGCTACCACAACACACTATCTCTGCACCATCTCTTGTCACGTTGTTGATGTTTGGCTACTGCTGCCCACCAACTACTGTGTAACTCTGATATGTGTTGCATTTGTGTTGTTGACCCTGATGTACTGCGGCCAACTACTGCATCTGCACTACAACTCCCTCTCATTTGTTGTTGTTGCAACTAAGAATCCATTTGTTTCAGCTACTGAAACGGGTTCTCAAGCATATCCATATGTACCCTAAATTGGATGAACTTAGCTCTCCCTAGAGCTTTTGTGAGTATGTCTACTACCTGATCTCCTGTGGGAACATACTCTAGTTGGACTGCCCCATGCTAAATACAGTCTCTGATGAAATGATATTTGATATCAATGTGCTTCGACCTATCATGAAATACTGGATTCTCATAGAGTTTTATGCAACTCTGATTATCACACTAAACATTGGTCGCTCCCATCTTCTTCTTGAACAAACTCATGAGCAGCTTCCTAAGCAATATAGCTTTGCACGTAGCTGTGAACAAAACCATACGCTAAGTTCAATGCTACTGACTTTTGCTTCCTGCTGCACCAAGAAACCATCCCTGATCCAACACTGAAGCAGTACCCAGAGGTACTTTTCCTGTCCACTGAACTACCTCCCCAATCTGCATCTGTGAATCCGCATAATTTGACGTCATCTCCTCGAGTATATTTCAACCCATATCTGACTATTCCATGCACATATCTAAGAATGTGCCTAGTTGTTGCCCAATGCACCCTTTTCGGTTCCACCATGAACTGACTAAGGGTATTGACAGCAAAACAAATGTTTGGCCTAGTGTTAACCAGATACATAAGCTACCCAATGAGTTGTCTGTACAAGGTGGGGTCAACTTCCTTGTCCCATGATACATCTATTTTCTTCCAATTGGTGATCATGGGCATTGCCATGGGTCGGCAATCTTCAATTCTGAATCTCTTCAGAATATCTGTAGCTTATATCCCTTGCCCAAGGAAGATATCCCCATTCTTCTGCCATATTTCCAATCCTAGAAAATAGTGCATCAACCCCATATCCTTCATGTCGAATTCTACTTCAAGGTTCCCTTTGCAATCCTTTATGAGCCCTGATGATCCTGTCAAAAACATGTCATCCACATACAAAACCAGAATGAGAAGCTCATTCTCCACTATCAAATACTAGAGATTGGGATTTGCATCACTCTTGATGAATCCCAACTACTGCAAATAACTGTCAATCCGACCATACCATGCCCTGGGTGCCTGTATAGGGCTTTCTTCAACCTGCATACATGAGTATGCTTCTCATGAGTTTCAAAGCCTTCAGGTTGTTCTATATACACCTCTACTTCTATCACTGCATTCAAGAATGTTGTCTTGACGTCCATCTAGTGAATCTCCCATCCCATCTGTGATGTTAGGGATATAACGGATCTGGTAGAGGTATATCTCGAAATTGGGGCGAAGGTCTCCTCATAGTCTATCCCTTCCTTCTGAGCATACCCCTTTGCCACGAATCTAGCCTTGTACTTCTCCACACTGCCATATGCAGCGTACTTAATCTTGTAGATCCATCTCGAACCTACAACTAATCTGTCTTATGGTCTAGGCACTACCTCCCAAACATCATTTGTCATGATAGAAGTGTATTCTTCTACCATGGCATCCACCCACACCTAATCTTGTGCGGCTTCCTGAAAGCTGGAGGGTTCTGCAACCTGAGCTACCAAAGCTTGATATTTGTTAGGCTACATGCATTGTCTTTTGTCTGTCCTACAAGCTCCAACAAACTCCTTTGCCTTCCTCAGGGTCTGACGCACTTCCCTACTGGCTCTTCCACTAGTGGTGGGAGGTTCCATCAAAGTAGACAAGGAGGGTACACGCAAGTCAATGATCTGCAAAGTACCGTGGGCAAACTTTTTCTGCCAACTTCTGATGGGTCATCAAAATGTTCAGCCAAAGCTTGGGTGGAGAAGCTGAACATCTATTTCCAGCTTAACTAGATGACAGAGGTAGAGGCCATCAAGGTGGTTGCATTGCACCTAGAGGGAGAAGCCCATGAATGGTGGTTTCATGAGGTGACCACGCTGGGTCACTCAGGAGTGACAGCATATGATGATTTTACCAGGAGGGTGTTGGAGAGATTCGATCGAAAGGAACCAGATGAGCATTTGTAGAGCTGACTAAGCTCAAACAGTCAGGAAACCCAGAGACCTACCTTTCAGAATTCCTAAGACTCTCGATGATGGTTCTAGATTTGTCGGAACCAAGGAGGATTTACATGTTCATAAACTGTCTGGCAGAGCCTTTGCGTGGGCTAGTGAGGTCTACTTGGACCACTACGCTGCAGGACGCAGTTGGGAGGACTAAAGATCTACAGGATGCACTACCTAGGACGAAGGCCCCCCATACCCAATAGACCGGCTTTCCAGCAGAGAGGGAGGGACATGAGAGCTCCACCCCCGAGAGAGAACCAGGGCCGAGGGCCATTGGATGATGAGACTCGGAGGGATTTGAGGCGGAAGAAGCTTTGCTTCACCTGCCAGGAGTCATGGGCACCAGGTCACAGGTGTGCCAGAGGGAAGGAACACGACATTGAGGTTTTCTCCAACAGTGAGGAAGAAGAGGACACCTTCTTTGATATGGGTGGAGATACCAGCATAGGAGCACTAGGGGAGAACCCTCCACCACCACCTCCTCTTGCAGCAGGAGGATCAGCGTTTGCACCTACCGGAGGGGTCCTTGCATCTTTGCTAGGGGTACCCAAGTACCTAACACTGAGGGTCCGGGGGACAGTCCAGGGGCAGCGTGTCTTGGTGCTAGTAGACAATGGGGCTACGCACAACTTCATTGATGCCCAGATGGTGCAAAAAAGGGGCATACAGATGGAAAGCTTTGATGGGTTTTATGTGCTAATTCCGGGGACCAAAACCTTGCAGTGCATGCGTTATGCCCCAACATTGACGGTGAACATGGGGACCTACTCATTGACAAACCATTTTTTGTGGTCGATAATCTGGACACCAACATGGTGTTGGGTGTTCAGTGGCTCATGAACCTTGGTAGAGTCACTATTGATTGGCAAACACTGGAGATGGAGTTTGTGGATAAGAAGAGTGGGAAACAAGTGATGCTCAGGGGCATGCATACATATCCCCCTCAAACAGTTTTTGAGCACAGAATGGAGGCAAACTTCAGGCAGGGAAACATAGAGTGGGCAATTGAGCTGAGGATCTCAGATACAGGTGTTTCCGGCCATCCCACGCACCCCAATATCCAGACCCTCCTAGACCGTTACTCTATGGTTTTTGTGGATATCCCACCACGGCAGTCGCCTGACAGGGGATTTGAGCACACTATCGAGTTGGAGCACGGCATTCAAGCCATGATCACCAACCCCCCTACAAGCATCCCAAGGCCTATAGGGACGAGATTGAGAGAGCTATCCATGAGCTCCTAGCATTGGGGCACAACAGGCCTAGCACAAGTCCTTTCGCTTCTTCAGTGGTTCTAGTGAAGAAGAAGGATAGGACGTTGCGGATGTGCGTAGACTATAGGTCCCTGAACAAAAAGACTATGAAGAACCGCTACCCTATCCCCAGGATCAATGAGTTGATGGATGAGCTGAGGTGAGCGAAGTTCTTCTCCAAGATTGATCTAAGGTCAAGGTACCATCAGATCTGGGTGAGGGACAAGGATGTCCACAAGACTGCGTTTCGATGTCATTATGGCCACTTCGAGTTCTTGGTAATGCCCTTCGGGCTTGTTGACCACTGGAGTGGCACCTGATGATAATGTGAAGACTCCATGCCCAAGGATGAACCAGAAGACACTTGTGCCAGTAGATATCATCAGATATCATCATGTTCAACAGAGTTTTTAAACTCTACTTCTTCTTCTCATCATTTTCTTCTTCAGTCTTCAGATTCCGCAGCCCTTCGGGGATATTGTATAAATGTCACTAGCATGATGAATAAAGCCATGTAACAGGCCTAGGATGTTGGGACTCGATCAACAAGCGAGTACACCTTGGAGTGTTTTTTTTACTTGGTTAATTATTCCTTCTTTTTAGCGGCGAATAATTTTCTGGGTTTTTTCACTCATTGCATTACCCCAAAGCCGGGGTGACGGCTTGAAGGTTGAGCCCCTAACGCATCTTAGTGTCTAGAGTCGATGTATATTACCATGCTAGGTCATCTCTGAAATTTCGCGGAATTTGACTAAGTCTAAGTAGGATTTTTTAATAATTAAAAATTTCCCGCAAAATGAGATTTTTTAATTATTTTCTATGTAATGATGTAAATAAGTGGTCTTCGGAAATGTCTGGGGCGTGTGACCAGTCGAAATTCATCCTCAGAGACCCAGCATTATCCTAGGACCCACTTTGAGGGTCAAAAAACGACTTATGGTCCCTCAAAAGCCGATTTTCCTAATGCCAGTGGAAAAAATGAGAAAAAATTCAAAAAAATTCATAAGTGGAAAAATTTGAAAAATTTTCTGAAGTTAAAATAAGTCAAAATTTGACATGGGAATTATGTGGAGAGGTAAAGGGTGATGTGGCACCTATGTGGGTCCCACCACATAAGGTGTAGCAGGCTGAAGTCAACATTCCAAATCAGCAAGTCAAAGGAACACATGAGATATACGTAGGGCTGAAAATTCACTTTGGATTTAATTTGAACATAGTGGAATTAAAGTGCAAGGCATATTATAAAGTTGAAATTTTAATAAAGTTAGTGGGGGACAAAAAGTGTGACATGGCAGCCACATGGGAGCTCAACTTAGCCAAACGGATCATCCACAAAAAGGGTTAAAAATCAGTTTACGTATTTGTAAAAGGAAAGTGGGGACAAGACATCCACATGGGACAGACCTTGTCTCCCACTTGTTCCCCACTAAACTCCACTTATTTGGCTGTCCATTGAGAAGGTATGCAGCTGATTTTGATAGCAGATTTCGTTGGGATAGTGCTGACACATGGGACAGAAGCTTGTCCCCTATTCATTAAACAATTTGCAGTTAACTCCACTAAGATGATACGCTGCCCAAACACTCAGCCAGTCTTCAAGACCACCTACAGCAGTCTACTCCAGCATGTACACAGCGATTAGAGGAAGGAAATCAGCGTATGTCCATGCTGCCAACAAGCACGCACAGCAGATTTTTGGTGGCTGATATGTCAAAGATATTTCCAGATTTGATGGGATATTGCTCCCACTTACTTCCACTCTTCTCACACATGTTTCTCAAAGAGCATACGTACAAGAGATTTGAGGATATTTGATGAACAATAATGGTGTAACTGTTAAATTTGGACAACTAGGTCCAAACTCCATATTAAGATGCTCAGATTAAGAGGCTAATATTTTTGTTGGATTCCTCTTTGTGAGAGGTGTAAAATCCATATAAAATATGTCTTAATCCGATGAGCAGAACTTATATTTTGAATTTATTATTTTATATGTGCAAGGTCGGCCAGTTTTGTAATGTAGGCTCGCATGCCCAACAGATGTGTCACACACCCTCATGATGGATATATATACAGGAAAAGTTGGAGAGATTTTCATCATCATCACAACTCACATCTTCCTCTCTCATCAAGGAGTACGAGCTACCAAGAAGGACGAATTTAATCCACACGTGTGAAGGACGAAGAGGACAAACTGTACGGTCAAGCTGAAGTACGGATTTGCTGCTGCTAGGGTTTCGCAGAAACTTTGACCAGCGTTGACTTTGGTCAACGCTTGGTCCAAACAAGCTGAAAATTGGTGGAAGGTTCGATTTATGAAGGCCGTACTACCCGGCACAAAAATCGAGGTCAAAGAGTTGACCGTTTTGCTGCTGCGTTGACTTTTAGCTTGCTGCCCCTGCGTTGACTTTTCAGGACAGCGTTGACTTTTGCAGAGTTGACTTGGGTTGACTCATCTACTGATTGGAGGGTTGTTGTGACACATGCTGGGCTGGCTGACCAAAGGAGACTTTGCTGGTTGAAGCATCCCGTTGACCGCCGAAACGAATACACACATTTTTCCTGTTTCTGATTTGTCTTCTGTAAGATCTACTTATATGTTCTATCTGCATTTTGCTTACCTACTTGTATGATTGCTGAAATAAAAGTGAAATTGCTTCTAGCATAGAACATCTACAAAACCAACACATGGTATCAGAGCTGAGGTGAAGACAAACTCAATCTATAGCAATCATCATCGAAGGAAATGGGTTCCACTAGTCTTGAATTCAAGGAGAATGACAAGCTGACTGGAAGTGATGACTTCCATCCCTGGAAGATGATATTAGATCTCAAATTAGAAGATCATGATCTCTTGGATCATGTGAAAGGAAGGATTCAAGAACCTCCATCCAATGCCTCTGCTGCTGTTAGAAACAAGTATAAGAAGGGAGAAATCAAAGCAAAGCTGCTGATCAGGGAATCCATAAATAAGAGTCCGGTTGCCTACATATCTGAACTAGGCACATCCAAGGAGATGTATGACAAATTGATACTTATGTTTCAAGTAAACAATGTGAACCAAGTGCTATTCCTCAAGAACAAGTTGAAGAATATGAAGAAGGGCCGAGATGAATCTGTTCAAACTTTCTTTCCGAAGTTGACCGAAACCAGGAACAATCTGCTAGCTATTGGGGAGATAATAGCTGATCGTGAGATGGTTCTCACCGCACTTGGAGGACTTCCATATGAATGGCAAGTATTCACAACTACTATCCTCAACAATAATACCATTCTTAACTTTGATGAGCTTCTGTCAAGATGTATGCAAGAAGAAACAAGGATGAAGGAATTTGATAATGAAAGAAATGCTGCCTATGGTGCTCATTCCCGAAAGAAGAACTCTGGTGGTTCTAAGGACAAAAGAAGGACAAAGACTCAAGAGAAGAAGGGTAATTGTTTCACCTGCCATAGGCCTGGACACTATGCTAGAGAATGCCCCTTCAAGGAGGATTCTCCCGATAGTGACGATAACAACAACAACCGAAGGAATGGGAATCAAAGAAATGACAAATCCAAAGGAAAGAGGAAGGCTCACTTTGGAGGAAACAATCAACCTTCTAAGAGGTCCAGAAATTCCAGGTATGAGGAGTCTAATGTTGTTGATAAAAGAAATGAGTATATTCTGGTATCTGCTCTCTCAGCTGCATCTCTGCTCGACACGATGGATGTCTGGCTAATTGATAGTGGTGCCTCAAGACATATCACCGGATTCAAGGAAGCACTTTCTGACATGGTTGAAAGGGATACTAATCTAGAAATTATTCTTGGGGATAATGCCACTTATCCTGTGAAAGGGACCGGGACTATGACCCTCCTCTTGTCCCAAGGACAAGTCCTCCGTTTGCAAGATGTACTCTATGTACCCAAATTGAAGAAGAATCTTGTGTCTGTATCTGCCATGGAAGACAAAGGATTCAACATTACTTTCTCTAATGGAAAGGTGCTCATGTGGAAGAAGAGCTTCAAGGAAGCTATCTCAATTGGTTCTAGGGTTGGTACACTCTATCAGGTTGGAGGGAGTCCGTTGGGAGCTATGACTTGTGATACTATCTGACAAACCGAACTATGGCACCGAAGATTTGGAAAGCCCTTCCCGAAGCAAGGAAGGTGTATGTAAGGGCTGTGCTGAAGAATATAACATAACAAGGGGACCTTTTTCCCTCAAAGTGTCACAAAGACATCTGAGATATTGCAATTGGTCCATTCTGATCTTTCTGGTATGTTGCCTGTAACATCCCTGGGGGGATGTTCTTACTATATGACATTTACTGATGACCAGGGTCTACCAAAGTTTCTGTGGGGAGAAGCTGCAAATACTGCTGTGTACATTCAAAACCGATGCCCTCATTCCGCTCTGGACTCCAAAACTCCCGAAGAGGTTTTCTCTGGTAAGAAACCTGATGTCTCACATTTTAGAATTTTTGGATGTCCTGTCTATTTTCATGTGCCGAAAGAAAAGAGAAGTAAGCCGGATGCTACTGGGAAGAAAGGAATGTTTGTGGGCTACAGTGAGACTTCTAAGGCATATAGAGTCTATGTACCTGGTCAAAGGGAAGTAGAGATAAGCCGTGTAGATACCAAGGGTATCTAGCTGCCATGAATACTATTGTACAATCTGTACCTGGATCTTTTGAGGAAGCCATCAAGCATCAAGTCTGGAAGGATGCTATGCATGAAGAATATGAGTCTATTATGAAGAATGATGTCTGGGATGTGGTCCCGAGACCGAAGGACAAATCTGTTGTCACTGCGGAATGACTCTACAAAATCAAACATGGATCTGATGGGAGTGCTGAAAAGTTTAAGGCAAGGTTTGTTGCTCGTGGCTTCTCTCAAAAGGAAGGAATTGACTATGACGATATATTTGCACCTGTGGCACGATATACCACCATCCAATCAATCATAGCCCTTGCTGCTACGCAAGGATGGAGTCTTCATCAGATGGATGTCCAGACCGCTTTTCTGCATGGTGCAATAAAGGAAGAGGTGTATGTGGAACAACCTCTGAGATTTGAAGTTCAAGATCAAGACACTTATGTCTGCAGGTTGAAGAAAGCCCTATATGGGTTAAAGCAAGCACCCAGAGCTTGGTACGAAAGGATGGATAGTTACTTGATGAAGTTGGGCTTCACTCGAAGTAATGCTGATCCGAACCTATACTTCAAGGTTGTGAAAGAGAAGCCTCTCATTCTAGTACTATATGTGGATGACCTCTTCCTGACTAGTGATGACCCTCTCATTCATCAATGTAAGAGGGAGCTTGCTGCTGAATTCGAGATGAAGGACCTAGGACTGATGCACTATTTCCTAGGCCTGGAGGTCTGGCAGAGACCTGGAGAGATTTTCCTTTCTCAAGGAAAATATATTGTGAAGCTTCTGGAAAGTTCTGGTATGATGGACTGTAAGTCCATGGAACTCAACTTTAAGAAGTTGAGGAGCAACGTTGCTGGGCCCGTCCTACTGAGTATCGTGAACTCATAAGGACCCTGATGTTCTCAATGAACACTTGTTCAAACATATGCTGTGCAGTGAACACTTTGAGTCAACACATGGTTGATCATAACATTCACTGGGTTGGTGCCAAGAAACTCTTGAGATATCTCTGAGGCACGACAGACCATGGGCTGAGATACACTGTCAGGAGTATGACACTCCGTGGATATACTGATGCCGATTGGGCTGGCAGTGTGGTGGATCGCAAGAGCACATTTGGATGCTACTTCACATGAAGATCTGCTTCGGGCAGGAATCTAAAGTCGGCAGTCTTGAGCACCGCTGAGGCCAAATACATTGTAACATGTATGGCCTGTTGTGAAGTCACTTGGTTGCGAAAGCTCCTTGAGAGCTGTTCGAGCATGTGCTAGATGCCACCGTTATCCTTTGTGATAACCATAGGGGGATTCATTTGTCATAGAATCCTGGGTTCCACGATTGATCCAAGCATGTTGATGGCTGGTACCACTTTATCTGGGATATGGTACAGCGAGGCGCCGTAAGGCTCGATCATATAGGAACTGATGAGCAGGTCGCGGATATTCTCACAATGCCCTTGGGGAAGGTCATGTTCCTAACCTTCCGTGAGAATCTTGGTGTCGTGGAAAGACCCTATGATGTGGGTCCTGTTGGACGATGAGCTCTGGGAGCTCTGGGGGGCTTTGGGGAGAGCTTCTTGGAGCTATGGGCAACCACAAGGCTAGGCTTGCCAACCTTGGTGGTGTGCTTGGATCCCACCGTTGTGATTTTGAGTTGGTTCACCTCTCATTTTCTGTGCCCCGTATGCATCCTACCCATTGAGTTCAGGGCTCATGGGAAGTACCTCTCATTTGGCCAATGAGGTGTGGAGAAGTTAGAGACTATTAGCAAAGACTGATGGACGCATCAGAGATTGCCGTACTCTCTATCTAGGATGGCACGGTCCAACCACTTGATCTGGGATCAAGATTTGTGAGGTCCGGGACCTCTGGACTGACTATGTCAGTCGGGGGATGATGTCTTTGTGACTGATCCACTTCTGTTCTGAAATAAAGAAGCCAGCAAAGCAAGTTTCGGCGGGATGACGCACGATGTTGATTGCACTAATAGATGGAGTTCTCCCTAGTTGAGAGGGAGTGTTAAATTTGGACAACTAGGTCCAAACTCCATATTAAGATGCTCAGATTAAGAGGCTAATATTTTTGTTGGATTCCTCTTTGTGAGAGGTGTAAAATTCATATAAAATATGTCTTAATCCGATGAGCAGAACTTATATTTTGAATTTATTATTTTCAATAAATTATATGTGCAAGGTCGGCCAGTTTTGTAATGTAGGCTCGGATGCCCAACAGATGTGTCACACACCCTCATGATGGATATATATACAGGAAAAGTTGGAGAGATTTTGATCATCATCACAACTCACATCTTCCTCTCTCATCAAGGAGTACGAGCTACCAAGAAGGACGAGTTTAATCCACACGTGTGAAGGACGAAGAGGACAAACTGTACGGTCAAGCTGAAGTACGGATTTGCTGCTGCTAGGGTTTCGCAGAAACTTTGACCAGCGTTGACTTTGGTCAACGCTTGGTCCAAACAAGCCGAAAACTTGTGGAAGGTTCGATTTATGAAGGCCGTACTACCTGGCACAAAAATCGAGGTCAAAGGGTTGACCGTTTTGCTGCTGCGTTGACTTTTAGCTTGCTGCCCCTGCGTTGACTTTTGCAGAGTTGACTTGGGTTGACTCATCTACTGATTGGAGGGTTGTTGTGACACATGCTGGGCTGGCTGACCAAAGGAGACTTTGCTGGTTGAAGCATCCTGTTGACCGCCGAAACGAACACACACATTTTTCCTGTTTCTGATTTGTCTTCTGTAAGATCTACTTATATGTTCTATCTGCATTTTGCTTACCTACTTGTATGATTGCTGAAAGAAAAGTGAAATTGCTACTAGCATAGAACATCTACAAATGGCTGATATGACTGATGAAAACTGATGTCTAATGCTGAAAGTGGCAGTGAGTTTCGTTTTTTTGCATAGGGATTATCTCCCTTCTCCACTTGTCATTTGATTTTTCATTGGGATTTTCTCCCACAGTTCTATTTAAATGAGCCTTGGGCTCTCATTGTAAGGGTGGTTTTTTGAAGCTTGGGCTTATTGTTACTATGCCGAAATTGTTATTGAGCTGAATAAAGAAAAGTCTTTGGGGTTACTAGCTTCTCTTGTGGTGCATTCTTTGGTTGATGAGGTATACTTGTTTCATTTGATATTGTTATTTATCGCAATCTAGTTGTTTTTCTTTGCATTTGCTTGAAGGCACTATTGTCTAGGGAGGGGAGATTTGTAGCTATCTCAGATCTCCTTTGGACTTGGTATGTTTTGTGCTCTTGTTGTAGCTTGTTATTTTCGATGAAATGACAAGCTCAACGTGGCTTCTATATGCCAAGTTTCTTTTGCACTAACAATTGGTTTGCAGAAATTTGTGTGTTCAAAGGACAGGTTGCCAAGTCCATTGGAGTGTGAAGACTTCTTCGATTCAAATAAGTCAGCTCCAAGGATATCAGAGGTCTCACAAGTTGTTCAAGCCAACAATCTCATAAGACATCAAGAGATTTATCTAAAAGGGGGTTTCATGAGCCTTTTGCTTCTATTCCATCTCTAAAAAAAAAATTTCATATATTTCTTCTCTCATTTGTGCACATATCTATTTTATCTAGCATTTGAGGCTAAGTTGTTGGATTTAAATCCTAATTCTCACTCACTAAATCAACTCTTTCAAGCTGATCTTAGTGAGGGAATTTGTAATATAAAGTGTATTTTATACTTGCATTGAGTTTCTAACTTTTTCCTTTGCATGCATGTGATTTCCTCTCACATATTTCAGCATTTCTTTGGCATGCTAACTCTTTTGCTTGTTTGCCTATAGGTGTTTTTGGAAGCAATCTAAATTTGAAGAAAGGGAGCTAAAGCATAGGCTAAGGAACACTCTTCCGTTTGGAACCTCAAATCCAAGTTCCGCCTTATCACTTCACCTCTACTTCTAAAGCCTCATTCTTTTGAGGAATTGTAACCGCCATTCACCTCAAGGCTTTAAGCCTTTACTTTGTAAACATCTCACAAGTAGATTTTTTTTTTAACCTTACGCTTGTAACTTTGGGAAAGAGCAAATTTAAAACGCATATTGTAAGCTCTTCCCAATCCCCTCATTTCTATAAGAGGGCCTCATTTTCATTAATAAAGAGCTAACTGTTCTTGAGGGAGCTTGGGAAGTTTCTCCCATGGTATCTCACCTACTCATTTAGAGGGAGGAAATCTTCTTGAGTGGGTAACTTTCTTTTGCTTAGTTTTTCTTTTAATTTTCTCAAACTAAATCACTTGCAAACTCATTTCCATATCATTTAGGCATTTCACTTTGCATGCTAGACTTGTGTCTCTAAAAATTAACCTCCAACTTAAGTTGGTTGTATAGACATTAGGGACCCTCCACCCCTATGGACTCCTCATTGTGAGATCCGAATTTCGGGCGAGGGTGAGGTCTGGGGACAGGAGTTCAATTGTAACATTGCTTTAGAACTAATTAATAAAATAAACCAAGAGCACTATCTCATCACATTTACATTGCAAAGTTCCCAAATTTTCTTTTTCCATGTTGACGGTCTAAAGATTCACGTGCAAATATTATCTCAAGAAGCACTTTGATGCAAGCATTTTTAAATTCCTTAAATTTTGCAACAAGTTTAATTCTATGGTACTTGGAAATTTGCTTCTACATACAATTTCAGTGCATGTTGTCATTTTAATGATCATTATGCTGATGGATAATTGATATATCTCGTTTCATTGGCAAATACCCTTATTTGGTGTTGCAAATTTAATTGCATATTGTGATCTTGGTCTAACACTTCCTTTGTGAGATTATTGTCATTATATCTTGAATTTCATTTTTGAGCAAGCATTTGTTATCTACTTTAAAGCACTGGTCTATATTTTGAACACGTCATTGAATATTGCTCATATACTTATATGCTTGTTTACATATTGGAAATCGAGTCATCTTTGATAAGTAATTCCTTCTAATCAATTCTCCTAGAAATCTAACATCTTTAACTTAGTTTTCCTTTAGGGACCACCCCCCTTAGCTAACCTAGGAGATAGCTTAAACGGAGAGAGTTGGGAATAGGTGACAACCCCTTCTCTGAGTTCCTTGCCACCAACCACACCTGTGGGGTTGAAGGCTTTTCCCACTAACTGTAGGTAGGTGTAGGCGGCAAGCGATTAACATTTTTTGGCGCCGTTGCCGGGGACAAGTCTTCTTGTGCCTGGGAAAACGACTAATTTTTAGTTTTGGCATATTTGAATTTTAGATTTAGATTCTTGCTCAAGTGGCGACTCCACTCAATCCTAATTTTGCAAGAGTCTCTACTAGGAGAAATTCAAGTGGTCTAGTTAGCCCCTCTCTTGAGCCTGAAAGGGTTTTTAGAGAGAGGTTAAATAGACTTTCTCATAATAGAGCTCTTGCTGTTCTTGGGCAAGAGGCTGTTTCTGACATTCATTTGTTGTTTCAAGGACAAGTTGAGCCTAACATCATGAATGATCTTTTTGCTCCTTGTAACTTTACTAACATTAATGGCTATCCTCACAATATCCCTGACAAGGCTATTGAAAGGTTGCCTTCTTTTCAAGGTAACAATGCCATTAGCGTTGCATCACATGTGAAGAACTTTAATGTTTGCATCTTTAAGTGGTGTAATGTTGCTAACTATGAGGATGTAAAGATGAGGCTTTTCGTTCTCTCTTTGGAAGAGGATGCTCTTGATTGGTTCACTGAGCAACCTGCTAACTCGTATGATTCTTTACAAGCGATTGCTAATGCTTTCATGGGAAAGTATGGAGAGAGAAGAGAGAATAGTCATTTGATCAATGCCATTATCACCATGAAGAAGAATGAGAATGAAACCATGGAGGAGTTTAACAAGAGATTCAATGAATTGGTTAAAAGCATGCCTACTACTGTTAAACCTCCTGATGAATTTCTCTTATGTTCCTATCTAGATTCTTTTGGTGTTGACACTGCTTATGAGTTGAGAAGAAAGGAGCCTACAACTTTGGGTGTAGCACAAACTGAAGCCTTGAAAATGGAGAGGGCCAGAAAGCAATCAGGAAAATCTGAGATTCCTGGTTTCACTAGAGGGCCATCGAAATCGAATGATTCCAAAGGCAAGGCCAAGGAAGAGGCTACCCATGATCCTATTAAGGAATTAACTCAACTTATCAAGAGCATGGAAGCAAATCACACTAAAGAAATGCATGCCATGCAAAGTAGATTGGTGGCCATGGAAAGATCGCAAGTGCAAAGATTCCAACCTAGGCCAAATAATGGATGGCAAAAGAATAAAGGCCCTCAACAAGATTATAGGCCTCCAAATCCATTGGAATCCACCAACATGGTAGATCAGATTCCCCCTTTTTGTAGGCCATGTAATGAGTTCCATGAAGAAGCCACATGCCCATATGTAAAGAGAATTATGGAAGATAGCATGTTGGGAGAAGAACATGTAGGAACTAGTGGTCAAATCAATATGTTCTCCATGGAAGATCAAATATATACCATTGAAAGTAATCAAGAGATTGACCATAGTCCTAATAATCTTGGGGTTGACAATATGATTGCAAATTTTGACAAAGTCACTAAGATTTTTGGGGAAAAGCCTACATCTGGACAAATTCTTGCTATGGCAAAGCACAAAGGGATGACTTATCAGAGAAGGGACATTCAAGACCAGAATAATCGCAGAAATTTTTCTCCTCCTACTTCAGAATTAAATTTTGACTTGGGCAATTGGGTGAATAATGCAAAGGTTTCTATCCCAGTGACAGAGCTTTTAAAGATACCATCTCAAAGGGCCAAGTTACTAAGTGCAATTGAAGTTACTCAAAGGGAAGAAAAGCCTAATAATGAACCAGAAGATGAAGAAATTGTATTGAAAAGTATGAATTGTTATGTGGGGAACGAAGATCATCTGCCTTTTTATGTTTCTTTGATAGTGAATGATCGTCTTTTACACAATTGCATGCTTGATTCAGGGGCTTCATCAAATGTCATGACCAAGAAAGTCATGGAGCAACTGAATTTAAGGGTATCTAGGCCCTATCACAACATATGTTCAATGGATTCTAAAAGAATTGAAGTGTGTGGGATAATTAAAGATTTACAGGTTTTCCTAGCTGCATACCCAAACAGAATAATGACTATGGATATTGTTGTGATAGATGTTCCCGATTCATGGGGAATGCTCCTATCAAGAAAATGGGCATCAGATTTAGGTGGTAGCCTTCAAATGGATTTATCATATGCCACCATCCCCATGCCAGATAATAACTTTGTTAGACTTGATCGGGAGTTAGAGAAAAGATATCATGTTGAGGATCCAAGGAGACCCAACAATGAGATTATCTATAGATCATGCCAGACAGGGAGTGATGTTGTGTTGACAAATTTTCTTCCCCCCTTAACAGAACGTATTCAAAATGAAGAGATTAGGCATAGCTCAAAAGGCCTGGGTACTTCAAATCTTCCATCAGAGCATTTTCAAGACACAGTTGTAGGATTAACAGTAATTGCATCATCATCGCCATCCCAACTAACCAAGAAGAAAAGAAAAAAACGAAAAAAGAAAAATGATATAAAAAATGAATCACCAATTTTGAGCAGGATCAAACCTCAACGCATCAAAAGTCGAGAAAGGAAAAGGAAGAGGTTTGGTGTATTTGATGGCCACAAACAGGTTAACAGTGGGGCAAGTCATAGTCCTAAGATAGTTAGAATTGGCCAAGGCACATCAGAGAAAGAGCCTATGGATTTGCCTGTGAGTAGGCAGGTTCTCAAGATGGATTTCACCGAAGACATTTAATGCCATAGGGCATCTTTTTGTATCGTATTTCTAACCTTATCCCTTGTAAATTTTGTTTAAGAAGTTTTATTTCATGAATAAATTGTTATTTATGTTTCCTAGAATAAATTTCCATTTCTGTACTGGATTTTATTTGATGTTATTTTGAATGGATACTGCTAATATATATCTTTGGTCGGTGGATGCAGATTCCAGGTTCTTGCACACTATCACTTCATATCTAGCATGCATCCCCATATGGAGCCAAATGTTGACCACTGGAGTGGCCCCTGATGATAATGTGAAGACTCCATGCCCAAGGATGAACCAAAAGACATTTGTACCATCAGATATCATCATGTTCAACAGAGTTTTTAAACTCTACTTCTTCTTCTCATCATTTTCTTCTTCAGTCTTCAGATTCCGCAGCCCTGCGGGGATATTGTATAAATGTCACTAGCATGATGAATAAAGCCATGTAACAGGCCTAGGATGTCGGGACTCGATCAGCAAGTGAGTACACCTTGGAGTGTTTTTTTTACTTGGTTAATTATTCCTTCTTTTCAGCGGCGAATAATTTTCTAGGTTTTTTCACTCATTGCATTACCCCAAAGCCGGGGTGACAGCTTGAAGGTTGAGCCCCTAACACATCTTAGTGTCTAGAGTCAATGTATTACCATAATTACCATAGGTCATCTCAAATTTAATGTGACTAAGTCTAAGAGATTTTTTAATTAAAAATTTCCCGTGTTCAGGATTTTTAATTATTTTCACAATGATGGGAAATAAGGGTCTGGAAATGTCTGTGACCACGAAATTCATCCTCGTATAATCTAAAGATTATCCTAGACCACTTTTTGAGGGTCAAAAAAACCACTTATGTCTCTTCAAAAGTCGAGCTTTCTAATGCCATGAAAATGAGAAAACTAGAAAAATTCATAAATCGAAAATTCTGAAAAATTTTCCTAAGTTAAATAAGTCAAAATTTGACATGGGAATTCAGGTGGAGAGGTAGGCAGGAGGGCCTATGGGGGTCCCACCACATAAGGTGAAAAGTTAGTGTCAACATTCCAATAAGTCAAATTTTGACATGGCAATCATGTGGAGAGGTAAAGGATGGTGTGGCAGCCATGTGGGGCCCACCACATAAGGTACAACAAGTCAAAATTAAAATTCCAAGTCAACTAACACAAGATGGCCCACGAATTGCAAAGTACGTACAAGTAAATGTTTGAAATGACTTTGATTTAATTCAAATCAGATGTTATTAAACTCTAAAGTGAAAAGTTCAAAAAAGAATTGAGGGGACCCACTTCAAACCATACGTATAACCCAACAAAAGGAATTATGCACATGCCTTAAGTGATGTTCATGCTGGCCCACTCAGAAATTCACGCAGTTGTCCAAGGAAAATCAACACTTGATTTTAAATTTATTTAATGAGATCTAACTTGAGGGAATCGTGGAGAATGTCTCCACTAATGTAGAGTTCCCTTACCACTTGTACGCTGCCCCTTCAACAACATCTATGCACAACAGCTTTCCGTCTACGCTGGCAGCCACACAGAGATAATACGCAGTTGTCTTTTAATGGAGAATTTATCACAGCAATCAAGCAAATATTTTGAGGGAGTTTGTCTCCCATTTATTTCAGTCGTATATGCACTTGGTGAGTGGCTCTCACACTAATCAACAGTTAAGGAATACGCACACGAAGAGGAAACATTACGCTGCCCATTTTTTATGCCACCTACAGCGAGTTGAAATTACACTTGGGCAGTGTGATTTGGTTTAGAGATTGACCTCACACAGTTGAAGATTTGTTAGAACATTGGGATCATCTCTCTTTGGCCACTTGTCATGAAGTTCCTCATTGAGATCTTCTCTAGTTTTTGTATAAATTGAGCCTTGGGCTCTCATTGTAAGGATGGTTTTTTGAAGCTTGTGCTTATTGTTACTATGCCGAAATTGTTATTGAGCTGAATAAAGGAAAGTCTTTGGGGTTATTAGCTTCTCTTGTGGTGCATTCTTTGGTTGATGAGGTATACTTGTTTCATTTGATGTTGTTATTTATTGCAATCTAGTTGGTTTTTTCTTTGCATTTGCCTGAAGGCACTATTGTCTAGGGAGGGGAGATTTGTAGCTATCTCAGATCTCCTTTGGACTTGGTATGTTTTGTGCTCTTGTTGTAGCTTGTTATTTTCGATGAAATGACAAGCTCAACGTGGCCTCTATATGCCAGTTTCTTTTGCACTAACAATTGGTTTGCAGAAATTTGTGTGTTCAAAGGACAGGTTGCCAAGTCCATTGGAGTGTGAAGACTTCTTCGGTTGGAATAAGTCAGCTCCAAGGATATCAGAGGTCTCACAAGTTGTTCAAGCCAACATCTCATAAGACATCAAGAGATTTATTTAAAAGGGGGTTTCATGAGCCTTTTGCTTCTATTCCATCTCTAAAAAAAAATTCATATATTTCTTCTCTCATTTGTGCGCATATCTATTTTATCTAGCATTTGAGGCTAAGTTATTGGGTTTAAATCCTAATTCTCACTCACTAAATCAACTCTTTCAAGCTGTTCTTAGTGAGGGAATTTGTAACATAAAGTGTATTTTATATTGCATTGAGTTTCTAACTATTTCTTTGGCATTCTAACTCTTTTGCTTGTTTGCCTATAGGTGTGCTTGGAAGCAATCTAAGTTTTGAAGAAAGGGAGCTAAAGCTTAGGCTAAGGAACACTCTTCCGTTTGGAAACTCAAATCCAAGTTCCGCCTTATCACTTCACCTCTACTTCTAAAGCCTCATTCTTTTGAGGAATTGTAACCGCCATTCACCTCAAGGCTTTAAGCCTTTACTTTGTAAACATCTCACAAGTAGATTTTTTTTTTTTTCTAACCTTACGCTTGTAACTTTGGGAAAGAGCAAATTTAAAACGCATATTGTAAGCTCTTCCCAATCCCCTCATTTCTATAAGAGGGCCTCATTTTCATTAATAAAGAGCTAACTATTCTTGAGGGAGCTTGGGAAGTTTTTCCCATGGTATCTCACCTACTCATTTAGAGGGAGGAAATCTTCTTGAGTGGGTAACTTTCTTTTGCTTAGTTTTTCTTTTAATTTTCTCAAACTAAATCACTTGCAAACTCATTTCCATATCATTTAGGCATTTCACTTTGCATGCTAGACTTGCGTCTCTAAAAATTAACCTCCAACTTAAGTTGGATGTATAGACATTAGGGACCCTCCACCCCTATGGACTCCTCATTGTGAGATCCGAATTTCGGGCGAGGGTGAGGTCTGGGGACAGGAGTTCAATTGTAACATTGCTTTAGAACTAATTAATAAAATAAACCAAGAGCACTATCTCATCACATTTACATTGCAAAGTTCCCAAATTTTATTTTGCTATCTTGACGGTCTAAAGATTCACGTGCAAATATTATCTCAAGAAGCACTTTGATGCAATCATTTTTAAATGCCTTAAATTTTGCAACAAGTTTAATTCTATGGTACTTGGAAATTTGCTTCTACATACAATTTCAGTGCATGTTGTCATTTTAATGATCATTATGCTTATGGATAATTGATATATCTCGTTTCATTGGAAAATACCCTTATTTGGTGTTGCAAATTTAATTGCATATTGTGATCTTGGTCTAACACTTCCTTTGTGGGATTATTGTCATTATATCTTGATTTTTATTGTTGAGCAAGCATTTGTTATCTACTTTAAAGCACTAGTCTATATTTTGAACACGTCATTGAATATTGCTCATATACTTATATGCTTGTTTACATATTGGAAATCAAGTCATCTTTGATAAGTAATTCCTTCTAATCAGTTCTCCTAGAAATCTCACATCTTTAACTTAGTTTTCCTTTAGGGACCACCCCCCTTAGCTAACCTAGGAGATAGCTTAAACGGAGAGAGTTGGGAATAGGTGACAACCCCTTCTCTGAGTTCCTTGCCACCAACCATACCTGTGGGGTTGAAGGCTTTTCCCACTAACTGTAGGTAGGTGTAGGCGGCAAGCGATTAACAGGGCTGACCAATGCTCAGGCTACCTTCTAGTCTTATATGAACCACATCTTCCATGGTCAATTGAGGAGATAGTTCTACGCCAAACTGTCCAAGTGCGAGTTTGGCTTCACAGAGATGCTCTATTTGGGGCATATCATTGGAGTGAATAGAGTGAGAGTCCACGAGGAGAAGATTAGGGCCATCCGAGACTGGCCAGAGCCGAAGAATGTGACGGAACTTCGAGGGTTTGTGGGTATCTGTACCTACTACAGGAAGTTTGTCAAGGCATTTCGTAGCTTGTAGCAACCCTCACAGATCTCACCAAAAAGGGGGCTTTCAATTGGACTAAGACTGTGCAGAGGGTTTTTTACAGGCTCAAGGAGGTGATGAGCAGTTGTCCGGTGCTAGCCTTGCCTGACTTCACGCAGCCATTTGTGCTGGAGTGTGATGCTTCAGGGGAAGGAGTAGGCGTAGTACTGATGTAGAGAGGGCACCCCATCGCTTTCGAGGGTCAGAAGCTATTGCCGCATGAGAGGCTATACCCCATATACGATAAGGAGATGTTGGCCATCATGCATGCGTTCGCTAAGTTCCGACAATACCTAGTGGGGAACAGGTTCTGGGTGAGGACCGATCACAACAGCCTCAGATTTTTCCTTGAGCAGAAGCAGTTGCAGGAGAGGCAGCAGAAATGGGTCAGCAAGATCCAGGCATACGATTTTGACATTGAGTATGTCAAAGGGAAGAACAACGTAGTAGCCGATGCATTGTCCCGGAGACCAGCGTCCCTCTCCTTGATGAGCATTGCCACAGATTGGAGGGCGCAATTGCTGGTGGAGTACTCCAAAGATCAGTTTGCATGTGAGGTATTGGATGGGCAGGTGACAGATGATCGGTACTGGTTGATGTATGAGGTCATTTATTACCGTGACCGGATCTTTTTGACGGCCAACTCTCGGTTAAGGGAGAAGATCATGCATGCAGCACATGACTCTCCACTTTCGGGGCACCAAGGGTTCACAAAAACATACAGGCCCATCAGAGAGAGGTTCACCTGGAAGGTCCTCAAGGAGGACGTACTTCGACATGTCAGGGAGTGCGTAGTCTGCCAGGGGAACAAGGGAGAGCTGAACCATTTGGCAGGGTTATTGTAGCTGCTTCCCATCCCAGAGGGGAAATAAGAAAGCATCTCTATGGATTTCATCACAGGGTTGCCCATGGTACAGGGCAAAGATTGCATCTTCGTTGTTGTTGACCGGTTAACGAAGTATGCCCACTTTTTTGCCATTTCAGCTCGGTACACGGCTTCACAAGTAGTCGAGTTGTTTTTCAGGGACATCTTCCGCCTACATGGTCTCCCACAGACCATATTCAGTGACAGGGATAGCAGATTCATGGGAGGATTCTAGCAGGAGTTGTTACGTTTGGTGGGCACAAAATTAACACCGAGCACAAGCTACCACCCACAAACAGATGGGCAAACAGAGTGAACAAGTGGTTGGAAGGCTACTTGCGAAACTATGTCACGGGGTAGCAGAAGGCCTGGCTACATTGGCTGCACTTGGGGGAGTATTGCTACAACACCACTTTACACATGTCTATTGGTATGTCCCCTTTCTGTGCTTTACACAATTATGACACATTATCTTTTGTTGATGCTATGTGGTAAGTAAAGCCCGTAGAGCCAAAGATTGGATCTAAGAGAGCCAACACATCCTCAGGGCTCTCAAGGATAACTTGAGGACGACACAAAATCAACAAAAAACATATGCAAACAGAGGCTGCGTGGAGAAACAGATTTAGGTGGGTGACTTAGTGTATCTTCGGCTTCAGCCATACAGACAGTCCACGTTTAAGCAGAAGGGAGCTGAGAAGCTCAAGCCGCACTTCTATGGGCCATACAAAGTTATTCGGCAGGTTGGAGAGGTGGCATACGAGTTGGAGTTGCCACAGGGGAGCCGGATTCACAACACATTCCATGTATCATGCTTGAAGAAGGCTTTGGGACAGCAGTTGATAGCAGCTACAGAGCTCCCTCCTACGGATAATGAGGGGCACTTGGTGCTACAGCCTGAGGACATCTTAGATACCAAGGAGATACATTTGAGGAGCAGGGTGGTGAAGGAGTATTTGATCAGGTGGAGGAACCTTCGAGATGAGGATGCCACTTCGGAGGGGGAGAAAATCCTTCAGCATCCATCTTTGCATTTTCTTGAGGACAAGCAACATTTCGGCAGGGAGGACTGTAATATTCCAAATTAGCAAACAGCTAATTGGAATAGTAATTTTTATTTATTTTTTCCTTTTCTAATGTTATGCAGAAACAAAGTGGGTAAGGGGACCCACAAATAAAACTAAGCAGCTAAAGTGTTTCCCTATAGTCACTAAAGGCATATATTGAGGCTGAAGTGGGGTCCATGTGGCCACCCAACGAATGGAGCAGCGTCCTTGGTGGCTCCGTGGGAGAGGCAGCGTAGTGGTAGGCCGGAGAAGAGGCAGCGCAGTCCCTGTGGGCCCAAGGTAATGTTGGGGGCTCAGTTTGGACAAAAGGGAATGAGCAGCTCATTCCTCATTCATTCATCCATCTAATTTCTATCTTGACTGACTGAAGCACGCTCGAGCTGTTTAGCCAAGTCTGCAGTTTTGTTTAGCATAGAGATTTCCAAGTGGAGATCTCAACCTCTGCCTCAGGGGACTTCAAGTGCCTGCTCAGGAGAGGAGTACCATCAGTTTTTGGAGAAGCTTGCAGAGAAACACTCTAGGCACACGCAGTCCCTTCACGACAGCGCAGAGGCCATCCTAATTCCTGATTGCGCAATCTAGCTGAGAGAAGGTGTTGGGAAGCAGGGAAGCAGGGAAGCAGTGCAGATTCAGCCGGAAGATTTGGGGGGGAGGCTAGCCACCTCCTACCAAGGATTTGGGCAGCATTTTGAGGGCATTTTCCAGCAGTTCAGCCAGGAGACCGATTTCCCTAGCACAGCAGCGTGCCAAGCCCAAGGGGGCTATTTTTCGGAGTCGGGATTTCTGGAAACCCTTCGCGGGTTTTTGTGGGTCTTGTGAGTAGAACCCAAGGTTAAAAGCCCGAAATTTTTTGAGCACTGGAGCAGGCCCAAATCACAGTTCCATTCCAGCCAGCAACAACAATTCCAACACTGGCAGCGCAGAGAGGGAGCCATCTTAAACAGCAGCGTTTCTGTCCGGGTTTGAGCTATACTTCAGCCTGTCTTGTGCAGGCCCGGGTGCCATCTTTCTGAGCACCTCCATTGTATTCTTTCCCACATAAATTAATAAAATGGCTCAGCTGATTATGGCTTCATTTCTTGTGTATTAATGTCATTTTCCATATTACTGTAGTTTTTAGTCTCGTGTGCTTTGTTTTACTGTTTGTTCCCAATTTGGGATATTAGAGTCTTCTTCGAACTTCTTCCTTTGAGCTCCCGCTAACAAATTTCTCGGATCTCCTCTTGGACATAATCATCCCAAAGCCTTGCCCAGTCAGGTAGGTGATCTCGACCCATAACACACTTAACAAAGACCTCCTAGTGCTTCGAAAAACCATTCAAGGCTATATACACTAGCTCCTCCTCGGCAATTATCTCTCCAACAACAACTAATTCATCCCTAACATGTATCAGCTTGGACAAATAAGATGTAATGCTCTCACCGTTGGACATTCTTGTGCCATTCAACTTGTCCTTGAGCATCATCTTTCAACTCTAATAATGGCTCTGATATAATTTCGTGAGTGCATCCCACATCTTTTTTGTAGTATCCTTCTCTAAAAGATGGGGTATGAGATGATCTTTGACCCCATCTAGAATAATCCTCTGTGCCTTGGCCTCCTTGACCTCATGCAGATCAAGAGCAATTAGATCATTCATTGGCAGAACCAATGTTGTATTAATGAAATTCAATAGCTTGTTCTCCTTGAGAACAACCAAGATTTGAACCTTCCATTGCAAATAGTTCGAAGAACCCTCGACCTTGTCCTCATATTGAACATTGGTAGCCATTGTAGAATAAAACCCTCGAAGAGAATGAAAACTGTAATCTGAATTTCTTTTGGTCCCGAAACCTGTGTCAAATATCTTTGTCTTCGTATTTAGATTTTAGAGCTCTGATACCATGTTAATTTCATTAAACGCAGTTACAAATTTATTTTCTCAACAAATAATTACAGAACTGAAATAAACAAAGCTTTCTATTCTGATTTGTAACAGTAAATATTTTGGTTTTTAACCAAATAAACAGCAAAACAAAATACTTGAAAAAAATATTGAATGGAGTAGAGAAGAAGTGTTTTGCTCATCTAAGTGTTAACATGGAGTGTAAAAACTCTGGTAAACTTGATAAATATATATTATTAATGATGAAAGATGAGATGATTACAATGAGGGATCGCCTAGGCTTTAAATACAGCCTCAAGGTGTCCCTTGGCGAAGAGGCATGATCTTTGATCATGCCTTTTCAGTTAATAACCTAAGATAACTAAACCTAATTAATAAATAATAAAATATTCATAACATTGCCCCTCTCTTAAGATGCTTTGTCCTCAAAGCATACGTAATGATGGACAATGTTGACGAATGTCTGGTTTTCTCAAGCGATGAGCTCTTGCGTCCCACATTTTAAAAAGATCGTGGAGCATCTTCTCGAGTTCGATCTTTTGGTGATGTGGATAGTGACAAGATTTGATATTGACAGGGTCACATCCTATTCCTGGTACTGCTGGTGATTCTTCTTTGTTCCTTTTTAGATTTAGAGGTAGGTTACCAACAATTATTGTCTGATGTAACTTCTCCTCATCATCAAATGCTTCCTGCCGAACCACTGTATCTGTTTCAGTACCGAAGGCCTTAACAGCTTCTGGCGCTATATCAGTGGCTTCAAATGTGTTTGTCGCTTCACATGCGTCGTTAAATTCTGGGGATGAAACATTTTGTTGTTTATAAGCATCTGTATTTTCATGGTTTCTTTCATTTTCAATGACTATATCTGTTGTTGCCTCTGTGATAGCAGTCTCGTTAAACTCTTCATGTAGCTCCTTTGCCAACATTGTTTCTTTTCCTGCCATTGGATTTTCAGTTCCCATGTGAGGAAATATTGGGGATTGTGTCTGACTTAACTTATCTATCTTATCATTTAGCTTATTGAAAAGTTTTGTCATCTTGTTCATTGCTTCGTTCTGCTTGTTCATTGCTTCGTTAAGCTTTTCTGTGGCCTCATGATGGTTTAGCCACATTTGTCTTTCTATTCGATTTGTCGTATCATGGATTTTTTTGATGTCGTTGGAGTGCCCTGAAACTGTACCTTCCAGATTGACTAGTCTTTTTCCGAATTCTTCGGAATTGTTATTGATTTGTTTCTCAAGATCTCCCAATTTCTTCTGGAATTCCGCCATCGACATTGACATTGAACGTGTATGAGGTGGGGAATACCTTCTGCCAGTTTCTCCTCTTTTTTTTTCTTTTTTTTTAATTAATTAATTAATATTTAATTAATTAATTAATTTTTTTTTTGAATTAATTAATTAATTAATAATAATTTTTTTTTAAAACTATATAATTATTATATATATATATATATATAATTTTTAATTAAAAATTATATAATATATATAATTTAATTATATAATTATTATATATATATATATAAAATTTATTAAATGGAAATTATATAACATATAAATAAACTATATAATTACAATATATATATATATATATATATATATAATTATCAATTAAATTATATAATATATATTTTATATAGCGGAGGGCGTAAGAAATTTCTGGCCGAACCCCAAATACTGGCCGAAATTCTGATTGATAGTCGACTCAGGAAAATAAGCTGTGGAATCCCAAATACTGGCCGAAATTCTGATTGATAGTCGACTCAGGAAAATAAGTTGTGGAATCCCCTCAACCTTCCGAGCGATGCAATGGATTCTTTGATATTTTCCACCGCGTTTCTTTGATATTTTCCACCGCGTTTATGTGACAAGAAATTTCTGGCCGAACAAGGAAGCCAAACGCAGAACCCTTCAATTACTGCTTAAATTTATCCTTATGAATTGTTTCGTCTCTTTTCTGAGCTTATATAATTAAAAAAAAATCGTGTTTTTTTTTTAAAATGTGTCGTTCCGTTTTACAACGACACGCTGTTTCACGAGAAATTTTTTTAAAACGCAATTTTTGTTTTTTGCTGACTACGGGGACGGTTTTTGCCAGCCGTCACACTGTTCACGGGCTTTGCGGAGATATGTTGTCTGCAGCGGGGCTTCTAAATATTGATTTAATACAGTGAGCAAGGTCCGATGTTAAGATAGCACGGGTCTGTATAATGTTATGTATATTTTGCTGCCGCTGTATGGCCACGCAGAGACTATCCTGGGTTAATAAAACGTGGACAGCACCCGCCACCAAAACCACATAAACTGAGTGTGTAATTCTCAATATATCTGCAGTTACTGTCTCAGTATATACGCACTTCTTGTCTTGGTATATCCGCAACTCCTATCTCAGTATATCCGTATGAGGTATAGTGTTATCCGCCTATCTTCTTTCTCAAAAACAATCTGCAAACTGTTTTAAACCTTTTTGGTAATTTCAGAGGAATCCGTAACCCTAGACACAGGTATGAGATAACTGTTCCGAGGCTTAACACCACAGATCCGAGTTCCCTCTGCTAGTAATCTTTAGTAGCTTGAGCTCTCCACAAAGCTTTCAACCGTGTGCAATCTGAGGAGAGGTGACTGTTCACTAGCAATCCAAGCTACCACTGCTCTGAGGCAGTTACACAGGAAACTATCACAGGACAGGTCCGAGTTCACAAATTTGACAAATTTTAAACAAATGCTGCCACAAGCACTGATAAGAAAAATCTGCAATCTGGAATTGCAGTTCTGGAATTCTATAATTCCTGGGTGATCACACAGATCCGAAGAGCGATGGCTCCGATACCAATGGAGTGTAAAAACTCTGGTAAAACTTGATAAATATATATTATTAATGATGAAAGATGAGATGATTACAATGAGGGATCGCCTAGGCTTTAAATACAGCCTCAAGGTGTCCCTTGGCGAAGAGGCATGATCTTTGATCATGCCCTTTCAGCTAATAAAACCTAATATAACTATATCTAACTAATAATTAATAAAAATATTCATAACATAACACTTAAGTGTATGAACACATAATATTGCCACTTTTATAATATTGCCACTTAGGAGAAATCCGATTCTTAGGAGAATATTACTTTATATAACTATTCCCTAAAGTTAGACTTAGGAAAAAGTAAAAGTTCCTAAGTTATCTTATGATTTAATCTCAACGATTGATCACAATTTAATCTCAGTCGTTGAGAAGGAGATTAAGGTTGAGATCGAAATTATAAGAGGAGATAGGCGAGTTGGTGGCAAGTCAATTAAGCACAAGTAGGCGTGAGAGAGTAGTGAAGGAAGAGTCAAGGGTTCAGCTATTCGCAAAGGTTCAGCTTCCAGGAGAGATTCTGATTAAGTGAAGACCAAATTGCCTTGGCCCTGAGATCAGTTGCGCAGCTCCAATTCACACATGTGTGCTAGAGGAGAGAATTTGCGCTCACACATACGAGCAGACAGGGAAATTCGCATGGCCTTTCGACAAATGGAGTGAGCAGTGATCACATCAATTTATCTTGGAGGATTGACTAGTTGTATTTTGTGATAAAGGGGAAGTTTCTCCCTTGTTGTAATTCTCATATGAAGAAAATCCTTAAAGAAAATTATAAAAACACACAGTGTTGCAAGTTTTTCCTGAAGTTGGGGTTTCCTAGGTATATCTTGTGTTCTATTATTTGATGTGTTTGTCTTCTGATTTATTTTCCACTGTGCATGTTAGAAAATTCAGTGTGTTTGTGATTTAAGTTTCCAATATATCAATTGTCTATATTTCTACGTTTTTACACTTAGAAATTGCGAATCAATTTACAAGGTTTTAAGAAAACCTAGCACGGTATCAAAGCTCAGTTTTTTATTGAATACCAAGAACAGATTTTATCTTCGAGGGTAGATTTTGCAATTCAAAGGGAGCAAGTTATCAAATAGACTTGGTCGTTACGGTTCTGAGCAGTGTGCATTGATTCTACCGATGCAATTTGTATTCAACAGTTTCATGGGGCAATATGGCATATCAAGGTCTCGACTCTCAGATTTGAAGAAATATTGGATGGTCCCTCCAACTTCTGTTTGTGGTGTGAAAGGATAGCAATATTTCTGGAGGAACAATGGTGTAATATCCCCAATTAGCAATTCTGCAAAATAGAATATTAAATTTTTATAAATTTTGATGTTTCTAATGTCAAGCAGAAATAAGGTGCGTCGAGACCCACAATTAATAATTAAGGAAAAAAACTACAGCCTACACCTATAGTTCACAAGGAAATTTGCGGCCTTAGTGGGGTCCATGTGCCCAGCATTCGATTTGGAGGCAGCTCCCTAGGTTGCAGTGTGGGAGAGGCTCTATGGGGGCAGCACAGTGAGTGGCTGGATGAGGGGACTGCGTAGTCCATGGTGAGCCCAAGGGAACGTTAGGGGCTCAATTGATAAAAGGAAGTGAAGGCAGCTCATTTCCTCATTCATTCATCTTCTATTTTGATTGTCATCTTGACATAGCACGCTTGTGTCGGGTGCCAAGTCTGTCGTGTTGTTTAGCACACAAGATCTTCAGGCGGAGATCTCAACCTCTACCTCGGGGGACTTCGAGTGCTCGCTTAGGAGAGTAGTTCCACAATTTTGGTGACGAGTTGACATAGCAGCAGCAGCAGGAGTGTGTAGTCCCTTCTGGACTGTGTAGAGGCAGCAGAGACTGCGCAGTGATTGCGCAATGCAGTCTAAAGGAAGTGTCTGGAGTGTGGGACAGAACAGGAGTTCAACCGGAAGATTTGGAGGGGAGGTTAGCCACCTCCTACTAGGGATTTTGGCAGCATTTTGGAGACATCTACCAGCAGTTCCAGTCAGGAATCGAATTTCCCAGTAGTTGGGTGAGCCAAGCCCAAGAGGGCCAATTCCCGAGGTCAAAACTAGGATGAACCCTTTCTGGGTTTTTTTGGGTTTATTGAGGAGAAGCCAAGATTAATTTGCCAGAATTTTATGAGCATGTTTGAGGTGTCTAACAGAGATCCTCACTCAGCCAGCAGCTGGTGGCGCTAAGGGAAAATAGGGCTGAAATTCCAGGGTCAACATTTGGCCAATTACTTCACGGGGTTTTGTGGGTTTTGTGAGTAGAGTCTGGGGTTAAAAGCCCGAAATTTTCTGAGCAGTGGAAGCGGCCAAACCAGCAGACCAAAGTCAGCCAGCAACAGCAGTTCCAGGACTAGCAGCACAAAGGGAAAGCGAGCCACACAAAGCACATTCCCACAGGGATTTTTGTCCGTTTTAGAGTTGTTCTTCAGCCTGCCTAGAGCAGGCCCAGGTGTTATCCTTCTAAGCACCAATCTTCCGACAAAATTAATAAAATGGCACAACGCTGGATTTGGCTTCATTCTCTGTGTTTTTAATGGTGTTTCTATTTTGCTGTAGTTAATTGTCTATTTGCACTTTTATTACTTTCAATCCCCATTTGGGGATATTACAGTGGTATCGGAGCTTCGTTCTTGGCTCAATCATGGGGATCTTTTCCTATGAACGAGGAGGGTAGGCAGAACATTACCCACCAAAGGCAGTAGAGGTGGCAAATATGGGGGAGTCAAGGAGCAAAGGGGAAGCAGCATTTGGTAGCATCTTAAAGGCCCTAAATGATTTATCCAAAAGGACAGAAGATAAATTTGGAAGGACCCAAGCAACAAAATAGGGATAAGAGCATCCATCATGAGTTCCTATTTGGGGAGACTTCAAAGGTCTCACAACAGTGTGACCACCCTTTTCCAGCCACTCACCCACCAGCCTTCAGTAGGCCAACTAGGACCACGATGCCTACATTTTTACCTTCAGTATCAAGTGAGCAAGGTAGGCGGCATGATCATATACCCATGAGAGATTATTTCCGACAATGGCAATCCATGGGGGAAAACTTCAGAGCAGCGTTGTCCTTCAGAGATTATTGCCAGCTCAAGCAAGATGAAAAAGGCAGGAACAGTGGGGTTCTAGCACGCAGAGCTCAAAGTTGCAGCGTACCATTGGAGGATACCTTTTCCCACGTATGACGGATCCACTGAGTGCACATCTCGAGATCGAGTGGAAAAGTTGGATACGTTTTTCTAGCTTAACGGAATAACAGAGGGGGAAGCCATCAAAATGGCTACCTTGCACTTGGAGGATGAGGGCACACAAGATTGTGGGGAGCTCGTAGACACACCTAGTGTGACGTAGGATTCACCTCTAATGAAGTTCCCTTTGGTAGCCCTAATGGACAGATTGGAGGAGGTAATGGAGCACACAACCATTGATGAGGAATATCGATCTATGACAGAGCTTCAGAACGACAGCCATCTACAGTTGACCGATGATCACGTCTTGCATGTTGGGTTGTCGGAGTAGTGGGAGGCTCATGTTGAGTCCATGGTGGAGGAGGATGTGTAGCCATCCATTGGGCTAGCCATTGATGAGGGGCAACAGAGAGGCCACACGTTGGGTTTCCAGTGCAGTTCGCCCCAGAGGCACACTGGTAGGGACTACAACATTATTAGCCCACCCTTACACATTGAATTAAGGGATGGAGATTTGTCTAGACGTACCTGAGGGGATGGCCAGGTTAACAGGATTGAGCAACATGAGCTGAGCATGGCACCACACCAGCTTGGAGGGATTGTTCCCTCCACAGAGGATTGCACATTCGATCCCTCCTTTGGGATTGGATAGCAAGAGGTACTGAGTTGTTACCCCATGGAGCAAGTTAGGCAGTTGGATACATCCATGGCCACATTTCAGCAGAGTCCATGGATCACCAGAGGGACACGAGGGCCAGATTGTTGTTGGGATCCAGGTGCAATTTCCCATCACCTCGTAGAGTCAGTAGGTGGTGGTAGTAGTTGCGCGATGGACTTGATGTTTGGGCGCACACACATTTCCAGATCTCTATCAGAGCCCCGGACAACCCTAGTGACAGGATGGTTCGACAGAGGGGCATTATACTTTTCATAAGTTATCTCAACATATTGATTGTGTGGAGTCACAGGGTGATTAGCGTACTTTGGCAGGAACTAGTAGGAGGAGGTGGTATCGGAGCCACCTTCGGGCAGTGTCCGGGTGTATCATTAGGAGTTGGGATAGTGGATTTCACTACGTGGTCTGGTAGGAGCAAGGCAGTTACGCATGCGTGGACAGACTCCTGATACTTAGGATCCACCTAGGGGATACATATAGGGGTCAAATATGAGGGCCAGATAGGTTATAGCAGGTAGCAGCGCTACGCAGCAGCAGAAGAAGAAGGATCTGTCAAAGATCAAGTGCTTCCAGTGTGGTGAATTAGGACACTTTGCCAGCAATTGTCCTCGGAAGAAAAGGGACAAGGAAGCTTCTTCTTCCAAGGCTGTTGTGGCGGATGATGGGTCGGAAGATGATGTAGCCATGAGCGCTCATGAACCACAAAAGTGGGGCGACATGGATTTGTAGAGGAACTACAGAATGCCGGCGGGATCCTTGAGCAGCTCATCTCTTGGATCACGTCCGAGCTACGAGAGCCTTAAGACAGTAGTGGGACAAGTGGAGCAGTGGGTGCATAGATCACAAATGAAGCAGAGGCAGATCTGAAGGCTGGAAGGAGTAGCACAGTGCAGATGCAGCGACAATGTAGGGGTTGATGTGACTTCAGCAGCGCAGAGCAGAGTTGCAGCAGCGTGGAGGCTTCAAGAGGACAGTGCAACACAGCAGCAACGTGAGGGATTTCAGCACAAGGGGCTGATGTGACTTCAGCGGTGCAAAGGGAGTCTTCTTACGTAGTGCAGAGTTGTTCTTGTGCATCATCCTTCAGATGCCAGCACAGATCAACAGCCTATGGAGCTTCTGTGATGAGGATGCAGCCCAACTGACTTGTCTGTCAAAGATTGGGAAAGAGATTCAGTTGTTTCTCTCAACAACTGAAGTTGCAGTGCAACAAATCAGCAGTGGCAGTGTTATGAGCAGCACAGATGCAGCAAATTGAGAGGGAGTGTAGTACAGATGTTAAAGTGGCAGTGGCAGAGTTATGGGCAATAGTACAGAATAGCAGTAGCAGTGCAAAGTTGAGTGGCAGCAGGCCAAGCATCAGCAGCACAGAACCAGTGCCCAAAATCTTGTAATGCATAGTGTGATGTATTGCTAAAGCACACTCCTGATGCTAAGAGGGAGTGTTGAGATTTTGTGTATTTAGGGTAGCATCAGTTGTGCTCTACCTCCCAAATTTTGTGGAGGGACTAGAGTACACTTGATCTACAAGACCTAGAAAGGGATTTGGGAAATTTCACCTGGTTTGGGAGATATTTAATTAATTAATTATTTTAATGTATTTTCTAAGTCTAAACTTAGGAAAATGAAATAATTAAAGTTAATTAAATTAAACATGTGATGAAATTGTCTTAAGTCACACAAATCAAGCTTTCTTTTAATCTTAGCCATTGATTCAAGATCTGATCATGGTCGTTGGTTTCCCAGTGAGAAAAGTATAAAGGAAAGGCTTTTGGGGTCATTTGTAAAGACACACGGAGGCAGAGCACTGAAGCTAAAGCTTAGATTCTAGGGCGGGTTTGCTAAGAATTCTCAGAAGTGTTTCAGCTGCAGAAAGGGGAATTTAGACAAAGGGGATGATCTAATCCCAGTGTCTAGAATCAACAAGAGACAGAGATCAGCTCAGAGAGGCAGCGCAGAGAAGCAGAGAGCAGCAGCAGAGAGGGCAGCAACTGTGCAACGCAGGTGTTGCGCAGTCCCTCCCAGGGCAGGCAGCGTGATTCAGCTGGAAACCCTCAGGGGTTACGCAAAGACCTTAAGGGGCAGCGTAAGGATTGCGTCACCCAGTCTGGGGTAACGCAGCCCTTTCCAGGCCAGCGCTAAGGGACGTAGGGGCTTCAAAGGCTTCAGGGGCAGCGCTGGGGTTTCTAGGGCCTAATTTTGGCTGAGTTCTGTAAATCTCGTTTGAGGGTGTGGATCAGTGATTATTTTGGCTTTAGAACAACTGGTGAGTTGCAGATCTATTTTATCTCTATCGGGTTTTCCAAATCTGGAACCCAGATTTGTTGTATTCATAAAAATCTTAATAATAAAACCCTCCAGCAGCCAGCAGACCGGTTTTCCTGCATTAGGTTTTTCCGGGGACTATTTGTCCAGAAAATCACTGTGTCACTTTGTCTATGTGTGCATGTACTTTTTCTAGGTCTGAATTGGAGAAAGTTTGTTATGTGTTTTGCTTCAATAATCTAAATTTTCAGCTTAATAACTTAATTAAGTAAGAGGAGCATAACCAGATCTAACAGTAGATTTCTGCATAAGTGTAACATTAAGAAATTTTCACAGTTGGGTGAGCCAAGCCCAAGAGGGCCAATTTCCGAGGTCAAAACTAAGACAAACCCTTTCTGGGTTTTTCTGGGTTTGTTGAGGAGAAGCCAAGATTAATTTGGCAGAATTTTATGGGTAGGTTTGAGGTTTCTAACAGAGATTGAGATCCTAACTCAGCCAGTAGCTAGTGGAGCTAAGGGAAAATAGGGCTGAAATTCCAAGGTCAGCGTTTGGCCAATTCCTTCGCGAGTTTTTGTGGGTTTTGTGAGTAGAGTCAGGGTTAAAGGCCCAGAATTTTTTGAGCAGTGGAAGCGGCCAAACTAGCAGACCGAATTCAACCAGCAACATCAGTTCCAGGACTGGCAGCGTAGAGAGAGAGCCACGCAGAGCACATTCCTGCAGGGATTTTTGTCCAGTTTAGAGTTGTTCTTCAGCGTGCCTAGAGCAGGCCCAAGTGCTATCCTTATAAGCACCAATATTGTACTTTTTCCGACAAAATTAATAAAATGGCTCAGCGCTGGATTTGGCTTCATTCTTTGTATTTTTAATGGTGTTTCTATTTTGTTGTAGTTAATTGTCTATTTGCACTTTTATTACTGTTAATCCCCATTTGGGGATATTACAAATGGGTTTGGGATTTCGTAAAAACATCCAAGCTACACCAACAAATCATCAGCAGTTGACTTAGCATAATAAAATGGATGCCAAGGCAAGAAGGATTATCCTGGAAGGAGTGGAAGGAGTCAAAGACCACATTATCCCTCACCTGGCTAGGAAGAAGAAGCCAAAGAAATGTGGACTGCCATAATTGGTCCAAGGTAAAAAAAGAGATTGCTGGTGTGGGTGAGATAATTCCAAATAGAGATCTGGTGAATTCTGCTTTGTTGGGATTCACCAAGTTGTGGCGAGGCTTCATGGATGGGTTATGTGCTTGAGAAATCTTTCTAGATTGGAAGCATTTATGGGGTGTCTGTGTCCAGGAGAAGATTTACAGACAAGCTCATGTTGGATCTCGTGTTCAAGCGAGGAAGATGAAGAAAATTTCGCTCTAGCCAGCAAAGGGACCAAGTCCAAGGGTAAAAAGAGAAGTGGTGGTGGAGAGTCAAGTTCCAAGGGCGAAAAGAAGAAGAAATATCTTATCAAGATTAAGTGTTTCTCATGCCACCAATTTGAGCATTATGCTACTAAATGCCCTAACACAATGAAAGGGTCCAAGAAGGACAAAGTAGCAGCCTATTGAGAGATAGATGAGTTTTCCACTCATTTTGAGGAGGAGTTCTCACTCATTGCCTATATGGCAAGTTCAGCAGCTACCAGTTTACAGTATGTGGACAGCAGTGCATCTTGTCATATGACAGGAAATAAGTATTTCAACAAACTGTTAGAGAAGGACATGCAGTTTAATATCGAGATGGGAGACGATGGGAGGTATCGGGTCGAGGGTACTGGTACAATTCGTTTTGAGAGGGAATCTGTAAACCCTCTGTATCTCAAAGATGTTCTTTAAATACCGGGGCTCAAGAAAACCTCATCTCAGTTTTGACTTTGGAGGATAAGGGGTATGAAGTGACCTTCAAACAAGGAAGGGTTTTTATAAAACCCTCAGACTCCAAGGTGCCAAAGAAAATTGGGGTTAGGCACAAGAGCCTATACAAATTACACTTTGAAACAGTCGTAGCATTGACTAGTAGAGGAGGATGTGACTCAAGTAACAAGCATGGGGAGTTATGGCATAAGCGCATGGGACATTGGCACCATAGAGCGCTAAAGATTCTTAAGGAGATAGCGACAGGGCTGCCTTAATGCAGCGTGGATCAGCATAAGGTGTGCAAGGGTTGCACACTTGGCAAGTATGCCAAGTCATCTTCTCCTAGCAGAGAGAAAAGGGCCAAGGGTATATTGGACCTTGTTCATTCAGATGTATGTGGTCCTTTCTCTACAGTATCTTGTAATAGGTACAAGTACTACGTCACCTTCATAGATGATCACTCCAGGAATACCTTGATATCTTTCATGAAGAAGAAGGATGAGGTCTACTCGAAGTTTTGGAGTTTAAAGCCCTGGTTGAGAAGCAAACTTGCAGGAAGATCAAGGCTTTGAGGTCTAATAATGGTGGGGAGTATACCTCAAACACATTTAGGGAGTTGGATGCCAAGGAGAGACCATCAGGAGGGAATTGACAACAAGATATAATCCTCAAGAGAACAACGTGGCAAAGCACAAGATCAGGGCCATAGTTAGAGCGGCCAAAGCCATGTTGCATGACCAGGGGTTGCCCAAGTTTCTTTGGGTTGAGGCATGCAATACAACATTTTTCTTGCAGAACCAGAGCCCACACAAAGTGTTGGGGTGAGTTACACAGAAGAATTCGTTTATAGGGAAGAAAACAGATGTGTCTCATTTTCGCATTTTCAATAGCCTTACATATTGCCATGTACCAAAGGAGAAGAGGAAGAAGCTAGAGCCTATAGCAAAGAAGGGCATCTTCGTGGGTTACAGTGAGACATCCAAGGTGTACAAGGTGTACATTCTAGAACACATGAAGACTATCATCGGGAAAAATGTGAAATTTGAGGATAGGGCTTTGAGAAAGTCCTTAGTGTGTGAGCAAGCTATTGTACAGGAGGAGCAATAGGCTCCCAAGTAGGAATCTCAGTTAGTACCTCAGACAACAGTTGTGCGTGGGCAAGATGAGGATGAGAAGGACACACAAATGGAAGAGCAATTAGAGCCCTGTTAAAATTGGAAAACTAGGTCCAAACTCCATGTTGTGATGCTCAAATGAAGACATCAATATTTTTATTGGGTTCCTCTTTCGAAGAGGTGCAAGATCGATCTAAATATCATCTTGATCCGATGAGCAGAACATTTATTTTGAATTTATTTTTAATACTTCCAAAATATGTGCAAGTCGGCCTTAAGGTTTTACACCCCCAGCAAATGTGTCACACACCCTCAGTGATTGATATAAATAGGGTCAACGTTGGAGGACATTTCAATCATCTCATCACACACATCCTCATGATCTGGAAATGGATGCCGTAAATATGGATGATGCCGTAAATCTGGATGATGCCGGAAATGGATGCCATAAATATGGATGATGCCGTAAATCTGGATGATGTCGTAAATGGATGTCGTAAATATGGATGATGCCGTAAATCTGGATGATGCTGTAAATATGGATGATGCCATAAATGGATACCGTAAATCTGGATAATGTCGTAAATATGGATGATGCCGGAAATGGATGTCGTAAATCTGGATGCCGTAAATATGGATGATGCTGTAAATCTAGATGATGCCGGAAATCTGGATGTGGGATTCTTTTGTTGAATTATGTTGATTTTTGATGAGCTGTCTTTAAGGGCTATGTGTGTGTCACTTCTGGTTGGCTGACTGTATTGAGACTTTGCTGGTTGAAGCATCCTGTTGACTGCCGTAACGCACCAACACACTTATATTTTTCTAGCTTGTCTTCTGTCGATCTACTGGTATGTTCTATCGGCACTTTACTTTCTTGTTTTTGTGATTGCTGACTGACATTGGGGATAAAAGAAAAGTTGCATCAAGCATAGAACATCTTCAAAAATTTACATGGTATCAGCTCGGAGGTGAAGACAAAGCAAGTGTCACCTCGAAATGGCTCTACAAGATCAAGCATGGATCTGATGGAAGTGCTGAAAAATTCAAGGCAAGATTCGTTGCCCGTGGCTTCTCTCAAAAGGGAGGCATTGACTATGATGATATATTTGCACCTGTGGCCCGATATACCACCATCCGATCTATCATAGCCCTTGCTGCTACGCAAGGATGGAGTCTTCATCAGATGGATGTGAAGACCACATTTCTACATGGTGTGATAAAGGAAGAGGTGTATGTGGAGCAACCTCTGGGGTTCGAAGTCCGGGACTGGGACACCCATGTTTGCAGGTTGAAGAAAGCTCTCTATGGGTTGAAGCAAGCACCCAAAGCTTAGTACGAGAGGATAAATAACTACCTGATGAAGCCAGGCTTCACTCGTAGTGATGTTGATCTGAACCTTTACTTCAAGGTTGATAGAGAGAAGCCTCTCATTCTGGTGTTGTATGTGGACGACCTCTTCCTGACAGGTGTTGTCCCTCTCATTCATCAAAGCAAGAGGGAGCTCGTTGCTGTGTTCGAGATGAAAGACCTAGGACTGATGCACTACTTCCTAGGCCTGGAGGTCTGGCAAAGACCTGGCGAGATTTTCCTTTCTCAGGGAAAATACATTGTGAAGCTTCTGGAAAGATTTAGTATGATGGACTGTAAGTCCGTGTCGACACCAATGGAGCTCAACTTTAAGAAGTTGAGTGGAAGCGCTGCTAGGCCCGTGCTAGCAAATCCTACTGAGTATCTTCAACTCATAGGGGCCCTGATGTTCTTAGTGAACACCTGTCCAGACGTATGTTGTGCAGTGAACGCTTTGAGTCAACACATGGTTGATCATAACATTCACTGGGTTGGTGCCTAGAAACTCTTGAGATATCTCTGAGGCACGATAGACCATGGGTTGGGATACACTGCCGGGAGTATGACACTCCATGGATATACTGATGTCGATTGGGCTGGCAGTGTGGAGGATCGCAAGAGCACATCTAGATGCTACTTCACACGTAGATCTGCTTCGGGCAGGAAACTGAAGTCGGTAGCCTTGAGCACCGCTAAGGCCGAATACATTGTAACATGTATGGCCTGTTGTGAAGTCACTTGGTTGCGAAAGCTCTTCAGTGAGTTGTTCGAGCATGTGTTAGATGCCACCGTTATCCTTTGTGATAACTAGAGGGGGATTCGTTTGTCATAGAATCCCGTGTTCCACAAACGATCCAAGCATGTTGATGGCTGGTACCACTTTATCCGGGATATGGTACAACGAGGCGCCGTAAGGCTCGATCATATAGGAACTGATGAGCAAGTCGCGGATATTCTCACAATGCCCTTGGGGAAGGTCATGTTCCTAACCTTCCGTGAGAATCTTGGTATCATGGAACGACCCTATTCTGAGGGTCCTGTTGGACAATGAGCTCTGGGAGCTATGGGGGCCTTTGGGGATAGCTTCTCGGAGCTATAAGCAACCACAGGGCTAGGCTTGCCGAACCTTGTTGGTGTGCTTGGGCCCCACCGTTATGATGATTGAGTTGGTTCGCCTCTCATGATCTGTGCCCCATATGCATCCCACCCATTTGAGTTCCGAACTCGTGGGAAGTACCTCTCATTTTCCCAATGAGGTGGGAAAAGCTAGAGACTAGTAGCAAAGACCGATGGACACATCAAAGATTGCCATACTCTCTATCTAGGATGACACGTGTCCAACCACTTGATCTTGGATCAAGTCTAGTGAGGTGTCGGACCTCCTACTGACTTCGAGTCAGATAAACCAACTTCGGGTTGGTATGTGACTCTTTGAGTCCATGTGAGGTTTCGGACCTCCAACTGACTTCAGGCCAGTGAGAATAACTTTGGGTTAGTATATATGACTCTCTTGAGTCCAAGTGAGGTTTCGGAGCTCCCACTGACTTCGGGTCAGATAAACCAACTCCGGGTTGGTATGAGACTCTTTGTGAGTCCTATAGAGGTTTCAGACCTCTGGGCTGAATCTGTCAGCCGGGAATGATGTCTTTGTGACTGACCCACTTCTGTTCTGAAATAAAGAGGCCAGCAAAGCAAGTTACGGCGGGTTGACGCACGATGTTTGATTGCACAGGTGGATGGAGTTCTCCCTAGTTGAGAGCGAGTATTAAAATTGGACAACTAGGTCCAAACTCCATGTTGTGATGCTCAGATGAAGACACCAATATTTTTATTGGGTTCCTCCTTCAAAGAGGTGCAAGATCGATATATCCCGTTTCGGGGATATCTCTAAAACACGGCAAACTCCAACCAGAGATGGACTGGGAGGGCGTTTACCAAATATGCCGCCTCTAGAAAGAGGACGAAATCTGGAGGCTACCTGGCCCTTTCCAGACTCTGTCTAAGAGTATGAAATAAACACACCAAGTGGTATAGAACTAGAATGCTCAAGAATATATAAAAATAACAGTGCAGCAGACATATAATAACATAGAAAGAATGTACGGCAACTCATGCAGAAATATAGAGAGGAAATGCTAAGCTATTTTATTAAACTGAGAAATATAATGAAGTACAATAGGTGATCAGAGTGACAGCACCTAAACTTGCTCAAGGCAAGTGAAGAAATACTCTCAAAATACACCAGAAATGGCTGCGCTCTGAACTGCATCCCAGCTGTTGGAAAACTGCCATGTAGCTGCTACCACTGAAATGAACTGATAACTAGGGGTTGCTCCCCTTGCCGGAATGAGCTGAAAATTTGGAATCCTCCTCTACTCACCAATCCCGACAAAACCCAGAAACCATATCAGAAATGGCCAACCTCCAAAAAACACCTCCTTGGGGAATTACGCTGGCCTCCAAGGCTCTACACAGAGGCTAAATGAGAATGACTGAAATACCGCCTCAAACTCCACCAAAATCTCCAATGGGCAAGGGTTGGTCCCTTGCTCAATCTCCAAGCTCAAATCCCCCAAACAATCCCGATCCGAAGCTCCCACCAAAAGAGACTGCATCCTCCCTCTCAAGACTGCACAGTCACCAAATGCACTGCTCCTCCACAACTCCACAAATCGAACCTCCTGCAAAAAGACTGATGGAACTACCTCACCCGAGCAGGCACTCGAAGTCCCCCGGGGCTGAGGGTGAGATCTCTGAACGAAGACACTCGATGCACTAAACAGTGCTGCAGACAGGCTAAACAGCCAGCATGCTCAAGAAGTCGAATGACCAGCTCAATATCATAACATCCCATGCTCCAAATGAGGAGGCTCTCCTCCTTATATAACGTTGGCCTCTCTCTCTCAAACCCTAGGCCTCTCATCCAACGTAGCCTCCTTGGCCCCCACGCTGCCAACTCAACCTGCGTTGTCTCTCCAAGTGTTCACGTGGGCCGGTTGTCTCTCCAAGTGTTCACGTGGGCCCCTTTCCTATGTGGTCCTTTTGCCCCCTTGGGTTCACTTAAGTTACAACGTTGTGTCTACTAGGGGGTGCACTTTATTTTTTAGAGTGAGTTATGTCCCCCTCTACTCACCTTTATTTATAATTTAATTATATAAGGCAAAATTGATCAAAATTAATATTTCCAATTAGCTGCTGCTAATTGGGAATATTACAGTCCTCCCCGCCAAAAATTGTTTGTCCTCAAGCAATGCCTGAACAAGCCTCCTCTCTAGCTGGTGCTCCCCACCGACACTGCAAAAAGGTGCATGGGTCCCAGATGCGCCACTGAATCTTCCCTATCCTCTGCATCACCCTGATATGAAGGGGTCTCTCAATGCCATGATCCCAAACTGATCTCTCACGGTACCAGCCAACCAACAATCCTCCTAGATCCCATCGCCACCATGGCCAATAATCGTCCAAGTCCCACGGCTCGGACTGCGCACTGCCTCTGGCTATGACTGATGCTCTAAGAGGCAAAGACCATGACCCCTGCTATGCTGTATCTGTGACTGTGTAAGTTGTCCCATCAACTGTGTACCAACTCATCACCTCTCTCCAATCCAAGTCCTGACTCAACTTCATCACCGATCCAAGCCCGTCGAAATCCTGGATGGAGGCCGAAGAAACGACGCACCGTGCCCCCTCGCCGCCCAGACTCGTAACATCTCGCTATGTCCAAGGCCCCGTCCGCCGTGCTCCTTGTCGGCCAACAACGTACCGCGAGGGTACCAACTCATGATCTCCCGCCAGTCCATCCTGGAAGAAGAATCCAATGTAGCAACAACCACACATGGAACACGCCCAGGGTGTTGCTGCCAGCCTGTAATCAACTCCCACTGCTCTGCCCTGTCTACCAATGGAAGCTGCCTGTAGAAGGAAGCCCCTCTCTCTATAGTGGGCCAAAGTGGGCAAGACATGCCGCAAGCCCCATCGATGTACTCCTGGAGAGTGCTACCCACTAAAAACACTGCAGCTCTGCTGACTGCATGTACATCTATCTGCGCCTCATCCCTGTGTCGACCCACAAATGGATGCTCGACCATATCCAACATCTCCTCCCACTCCTGATCAGGAATGTCATGCTCCTGCTGTTTACTGGCCCCCTGCAGAACAATCCCATCAACCTCCAACACCTCCAGAGGATATGGATCTGCAACTGCTGTCACTGTACTCGATTTCTGTGCATCTGACTGCCCCACCTCAATGGCTGACCCCAATGTTAGCCACATATCCCTCATCGGCTCAATGTGGGCGCCCATCTGGCTCTCCCCCAAAAGAATATCATGCCTGATGTGAATAGTGTCCTCCTCTGTCGACTCAGGCTCCATCACCTGCTGCTCTAGCTGAATCATCACAAGTGACTCTTCACCCAGAGGATCTCCTGCAGAGTCCCGTAACTGCTCACCCTGGGCACTGGAATGCAGTTTCGGTCTACTGTCACCATCTCTGCATGACTGCTCTCACTCCCCAGAAGCGTCCTCAACTGATCCTATGGACTCATATGAAAAAGAGTCCTCACCCTAGCATACAGAAGGAATGCCCTCCTGTTCTACCTCCGCCACCTCATCTGCATTGAATATGCCATCCACCCTCTCGATAAAGTGTCGATACAATGTTTGGAGCCCAGACACGTATTGGGAAGCTACCTCTGTTGTACCCAGTATCCTTTGCTCATGCCTGATCTCGACATGCCCTGAGGGAAAAGTGACGCATGTCTCCCTCATGACCTGCTCTCCAAGCGTAGGCTCAACGATGACTGATGTGCCACCCCTACAGAGGATCACCTCATTCCCTAACCTGTGGCTGTCAACTAGCGCCCCGACCCAGTGCCACTGTTGAGAAGTCTCTCCCCTAGTGTGTTGAGTGTCATCCAAATATATTGGGTGAGCCTCGCGTACCCTGCTGCTCATGCCCAAGGTGCCAAAGGACAACGACAAAATCGACTGTGCCCGTGAGTGATGTAGAAGAGGGTCAGGTGCGTGAGTCCCCACAGATACCATCAAGTATCGCTCATCTGTCTCCCCATCGATCCTAGGTGAAATACCCCCAAAGGTAAGCCCGGTGTCCCTGTCCGTGAGTCTCCCTGGAGGCAATGTTCTAAGACCCTGCTGTGCAGCACCATACGCCCTCGCATACCATCGATCATCCATGTACTCCTCAGCATGCCACTGCACACTGAGGCATACCCTTGTATACTGCTGGATACCCCATGCTACTGTTGTACCACCCTATACCGCCTCATGCCCTGACTGTGTCCAAGCATCGGTCACTCCCCGCGTGCCCTCAATGTGATGTAGGACACTCCTACTCCACAATGCAGTCCCACACACTACGGTACAACACCATGCAACTCCATGTCCACCGGTAGTCCACTACTCAATGCTAGAGGCTCCTACACATCCCTGGATGTGATGACCTAGAGTTGTGCCTCTACATGTCGGACTACCCCCAATCAATATCATCGTCTCCAACGTCGCATCACTATACTCGCCGACGAATGGATCATCACTCCAAACCCTCCTCGAGGGGTCCGAGAAGTGAATCTCCCTGTGTGTCAGTAGTGTTACCACCACTGCTCGGCTCCGCTGCGTCCTCTGTGCCCCACACAAAGGTGAAGAATCCTTGGCCCCATACAAGGCGCCATGTGGTGACCTGCCAATGCCACCTCCTCCGACAAGCTCTTGCCAAGGTATGTTGACCACCCCGTGATCCCGTGTATAAGTGTCATACCAAGACAACCTAGGGAGTCTGCCCATAAACTGGTTGGCCACTGGAGCTGACCGAAACTCCCCTAGCGAATGCGCATGCTCTATTGCTAGGCCAACTGTACCCTCCAAGACATAGTCAACCGACCTGCCTAGGAAATGATAGGTGATTCCGCCTAGATCCCAATGCCAATTTGGGGTTCCTATATTCCCAACACCTGGGAAATCCTGCTGAACTACACCCGGGTCCACCACTATCTCCATAACCCACTCCACGGGGTACCAACTCAAAATCTCTTGCCATCCAACCTCAACATGTGGATGTTGCACCCTGTGCAACCCCGATCGTCTCATCCTGCTAACCAAGTGACTAGGTGACTCCATCTCTCTCTCTCCAATGGGAAGAGGTGTCCCAACAACGCTGCTAGTCCCGTCCATGCATGCCTGAAGGGGAATGATCTGACGCTCCAACGTGCCCGCTGGTTGTACCATCAGGGAATCCAGTCATTCCCCAATGCGGGCCAACTTCGCTGCCAACTCGGCACAAGCCACTCTCATGCCCTCCAGCTCCTTGTCCTACAACAAAATGGCCTCCCGTACTGATGTGGCCCTCCCTTTCAAAACTAGAAGGTCTACCCGAAGCCGATGATACCGCTGTCTGCGACCATCATCCAATACCTCTGTATCTCTTAGTGCCTCATCGAAGGTGGATACATCTCCTGACACCTCACCCATCTGTCGTGTGCTGCTATCACCCAAAGACTCGGACACGACTCTGGTCATCACCTCAATGGATGGCTCTACTGGGGTAGGCTCTACCTTCTCCACTACGATATCAATCGACACAGTCAAGGAGGTCTCCAATGAGGGTGAGTCCTGTGTCACACTAGGTGTATCCTCGAACTCCCTGCAATCCTGTGTGCCCTCATCCTCCAAGTGCGAGGTTACCATTTTGATGGTTTCCCCCTCCGATACTCGGTCAAGCTGGAAAAAGGTATCCAACTTCTCCACCCAAGCTTTTTCCGAATGCTTGGATGACCCGTCAAATGTCGGTAAATGGAGTCTGCCCACTGTGCGCTGCAAGCCCTCGTCATGTGAGTGCCTGTTCCCGCTGTGAAAGTTGCGGGGCCTGCTATCCTGCTGGAGCTGAACAAAATCTCTGAATGGAAGGGCATCCCTGAACTCCTGCCCATATGCCTGATACTCGGCGAAATAATCACCCATGTGGCTAGGCTCTGGCTCCTGCTGTGCTCCTGCCCCTGTGTCTGCACCTAGAAAAGTGGGCATAGTGGAACATGTGGGTGTATGTGATGCCATATGCTGAGTGGCATCATGCTCCGGCAAATGGTGGGATGTGCCTGATCCCTCACCAATCTGGAAACCCCTTGGGGTTTCACGCTGTCTAGCCTCCACAGCAATGAATTTCTGCCCCATCACCTCAATCTGCCTCGACAGATCCTGTACTGATTTGAGGAGCATCTCCCCAAATCTCTTAGCATCATCATCACCTGCCATCGGCTCCTCCTGCTCTGTGTCTACAGGCTCCTCCTCTCCGTAGGTGTTTTCCAACCTAGGCTCAATATCTTTGTACTACCTACCTCTGTAGCAGATGTAGGACTTCTCCCTCGGTGTCATAGACTACTAGCTCCACAGGCTGAGCCAGATCTATGCTCTGATATCACTATAATATCCCGTTTCGGGGATATCTCTAAAACACGGCAAACTCCAACCAGAGATGGACTAGGAGGGCGTTTACCAGATATGCCGCCTCTGGAAAGAGGACGAAATCTGGAGGCTACCTGGCCCTTTCCAAACTCTGTCTAAGAGTATGAAATAAACACACCAAATGGTATAGAACTAGAATGCTCAAGAATATATAAAAATAACAGTGCAGCAGACATATAATAACATAGAAAGAATGTACGGCAACTCATGCAGAAATATAGAGAGGAAATGTTAAGCCATTTTATTAAACTGAGAAATATAATGAAGTACAATAGTTGATCAGAGTGATGGCACCTAAACTTGCTAAGGCAAGTGAAGAAATACTCTCAGAATACACCAGAAATCGCTGTTCTCTGAACTGCGTCCCAGCTACTGGAAAACTGCCGTGTAGCTGCTACCACTGAAATGAACTGATAACTAGGGGTTGCTCCCCTTGCCGGAATGAGCTGAAAATCTGGAATCCTCCTCTACTCACCAATCCCGACAAAACCCAAAAACCATATCAGAAATGGCCAACCTCCAAAAAACACCCCCCTTGGGGAATTACACTGGCCTCCAAGGCTCTGCACAGAGGCTAAATGAGAATGACTGAAATACCGCCTCAAACTCCACCAAAATCTCCAATGGGCAAGGGTTGGTCCCTTGCTCAATCTCCAAGCTCAAATCCCCCAAACAATCCCGATCTGGAGCTCCCACCAAAAGAGACTGCGTCCTCCCTCTCAAGACTGCGCAGTCACCAAATGCACTGCTCCTCCACAACTCCACAAATCGAACCTCCTACAGAAAGACTGATGGAACTACCTAACCCGAGCAGGCACTCGAAGTCCCCCGGGGCTGAGGGTGAGATCTCCGAACGGAGACACTCGATGCACTAAACAGTGTTGCAGACAGGCTAAACAGCCAGCGTGCTCAAGAAGTCGAATGACCAACTCAATATCATAACATCCCATGCTCCAAATGAGGAGGCTCTCCTCCTTATATAACGTTGGCCTCTCTCTCTCAAACCCTAGGCCTCTCATCCAACGTAGCCTCCTTGGCCCCCACGCTGCCAACTCAACTTGCGTTGTCTCTCCAAGTGTTCATGTGGGCCCCTTCCCTATGTGGTCCTTTTGCCCCCTTGGGTTCACTTAAGTTACAACGTTGTGTCTACTAGGGGGTGCACTTTATTTTTTAGAGTGAGTTATGTCCCCCTCTACTCACCTTTATTTATAATTTAATTATATAAGGCAAAATTGATCAAAATTAATCTTTCCAATCAGTTGCTGCTAATTGGGAATATTACACACGGTGTTCAACAACTTGATCTAGGATCAAGTCTAGTTGAGGTTTTTACCTCTAGACTGACTTTGGGTCAGTGGAGAGTGGCAACGCCTTGTGACTCACTCTCAATCAAATTCTTCTTCATTATTTCTTCATAGTTCAGCAGAGCAGAGCAGAGAAAAGCAGTGCAGGGATGACAAGATGGTACAGGTTGACAGATGGATTGGTAGGTGGACTTCTCCCTGGTTTAGAGGGAGTGTTAAAATTGGAAACTAGGGCCAAACTCCGCCTTGGACAGCTCATATGATGGAGATGATATTTTTGTTGGATTCTTCTTTCCGAGAGGTGCAATATTGATCTAAAGATCATCTTGTTTGGATGAGCAAAAGTGAGATTTTGAATTTAATCTCTCACACATGTGCAAATTGTCAAGGTCGACAAGAAGTCTAATGTAGGCTCATAAGCCTTAATAGATGTGTCTCCACTCACAACGCATTGTATAAATATGAGAGACCTCTTCCTCATTTTGGACATCATCACTCAACACATATCTCTCTCTCTCCTCTCAACATTGGTTCGTACAGCTTGGAGCAGCTTTTCTCTTCTTCACACGTGTGGCAAGGTGACTGAAAATTCTGAAATCGCAGATCTGTTTTTGGGCTGAATTGCATAGTGTTGACCAAGGGTCAACTTCTCTCCTTTTGATTCGTTTTCAGGCAGACAGTTCGATTTTTTTAGGCCACATATTTTGGCACTAAAATTGAGAAATTCTGAGCACGTTGACCAGTGTTGACCGCAACATTTAATTTTTGTTGATTGGGTTTGACTAATATTTTCGGATCTGTTTTGGGCTGATTTGGACTGCTTTTGGAGGTTGCATTGACTGAGTTTTACCGAGCTGATTTGGAGGAGTTTTCTTGCTGGTTTGACCAACGTTGAATTTTTTGTTAGGCATCTTGTTGACTGCAGTTTTGACTGGACTATTTTGACAGTGATTGGGCAAGTGTATTTTGTATATTGTACTCGCGAGTCTCTCTCTCTCTCTGTTGAACTTTTGAAGTATAAAAAGAAGATTTGATCAAAGGGTTTTCCCCACATTGGAATTTTTCCCTGGCATCCACCAAATATTATGTCCTCTTGTCTTGGCTTGTCTTATGCTGATAGTTTATGTTCTATCAACATTTACTATCAATGTTAATGTGATTGCTAATCTGGAAATTGATATTGGGCTTATAAGAAAAGATTGAAGTAAATTGCCCTAAAGCATAGAACATACCATTGTTATCTAAAATTAACAGCTGAGAACACCTAATAGGATTTTCTATTAGCAACTCCTAACCTAGGAAGGTAACACTATTACGAAGCCCCATCTTAAGTCTCCATTTGCCCTTGATTCCCCCCTATCCCCTGTGGTGGCTAATCTCTTCATGGAGGATTTTGAGTCTAGGGCCCTGTCCTCGGCTCTTTTCCAACCCAAAATTTGGAAAAAATTTGTGGATGACACTTGCGTCATATGGCCTCATGGAAGAGAAAAGTTAGAACTTTTTCTCCACCATCTTAACAACCAATCCGTTTCCATACAATTCACAATGGAATGTGAATTTGAGGGGAGCCTACCCTTCCTAGACATTCTCATTTCAAGGAGAGATGACGATTCTTTCTCCCATCAGGTCTTTCCGAAAAAGAATCACACTGAGCAGTATCTTCATGCTCAATCCCATCATTTCCCTGCTCAAAAGATAGGTGTTCTCAGCACCTTGGCCACCAGAGCAGTCAGAATCTCCGATGAATTCCACCTCAAGGAAGAGAAATCCCACCTCGTGAATGCTTTTAATAGGAATGGTTATAGCAAATTCCAGGGCCTCAAGGCTTTTCTTAAGGATGAAAAAGGTCCTAGATAAGATCCTAAATATTGGTCATCTGGAGTGCAGCTTATGTTTATCCTGTTGAGATTTTGAGTGTTGGGGTAGCTTCGGATGTGCTCTAGCTCCCGAACTTTGTGGAGGGACTCGAGTGCATGAGATCTTAAAGACCCAGAAAGGGATTTGAGAAATTCCATCCGGTTTAAGAGAAAATTAATTAATTAACATTTTTAATTAAGGAACCTAAGTCTAACTTAGGAAAATTAAAATATTAAAGGTAATTAATTTAAACATGTAATGGAAATGACTTAAGTCACACGGATCAAGCTTTTTTTTAATCTTAGCCGTCAATTCAAGATTAGATCACGGTCGTTGGTTTCCCAATGCGAAAAGTATAAAGGAAAGGCTTGGGGTCACTTGGAGAACACAAACAGTGGCAGAGCACTGAAACTAAGCTGGAATTCTAGGGCGTGGTTTGCTAAGAATTTCAGAAGTGTTTCAGCGGCAGCGAGGGGTAGTATTGGCTAAAGGGATGATCTGATCCCAGAGCCAAGAGTCAGCAAGAGGCAGAGAAGCAGCAGTTAGAACAGCGCATAGGGGGCAGCAGCTGCGCAACACAGAGGTTTCAGGTGCTATGCAGGCCCAGAAAGGGCAGCGCAAAGACAGCAGGAGGCAGTCAGGGCTTACGTAGGCCCAGCTAAGGAAGCAAAGACAGCGTAACCCAGTCTGGGGTTACGCAACCCTCTCCTGAGCAACGCAGGGGTAACATCAAGCTAGCAGAGTTGACGCAGAGGGCTTCAGAGCAGCACTGGGGTTTCTGAAGACAGAAAGGGGCTGAGTTCTATAAATCCCATTTGAGGGTGTGAATCAGTCCAGTTTTCTGTCTCCGGAATAGAGGTATTGCTGCAGATTTTTGTATTTCTCTGTCGAGTTAACTAGTAAGTTGCCAAGATTTGTTGTACTCAGATTCTACTTAATAATATAAACCCTCCAGCAGCCAGAAGACCAGTTTTCCCGCATTGGGTTTTTCTAGGGACAGTTAAAATCTTGTGTGTCACTTTGTCTATATGCATGTATTCAGTTTAGATCTGTATCTGTGTAGGTTGTTAAAGTGTTTACTTCGATGTTAATACTGAACATTTCAGATCAGTAACTTACATAAGTAGGAGAAGTACATCGTGATTTAACAGTAGGGTTTCTGCATAAGTAATATTCAGAAATTTTCACATGGTATCAGAGCAATTGCAGATCTAGCTGGATCACCAGCAAGAAGACTGAAGAATCCTAAAGAATCCTTGTTGCAGAAGGCAGCAATAGCCGCAGAAAGTTGGACCAGAAAGGACAACATAGCAGCAGAGGGAAGCAGAGCCACACAGAGGCCAGAATGACGCAGTCTTCACACAGTCACCACGCAGGCCCGCGTACTTACAGCGCAGAGGCTATGCTGGGACTATCTACTCACGCAGAGGCCAGCCAGGGTGACGCAGTCCTAAAGTTGTGTTGATTCAGAGTGCCAAAAGTAGTGTTGCAGAGCTTCAATAGTTGCTGGTGGGGTTAAATTTCTGAAGGTGCAAAAATCAGTCTGAGCACTATTTGACAAAGAGCGGGAGGAAAACAGCTTCTCAGAGGATTTCCACCCAAAGAAAACTGCAGTTTGATGCTGAAATTTGGTTACCGGAGGACAGGTGGTTCCCTAAGGCTTTAATCTTTGGCCTAAGAAAAAGTGTCCAAAAGAATTTAATTTTTCTCCTAAAGTGACTTTATAAAGTTATAAAGTCAAATCTAATTTAAAAGTGACTTTAAGTGATAAAGTTACTTAAGTCTAATTTTAAAGTGACTTTAATAAAGTCAATGTGAAATTAGAAAGGAAAAGTGACTTTGGAAATAAATGACTAAGTGGGTCTTTATTAAAGTGGGGTGAATTAAAAAATAGAAAGTGAGATTTAAATGAGCATTTAATCTCAGCCTTAGATCTAAAGCTATCTCAGCCATTGGATTTAGGGATTTCCCAAAAATCACTTAGAGTTAGGTTAAAGGAGGAAAAGGAGGGAAAAGGTCATTCATTCTTTCATGAGCAGATTGAGAGAGGAGGAGAGAAAGCTAAGGAGTTTTTCTAAGTAATGAGCAGAAAGAGGATAGTAGGAAGGAGATACAACAAAAGGTACAGCAGCATTTACTGGCACAAATACCAAGGCAGAAAATTCGTACAGCAAGAGAGAGAGGCACTGTTTCCAAGAGAGGAGGCACAGAAATCGAGGAAGAGGGCAGCAGCATTAAGCACGCAGTTCAAGGTACAAAATTGGGCATGGTTTTCGAGGAAAGGTACTGCTGTTATTTTTTGGCACAAATACCAAGAAAAGGACAGCAGCTATAGCGCAATTTTTTGGCATGGATTTCGAGGAGGGCTGTTGTACGTATCCGTATAGTCCGTATAGCAACGTACAAGCTATTCTTGCACGCTTCCCAAGGTGGACGCACAACATTTATTGCTATCATAAATGCTGTAATATTTTCTATTTTTCAAGTTGCTGATTTGGCACAATTTCCGAGGCGATGTGCAAGCACAGAAATCGATATAAGTCTGTAAATTTGGTTGCTGGAACTTTTACTGTGTTTTTCTGTTTCACTGTAAAAGCAATATTCAAAAAATAAAGAGAAGTTTCCGAACTGGTTTTCCCCAAGAGTTGTAGGAGGTTTTTCTAGGGTCACATTGACCAAAAATCCGCTGGTCTATTTTTCTGTGTGGCTGATTTATTTTGTTGAGTTTTATTTCTGCATTTCCAGCATTGTGAAAATTTCTAGAATTTGTGTTTTCAGAAAATATTTATTGTTTTAGCTTGTTGAATGTAAGGCTATGGGAATGGGCATTTAATTATATGGAGAAATAAGGTGAAACTGAAAACCGGGGTGGAAAACTGAAATTTCTACATTTGATCAAAGGATCGAAGAGAGTTGATTCGTTGTGATTTGGCAGACTTCCAAGAGAGGAAGTCAGTTGTCAGAGGGAGCAGAGGGTGTCGTTCTCGCCAAGGACCCTAGATTTGAGTCTCTAGCATAGAGAGAAGGATTAGTTCCGACAAATTTATTAAGCAGATGGCACCTCAAGGACTACGTGATCAGGATAGGTTGGATGGCCTATCCAACTTTGCAGTCTGGAAGGCCAGAATCCTGGTATTCGTGGAGGCATACAGTCTGAGGGAGCATGCAGAGAAAGTCCTGGCCATGCCGACCGATGTAGATCTCCTGAAGAAGCATGAAGAAGCAGCGGTACATGCCAAGCACTTCATAATGGACGGTGTTAAGGATCATGTAGTAGTACCACACATACACGAAAAGAAGACGGCTAATGAGATGTGGAAAGCCTTAACCGCCCTATATGAAGGAAGATTTGTCCAGAGGAGAATGCTTCTGGAAAATCAGATGAGGTTATTCATGATGGCCAAGGGAGAAGAAATCGAACCCTTTCTTTTCAGATTACAAGCGATCAGGGATCAATTGGTTGCCATGTGTTGAGAATTTGGAGGGCTAGTGATTAAATCAAATTCTCTTCTTGATTATTACTTGTGAGCTTACTTGAGTTACTTATGTCTTCTCTTACTTAGCTTGTTTAGTCTTTCATCAAGTCAATTACCAAAATACAAAAGACATAAAGTTAGGCTCTTTGAGCCAAGGCAAAACCTCTCCCTCTTGGAGAGGAAAACTGTTAAATTTGGACAACTAGGTCCAAACTCCATCTTGTGATGCTCAGATGAAGATTCCAATATTTATATTGGATTCCTCTTTCGGAGAGGTGTAAAATCGATATAAAATTGATTTTAATCTGATGAGCAAAATATTTATTTTGAATTTATTATTTATATAAAATTTAAGTACAGGTCGGCCTTAAGGTTTTACACCCCCAACAAATGTGTCACACACCTCAATGATGGATATAAATACAGTGAACGTTGGAGAGCTTTTCACTCATCTCATCCACACACTTCTCATTGGATACGAGCATCTAAGAAGCAGTTCTCACGTGGGAAAAGGACGAAGTAGCTGCAGCTGGAAAAAGGATGAAACTTCTGCAGTTAGGGTTTCTGGACGAAATTTTCTGCAGTTAGGGTTTCTGGGCAAGTTTGACCAGCGTTGACTTTGGTCAACACATGGTCCGTTTGAGCTGAAATTTTGTGGAGAGTTCGATTTTTGTAGGCCGTACTCATTGGCACAAAAATCGAGGTCAAAAAGTTGACCGAAGTTGGAGCTGCGTTGACTTTCTTGTTGCTGCCATGCGTTGACTTTTTCTGGACTGCGTTGACTTTTCTGGGGTTGACTTTGAGTTGACTAGATAATTGATTTGAGGACTGTTGTGACACATTTTGGGTTGGCCGACCAAGAAGACTTTGCTGGTTGAAGCATCCTGCTGACCGCCGTAACGCACCAACACATTCTCCTGTTTCTGGTTTGTCTTCTATAGATCCACTGATATGTTATATCAGCATTTTACTTAACTATTTATGTGATTGCTGTTATAAAAGTAAAATTGCATCAAGCATAGAACATCTACAAAAATTTACATGGTATCAGAGCTGAGGTGAAGACAAGCCCTAACTTATTGCAATCACCAACTGAGAAAAATGAGTTCCACAAGTTATGGCTTCAAGGAGGATGACAAGCTGACTCGAAGGGATGACTTCCATGCTTGGAAGATGATATTAGATCTCAAATTGGAAGACCATGATCTCATGGACTATGTACAGGGTAAGATACAAGAACCTCCATCCACTGCTACTGCTGCTGCTAAAACCAAGTATAAGAAGGGGGAGATCAAAGCAAAGCTAATGATCAGGGAATCCATACATAAAAGTTTGGTTCCCTACATATCTGAGCTAGGCACATCCAAGGAGATGTATAATAAGCTGATACAAATGTTCAAAATAAACAATGCAAACCAAGTGTTATTCTTCAAGAATCAATTGAAGAATCTGAAGAAAGGCAGGGATGAGTCTGTCCAAACATACTTTCTGAAATTGACTGAGATCAATAACAATCTGCTGGCTATTAGGGAGACAATAGCCGACCGTGAGATGGTACTCACCGCACTTGGAGGGCTCCCATATGAATGGCAAGTATTCAACACTACCATTCTCAATAATAATGCAATTCCTAACTTTGACGAGCTACTGTCAAGATGCATGCAAGAAGAGACAAGAATGAAGGAATACGAAAATGACAGAAATACTGCCTATGCTGCTCATTCTAGAAAGAAGAACTCTGGTGGTCCTAAGAACAAAGGAAGAGCAAGGACCCAAGGAACGAAGGGCAAGTGTTTCACTTGTCATAGGCCTGGTCACTATGCTAGAGAATGTCCTTTCAAGAAGGATTCTCCCGATGGTGATGACAAAAACAACAACCGGAGGAATGGAGATCAAAGAAATGACAGGTCCAAAGGAAAGAGGAAGGCTCCCTCTGGCGGAAACAATCAACCTTTCAAAAGGTCTAGAAACTCCAGGTATGAGCAGTCAAATGTTGTTGATAAAAGAAATGAATACATTCTTGTATCTGCCCTCTCTGCTGCATCCCCGCCCGACACTATGGATGTCTGGCTGATAGATAGTGGTGCCTCAAGACACATCACCGGGTTCAAGGAAGCACTCTCTGACATGGTTGAGAAAGATACTAATCTAGAAATTATCCTTGGAGATAATGCCACATATCCCGTGAGAGGGACAGGGACTGTGACCCTCCACTTGTCTCAAGGACAAGTCCTACATTTGCAGGATGTACTCTATGTACCAAAATTGAAGAAGAACCTTGTGTTTATATCAGCGATCGAAGACAAAGGCTTCAATGTGGCATTCACTGATGGAAAGGTGCGCATGTGGAAGAAGAATCTCAAGGAAGCTATCGTGATTGGTTTTAGAGTTGGAACACTCTACCAGGTTGAAGGAAGTCCACTGGGAGCTATGACATGTGATACTATCCGACAAACTGAACTATGGCACCGAAGGTTTGGACACCTTCATTACAAGGTCCTTCCCGAAGCAAGGAAGGTGGTGACAGGGATGCCCGATTTTGGAAATAATCATGAAGGTGTATGTAAGGGTTGTGTCGAAGGAAAGCATACAAGGGGACCTTTCCCCTCAAGTGTCACAAACTTTCCCCCGAAGTGTCACAAAGACATCCGATATTTTGTAACCGTGTAATATCCCGAATGGGAAAATAGACAACAATACAAGCATACGACAATATAGGAAATGCCGGAAATAGAATATAAAGCAAATACACATAGAAATGCCGGAAATGCTAAGCCATTTTATTAATCCGAGAATATAATGAGATACAATGGATAATCAAAATAAATGCACCTTATCCTTGCTCAAGGCAAGTGAAGAACCCTCTCAGAAAAACGGGAAATGGCTGCTACAAGAAACCGCATCCCAGCTGCTGGAAGAAACTGCCGTAAACTGCTACTGCTGGAATGAACTGAAGCTAGGGGCTGATCCCCTTGCCAGAATGAGCTGAAAATCGGCAGACCACCTGAACTCACCACCCCGGACAAAACCCAGAAACCGTATACAAAATGGACCACCTCCGAAAATCACCCCAGAAACCCTAGAAAACGTCTTCCGCACCGCCGCGTACACCAACCGAAACAGATCGAAATGGCCACAACTCGGTGAAACCTACCAAAATGACATGATAAACGCTCAACCTCCACACCGGAAAGGCTCGAATCTCTCCCAACCCCTACCACCGAACAGAAAGACTCAAATCGCGTTCTCCTCCAAGGACCGCGTTACCACCAATGAAGCTCGGGCCTCGGAAGAAACTCCCAAACAAAAACACTCGCAAATTTCCTACTAAAGATCGAAGAAAAACCTTGGTTACAGCATCCTCCCCCGGGGCCAAGGGTGAGATCTCCGACCAGAGACAATCAGTCGCACTAAACAGTGCTGCAGACCAACTAAACAGCCAGGGTGCTCAAGTAGACAGAAGTCTAGCTCAATATCATCAACAATATCAATAATCCCAAATGAGGAGGCTCCTCCCCCTTTTTATAGCATTGGTTTCCCTCCAAAACCAACGTCCTCTCTCTCATTGGCTCCTCCACGTGGTGTGTGGCCCCCCTTGGCTCCCCCCTTAAGTTACAACGTTGCATCTACTAGGGAAACACTTTATTTTATTTAAGTGAGTTAGACCCTTTTTCTCACTTTTATTTATTAATAAACTATAGTCGGCAAAACTATACAAAAATCAAATATTCCAATTAGCGGTGCTAATTAGGAATATTACAGTCTCCCCCGGCAAAACGTTGCTTGTCCTCAAGCAACTGAAGTGATGGACGCTGCAATGTCTCCTCGCTCTCCCAAGTGGCATCCTCATCTGGCAAAAATTGCTTGTCCTCAAGCAACGCTTGAACAAGCCTACTCTCCAGCTGATGCTCCCTACCGATACTGCAAAATGTGCCTGGGTCCCACTGAAACCTCTCTGACCTCTGCATCACCCTGATACGAAGGGACATCTCAATGCCAGGATCCCAAAGTGACCTCTCACAGTACCAGTCAACCAATAATCCCCCCGGATCCCATCGCCACCATGGCCAATAATCGCCCAAGTCCCACGGCTCGGACTGTGCACTGCCTCTGGCTATGACTAGTGCTCTAAGAGGTGAAGACCACCAATAAGCATCAATGCTCCTGGGCTCCTGCTGCGTTGTACCTGTAGCTGCATATGCTACCCCTCCAACTGCATACCAACTCATCACCTCTCTCCAATCCAAGTCATGACTCAATCCCATGCTGATCCTGCTCTCCTGAAATTGGGAAGGAGTCCGGAAGTAACGACAACTGGTGCCCTCCTGCCGACTGGGATCTGTAACATCTACTATGTCCAAGGGCCCCTGCTCCACTGTGCTCCCTACGAAGAATACCGTACCATCAAGAGGGTACCAACTCATGATCTCTCGCCAGTCCATCTTGGAGGAAGCATCTGATGTAGCAACAACAACTGCATGTGGAACTTGCCTGGAAGGTTGCCGCCAACCCGTAATCATCTCCCACTGCCAAACTATCACATCTACCTCCAACATCTCCAGAGGATATGGATCTGTAGCTGCTGTCACGGTACTCGGTGTCTGTGCATCTGACCGCTCCACCTCAAAGGATGACCCCAATGCTAGCCACATATCCATCATAGGCTCAATGTGGGCACCCATCTGGACCTCACCCAAGGAAATGTCATGCCTGATGTCCATAGTATCCTCCTCTGCTGACTCAGGCTCCATCATGTGCTGCTCTAGCTGAAGCATCACAAGTGACTCATCACCCAGAGTATCTCCTATACAGTCCCCTGACTGCTCACCCTGCACACTGTAATACGGCTGCAATCTACTGTCATCATACCTGCATGACTGCTCCTGCTCCATAGAAGCAACCTCAACCGATCCTATGGACTCATATGAAAGAGAGTCCTCACCCTAGCATACAGAAGGAATGCCCTCCTGTTCTACCTCCACCACCTCATCTGCAGTGAATATGCCATCCACCCTCTTGATGAAGTGTCGATACAATGTCTGGAGTCTAGACGCATGCTGGAATGCTATCTCTACTGAACCCAGTATCCTCTGCTCATGCATGATCTCAACATGCCCTGAGGGAAAAATGATGCATGTCTCCCTCATGACCTGCTCCCCAAGCGTAGGCTCAACAATGACTAATGTGCCACCACTGCAGAGGATCATCTCATCCCCTAAACTGTGGCTGTCAACTAGCGTACTGACCCAGTGCCACTGCTGAGAAGTCTCTCGCCTAGTGTGCTGAGGGCTATCCAAATATCTTGGGTGTGCCTCACGGACCCTGCTGCTCATGCCCAAAGTGCCAAAGGACAACAACAAAATCAGTTGCGCCCATGAGTGATGTAGAAGAGTGTCGGATGTGTGAGTCCCCACAGATACCATCAAGTATCGCTCCTCTGTCTCCTCATTGATCCTGGGTGAAACACCCCCAAAGGTAAGCCCAGTGTCCCTGTCCGTGAGTCTCCCTGGATGCAATACTCTAAGACCCTACTGTGTCGCGCCGTACGCCCTCGCAAGCCACCGATCATCCATGTACTCCTCAACATGCCACTTCACACTAAGGCATACCCCTGAATACTACTGGATACCCCATGCTACTGCTATACCACCCTGTACCGTCTCGTGCCCTGACTGTGTCCAGGAATCTGTCACTCCCCGCGTGCTCTCAATGTGATGTAGGGCACTCCTACTCCACAATGCAGTCCCACACACTACAGTACACCACCATGTAGCTCCATGTCCACCGGTAGTCCACCGCTCAATGCTAGAGGCTCCCACACATCCCTGGATGTGATGACCTAGAGCTGTGCCTCTAAATGTCGGACTACCACCAATCGGTAACATCGTCTCCACCGTCGTATCACTATACCTACCGATGAAAGGATCATCACTCCAAATCCTCCTCAAGGGGTCCGAGAAGTGAATCTCCCTGTGTGTCAGTAGTGTTACCACCACTGCTCGGCTCTGCTGCGTCCTCTGTGCCCCACACAAAGGTGAAGAATCCTTGGCCCCATACAAGGCGCCATCTGGTGGCCTGCCAATGTCACCTCCTCCGACAAGCTCCTGCCAAGGTATGTTGACCACCCCGAGATCTCGTATACGGGTGTCATACCAAGACAACCTAGGGTGTCTGCTCATAAACTGGTTGGCCACTGACGCTGACCGACACTCCCCTAGCGAATACGCATGCTCTGCTACTACGCCAACTGTATCTTCCAAGACATAGTCAACTGACCTGCCTGGGAAATGATAGGTGATCCCACCTGGATCCCAATGCCAATCTGGGGTCCCTGTATGCCCAACACCTAGGAACTCCTGCTGAACTACACCTGGGTCCACCCCTATCTCCAAAACCCACTCCACCGGGTACCAACTCAAAATCTCTCGCCATCCAACCTCAACATGCGGATGCGGTATCCTGTGCAACTCAGATCGTCTCATACCGTTATCCAAGTCAACATATGAGATCTGACTAGGTGGCTCTGTCTCACTCTATCCAATGGGAAGAGGTGACCCAACAATGCTGCTAGTCCCGTCCATGCATGCCTGAAGGGGAATGATCTGACGCTGCAATGTGCCCCCTGGTTGTACCATCAGGGAATCCAGTCGTTCCCCAATGCGGGCCAACTTGGTAGCTGACTCAGCACAAGCCACTCTCATGCCCTCCAGCTCCATGTCCTGCAACAAAATGGCCTCCCGAACTGATGTGGCCTTCCCTTTCAAAATTCGAAGGTCTGCCGGAAGCCGATGATACCGCTGCCTGCGACCATCATTCGATACCTCTGTATCTCCTAGTGCCTCATCGAAGGTGGATACATCTCCTGACACTGCACCCATCTGTGTGCTGCTACCACCCGAAGACTCGGACGCGACTTCGGTCATCACCTCAATGGATGGCTCTACTGGGGTAGGCTCTACCTTCTCCACTACCACATCAACCGACACGGCCGAGGAGGTCTCCAATGAGGATGAATCCTGTGTCACACTAGGTGTAACCTCGGACTCCCTGCAACCCTGTGTTCCCTCATCCTCCAAGTGCGAGGTAACCATTTTAATGGTTTCCCTCTCTGATACTCGGTCAAGCTGGAAAGAGGTATCCAACTTGTCCACCCAAGCTTTTTCTGAGCGCCTGGATGACCCGTCAAATGTCGGTAGATGGAATCTGTCCACTGTGCGCCGTAAGCCCCCATCATGTGAGCGCCTGTTCCCTCTGTGAAAGTTGTGAGGTCTACTATCACGCCGGAGCTGGACAAAGTCTCTGAACGAGAGAGCCTCCATGAACTCCTGCCCGTATGCCTGGTACTCTGCAAAATAGTCACCCATGTGGCCCGGCTCCGGCTCTCGCTGTGCTGCTGCCCCTATGTCTTCATCTAGAAAAGTGGGCATGGTAGGACGTGTGGGTGTATGTGATGCCATATGCTGAGTGGCATCATGCTCCGGCAAATGGTGGGATGTGCCTGATCCCTCACCAATCTGAAAACTAACCTCCAACGCAGTGAGTCTCTGTGACATCTCCTGCATGTGTTGGAGGAGCGCCTCTATAAATCTCCTCTCATCATCATCACCTGCCATCGGCTCTTTCTGCTATGTGTCTACAGGCTCCTCAGAAACTGCACGGTTGCTGCAAAACCATACTGCTGCTTAACTTCGACCTCCGATTTACCCATTGAAAACTACTCAGAAAATTCCAAGAATTTGGGAAGGTGATCCTTGCCCAAAACCCAGAAAAACCCAGAAAACGTTTCTTCTAATTCCAACCTTCAAAATTTGACCCTTTTTTCCAATTTCGTTTTTGGTACTGCAATTGCTATTGCTCTCCAAAATTCCAGCAAACCTCTGTATGATCTCTTTCCCAATGTCATAGACTGCTAGCTCCACAGGCTGAGCCAGATCTATGCTCTGATACCACTGTAATATCCCGAAAGGGAAATAGACAGCAATACAAGCATACGACAATATAGAAAATGCCGAAAATAGAACATAAAGCAAATACACATAAAAATGCCGGAAATGCTAAGCCATTTTATTAATATGAGAATATAATGAGATACAATGGATAATCAGAATAAATGCACCTATCCTTGCTCAAGGCAAGCAAAGAACCCTCTCAGAAAAACAGGAAATGGCTGCTACAAGAAACTGCATCCCAGCTGCTGGAAGAAACTGCCGTAAACTGCTGCTGCTGGAATGAACTGAAGCTATGGGCTGATCCCCTTGCCGGAATGAGCTGAAAATCGGCAGACCACCTGAACTCACCACCCCGGACAAAACCCAGAAACCATATACAAAACGGACCACCTCCAAAAATCACCCCCATAAACCCTCCTCCTAAAAAAACGTTGTCCCTCCAGGACCAGCGCAGACACCAACTGAAATAGACTGAAATGGGGCCACAACTCCTCAGGAAACTCACCAAATGATAAACGCTGAACCTCCACACCGGAATAGGCCTGAATCTCCTGCAGAAATCTCTACCACTGAACAGCTCCAACTCAAACTACGTCCTCCCTCCAAGGACTGCGCAGTCACCCAATGAAGCTCAGTTCCTCAACAAAACTCCCCAACAAAACACCTGCAAATCTCCTGCTAAAGACTGAAGAAAAAACTTGCCCGAGCAGGCACTCGAAGTCCCCCGGGGCCAAGGGTGAGATCTCCGACCGGAGACACTCAGTCGCACTAAACAGTGCTGCAGACCGACTAAACAGCCAGCGTGCTCAAGTAGATAGAAGTCTAGCTCAAAATATCATCAACATATCAATAATGCCCCAAATGAGGAGGCTCCTCCACCTTTTATAGCATTGGTTTCCCTCCAAAACCAACGTAGTCTCTCTCTCCGCCACGTGGTGTGTGGCCCCCCTTGGCTCCCCCCTTAAGTTACAACGTTGCATCTACTAGGGAAACACTTTATTTTATTTAAGTGAGTTAGACCCCTTTTCTCACTTTTATTTATTAATAAACTATAGTCGGCAAAACTATACAAAAATCAAATATTCCAATTAGCGGTGCTAATTAGGAATATTACAAACTGGTCCATTCTGATCTATCTGGTATGCTACCCGTGACATCCCTGGGAGGATGTTCTTACTATATGACATTCACTGATGACTTCTCCCACAAAACCTGGATATACTTCTTGAAGAAGAAGGATGAGGCTTTCATGTGGTTCCGTACCTTCAAAGCCTTGGTGGAAAATATGACAGGGAAGAAAATCAAGATTTTGAGGACCGACAATGGCACCGAATATGAGTCAAATGAGTTCAAGGACTTTTGCAGAGAAGCTGACATTAAGAGGGAGACTACTACTGCCTATACTCCTGAGCAGAATGGCGTTGCTGAACGAAAGAACAGGACCATTGTGGAAGTTGCTCGTGCCATGCTATGTGACCAGGGTCTACCGAAGTTTCTGTGGGGAGAAGCTGCGAATACTGCTGTATACATTCAAAACCGATGCCCTCATTCCGCCCTGGACTCCAAAACTCCCGAAAAGGTTTTCACTGGTAAGAAACCTGACGTCTCACATTTTAGAATTTTTGGATGTCCTGTTTATTTTCATGTGCCAAAAGAAAAGAGAAGTAAGCTGGATGCTTCTGGGAAGAAAGGAATGTTTGTAGGCTACAGCGAAACCTCTAAGGCCTATAGAGTCTATGTACTTGGTCAAAGGGAAGTAGAGATATGCCATGATGTCACTTTTGACGAAGATGCTTCCCTGAAGAAAGTAGTAGATCTTCCAAGATCTGAAGAAAATCATGAAGTAAGGCCTGGAAATCAAGAGGAATCGCAAGATGAGACAATGCCTGATGTTGAAGGACCAATGGACCCAATCGATCCATCTCCTTCACTGAGAAAGAGACCATCATGGCTCAGGGACACTCTCGAAGATGCTGAGGTACATGCTGCGCCGAGGGGGACATTCCGAGAAAGCAAGAAGTCGTGTAGATACCAAGGGTATCTGGCTGCCATGAGTACTATTGTACAATCTGAACCTGGATCTTTTGAGGAAGCCGTAAAGCATCAAATCTGGAAGGATGCTATGCACGAATAATATGAGTCCATAATGAAGAATGATGTATGGGATGTGGTTCCAAGACCGAAGGACAAATCAGTTGTCACCGCGAAATGGCTCTACAAGATCAAACATGGATTTGATAGAAGTGCTGAAAAGTTCAAGGCAAGATTTGTTGCCCGTGGCTTCTCTCAAAAGGAAGGAATAGATTATGATGACATATTTGCACCTGTGGCACGATATACCACCATTCGATCAATCATAGCCCTTGCTGCTACGCAAGGATGGAGTCTTCATCAAATGGATGTCAAGACCGCTTTTCTGCATGGTGCAATAAAAGAAGAGGTGTATGTAGAACAACCTCTAGGGTTTGAAGTCCAGGATCGGGACACTCATGTCTGCAGGTTGAAGAAAGCCCTCTATGGGTTGAAGCAAGCACCCAGAGCTTGGTACGAGAGGATAGATAACTACTTGATGAAGCTGGGCTTCACTCGAAGTAATGCTGATCCGAACCTTTACTTCAAGGTTGTCCAGGGGAAGCCTCTCATTCTGGTGCTGTATGTGGACGACCTCTTCCTAACAGGTGCTAACCCTCTCATTCATCAATGCAAGAGGGAGCTTGCTGCTGAGTTCGAGATGAAGGACCTAGGACTGATGCACTACTTCCTAGGCCTGGAGGTCTGGCAGAGACCTAGAGAGATTTTCCTTTCTCAAGGAAAATATATTGTGAAACTTCTGGAAAGATTTGGTATGGTGGATTGCAAGTCTATGTCAACACCAATGGAACTCAACTTCAAGAAGTTGAGTGGGAGCGCTGTTGGGCCCGTATTGGAAAATCCTACTGAGTATCGTCAACTCGTAGGGGCTCTGATGTTCTTAGTGAACACCTGTCCAGATATATGTTTTGCAGTGAACACTTTGAGTCAACAGATGGTTGAGCCTCATCACTTTCACTGGGTTGGTGCCAGGAATCTTCTGAGATACCTTCGGGGCACGATAAACCATGGGTTGAGATACACTGCCGGGAGCGTGACACTCCGTGGATATACTGATGCCGATTGGGCTGGCAGTGTGGTGGATCGTAAGAGCACATCGGGATGTTGCTTCAATCTTGGTTCTACTTCGATTTCATGGATGAGCAGGAAGCAGAAGTCGGTGGCTTTGAGCACCGCAGAGGCCGAATACATTGCAGCAAGTATGGCCTGTTGTGAAGCAGTTTGGTTGCGAAAGCTCTTTAGTGAGCTATTTGGACATGTGCTAGATACCATCGTGATACTCTGTGATAGCCAGAGTGGGATTCGCTTGACTGAGAATCTTGTGTTCCACGACCGATCCAAGCATATTGATATCAGGTACCATTTCATCCGGGATATGGTACAGCAAGGCGCCGTAAGGCTCGATCATATAGGAACTGATGAGCAGGTCACGGATATTCTCACTAAGCCCCTGGGGAAGGTCAAGTTCCTAACCTTTCGTGAGAGACTTGGTATCGTGGAACGACCCTATGATGTGGGTCATGTTGGACGATGAGCTCGAGGAGCTCTGGGGGGCTTTGGGGATAGCGTCTCGGAGCTATGAGCAACCACAAGGCTAGGCTTGCCAAACCTTGTTGGTGTGCTTGGACCCCACTGTTGTGATTATTGAGTTGGTTCACCTCTCATTATCAGTGCCCCGTATGCATCCTACTCATTGAGTTCAGGGCTCATGGGAAGTACCTCTCATTCGGCCAATGAGATGGGAAAAGCTAGAGACCAGTAGCAAAGACTGATGGACGCATCAGAGATTGTCGTACTCTCTATCTAGGATGGCACGGTCCAACCACTTGATCTGGGATCAAGTCTAGTGAGGTCTCGGACCTCCGCCTGACTTCAGGTCAGATGAACCAACTTCGGGTTGGTTGGAGACTCTTTGTGAGTCCGATAGAGGTTTTGGACCTCTGGGCTGAATTTGTCAGCCGGGGGATGATGTCTTTGTGACTGACCCACTTCTGTTTTGAAATAAAGAGGCCAGCAAAGCAAGTTACGGCGGGATGACGCACGATGTTTGATTGCACTGGTGGATGGAGTTCTCCCTAGTTGAGAGGGAGTGTTAAATTTGGACAACTAGGTCCAAACTCCATCTTGTGATGCTTAGATGAAGATTCCAATATTTGTATTGGATTCCTCTTTCAGAGAGGTGTAAAATCAATATAAAATTGATTTTAATCTGATGAGCAGAACATTTATTTTGAATTTATTATTTATAATAAATTTAAGTACAGGTCGGCCTTAAGGTTTTACACCCCCAACAGATGTGTCACACACCTCAATGATGGATATAAATACAGTCAACGTTGGAGAGCTTTTCACTCATCTCATCCACACACTTCTCATTGGATACGAGCATCTAAGAAGCAATTCTCACGTGGGAAAAGGACGAAGTAGCTGCAGCTGGAAAAAGGACGAAATTTCTGCAGTTAGGGTTTCTGGACGAAATTTTCTGCAGTTAGGGTTTCTGGGCAAGTTTGACCAGCATTGACTTTGGTCAACGCATGGTCCGTTTGAGCTGAAATTTTGTGGAGAGTTCGATTTTTGAAGGCCGTACTCATTGGCACAAAAATCGAGGTCAAAAGGTTGACCGAAGTTGGAGCTGCGTTGACTTTCTTGTTGCTGCCCTGCGTTGACTTTTTCTGGACTGCATTGACTTTGAGTTGACTGGATAATTGATTTGAGGACTGTTGTAACACATTTTGGATTGGCCGACCAAGAAGACTTTGCTGGTTGAAGCATCCTGCTGACTGCCGTAACGCACCAACACATTCTCCTGTTTCTGGTTTGTCTTCTATAGATCCACTGGTATGTTCTATCAGCATTTTACTTAACTATTTATGTGATTGCTGTTATAAAAGTAAAATTGCATCAAGCATAGAACATCTACAAAAATTTACAAAAACCCACGAGAAATTCTTCTTATAGATCCTCAAATGACAAGTACCATGACCAAAACTCAGACCCTTGACCTATGAATGCTTCCAAGACCTTGTCACTTCTTCTTTATTTGCCTCCAATGCTGATCATTCATTTCTACACCAAGTTGCTCTGAGCCACATCAACACTAAACCTTTCACTTTGCATATCTCTAAAGCCTCTTCACTTGAGGTGTAATCCTTCCTTTTAAGCACTGTAGAACAGAAAGGTAAATCACAAGTTTACCTTCCTTTCTTTCTCATACTGTAGTATATCGATACTTCTTCCCCAGAAACAATCTGCATTTCTGTTATAGCACTTATCATAATTTCTTCAATTAGTATCATACTATATACGTATGCTTCCTTCTTCCTTGTCATATGATCCGAATGTATATCAGAATTTACCCATGGTTGAAGTTCACACTTAACCACACTATAACACTGCCTTTAACTTGATTTATGTTCAGATCTTGTCACGTTGTTCACATTTCAGAACTACCTGCAATTTACTGTCATAGCATAGTTTCCAAAAACAGATCCTTAACTTGCTTATGTTATGTTGTGGAGACTTAGAACAATTCGCATTTTGATGGTCTCTGAAATCCGCATTTTCTTCCACAGGACAATCCGCAACCTTTATGTTCAAATCTTGTCACGTTGTTCACATTTCAGAACTACCTGCAATTTACTGTCATAGCATAGTTTCCAAAAACAGATCCTTAACTTGCTTATGTTATGTTGTGGAGACTTGGAACAATTCGCATTTTGATGGTCTCTGAAATCCGCATTTTCTTCCACAGGACAATCCGCAACCTTCACTGTATAAATTACAGAGGAATCCGCACTGCAGCTATTGCACTTATTCGCACTGCAGCTCCTGCACTTATCCGCACTATAGCTCCTAAGATGTCCACAAATTTGTCTTCAACTTATCCGCGGAACTGGGGTATATACAGTGGTGTCATCTCTACCTTTAGGCTGACCATTCAGCTAGTGGGTAGGCTGACTTTAGATACTGATATATAGGCCAACATGGTGTATTTACTCCAGCATTTAATGAGGCATTTATTCACTGTATTTGAAGCTTATATTCCAGCGTTGATGAAGGTTGTCCATAGCCATTTCTTCAAGGATTTGTGACAAGGTTCATGACAAGGTCTGGAGCATATATTGATGACTAGACTCTTCATTTACTAGACACTTAATTACAAATGTAACTAGATGACAACCCTAATAGACATCAAGAAGAAGTCTATAATAAAATCTTGCTCATGAAACCCATGAAGCAAGTACAACCAAAAATACATTTTATTATCTTTGTCTTCTTCTTTACATAAAATACATAATTACATAGTCAATATGAAAATCGACCTAGTTACACTTTTCATCACTCCCTCTTAACTAGGGAGGTATTCATACAAGTACATGGTCACTTTCAAATTGAAGAATCTCATAAGAAGAATCGGATTGGTAATCGCATCTATATAGCATCATATCAACCAGCATTGTCCTAATGCAAGGCCTTGACTAACAACCCCATCTCTCAACGAGACAATGGGCTACAATGTTGGCGAGACACGTGACTAATAGACACCATAGTCATTGTCTCTCCAAGGTACATACCCCACCTAGGTGTTCCTAGAGTATGACCTTCTTGGACTATTCTTCTGTTCGGTAGCCAGCCCTAAAAGAATATCGGTCCTCGACTACTCTTATCTTGAATGCCCTATCTCATTCTCAAAGAGTATCGAATGCCAGATGATTACCCAATCCTCCATTTTGTCTTCCAGGTGAAGACCAGAATGATGTGTCTATCCATTCTCTTCACATGGCCTTCACTAAGACTTACGGTTGTTAGTCCTGGTCTAGTGCATGACACATGTAATAGAGAATGACATGCGTCACTCCCTCTCAACACAGGAAGGACATACTTCAAGTTTCTTCCAAGCAAGAAACTTACCACCAGGGTCCCTATCAACCAAGGTCCTGCAGCAGCAATCCAGCTACTCATGAATAATTCCTCCCCTCGATGTCATGGATTTCGGTATTGAGGAATCTTCAACTTTTGGCTTCATAGGGCACAGATCATCCATCACTTTCAGTCACAAATCATGTCCACAATCAGAAAGTGATTCATCAATGTTTTTCATCTGGTCCACTGTTATGCCGTGTTTCTTTCCTTCAAATCATCTCCAAGGATCATACATCCTTTGTCATGATTAGCAGCCCTGTACAAATTCATCCAGATAAACATATACATATGAACTTTAAAAACAAAAGTTACCTCAGTGATGATCTTTCACCATGACATCTTCCTGTAGGCATCGGCATCCTTTATTCAAATTGACACATCTCCTAATGATATGTTTTGTCAAGGGTCTTCTTCTTTACCATACTTCTATCAGGGTCTGCATATCCTCCCAGGAGATCTCCTAGTCATATCTTCTTGGATTCCGAATGATAACTGCCTTCTGACATGGTTGCATTTCATGATCTCTTTCTTTCTGCACATTCTTCATTCCCAAGAACTTAGAAAATTTCCAATTTCTCGTTTATATACAACACCTCATATTTCATGAGGATATATTATGTTGATTTCATCTGTTAGTGCATCGAGAGATCCTCCTTCATAGATCATACTTCTAAATATGGAAGTCTATTACCTGCAACCATATGACAAGACTTCACAGCATCCAGTGTCAGCGTATAAATATATACATACCTCATACCTTTATCATTTAAGTCATCTTGTAGTAGTTTTGCTAGAATGAAGAGCTTCATTCCCTTGACCTGCTTCATTCATGTGTCATCACATCCCAGAATTTTGTTTCCATGATGACCCTTGATCTTGATGACTGCCTTCCATCAATGTTGTTATCAGAGAGGTTTTCCCGGAGCTGCTTCACCAAGAGCTCTTATCATGCTTTTATCATGATGCTATAATATACATTACTTCCTATCATACTATTTTACAACCAACAGAAATCTCTTAAAGGAGAAGATGATCTCAACCATAAAGGAGATCTCTCGCTTCTTCTTTCTTAGATTTCTTTGCATCAAGTTCTTCCCTCATTTCTAAGATATGCGCTTCTTCCCTATTTCTCTTGTCCCCTTCAGATTTAGGACAATCTATTTTATAATGACCAAGTTCATCACATCCAAAGCATCGTGCTTTGTCCATACTATACTAAGGACCAAACTTATTGAATCTTCCTTTCTTGCTTGAAGTGGCTGCAAAGACTTGAATCCCTTTACTTGATCCTGTAACACCTTTGGCTCTCAATCTTGTTTCCTCTATTTTACATAGAGACCATAAATCGTAGAATGGTGTGGCTTCTTTCTTCCCATATAAACTTGAAGTGAAGTTTCCCCACTCTTCTGGCAGAGCATTCAGCACCACTGTAGTCATCTCAGTGTCAGACATTACTTCTCCCAGTTCCTATAGTTGATCTCAGATTTCTTCTCCTGTAGTACTCAAAGAGAATAGCTCCACCAATTTCTCATATATTCCCTTTTGATGATTTTAGATTTGAAATATCGAAGATAAGAGAGTCTTTTATGGATTCTGCAAGAATCCTTTAGGCTCTTATATCTCCCTTCATGTATTTGGCGTGACTTCATTGTCCTTGTCTTCCATGCAAGAAAGTCTGAAACCCTAACCAGTTTGTTGCTTTCTTTGCAAAGAAAACATTTTGATAGATTCATATGAAGTCATAGAGATACTTACGTAGGTAGATACTTTTCTTCTTCTATCGACTTCCTTGTTGAAGATGATGGCAAGAACTCCCTCTTAGATTGATTTCAAAGTAGGTGATCTTGGATCCTTGATGATCAAGGATTACTTCAGAATGCAAATATCTTCAATAGTGTTGAGTGATGCTTAATGATGTGTCTTCCAACAATGTCTTCAATATCAAGAATCTTTGATGTTAGGGATTACCTCCTCGATGTGTGGATTCCTTGAATAAGGGTGAAAGTCTTCTTGAGATGGCTTGAGGATTTCCTTGCAAATTGATTTGACCTTACAATGTCGACTTTGACTTTTGCTTTGATGCTTTCTAGAAAACTAAATTTTGATCCTTGAGTGTCTCTTTGTCCAATAGCCCTTTGTCTTTAGCACCTTAGCTCTGATACCATGTTGAAAATTTGGAGGTCTAGTGATTAATTCAAATTCTCTTCTTGATAATTACCTGTGAGCTTACTTGAGTTACTTATGTCTTCTCTTATAGCTTGTTTAGTCTTTCATCAAGTCAATTACCAAAATACAAAAGACACAAAGTTAGGCTCTTTGAGCCAGGGCAAAACCTCTCCCTCTTGGAGAGGAAAACCCACGAGAAATTCTTCTTATAGATCCTCAAATGACAAGTACCATGACCAAAACTCAGACCCTTGACCTATGAATGCTTCCAAGACCTTGTCACTTCTTCTTTATCTGCCTCCAACGCTGATCATTCATTTCTGCACCAAGTTGCTCTGAGCTGCATCAACACTAAAACTTTCACTTTGCATAACTCTAAAGCCTCTTCACTTGAGGTGTAATCCTTCCTTTTAAGCACTGTAGAATAGAAAGGTAAATCACAGGTTTACCTTCCTTTCTTTCTCATACTGTAGTATATGCATACTTCTTCCCCAAAAACAATCTGCATTTCTGTTATAGCACTTATCATAATTTCTTCAATTAGTATCATACTATATATGTATGCTTCCTTCAAACCAATTTGCACTTCCTTCTTCCTTGTCATATGATCAGAATGTATATCAAACTTTACCCTTGCTTGAAGTCCGCACTTAACCACACTTTAACACTGCCTTTAACATGATTTATGTTCAGATCTTGCCACGTTGTTCACATTTCAGAACTACCCGCAATTTACTATCATAGAATAGTTTCCAAAAATAGATCCTTAACTTGCTTACGTTATGTTGTGGAGACTTAGAACAATTCACATTTTGATGGTCTCTAAAATCCGCATTTTCTTCCACAGGACAGTCCGCAACCTTCACTGTATAAATCACAGAGGGATCCCCTGCACTTATTCGCACTACAGCTCCTACACTTCTCTGCACTGCAGTTCCTAAGATGTCGGCAAATCTGTCTTCAACTGATCCACAGAACTGAGGTATATATAGTGGTGTCATCTTTGCCTTTAGGCCAACCATTTAGCTAGTGGGTAGGCCGACTTTAGATACTGATATATAGGCCGACATGAAGTGTATTTACTCCAGCATTTAATGAGGCATTTCTTCATTGTATTTGAAGCTTATATTCCAGCATTGATGAAGGTTGTCCATAGCCATTTCTTCAAGGATTTGTGACAAGGTTCATGACAAGGTCTCGAGCATATATTGATGACTAGACTCTTCATTTAGTACACACTTAATTACAAATGTAACTAGACGACAACCCTAATAGACATTAAGAAAAAGTCTATAATAAAATCTTGCTCATGAAACCAATGAAGCAAGTACAACCAAAAATACATTTTATTATCTTTGTCTTCTTCTTTACATAAAATTCATAATTACACAGTCAATATGAAGACCGACCTAGTTACACTTTTCAACAACATGGGAGTGAAAGTGGAGGATGATGTTATGGTGAGGACTGCACTCAATGCAGTCACAGAGGACTGAGAAACTTTTGTCGAAAGTATCTTGGGTAGAGCGGACATTCCCAACTGGAACAATATGTGGGCAATCCTCCGACAAGCAAAACTCCATCAGTTCACCAAGAGACAGTACAGCACCGGATCAAGTAAAGTGAAGAAGGAAGAGGAAGAAGATGCAGCCATGGTATCAAAGAGGCAGCAAGGGAGGAAGAATCGTGATTTATCAAAGATCAAGTGCTTCCAATGCGGCAAACTAGGACATTTCGTCAACAATTGTCCTAAGAAGAAGAAGGACAAGGAAGCTTCTAGCTCCAAGGTTGTTGTGGCGGACGATGGCTCCAAAGATGGCGTAGCCATGAGCACTCATGAACCATGAAAGTGGAGCGACATGGATCTATAGAGCAACTACAGAGTTGTGGCGGGATCCTTGAGTAACCCAACTCTTGGATCACATCCATGCTACAGTAGCCTTAAGACAGTAGCAGGACTAGTGGAGTAGTGGGTGTAGAGAGTCGCAGATGGAGCAGAGGCAAAGCTGGAGGCTGAGAGGGAGCAGCACAGTGCAGATGCAGTAGCAGCGTAACAGCGCAGCGCAGAGGGGCTTATGTGACTTCAGCAGCGCAGTGCAGGCTAGCTTACGCAGAGCAGTGCTACAGCAATGCAGTGGCTTCAGGAGGACAGTGCAGAGCAGCAGCCTATCGAGCTTCAGTGATGAGGATGCAGCCCAACTGACTTGTATGTCAAAGATGGGCAGGAGTTTTTAGTTGTTTCTCTCAACAACTAAGTTGCAGTGCAGCAGTTGGAAGCACGATGCCGCAGATTGAGAGGGAGCTGCAGTACAGATGTGGCAGTGGCGGTGGCAGCATCATGGGCAGCAGTACGGGAGAGCAGCAGCAGCGCAGTGATGAAGGGCAGCATGCCAAGCATCAGCTCAAAGACCCACAACAGAGATCAATGCTTCTCCAAATAGTTAAATGCCCTTTCCCATATCCTTACATTCAACAAACTGGAAAATAAATTTTTGCTGAAAACACAAATTCTGGAAAATTTATAGAATGCTGAAAAATGCAGAAATAAAAATCAGCAAGCTTAAAACAGTTATTCACACATTTTAACACAGATATTTTTGGTCAACATGACCCTGGAAAAACCCCCTACAACTCTTGGGGAAAACCAGTTTGAGAGCTTCTCTTTTATTTTTCTGAATATTGCTTTTTACAGTGAAACAGGAAAAACTCAAAAAAAAATTCCAGCAACCAATTTACAAACTTATCTCGATTTCCGTGCTTGCACACCGCCTCGGAAATTGTGCCAAATCAGCAACAACAGAAAACAAAAAATTTACAGCACCTTAGGACAACACTAAATGCTATACGGCCACCTCGGGAAGCGTGCCGGAACAACCATACTTTGTTGTACGGACTGTACAGATTTTGTACAGCAACCTCTCTCAAAATCCATGCCAAAAAACAGAGCTGTAGCTGCTGTCCTCTTCCTCGGTTTTTGTGCCAGAAATGACAGCCACCCTCTTCCTTGAAAAACGTGCCTGATTTTTGTGCCTTGGAGTGCGTGCTTGCTGCTGTACCCTCTTCCTCGATTTCTGTGCCTCCTCACTTGGAAACACTGCCTCTCCTTTGCTGTACGGATTTTCTGCCTCGGTATGTGTGCCAATAAATGTTGTTGTACCTTTGCTGAAATCTCTTCACTGCTGCCCTCCTTCTTCTCACTGCTCAGAAAAATCTCCAGCTCTCCTTCTCTCCTTCTCCCAAATCCGCTCATGAAAGAATGAATGACCTTTTCCTCCTTTCCCCCGCTTTAACCTAACCCTAAGTGACTTTGGGGGAATCCCTAAATCCAATGGTCGAAATAGATTGAGATCTGAGGTCGAGATTAAATGCTCAATTAAATCTCACTTTCTATTTTTTAATTCACCCCCACTTTAATAAAGACCCACTTAGTCATTTATTTCCAAAGTCACTTTTCCTTTCTAATTTTACATTGACTTTATTAAAGTCACTTTAAAAATTAGACTTTAGTAACTTTATCACTTAAAGTCACTTTAAAAATTAAACTTTAGTAACTTTATCACTTAAAGTCACTTTTAAATTAGATTTGACTTTATAAAAAATTATAAAGTCACTTTAGAAGAAAAAATTAAATTCTTTTTGGACACTTTTCGCTAGGCCAAAGATCAAAGCCTTAGGGAACCACCCTGTCCTCCGATAACCAAATTTCAACACTCCCTCTTACCGAGGAAGGTGTTCCTCACCACACCCATCTTGTCTCCGAAGTAGACATGCTTGCCCCGTGGTAAGGCTTTGGTAAGAATATCCGCAACCTCGCTCATTAGTGGAAATATACTCAAGCTTCACAGACTCCTTTCGAACATAGTCTCGATGAAATGATATTTGATCCCGATATGCTTTGACTCGTCATGAAATACTCGGATTCTCTGTGAGTTTAATGCAACTACGATTATCACAAGTAAATCATCGAAGGTCTCAACAGTCGACCAAATAAGCCAAACAACATCTTGCGAAGCCGCATGGCCTCAAAACTAGCTAGATCGGCTACCATATACTCTCTCGCTTTCCGCCGAACTCAATGCTACTCGATCGTCGCCTCGTCGAACCATGACACCATTGCCGAACCCAACCCAAAACGAAAGACTCCTAAAGTGCTCTTCCTATCGAAGCACAACTCGCCCAATCGAAACCGTGTAACCCGCCAATCTCACTCCATCCCCCTCGCCTCGTAGTCCGGACCATAATCCACTCGTCCCCTGTAAGTACCGCAAAATGTGTTTTGCGACCCACCCGATGAACCTTCCTAGGCTCACACATAAAGCCGACTCATCGTGTTGATCGCAAAACAAATATCCGGCCTAGTGTTGACCAAATACATCAAGGAACCAATCAGGTCGTTCAGTACAATGTGGGATCCACCAACTTGGAATCCGAGCATGAAGCTTCTTCCAGCTTGGTGATCATCGGTGTCGACATGGGTTTACAATCCTCCATGTGGAATCCGCCAAGGATATCCACAATATACTTCCCTTGCCCCGTGAAGAAATGCCCCTCCTCCCCGCCACACCTCCAAACCCAAAAAGTAATGCATCAAGCCGATGTCCTTCATCTCAAACTCCGCCGCAAGATCTCTCTTGCAAAGCACTCTCATGAGTCTCTCTACACTCGTAATGACTAAGTCATCCACATACAACACCGAATGAAAGGCTCCTCACCTATCACAATATAGTAGAGGCTCGGATCCGCCTCACTCTTTGTGAAACCCATCCCCCTGCAAGTATGTATCTATCCCGGAGTACCAAGCTCGGGAGCTTGCTTCGAGCCATAAAGGGCCTTCTTCGATCGCACACATGGGACTCCTTCCCATGCACCTCAAAGCCCCGTGGTCGCTCAATGTACACCTCCTCCCCGTATGAAGCCATTGAGAAATGCGGTCTTCACATCCATCCGGTGGATCTTCCAACCCATCTCTCGTCGCTATCGATATAATGGAGCGGATCGAAGTATATCGAGCCACGGGAGCGAAGGTCTCCTCATAATCAACTCCCTCTACCCCGGGAGAACCCTATAGCCACAAACCTCGCTTTGAATTTCTCAATGTCGCCATCTCGCAGCATGCTTTACCTTGTAAAGCCACCCGGAAGTAACCACAGATTTGCCCTCGTGCCTCGGCACCACCTCCCAAACATCATTCTTCACGATAGAAGAATACTCCTCCCGCATGGCCTCTCTCCGCACTGTTGGCTAGCCGCCTCCTCATTGCTAGAAGGCTCGGAGTCAAGGATGCTCGGTAGCCATTGCCATATAGCTACAAAACCTCTCGGGTGGTCTCGCTCTCTCTCGACCGCCTCTTAGGCCCAGCGAATAGATGTGGCCTCTCTCAAGGTGTCCCGAAGCCACTTGGGCTTCCTCTTCCCCGGGCATACTTCTCCCATTGGAGAATGAAACTCCTCCTCCTCATCATCATCGGAGCTCGAACTCCCCGATCGTCTCGTCCGTTGTCCTCTTGCCTCGCACTCGAACCTCGTAGACGCCGAGGTACCGTGTGAACTCGTCCATCGATGGACTCCCTAGTGAATCGCTCCGTGGATCGCTTCCGCATGCTCGCCCGAAGCACCACCCCTTCGACTCGTGAGCCACCGCTCACTAACGGACTCCCCGACATCGTCATAGATGTACCTCCGAATCCTCCCCGATCCCCGCCCACCGGATCCCCCGTGATCGACTCAACCGTTGTTGAGGGTCCGGGCCGATCCGGATACTCTAACTCCCGTGACCTCCTAAAGTCCCTATCCTCCTCGAACTTCACATCCCGCCCGACAACAACTTTCCTCTCGTGCGGAATGTAAATCCGAAAGGCCTTTGAGATCTCACTGTAGCCCACAAAGATACCCTTCTCTGCGGTGGGCTCTAGTTTGGTCCTCTTCTCCTTGGGTATGTAGGAGTATGTGATACACCCAAAGATACGAAGATGACCAATATCGGGCTTCTTCCCAGAAAAAGCCTCCTCTCGGAGTCATGTGCCCCAAGGCACGATGCGTACTCCGTTCCGCAAATAAACGACTTTGTTGCGTGCCTCTCGCCCACAAAAACAATGGCAACCCCCGATCATGTAACATGGCTTTGGCGAGCCCCTCCGATGGATCTGTTCTTCCTCTCCGCAACCCCCGTTCGTCGGGGGTTGTAAGGAACGATGAACTCCCCTCCTAATACCTCGCCTCCGCACAATAGTCAACAAACTCTCCAAGGGTGTACTCTCCTCCATTGTCCGACCTCGGGGACTTGATCTTCCGACCTCGTTTGTGTCTCCACAAGAGCTCGAACTCCTGAAACCGCTTGAAGACCTCACTCTTGGTCTTCAAGAAATAAATCCGGGTCCTCCCCGGAGTGATCATCAATGAATAAAACATAGTACTCATATCCACTCAAGGAAACATGAGACATCCGACCGCTCACATCGGAATGAATCAAATCAAGTATCCCGCCCGCTCTGCCATCACCGCTCGGGAAAAAGGGGGATTTGGCAAACTTGCCCATCGCACATCCTCTCGCAAGTATCAAAGTGATCGCATCGAAATCTAGCACACCTCGTAGTGATCTCCCGCAAAGTCCTCAAGGCTCCATGATACATATGCCCCATCCCTGCGGTGCCAAATCTCACACGACTCGAATCGCTAGCTCGTCGTCGATGCTACCGCTCAATGCCAAAAGGGGTTGAAATGCAAACTTGTACACCTTTGCATGGCGTACACCTATCACTCTAGCTGAATCACGTGGAGCACCCCTCGGGATACATCGGACACCGTCCACCCCTAAACGAGTATCTCATATCCTCTCGTCCTCCAAAGCCGAGACGATATGAGGTTCTTCCTCATCCCCTCGGCACATAAAGAACATCCGACACCTTCAAGGGAGGTTTAGACTCCTTTGAAATGTCGGTGTTGCCACACCGATCGCTCTAACAACTCTGTCATCACCGAGTACTACCTCTATATCGGTGCCACTCTCTCGAAAGCTCGAGAAGTACTCACGTGACTCCCCGTCATATGACGTGAAGCCCCACCGTCCACATACCGGATACCCGAAGATGCTCCGCTAGTCGAGGGAAATGCATGCTCCCTCCGAACCTCGCGTGGCGGGTAATCCCCGCACTAGAGGACTCACACGCAATGAACCCAAACTCCCGACTCAAAGCGATCTCGTTTGAGTGTAAAAAACTACGGTAAAACTTGATAAATATATATTATTAATGATGAAAGATGAGATAAGAGATAAGAGATGATTACAAATGAGGGATCGCCTGGGCTTTAAATATAGCCTCAAGGTGTCCCTTGGTGAAGAGGCATGATCTTTGATCATGCCCTTTCAGTTTAATAAACTAAGATAACTAAATCTAATTAATAAATAATAATAAAATATTCATAACATTGCCCCTCTCTTAAATATGCTTTGTCCTCAAAGCATATATAATCGATGGACAATGTTGACGAATGTCTGGTTTCCACGAACGGCGAGCTCTTGCTTCCCATATTTTAAAAAAGTCATGGAGCATATTCTCGAGTTCAGTGTGTTGTTGATCTGGATAGTGAAAACATCTGATATCGACAGGGTCGGATCCTGTCTTGATTTCTGGAGACTCTTCATGGCTCCCTTTTGAAGATAACATTTCTAACTGCTGACATTGTACTGTAGATACGACTTGATTTCCTGGGGCTTGGAATCCATACAACTTGTATTTTTGCCCTTTCCACTTAAAACTTATAAACTGCTTCTGATGGTTGGCAGAATAAGTACCTAGAGTTCGTAGCCATTGAATTCCTAAGACCACATCTACTCCTCGTAATGGAACGGTGTAGAACGAAGATTCTAAATGAAAGTCTTTAATCTGCAACTTGACTTTATGGCATTTTCCTACTTGTTCAATCTTCTTACCGTCGGCCACCATTACCTTCATATTAGGCATGGGAAAAGCGAAGAGGTTGAGTCTTTTGGCCATGGTGGAATCTAGAAAATTGTGCGTGCTGCCTGTGTCTATTAGGACCATTACATTGTTGTTCTTAATGTGTCCTCTTAACCTTAGGGTTTGAGGTTGTAATATGCCTGTCATAGCCGATAAGGACACTTGTGGAATAGTTTCGCCCTCCACTTCTGGAGAGAACTCTAAATTGTCTTCTAACCCTTCTATACACGAATCAGTACTGTTAGTGTCGTTAGATGCTTCACAGCTGTATAGATTTTTTGCTTTTCCATTGGCACATCTGTGCTTAGGGTCCCAGTTTTCACCGCAACGTTTGCACTTGCCCTCTCGTATTCTTTGTTTTTCTAGACTATATTTTTCGTCTTCACGAGGATGGACAGGGACATATGTTGTGTCAACTACATTTTCAGATTGAGGAAACCGTTGTCTCGAATATACTTTTTCTGGTTTTGATAATCTTTCCAATTTCTTTTCAGCAGCTTTTGCTTTTTGCCTTGCTACTTCTACAGACGTGATTTCGTGTAGTTCTAGTTCTTCTTGAATGTGGACTTTAAGTCCCGAGATGTAAGACTGGATTAGACGAGATTCCGACAATCCGGGTACTCGTGTTGCCAAAGTCTCCCATTCTCGCGTGTACTCATCCACATCTCCTTTTTGGCATAATTTGATAAAGGTTGAAAAAAACTTTTCTTCTTTTATGCCTTGAAACCTTTTGAAGAACGCATCCTTAAATTTCCTCCAACTGATAGCGAGCGTCGTCTTTTTCCACCACATATACCAATTAGATGCTTCTCCTTCCATTTTCATGGAAGCATGTTTAATTTTTTCATCATCACTAGTAATGTCATAAATTTCAAAATATTCTTCTGCCTTATTAAGCCACGCAACACTATTCTTTTCATTACCATCAAATTTGGGTAGGTCGATCTTGGCTTTGCGCTGATATGATAATGGTGGAACAAGAAGGGGATATTGATTAGCGAATGCATTCCAGAGCTGCTTATTTTGAAAATCTGCATTACTATCTTCTTGATGATGTGGAGAATCAGTCTTTTCCTGATGATCTTCCGAGTTCCCTGAATCTGCGGAATTGTTTTGTTGATTTGGTTCCCTGTTAGGAGATGTTGGGGATTGTGTCTGACTCAACTTATCTATTTTATCATTTAGCTTGTTGAAGAGTTTTGTCATATTGTTCATTGCTTCGTTCTGCTTTTCTGTGGCCTCATGATGGTTTAGCCACATTTGTCTTTCCATTCGATTTGTCGTATCATGGATTTTTTTGATGTCGTTGGAGTGCCCTGAAACTGTACCTTCCAAATTGACTAGTCTTTTTTCGAATTCTTCGGAATTGTTATTAATTTGCTTCTCAAGATCTCCTAATTTCTTCTGGAATTCCGCCATCGACATTGACGACGACATCGAGCGTGTATGAGGTGGGGAATACCTTTCTGCCAGTTTCTCCTCCTTTTTCTTTTAAAATTAATTAATTAATATTTAATTAATTAATTAATTTTTTTTTTTAATTAATTAATTAATTAATATTTATTTAATTAATTAATTAATAATAATAATAATTATTATTATTATTATTTTTTTTTTTATTTTTTTTTTTTTAAATTAAATTAATTTATAAGTTTTATAAATTATATATATATATATATATATATATATATAAATTATAAAACATATAAATTATATCGTATATATATATATATATATATATATATTTTTAAAGCGCTGTATCGTAATTTTCTTTTAGAACGGCCGTAGCGTATATTAAAACTGTATCGTATCTTTTAGAAGGTGGTAGCGTATTTTTAAACGCTGTATTCAACGGTGTATCGTACGCTGTATCGTATGTTTTAAAATGCTGTAGCGTATAAAACGGTGTATCGAATATATACGGTGTATCGAATATGAAACGGTGTATCGATTTATGAAACGTATGTTTTATGTGTATATTTTACACGGTGTATCGAATATGAAACGGTGTATCGATTTAATCAAACGCTGTATCGATTCATTTAAAACGATGTATATGTGTATTCAAACGCCGTATGGTAAGTTCTAACGTTGAATCGTATATATATTTTTTTTTAAATGCTGTAAACGTTGAATCGTATGAATCGTATAATTTTTTTAAACGACCATGGCACAATGCTACACAGCAAGAATTCTGAACCGGAAAGCACAGCACTGTTCTACTAACCGGCTACAGTACTGTTCTAACGCTGTCAACAGATTTCAACCGATTCTGTTTCACTGTACGGTTGAAAATGAAATCGATCAGATTTTCCCTGCGACTGTATTATTGAGTCCCGCTGTAGTGGAACTAACACAGCAAGAGCACGAAACGCCTATAGTTCTGGACGTTGATCGAATTAGCTCCGATACCAATGGAGTATAAAAACTCTGGTAAAACTTGATAAATATATATTATTAATGATGAAAGATGAGATAAGAGATAAGAGATGATTACAAATGAGGGATCGCCTGGGCTTTAAATATAGCCTCAAGGTGTCCCTTGGTGAAGAGGCATGATCTTTGATCATGCCCTTTCAGTTAATAAAACCTAATATAACTATATCTAACTAATAATTAATAAAATAATAAAATATTCATAACATCTGCAAAGTCCTCAACCTCTGCTGATGCAGCCATGCTCTGGTTCTTCCCCTTCTTCTTCTTCTTCTTCGGACACACAACTGCATAGTGTCCCATCTTCTGACAATTCCAACACTTCACCTTGGAATAGTCCTTCTGTGTGTTACCCTGTTTACCTTTACCTTTACCTTTGCCCCCACCATTGCTTGTGGAAGCCTGCTTCTTGCCTTTGCCTTTCTTGCCTCCTGCCAACAGTGCTACATCCTCATCCTGCTTAACTGGCTTGGCTGCCCCAAGCTGACCTTTCCTGATCTCTGTCTGAATGCAATCATCCCAAAACCTCTCCCATGTGGGAAGGGTTTCACGTGCACAAACCCCATCGGCAAAGTTCATCCATGAACGGGGGAGACCATTCACTCCAATCCGCACCAACTCAGTGGGTGGAATGGCCTCTCCAATCGCTGCCAACTCATCTCTCACATTAGTAATCTTTGTGAGATATCCAGCTGCACTATCATTACCCATCTTAATGGTCTTCAGCTTCTCCTTCAGGACCATTTTCCGGTTCTCATTGGTACTCTGGTAGAGATTGGACAATGCTATCCACATCTCATGAGCATTTCTCTTTCCTCTCACATGAGGAATGCAATGGTCTTTGACTCCATCTAGAATCAGTCTCTTACCCTTGTTGTTCTTTTTATTATATGCTGCCAACTGAACAACATCAGTAGGCACAACAACAGGGTTTTGTGTGGTATGCACCATGATGTCCCAGACTTCTGCCTCCTCAAAGATACTCTGCATTCTCTCCTTCCAAACGCTGTAATTGGTATGCCCATCCAACCTATCCTCCACCCTCAATCCCAATGACATCTTGCTGTCCTAAAACTGAAAAATAGCACTGCTGTAGTAAAGATAAAAATTCTGTTTGTGAAAAATCAGCTTGCTGGAATTTTCTGAGTGAAAAATCAGCAGGCTGTATTTTTCTCTTTGCTGTCCCAAACTGCACTTTCAGCACTCAAGCTTTGATACCATGTAGAAATTTCATGTTTTCCCACCCCGGTTTCAATTTCACCTTATTTCTCCAAATAGTTAAATGCCTTTTCCCATATTCTTACATTCAACAACAGAAAAATAATTTTTTGCTGAAAACACAAATTCTGGAAAATTTACAGAATGCTGAAAAATGTAGAAATAAAAATCAGCAAGCTTAAAACAGTTATTCACACATTTTAACACAGATATTTTTGGTCAACATGACCCTGGAAAAACCCCCTACAACTCTTGGGGAAAACCAGTTTGAGAGCTTCTCTTTTATTTTTCTGAATATTGCTTTTTACAGTGAAACAGGAAAAACTCAGAAAAAATTCCAGCAACCAATTTACAGACTTATCTCGATTTCCGTGCTTGCACACTGCCTCGGAAATTGTGCCAAATCAGCAACAACAGAAAACATAAAATTTACAGCACCTTAGGACAGCATTAAATGTTGTACGGCCACCTCAGGAAGTGTGTCGAAACAGTCGTACTTTGTTGTACGGACTGTACAGATTGTGTACAGCAACCTCTCTCGAAATCCGTGCCAAAAAACAGAGCTGTAGTTGTTGTCCTCTTCCTCGGTTTTTGTGCCGAAAATGACAGCCACCCTCTTCCTTGAAAAACGTGCCTAATTTTTGTGCCTTAGAGTGCGTGCTTGCTGTTGTACCCTCTTCCTCGATTTTTGTGCCTCCTCACTTGGAAACACTGCCTCTCCTTTGTTGTACAGATTTTCTGCCTCGATATGTGTGCCAATAAATGCTGTTGTACCTTCGCTGAAATCTCTTCACTGCTACCCTCCTTCTCACTGCTCAGAAAAATCTCCAGCTCTCCTTCTCTCCTTCTCCCAATCTGCTCATGAAAGAATAAATGACCTTTTCCTCCTTTCCCTCCTTTAACCTAACCCTAAGTGACTTTTGGGGAATCCCTAAATCCAATGGCTGAAATAGATTGAGATCTAGGGCTCAAATTAAATGCTCATTTAAATCTCACTTTCTATTTTTCAATTCACCCCACTTTAATAAAGACCCACTTAGTCATTTATTTCCAAAGTCACTTTTCCTTTCTAATTTTACATTGACTTTATTAAAGTCACTTTAAAATTAGACTTTAGTAACTTTATCACTTAAAGTCACTTTTAAATTAGACTTTAATAACTTTATCACTTAAAGTCACTTTTAAATTAGATTTGACTTTATAAAAATTATAAAGTCACTTTAGGAGAAAAATTAAATTCTTTTGGACACTTTTCCCTAGGCCAAAGATCAAAGCCTTAGGGAACCACCTGTCCTCCGGTAACCAAATTTCAACACCATTTTCATCACTAAAAGTTAAAGGAGGCTTTAGAAATTGAGAAAAGGCATGTCAACCATAACACGTATGATGGTTGGAGTATTAGGAGGTGTTGGATCCCTGCCCTATACTCCTAGTATTGGTGTTCTTTATTTAGGCTAATCCCCTTCCCTTTTTCATTCTTCTTAATTCCTCCCTTATTTTCTTTTTACTCTTGATATATCTTTTATCGAATTTTTCTCCCTCTTTTCGACTTTCTAAATTGGTTGAATAATCTAATTTATTATAAATATAATTAATATAATATTAATATAAAGTAATTAGACTAAAAATAATGAAACTTCGATTTAAATAAATTAAATTTTATATCCTTTTTCCTTTTTAGATAATATGAGACTTGTGAGAATTTCTGAATCTTACACTTATGCAGAAATTCTTATTGTTAATCTGGTTATGCTCCTCCTACTTAGATAATTTATTAAATGAATAAATTCAGATTAAAATAGAAGAAAAACACATAACAAATCTTTACCAATTCAGATCTAGAACAAGTACATGCACACATAGACAAAGTGACAGAGATTTTCTGGACAAATAGTCCCCGGAAAAACCCAATGTAGGAAAACTGGTCTTCTGGCTGCTGGAGGGTTTTATTATTAAGAATTTTCTGAATACAACAAATTTGGGTTCCAAATCTAGAAAACACGACAGAGAAATAATAGATGTACAACTCACTGGTTGTTCTAAAGCCAAAATAATGACTGATCCACACCCTCAAACAGGATTTACAAGACTCAGCCAAAATTAGGGCCTAGAAACCCCAGCGTTGTCCTTGAAGCCTCTGCGTCAGCCTCTGAAACCTCTGCGTCCCTCAACATTGCTCCGGAAAGGGCCGCGTTACCCAGACTGGGTGACGCAATCCTTACGCTGCCCCTTAGGGTCTCTACGTAACCCTTGAGGGCTTCCCACTAAAAATCACGTTGTCCTTGAGGGACTGCACAACACCTGTGTAGCATAGTTGTTGCCCTCTCTGTTGCTGTTCTCCTGCTTCTCTGAGCTGATCCCTGCCTCTTGCTGATTCTAGACCCTGGGATCAGATCATCCCCTTGGCCTAAATTCCCCTCTACAGCTGAAACACTTCTGAGAATTCTTAGCAAACCCGCCCTAGAATCTCAACTTAGCTTCAGTGCTCTGCCTCTGTGTATCTTTACAAATGACCCCGAGCCTTTCCTTTATACTTTTCTCGTTGGGAAACCAACGACCATGAACAGATCTTGAATCAATGGCTAAGATTAAAAGAAAGCTTGATCCGTATGACTTAAGACAATTTCATCACATGTTTAATTAAATGCACTTTAATTATTTAAGAAATACATTAAAATAATTAATTAATTTAATATCTCCTAAACCAGATGAAATTTCCCAAATCCATTTCTGGGTCTTGTAGATCAAGTGTACTCATTCCTTCCTCAAAATTTGGGAGCTAGAGCACAACTGATGCTACCCCAAATACACAAAATCTCAACACTCCCTCTTAGCATCAAGAGTGTGCTCTAGCAATACATCACACTATGCATTACAAGACTTTGGGTACTAGTTATGTGTTGTTGATGCTTGGCCTGCTGCCACTCAACTCTGCACTGCTGCTGCCCATGACTCAGCCACTGCCACTGCAACCTCTGTACTACAGCTCCCTCTCAATATGTTGCATCTGTGCTGCTCATAGCACTGCCACTACTGATCTGCTGCACTGCAACTTTAGTTTGTTGAGAGAAACAACTGAATCTCCTGCCCAATCTTTGACAGAGAAGTCAGATGGACTGCATCCTCATCACTGAAGCTCCATAGGCTACAAATCTGTGTTGGCATCTGAAGGATGATGCACAGCTACAGCTCTACACTGCATAAGCAGACTCCCTCTGCACTACTGAAGTCACATCAGCCCCTTGTGCTGAAATCTCTCACGCTGCTGCTGCACTGCATTGTCCCTCTGAGACCTTCTGCGTTGCTGCAAGTCTGCAATGCGTAAGCAGCTCTGCTCTGCGTTGTTGAAGTCACATCAACCTCTGCGATGCTACTGCTTCTACGTTGTTGCTGCGCTGCTCCTCCCAGTCTTTAGATTTGCCTCTGCTTCATCTGTGATCTATGCACCCACTGCTCCACTTGTCCCGCTACTGTCTTAAGGCTATCGTAGCTCGCATGTGATCCAAGAGATGAGTTGCTCAAGGATCCCACCCTAGACTCTGTAGCTCCTCTACATATACATGTCACCCCACCTTCGGTGGTTCATGAGCGCTCATGGCTGCATCATCTTCTGACCCATCATCTGCCACAACAACCTTGGAAGAAGAAGCTTCCTTGTCCTTTTTCTTCTGAGGACAATTGCTGGCAAAATGTCCCATTTCACCACATTGGAAGCACTTGGTCTTTGAGAGATCCTTCTTCTTCTTTCCCTATTGCCTCTTTGATGCCAAGGTTGCATCTTCTTCATCTTCCTTCTTCACTTTGCTCAATCCAGAGTTGTGTTGCTTCTTGGTGAATCTGTGAAGTTCTTCTTGACGCAGAATTGACCACAAGTTGTCCCAATCTGGGAGGTCCGCTCTGCCCAAGATACTTTGGACAAAGGTTTCCCACTCATCTGTGACTACATTGAGGGCAGTCCTAAATATCACATCGTCTTCCACCTTAGCACCCGTTGCCGTCAACTAATCTCTGATTGACTGCAATCTGAAGAGAAAATGCTCCATGTCTTCTCCCTTGGTCATCATGAATGACCTCATCTGTGTCTCCAACAGCATCTTCCTTTGGACAGATTTTCCCTCATATAGGGAGATTAAGGCCTTCCACATCTCATTAGCTGTCTTTTTCTCAGCTAAGTGTGGTACAATATGGTCCTTAATTCCATCCATGATCAGCTGCTTGGCATGCCTAGCAGCTTCCTTATGCTTCCGAAGGAGATCCGGATCGGTCGGTGTGGCCAGAGTTTCCTCTGCATGATCTATAAGATTATATGCCTCAAGGACTATCAGGATCCTTGCCTTCCAAACTGAAAAGTTGGAGAGGCCATCCAATTTGTCCTGATCACGTCGTCCATGAGGAGCCATATGCTCAAAAATGTGTCGGAATTTCCCCTTCTCTTTGCTAAAGAATTGGATCTAAGGCCCTTAGCGAAACAGGCACCTTCTGCTCCCTTTGACAACTGATTTCCCTCCTTGGAAATCTGCCAAGTCAACAATGATTCAGCTCTCTTTGATCTTCTGATCAATTTGCAAGTTTCTTTGGCTAGAAACTCTCTGAAAAGCTGATCTCCTCCCGCTCTTTGTCACTTGTGCTTAGGCTAAAAATCTGAAAACTTCAGAAATTTAACCCCACCAGCACCTTTTAAATTTCTGCAGCTAATCTTCAATCTTTTCTGGATTTGACAGATTCAGATCTGCATTACACTGGATGGCTTCAAACCAATCCAGTGTTGTTTCTGAGCTGCCTCTGCACAATAATTGTGTGGGCTTGCTAGGAGACAACATTAGACTGCGTCACCCTTCCCTCTGCATGAATCTGCCTCTAAAAACTGCGTTGTCCCTTCGGATCTGCGTTTCTGCTACTTTTCCAGCTGTTTTCTGCAGCTAGAACCTTCAGTCTCTTGCTGGTGACCCTCCTAGATTTGCAATTCCTCTGAAACCATGTGAGAATTTCTGGATCTTACACTTATGCATAAATTCTTACAGTTAATCTGGTTATATGCTCCTCCTACTTAGATAAGTTATTAATTGAATAAATTCAAATTAAAATCGAAGCAAAACACATAACAAATCTTCACCAATTTAGATCTAGAACAAGTACATGCACACATAAACAAAGTGACACAGATATTTTCTGGACAAATAGTCCTCAGAGAAACCCAATGCGAGAAAACCAGTCTTCTGGCTGCTGGAGGGTTTTATTATTAAGAATTTTCTGAATACAACAAATCTAGGTTCCAAATCTGGAAAACCCGACAGAAAAATAATAGATCTACATTCATTGGTTGTTCTAAAACCAAAATAATGACTGATCCACAGCCTCAAACGAGATTTACAAGACTCAGCGAAAATTATGGCCTAGAAACCCCAGTGTCGTCCCTGAAGCCTCTGCGTCAGCCTCTGAAGCCTCTGCGTCCCTCAGCGCTGCTCCAGAAAAGGCTGCATTACCCCAGACTGGGTGACGCAGTCCTTACGCTGCCCCTTAGGATCTCTACGTAACCCCTGAGGGCTTCCAGCTGAAAATCACGCTATCCTTGAGGGACTGCGTAGCACAGTTGTTGCTCTCCTGCTTCTTTGCGCTACCTCTCTGAGCTGATCTCTCCCTCTTACTGATTCTAGACCCTGGGATCAAATCATCCCCTTGGCCTAAATTCCCCTCTCTACAGCTGAAACACTTCTGAGAATTCTTAGCAAACCCGCCCTAGAATCTCAGCTTAGCTTCAATGCTCTGTCTCTGTGTGTATTTACAAATGACCCCAAGCCTTTCCTTTATACTTTTCTCATTGGGAAACCAACAACCATGATCAGATCTTGAATCAATAGCTAAGATTAAAAGAAAGCTTGATCCGTGTGACTTAAGACAATTTCATCACATGTTTAATTAAATTCACTTTAATTATTTAAGTTCCTTAAGTTTTAACTTAGGAAATACATTAAAATAATTAATTAATTTAATATCTCCTGAACCAGATGAAATTTCCCAAATCCATTTCTAGGTCTTGTAGATCAAGTGTACTATAGTCCTTCCTCAAAATTTGGGAGCTAGAGCACAACTGATGCTACTCCAAATACACAAAATCTGAACAAAACTAACTATAATGAAATATAATATTAAGAAAATATTAAAATTTACAATAAAACTAACAATTTGACAAAAAATAATATATTATATATAATATAAATAAAATAAATATTATTAAAAAAAAAATAGAATATAATAATAAAAATTAAATGAAAATTTGTCATTCCTTCCTCTTAAGTCAAACTAGTCGTTACATTCTAACGGCTAGTAAACTTCTCTTCACCTATTTAAAATGGGATGTGACAATCTAATTTCTCATCTGTCCTAAAGATGAACCACACTGGCTGGTTCAAAACATGTCCACAATGTCTTTACTTATGTGATTATCACCGAAAGATCTCTCAACAAAAATTATGGATCACAAAAGCCAAATATCAAAAAAAACTTGATTCAATTAGATGCACTAATGATTAATTGTACCTAATGGTGCAGATGCAACACTGGACATTGTGTGTGATTGGCAAGTGGTCTTCAACATGGTCTAAGCAACTTAACTAGAGCCCAGGTCCACTAGAGGAGCATATGACACCCTAACCCTAGTAGTCTTGGTTAGGGCAGACAAAGGATGTTGTAGTAGACCAAGACCTACAGAAGGATAGTTAGGGGCTAGAAAATGCCCAGATCAACTGCTCAGAGGAGAAAAGGATTCTGCATAGAGATGCCAAGTTTGTAGCTAAGGTAGGAGGGTTTCGGTCTAAATAAGCAAACGGTAATGGAAGGAATATTGTAGCAGCCAGAAGACAGGGGTTATAGAAGGCACAATGGACAAATGAGGACTTAAAGGGTTGCTTGTGAAGGATTACATCAACAAGTAAGCCAAGTTATGTGTCTTTGTCTTGTGGATAGTTGAGGCTCTGACGAATTAAACCTCAAGCCCTAATTGTATTTTTTGTATCATAGCATTTGTATCAGAGTTTATAAAGGGCCATGATCCTTATTACGGGATCCTCATGTTTGTTTTATTGATGGATTGATATGTTTGTTTTATTGATGGATTGATAAGATAATATTTTGGGACATAAAAATCTATGCACTTTTGTTGATTTCATTGTTATTATATTTCGTTGTGCAAAGTTGTTCATTGTTGAGTACTCCTAGTGTGTTTTTGTGCTAGTCTAATCATGGACCAGACCTAGGGTGCAAGGGGATTTCAACAAAGGATGCCACGTGGGAAGGAGAACAGATCTTGCAACACCCGAATTTGCAATTGCTTGAGAACAAGCAATGTTAAGAAGGGGGGACTGTAATGTCCTCTTCAAATTATATTGCCCAAGGGAAGATGTAGTAGCCTATTTAACCTCATAGGCTATAGTCATTTGTAAAAGGAAAACGATTATTTTATGTTACTTAGGTAACATTAGATAATGACAATTAACTTGTGGCAAATGGAGGGAAACTTGCAATAAAAGTCAAATTTGGGGCAAATGGAAAGAAATTTGTTAGCCACTCAAAACTAAAATTAGGAGGGGAAAACCCCAAAGGGAATCTATAAAAAGGAGAGAGGAAATTAATTGCGATCATTATGGATTAATGTTCTTTCTGATTTTTGGATTGAGGCTCTTGGAAGGTTTTAAGAACCCTTGTTTCTGATTGATTTCAATGGTGAAAGATTCCACCCTAGCCCTTCAACCATTCTAATTACAGGGCCAAATCTTGATTGGAGGATCATCTTTCTGAGGCAAAACCAAGGCTGGAATCCCCATTTCTGAGGTAGCGAGAGTTGGATTTTATCACTCTGTGGCAACAAACTATATCTGAGGCAAGCAAGGAGTAGTAATTAATTGTTTTTGGCAAAGAATTATCTCTGAGGCAAGCAAGGTCTGGTGTTAGATGGTTTGTGGCAGGGGGGCAACAAGGAGGTTGAAAACCCTTTCTCTGTGACAGCGAGTTTGGAGACTCCTTCCTGAAATAGCGGATGGTTGTATTCAGTTGTTGAGGTTGCGGGAGACCAATACAGGCCTGCCTGAGGCATCTGAGGATCAATTATCTGTGGCAACAAAAGATTGAGAGGCTATTCCTGCAGCCACGGGGCGAGGAATAAGGTACAAACAAAAGGTCGCAAAGGTTTAGGAGGGTGTCGGTTGATTGGAGGTCTGAAGAAGCTAGGGCAATTACAGTTCAAAGCAACCAGCAAAGCTGATTCAAGGCCACAAGTGACTGAGGGGTGCCGCTTAGGAAGTTGAGGCCGCGGCAGGTTGACAGCAAGGAGTAAGGGATAAGTCAAGGTCATAATAGTAGTGTAGGAGCAGCAAGGTCTGATGGTGTAACAACAATAGTTGTGAATCTCAAACTACATCATGTTATTGGAAAAATTGTGGATCTTGAATCTGCCATGTACTTGTTTGTAATGTCTCCAATTAGCAGTCAGCTAATTGGGAATATTAATTTTTGACAGATTTTGGCTTTTCCTAATGTTAGGCAAAAATAATGTGGGTCGAGACCCACAATTCATATTAAAGCTAGCAGAAGTATTTTTCCTGTAGTTAGAGGCAAAAATTGCGGCCTTGCTGGGGACTAGGAGAGCTAATGAGAAGGCTCTGCATTTGGTTGAGTGGCAGCACTGAGAGTGGCCAAGGAGGGGCAACACAGGAGTAGTCAGTGAGGGGGCAGCGCAGTCCTAGGTAGGGCCCAAGAGGAACGTTGGGCTATTGGAGACAAAAGGGAAGAGGCAGCTCATTCCTCATCATTCATTGACCTTAGAATTTTTTGTCTTCTTGACTAAGCATGCTTGAGCCGAAGAGCCAAGTCTACAATGTTGTTCAACATACGAGATCTTCAAGCGGAGATCTCAATCTCTACCTCGGGGAACTTCAAGTGCTCGCTCAGGGGAGGAAGTTCCACCATTTTGTGAGAGAGATTCAGAGCATCACCAGCAGGAGGACTGTTAATTTTGGACAACTAGGTCCAAACTCCATGTTGTGATGCTCAGATGAAGATGCCAATATTTTTATTGGACTCCTCTTTCGGAGAGGTGCAAGATCGATCTAAAGATCATCTTGATTCGATGAGCAGAACATTTATTTTGAATTTATTCAAAATATATGCAGGTCAACCTAAAATGAAATGTAGGCTTGAAGCCCCAGCAGTTGTGTCACACACCCTCATTGATGGATATAAATTGGTCAATGCTGGAGGTCATTCTCACTCATCCATCACATCACATCCTCTCTCCTCATATGATTGGTTCGAGCATCTATTGGAGTCTCTTCATCACTCACACGTGGGAAAAAGCAACAGCTAGGTTTCGGACTGTCTAGGGTTTCCAGCGCAAAAATTGACCAACTTTGACTTTGGTCAATGCTTGGTCAAATTGACCTGAAACTCTCCCAAAACTTCGATCTCATAAATCCGCATTTTTTGGCACAAATCTCAAGGTTGGACGTTGACTTTGACTTGGTTGTGTTGACTTTGCTGCTGCTGCTACTGTTTGCGTTGATCGTTGATTGTGACAGCGTTGACTTTTGAGGTTGACTGATCTGGTTGTCCTAGAGGGTTGTGTGACACTTCTGGTTGGCTGACCATATTGAGACTTTGTTGGTTGAAGCATCCTGTTGACCATCGTAATGCACTAACACACTTATATATTTTGGCTTGTCTTCTATCGATCTACTGGTATGTTCTATCAGCATTTTACTTTCTTGTTTATGTGATTGCTAACTGATATTGGAATAAAAAGTAAAGTTGCGTCAAGCATAGAACATCGACAAAACTTTACATGGTATCAGAGCTGAGGAGAAGACAAATCCCTAGCTTGTACCAATCACCGAAGAAGAGGATGGGTTCCTCAAACTACAATGGCTTTAAGGCTGATGACAAATTGACTGGGAAGGAAAACTTCCATGCCTGGAAGATGACACTGGATCTTAATTTGGAAGGCCAAGATGTCATGGACTATGTGCAGGGTAAAATCAAGGAGCCTCCATCCACTACAACTGCTGCCGCCAAATCAAAGTACAAGAAGGGGGAAATCAAAGCAAAGCTAATGATCAGGGACTCAATTCATAAGAGTCTGGTTGCCTACATCTCTAAGTTGGGCATATCCAAAGAGATGTATGATAAGTTGGTCAACATATTCAAGGCCAACAATGCGAATCAAGTCCTATTCTTCAAGAACCAATTGAAGAATCTGAAGAAAGGTAGGGATGAGTCTGTTCAATCATATTTTCTGAAGCTAACCGAAATCAGGAATAATCTTCTGGCTATTGGGGAGACAAAAGTTGATCAAGAGATGGTTCTCACCGCACTTGGAGGTCTCTCATCTGAATGGCATGTATTCAACACTACCATTCTCAATAACAATGTCATACCTGATTTCGATGAAGTACTATCGAGATATGTACAAGAAGAGACAAGGATGAAGGAATATGAAAATGAAGGAAATGTTGCCTTCACTACTCGTGCTAAGAAGAAGAACTTTGGTGGTCCAAGGAACAAAGGAAGAGCAGGGGCCCAAGGAAAGAAAGGCAAATGTTACACTTGTCACAAGCCAGGTCACTATGCTAAAGAATGCCCTTTCAGGAAGGATTCATCTGATGATGATGACAACAACAACAACCGGAGAAATGGCAATCAAAGGAACAACAGGTTCAAAGGGAAGAGGAAGGCTCCCTCCGGTGGAAATGGGCAACCTTTCGAAAGGTCGAGAAATTCCAAGTATGAGGAATCAAATGTTGTTAATGATAAAAGAAATGAATACATTCTTGTATCTGCCTTCTCTGCTGCATCTCCACCCGACACTATGGATGTCTGGTTGGTAGATAGTGGTGCCTCAAAGCACATCACTAGGTTCAAGGAAGCACTTTCTGATATGGTTGAGAAGGATGTTAATCTGAAAATTATCCTTGGAGATAATGCCACATATCTCGTGAAAGGGACAGAGACTGTGACCCTCCACTTGTCTCAAGGTCAAGTCCTCCGCTTGTAAGATGTACTATATGTACCTAATTTGAAAAAGAACTTGTGTCTATATCGGCCATGGAAGACAAAGGTTTCAATGTGGCATTCGTTGATGGGAAGGTGCGTATCTAGAAGAATAGTTTCAAGGAAGCTATCACGATTGGGTTTAGAGTTAATACACTCTACCAGGTTGGAGGAAGTCCATTGGGAGCGATGACGTGTGATACTATCCGACAGATTGAACTATGGCACCGGAAGTTTGGACACCTTCACTACAAAGCCCTTCCCGAAGCAAGGAAGGTGGTGACAGGGATGCCCAAGTTCACAAATGATCATGAAGGTGTATGTCAAGGTTGTGCCGAAGGAAAGCATACAAGAACACCTTTCTCCTCAAGTGTCACAAAGACATTTGATGTCTTGCAATTGATACATTCTGATCTTTCTGGTATGCTGCCCGTGACATCCTTAGGAGGATGTTCTTATTATATGACGTTCATAGATGACTTCTCTCGCAAAACCTGGATATAATTCTTGAGGAAGAAAGATGAGGCTTTCATGTGGTTTTGTACCTTCAAAGCCTTGGTGGAAAATCTGACAGGGAAGAAGATCAAGATATTGAGGACCGATAATGGCACTGAATATGAGACAAACGAGTTCAAGAACTTTTGCAGAGAAGTCGGCATCAATACCACTGTAATATCCCGAATGGGAAAATAGACAGCAATACAAGCATACAACAATAAAGAAAATGCCGGAAATAGAGCATAAAGCAAATACACATAAAATGCCGGGAATGCTAAGCCATTTTATTAATCTAAGAATACAAAGGAATACAATAGATGATCAGAATGATAGCACCTATTCTTGCTCAAGGCAAGTGAAGAACTCTCTCAGAAAGACAGGAAATGGTTGCTACAAGAAAACTGCGTCCCAGCTGCTGGAAAACTGCCGTAACTACTGCTGCTAGAATGGACTGAAGCTAGGGGCTGATCCCCTTACCAGAATGAGCTAAAAATTTGCAGACCGCCTGTACTCACCACCCCGGTCAAAACCCAGAAACCATAACAAAAATGGACCACCTCCGAAAATCACCAAGAAAACCCTCCTCAAGGAATTACGCTGTCCCCCCAGGCCCAGCGCAGATGCCAAATGATATATGTTGAAATAGGGCCACAAACTCCCCGGAAAATCTCCTACTGATAAAGACTAAGCCTCCACACCGGATCTCACTGAAACCCCTGCAGACAACCCCGCAATAGAACACCTCCAACTAGAACTGCGTCCTCTCTCCCAAGGACTGCGCAGTCACAAGAGAAGCCCAGCTCCTCCGCCACACAACCAACCAAATCTCCCGCAAAAGACTGAAGGAAAAACCTTGCTCGAGCAGGCACTCGAAGTCCCCCGGGGCTAAGGGCGAGATCTCCGATCGGAGACACTCAACGCACTAAACAGTGCTGCAGACAGGCTAAACAGCCAGCGTGCTCAAGAAGACAAAATGTCTAGCTCCAATATCATCAACAACAAGAATGCCCAAATGAGGAGGCTCCTCCACCTTTTATAGCACGGTTTCCCTCCAAAGCTTCTAGAGTGCATGTAGCAGTGTAACAGGACTCGGCGATTATCCCGATTAATCGCGAGTCATACTCTGCTCGGCAGCCAAACGAGCAGAATCGACTACGCGCGAGTCAAAATCGGCGATTCAACTCGGCGAGTCAACACGGCGATTCAAATCGGCGATTTTCCCGATTTTCCCGACTGAATCGGCAGTTTAGTGTTTTAGATTTTTTTTTTAAATTGTAACTGTCGGGTTTTAATCAGTCCCGCCGCGTCCGTTTCGCACACCCGCTCGCTGAGGATATCGTTCGCCGTCAATCGTGGTCAATCGAGCCATCAAAGTTCACCATGGAGCCATCAAAGTTCGAATTTCGTGTTGTCTTCCTGCGCGGAGGTTCGAGTTCATTATTTGACTTACATATGAGCAAAGGTATGCTAGTTCAGATTCTGAGTTTTATCAGCGGAGGTCTATTGTCGACTTTCTGCCTTTAACAGTTTAACAGTTAACTTCAAAATTAATCCGGCTCCAATTACCATTGGGCGGAACCATCCATGGATTGTGCTGAACCTGAGGCAGTGGTTTCGAATCTGGATATAGATATCATTTAAATACCAAAAACAACTCATATCGATAGCATTTTCAAATGTGAGAACCCATATAGATATCACTTGCATATCGGAACAACAGAACCCAGATTCCATCGTATCGAAATCCTGTGTGTATCCTTTCCGGTTCTGCTATGTTTACCATATGATAAAACACCCTCAAAATTATTTATGATTGTTATGGTCTCTCCTTTTGAAGTTTGATCTCTGCTAGTCATGTTGGCAATTTTGGCATTGCCCTTTGTACAATCTTTTATACATACCGTCCATTGTGTTGCTACAACACATGTACAACTCACATTTGGTTTAACCGTATATCCCTTGCAACATAAATTTTCCCCCCACAATTTCTTAGGAGATGGATATAATTATTAATGCCATCTCTTCCTAGAAGAAGACAGAAAAGCAAATGACATTGTAACAAATAAAAGTGAGTAGGATTAAATCCAGAACCCAGAAATTAGAATGGATAAAGTTTAAAGTTCCTGTAGATGACCCAACTTCTCCCCACGAGGGATCTAAGAAGGCACCTTTCACAGACTAGGTGGATACCACAGTCAATCTCCTGACCTCAATGCAGAAAGTACCTCGCTTGGTAGCTCCCGTAGGTGTGATCTGCTGGGAAAGAAGCCAGTTCATCTTTGAAAGGAAGAGAACTTAGTTCCATTGGATAGTCAGATTGGTGTTTTTGGATTGGTGATTAGTCAGAGAACTTTATTTTATTTCATTTAGTTCCATGTTAGGTGCTTTTTCACTCTCCTACTTATCTGCATTTTTAATTTTTATTTATTTTTTGTCTTGCAGGCCGCAGGAGCCATAAATTAAACAAAAGCAGCAAAGCCACAACTTCAAATCTCGATTCTTCAATCTTAACAGAAGCCACAATTTAAACACAAGTCCAAAACAACTACAATGCCAAGGGAGAAGGATTTTGCTTGGGCTTATTGTGACAAGATTCCCGGAAGCGCCAAGCTCCTTTGCAAATTTTGCAAAGCAGAATGTAGTGGAGGCATCTATAGATTCAAGTACCACATTGCACAGATACCTGGGCATGATATAGGTCTCTGCAATAAGGTTGACAATAATGTCAAACACCAAGCAGTCTTGGCCCTTGACATGTTGACGCAGCATAATGCTAAGAGAGCAAAGCAAAAACAAGAAATAGGAACTCTTGGAGTTGAAGTTTCTTCTTCCAATACCCCCTTTTCATCTCCTTCTGTTGAGTCCTCAATGCCATTCCCAAGTTTCTCACACATGCCTCCAAGTCCAAGTCAAAGTCAAACTCAAGCCCAGAGGAATCATCCTGCATTCAACACTGGAGGTGGAAACATTAACACTTTTTTTGCTCCCCGCACAAAACCTGGTTCCCAACCTACCTTGGATGGCACTGGTTGGAAAAAAGATATCCATAGACAGGCAAGGAAAGCCATTGCTAACTTTTGGTACTATTCTGACATACCTTTCCATTGTGCCAGAAGTCCTTATTGGCAAGCTATGATTGATGCAATCGTTGTTGCAGGTCCAGGATTCAAAGCCTCTACATCAGAGAGCCTTAGGACAGATTTGTTGTTAGAGAGTGTTGAAGATGTCATGCTTGTGCCAGCTGAGTTTCGTTCATCATGGGTAGAGACAGGGTGCACCATCATGAGTGATGGATGGACTGATCAGAGGAATAGAACTTTAATAAATTTCCTTGTATCTTGTCCAGCAGGCACAATGTTTCTCAAATCAGTGGACGCCTCAGAAAAGGTTAAGACTGCCCAACTTATTTGTGAAATGATGGAGGAAGTCGTTCAAGAAGTGGGAGAAGAACATGTTGTACAAATTGTCACCGACAATGCAGCTAATTATATGGCCGCTGGTAGACTTTTTGAGATTAGGCACCCCACTATTTTTTGGACCTCTTATGCTGCCCATTGCTTAGATTTAATGCTTGAGGACATTGGTAAGCTTCATTGGATACATGAGGTTGTGGAGAAGGCAAAATCCATAACCAAATACCTGTACAACCACACTATTGTCCTAAACACCATGAGAAAATACACTGAAGGTAAAGAAATTGTTCGACCTGCAGTGACTAGATTTGCAACAAATTTCATATCTTTGCAATTTGTGGTTGAGCAAAAGATAAATCTGAAGAGGATGTTCTTGGGGCCTGAGTGGATAGCATCTAAACATTCCAAGACCCTTGAAGGCATTGAAATTGTTGCACTTGTGTTTAATGACGGTTTTTGGAAAGATGCCGAAGAGATTATTGCTGTGACAGAGTCCCTTGTCAGAGTTCTCAGGTACTTCAAGTCTTTTAACTTTTTTCATTTTAAAAATTTCATTTCAAGCTTCTTTTTATTTTCAAAGTTTCATATTTCATTAATTTTGAAAGCTAACTTTCAGGATGGTTGATGGTGACAAACCCGCTATGGGTTACATTTATGAGGCAATGGATCTCGCAAAGGAGGCCATCAAAAGAAGATATGGGGATGAGGAGGCAAAGTATTTGCCTCTTTGGGATATTATTGATGCACGTTGGGATAGGCAATTGCATTCCCCCTTACATGCTGCTGGGTACTTCTTAAACCCACATTATTTTTATGATAAGAGCAAATTTAATGAAGATGGGGAGGTTGGCAGAGGACTTATGACATGCATTGAAAGGTGCTCCCCTGATCCAGAAATTCAAAGCCGTGTCTTTTCCCAACTACAGGATTATAGGACGCCAGCCAAATTATTTGCCTATACCAGTGCTATACGAGAAAGGACTAGGATGCTGCCAGGTACCCTGAAGGCTTCATCAATTCATTAAATTTGTTTAAAATTTATTTTGTATGTTAAATGTTTTATTAAATTTTGTTTTCTTTTAAGTTTTTATTATTTAGTACTTACTACTCACAAACACTTGGCATTTGTTAGGTCTTTGGTGGCAAAATTTTGGTAGTGATACCCCAGATTTGAAAAGATTCGCCATTCGAATCTTAAACCAATCATGTAGTGCTTCAGGTTGTGAGCGCAACTGGAGCATGTTTGAAAAAATACATTCTAAGAAGCGCAATCGATTGACACAAAAGCGCTTAAATGACCTTGTATTTGTCCATTATAATCTACGACTTCGCAACAAGCAAATACTAGGTGAGAGCCTGAATTTGAAGTTTTCATAATTTGATTTGCACTTTAAAATTTAAACTTTAAAGTTCAAACTTTAATTTACATTTCAATGTCTCACGATAATGACAGGTTTGGATCATTCACCAATCGACCTTGAGGAGATAGATCTGCAAACTACAAATGCATTAGATTGGGTCCAAATAGAGGAGGAGCCTCCTCTTTTAAGTCTACATGACTTGGAGAACTTAGAGAGTCAAGCAAGTGAAGGAGTGGGAGGAATTGCTTCTAGTTCTCACTCTTAGAGTCTTAGACTCTCAGTGATTGATTTTTTACTGATTTGCTTGGCAGTATTTTCAATTTTGTAAACTTTTAGAAGCATGCGCTTCTGGTTCTATGTAGTCACTGGTTAGGACTCAGTACTTCGGATCATGTTTGGACTCATAACATATATGAGATACTTATTCATTCATGATGTTTTGGACATCTATTGATATTATGCATTGTTTGGACATGGCTTTATTGAATATCAATGAAAAATATTTGTTTTAATTCAATTTATGTGTATATCTTTATTTATTGAATTTGCCGATTTTTTCCCGATTTTTTCCCGATCCGATTCAAACTCTTCGCTCTTTTGCCTCGCCGATTTATTGCCGATTCCGAGTCTGGTAACATTGGCATGTAGTCCCCCTCCTCTACATGGGGTGTGGCCCCCCTTGGCTCCCCCCTTAAGTTACAACGTTGTGCTACTAGGAAGGTGTTTTATTCCACTAAAGTGAGTTAGACCCCCTTTTACTCACTTTTTTTATTTATCTATAAACCATATACGGCAAAACTATATAAAGTCGAATATTCCAATTAGCTGTCGCTAATTAGGAATATTACAGTCCCCCCCCGGCAAAATGTTGCTTGCCCTCAAGCAACTGAAGTGATGGATGCTGCAAAATCTGCTCGCTCTCCCAAGTGGTATTACAGAGAACCACAACTGTCTATACTCCTGAGCATAATGGTGTTGCTAAAAGAAAGAACAGGACCATTGTGGAAGTTGCCCGTGCCATGCTATGTGACCAAGGTCGTCCGAAGTTTCTGTGGGGAGAAGCTGCGAACACTGTTGTGTACATACAAAACCGATCCGCATTCCGCTCTAGACTCCAAAACTCCCAAAGAGGTTTTCTCTGGTAAGAAACCTGACGTCTCGCATTTTAGAGTTTTTGGATGTCCTGCTTATTTTCATGTGCCGAAGGAGAAGAGGAGCAAGTTGGATGTTTCTACAAAGAAGGGAATGTTTATGGGCTATAGCGAAACTTTGAAGGCTTATAGAGTCTATGTGCCTGGTCAAAGGGAAGTGGAGATATGCCACAATGTTACCTTTGACAAAGATGTTTCCCTAAGAAATGTAGTGAATCTTCTGCAATCTGAGGAAGATCATGAAGAAAGGCCTGGAAATCAAGAAGAACCGAAGGATGAGACGATGCCCGATGTTGAAGGACTGATGGACCCGATTGATCCACCTCCTTCAATGAGGAAACGACCATCATGGCTCAGGGACATTCTCGAGGATGTTGAGAATCATATGGCCCCATGGGGGACATTCCGTGAAAGCAAGAAGCCGAATAGATACCAAGGATATCTAGCAGCCATGAGTACTATCGTACAATCTGAGCCTGGATCTTTTGAGGAAGCCATAAAGCATCAAGTCTGGAAGGATGCTATGCACAAAGAATATGAGTCGATTATGAAGAATGATGTTTGGGATGTGATTCCAAGACCGAAGGACAAAGAAGTTGTCACCTCGAAATGGCACTATAAGATCAAGCATGGATCTGATGGAAGTGTTGAAAAGTTCAAGGCAAGATTCGTCGCCTGTGGCTTCTCTCAAAAGGAAGGCGTAGACTATGATGACATATTTGCACCTGTGGCCCGATATACCACCATCTGATCTATCATAGCCCTTGCTGCTACACAAGGATGGAATCTTCATCAGATGGATGTGAAGACCGCATTTCTGCATAGTGCAATAAAGGAAGAGGTGTATGTGGAGCAACCTCTGGGGTTCGAAGTCCAGGATCGGGACACCCATGTCTGCAGGTTGAAGAAATCCCTCTATGGGTTGAAGCAAGTACCCAGAGCTTAGCACGAGAGGATAGATAGCTACCTGATGAAGTTGGGCTTCACTTGTAGTAATATTGATCCAAATCTTTACTTCAAGGTTGATAGAGAAAAGCCTCTCATTCTGGTGCTGTATGTGGACGACCTCTTCCTGACAGGTGTTGACCCTCTCATTCATCAGTGCAAGAGGGAACTCATTGCTGAGTTCGAGATGAAGGACTTAGGACTGATGCATTACTTCCTAGGCCTGGAGGTCTAGCAGACACCTGACGAGATTTTCCTTTCTCAAGGAAAATATATTGTGAAGCTTCTGGAAAGATTTGGAATGGTGGACTGTAAATCCCTATCGACACCGATGGAGCTCAACTTTAAGAAGTTGAGTGGCAACGTTGTTGGGCCCGTGCTAGCAAATCCTACTGAGTATCGTCAACTCGTAGGGGCCCTAATGTTCTTAGTGAACACCCATCCGGACATATGTTTTGCAGTGAACACTTTGAGTCAACATATGGTTGAGCCTCATCACTTTCACTGCGTTGGTGCCAAGAATCTGTTGAGATATCTTCGGGGCACGATAAACCATGGGCTGAGATGCACTACCGGGAGCGTGACACTCCATGGATATACTGATGTCGATTGGGCTGGCAGTGTGGTGGATCGTAAGAGCACATCGGGATGCTACTTCACACTTGGTTCTGCTTCGATATCATGGATCAGCAGGAAGCAGAAGTCGGTGGCTTTGAGCGCCATGGAGGCCGAATACATTGCAGCGAGTATGGCCTGCTGTGAAGCAGTTTGGTTGCGAAAGCTCTTCAGTGAGTTGTTCGGGCATGTGCTTGATATCACCATGATACTCTGTGATAACCAGAGTGGGATTCAATTGTCCGAGAATCTAGTGTTCCATGATCAATCCAAGCATATTGATATCAGGTACCACTTTATCCGAGATATGGTACAGCGAGGCGCCGTAAGGCTCGATCATAGAGGAACTGATGAGCAGGTCACAGATATTCTCACAAAGCCCCTGGGAAAGGTCAAGTTCCTAACCTTCCGTGACAATCTTGGTATCGCGGAAAGACCCTATTCTGAGGGTCCTGTTGGACGATGAGCTCTGGGAGCTCTGGGGGGCTTTGGGGATAGCTTCTCGGAGCTATAAGCAACCACAGGGCTAGGCTTGCCGAACCTTGTTCGTGTGCTTCTGCCCCACCGTTATGATGTTGAGTTGGTTCACCTCTCATGATCTGTGCCCCGTATGCATCCTACCATTGAGTCCCGGGCTCATGGGAAGTACCTCTCATTTGGCCAGTGAGGTGAGAAAAGCTAGAGACTAGTAGCAAAGACTGATGGACGCATCACAGATTGTCGTACTCTCTATCTAGGATGGCACGTGTCCAACCATTTGATCTGGGATCAGTCTAGTGAGGTTTCGGACCTCCTACTAACTTCGGGTCAGATAAACCAACTTCGGGTTGGTATGAGACTCTTTGAGTCCTATAGAGGTTTCGAACCTCCAGGCTGAATTTGTCAGCTAGGAATGATGTCTTTGTGACTGACCCACTTTTGTTCTGAAATAAAGAAGCCAGCAAAGCAAGTTACGGTGGGATGACGCACGATGTTACGGTGGGATGACGCACAACTAGGTCCAAACTCCATGTTGTGATGCTCAGATGAAGATGTCGATATTTTTATTGGACTCCTCTTTCGGAGAGGTGCAAGATCAATCTAAAGATCATCTTGATCCGATGAGCAGAACATTTATTTTGAATTTATTCAAAATATGTGCATGTCGGCATGAAATGAAATGTAGACTTAAAGCCCCAATAGTTGTGTCACACACCCTCATTGATGGACATAAATTGGTCAACATTAGAGGTCATTCTCACTCATCCATCACATCACATCCTCTCTCCTCATCTAATTGGTTCGAGCATCTATTAGAGTCTCTTCATCACACACGTGGGAAAAAGCAGCAATTAGGGTTTCGGACTATCTAGGGTTTCCAATGCAGAAATTGACCAGCGTTGACTTTGGTCTACGCTTGGTCAAATTGACCTGAAACTCTCCCAAAACTTCGATCTCATAAATCCACATTTTTTGGCACAAATGCCAAGGCTGGACGTTGACTTTGACTTGGTTGTCTTGACTTTGCTGCTGTTGTTGTTTGTGATGACAGTTGACTGTGACAGCGTTGACTTTTGGAGTTGACTAATATGGTTGTCCTAGAGGGTTGTGTGACACTTATGGTTGGCTGACCGTATTGAGACTTTTCTGGTTGAAGCATCCTGTTGACCGCCGTAACGCACCAACACACTTATATATTTTGGCTTGTCTTCTGTCGATCTACTGGTATGTTCTATCACCATTTTACTTTCTTTTCTATGTGATTGTTGACTGATCTTGGGATAAAAAGTAAAGTTGCAACAAGCATAGAACATCTACAAAAATTTACAAGGACACAATCCCTTCAGGACAGCGTGGAGACAGTTCAAACAACGCAGTGATTGCGCAATTTAGCCAAGGGGAAGTGCCAGGAGTAGGGGGTTGAAGAGGAGATCAGCCGGAGGATTTGGAGGGGAGGCTAGCCACCTCTTACCAGGGATTTTGGCAGTGTTTCAGAGGCATTTTCCAGCAGTTTCAGTCAAAAGGCCGAATTCCCCAGCAGAGCAGCATGCCAAGCCCAAAGGGGCTATTTTCCGGGGTCGAGATTTCTGCAAACCCTTCGCAGTTTTTTGTGGGTTTAGTGAGAGGAGTCTAGTGACCAATTCCCAAAATATTCTGAGCATGGGAGCTAGGTCAACCAGCAGTCCAAAATCAGGCAGCAGCAATAAATTCCAGGACTGAGCAGCATTGTGGGTGAGCCACGCAGAGCATACTTCAGCAAATGATTTGCTAGGATTAGAGTTGTTCTTCAGTCTGCCTTGAGCAGGCCCAAGTGATATCCTTCTAAGCACTTTATTGTACTCTTTCCCAGCATTTTAATAAAATCGCTCAGTGCTAAATTTGGTCTAATTTCTTGTGTATTTATTAATTTAATGGTGTTTCCAATTTTGTTGTAGTTACTTGTCTATTTGCACTTTATTACTGTTAATCCCCATTTGGGGATATTACATTGTTGAAATGGCTTTACTTGTAGTGCTGCTGGTGAAATCAACAATTCTTGTTTACACTGTTTGTGCACTCAATATGATCACCGTCTTAAAGATTGAAGTACTGTGATACTGGTATAAAATACAATTTTTATCATGTGTTCTTTGAACCCTAACCCAGAATTTCAACCCTAAGGGTAATTTTCCCAAGAGGGATATCAAACTGTATGCATGAATCTCATGGTGTCCAACTGAGCGTGGATGTCATCAAATTCATTACATACCTGTTTTTGCACGCAGATTTCTGTGGGGGGGTTTATCAGAATAGATTTATGGTCATTCAACTTACCTTTCCTTCAATTCGCATTCCAATCATGAATGACGATCACTGTAATCCATCAACCTAACCTAGGAACGGAAAAAGTCAACGTGAATAAAAAGAGTATTTACAGTTAGGTTCCTTGCTGTTGGCGTTTTACTGAGGCTTGGCGTTACAGGTCGTCGATAACCAAATTTTAAAAGGAAAAAAACGGTCGATCGATATTGAGATAGATGCCAATACCTGAAAAATCTGAAGTACTTGGAGAACAAGATGAAGATCTTAATTGTGTAGATCTAGGAGGAAGAAATGCTTGACGAAGGAGACGCCATCGGAGGACAGATGAAGGCATGGACGTTGCCGATTCTTCAGCCGGTGTCATCTTCCTTTTCTCCTATTGATCGTCGCACAATAATGCGCTTCCTCCGCCTTCGGCTTCTCGCCCCTTTCCTCCTTCGCTTACTGCAAATTGCAAATTGGATTTGATTTAATGAAAAAACAAAATAATCAAAACCCGACCCTCATTTAATCATCATTTGCTTCCCTAAAATTATTGAATTTATTAAAGGAAAAGATAGAGTAGAAAACATAATTACTAGCAATTGCAGCGGGGTGCAAGGGAACGCAGGATGGAGGAGATGTGAATCGTTTTGTACTACGAGAGGTAAAAATTGGGTAAAAACTGAATTGTGATTCAGCAGAAGAAAATCCAAAGCTAAACAGATAATCATAAATGGTAAGTAGAAATATGATCACCTAAGATGGAAAGCCTATAACTTTTAATGTCTCGATTCTTTTCACGTTCAAGCTATCTATAATGTACACTAAAGAAGCAACTTGACGGCATGTGACAAACTGGGCATTCAAATGGCCTGCACATCCTCGAGACTGATGGAATCCTCATATATGAAGAAGGCAATGAGACCTTGATGTGAATTTCCTGTATTTTCTCTGTCTGTCCTTGATGTTATGTCTGGGTGGTTGAATTGAGTGTGCTCATTTTGATTTGCAGAAAGCCAAATAGGATGAGCGAAATAGGATGAGCGAACTCATTATCATACGTTGTTTGCCCATAGAACCTTTAAGTTTGTCTAAGGCGGTAAACCCTGCCTATGTAGTTCATCATCAAGACAAGATGGAGAATCTGATCAAGTAACCTCTTTAAATAGAAAGTATAGCTCCTACAAGCAGTTTGTAAAATAACGGCTAGGTTGCCTCAAATAATAAAAATTAATTTATTTTATTTTAAAAAGAGTAAACCAAATGATAAAAGTTTATAATTTGAATTTTAAATATTTATATTTATTTTAATAAAAATAATATTTTTTAATTTAATATTATTAAATTGTAATTTATGTAATTTTATTTTTATTTCATTTTATTTATTTATTTGTTTATTTATTTATTTATTAATCTTTATTTTATTTTATTTCTATTTATTTATTTTATTTTTATTTTTTAATTAAGAATTTTTTTTATCTATTTTATTTTTAATTTTTATTTTAGTTCAAATACACGAATGCTATCTTCACGACACCAAAAAATACCCAATAGAGCAAAGGCTAAAACAAGCGAAAGAGAGAGGGATTGTTTCAAGGTAGTTCAAATACACGAATGTTATCTTCAAACACCAAAAATTCCCCTGCAGAGCAAGAAGGTTGAAACAAGTAAAACTTTTCGAAGTTCATATCACCCAAGAGATATAATTTACCTCCGAAACATTCAAGAAAATATTTTTACAATATTGTATCATATGCATAATAATCTCACAGAAACCTAGACAAATTCAAGAAAGACCGACCAAGTTTTTAATGCAGGTAAAATTGAGATTTTAAAGTTGTGTGAAATCTGTGAATCAATCACAAGAATGGTTGAATTGCATATATTCTGATATATGTAATCAATGAAAAAAGGATTGGGTTTTTAAACCAAGGTGGATATAAAAGGCATAATGGAAGGGCTTTTGTTTTATGCAAATAATGGTTAGGATCTAATTCATATATTCGAATGAATGCACAGAGAGGGACTGGCGATACTGTGATTAGTATCATAGTCAAACAGCAGAAGCGAAGGACAGAGTCTTTGAATTGATTGACTTAATTGAACACGTGATGAAGAGTTATTTTAAACCATGTTTGAAATGATGAAAGGAGGCAGAAAGTAATTCGGAAATGGTACAGAGAATATAAGCCGATGGATAGTTTAATTATCCACCGAGGATGCAGAGCTTTGTATTGAAGAAGCGATGGAACCGTGAAGGCGCAACGGAATGAAGTAGCATTGTTAAACAATACAGAGAATGTGGATGTACAGTGGAGAATGATGCCGAGATGCGAGATATGTTGGAGCATGGTTTAGAAAACCATTTCAAATGAAGATGCAGACTTAGAAGGCGAACGGAAGCAACAAAGTGGCGAAGTGGCGAAGTTTGAAGTAGTGATTGTGTTGTTGCGATGCGATCGCAATCGCAATCGCACGAAGTAAGTATGCGATGAAGGAATACGGGTCCGAAAGTTATAAAGACGAGTTTAATTGGCCATCGAGTCCATGGGGATCCATCGCATTGGCTTGGAGGAAGAGCAGTGGAGCAAGCCATTGAACATAGCGATAGCGACAGTCCGATTTAATCGCAACCATCCGATCGGGTCATCGCAATTGGGTTTATCGCAGCAGCGATTCATCGCATCGGGATTCATTGCAAAGTGATCATCGTATCGGTGGAGTAGAAGGAGTTCGTACAAGAGAACATCCAGATATGTGATGGTGCGATATCCGTTCGATCATGTGATGCGGGGGAATCAACGGCGCTCACATCATCGGGTTACTTGGAGGGTAAACAAGTAAGTTATGCTGTGGCCGAAGTTCGAAGGGTGCATGGGACGGTTTGAGTTGAGTTTAATAGAATTCGAATGGGTGCTTCGAATAATTAATAAACGGGTTGTATCATATGGTTTTAAACTTTCTAACGTTGTAAATAGCTTCTCGCTTATATCAATCCTGAAAACTTCATATCTTCGGACCCAACTGATTTGTGCACATGCCCATAAAATAAAATATCGGGGCTTGTACTTGGAGAAACAAATCTCGCATTAGAATGTAACATAGCCATTAACCCAGCCATTAACCCAAGTCATATTTATAGGTGCCTATGGAGACGAGATCATCTCAAAATCAAATTGTAAACATTGAATTGCCCCAAAACGGATCAGCATGGCTGATCCACGGCCTAACATTACACATTTCAAATATCGACATTCAAATAAAGAAAACTAAAATTAAAATTAACAAGTAGCACAAGCATATAAATTTCACATACAGTTTGAATGAAAGAGGGAATGTTTCAAGGTAGTTCAAATACACGAATGCTATCTTCACAACACCAAAAAATACCCAATAGAGCAAAGGCTAAAACAAGTGAAAGAGAGAGGGATTGTTTCAAGGTAGTTCAAATACACGAATGTTATCTTCAAACACCAAAAATTCCCCTACAGAGCAAGAAGGTTGAAACAAGTAAAACTTTTTGAAGTTCATATCACCCAAGAGATATAATTTACCTTTGAAACATTCAAGAAAAGATTTTTACAACATTGTATCATATGCATAATAATCTCACAGGAACCTAGACAAATTCAAGAGAGACCGACCAAGTTTTTCGTTCGGAAATGCGATGAATTTCAAAAAAGCAACGAATTTGCGAATGAGGCCATAACATTTGACTCCTAAAAATGTAAGTCCTGCAGATTTGGAGAACGTATTCACACGTTGTGGACAATTGTGGACGGAGTTGTTCCTGCTATTCTCTATGCACCAATTATGAAGCCTTGCTAGAGCGATTAACATATTCACGTGGATAAAGGATTTCATATCACATGCCAAAGACTGTAACCTGTAATGGACAAGATTCAACCTTGTTTTCCTGGCCAGCCTAAACTAAAAAAAATTATACAGTTATTTTTAGAAGAACTAATCTAGGAAATTTAACAAAATTGCTTCCAAACTTTTTCAATTTAGCAGCCAAGCACACAAAATACAATTAGAATATTAAACAATTTGATAAATTTTGCATCATATTAGAAAAATGAATATAAACCCAGATTCTAATATGGTTGTTTTTATATGCATATCTCCCAAACAATGAAATGGAAAACTTGCACTTCTGAGAAGACCTGAATTTTCCATAGCTAATTGTTTATCCTTCCAAAATCCCAACCCTTCATACATATTACAACCACAAGGAACTGAAATGCCAAGTAATTCATCCATTCAAATAAATACACATTCAAGTAATTCTTTGTATTCTTGTTTCTCATTGCAATTCTGAGATGGTCTTCTCCCTATTGTTGTTGGCGTAGTTGTTATGCCAATGCTATTTTGGGTAGTCTGTTCATTCCCACCTCTGGAGATTTAGCGCTCAATTTTGTTTCAGGTTAAGTTGTTTCCCTACTGTCACCTGGTCTTTGGTAAGCTTACCTTTGTATTGTTGTGTAATTGGGTGCACATTTCAGTGTTTCGATCACTGAATTTTGTTGTGCCCAGCGTCATGATCAAGGAATTTGTTGCCCTTTCGGTTAAATGTTGTTTATAGCCAGTTCGGCGATTTGGGTTTGTCCCGCTGCTTTGATCTGACAAGGAAGAGAAACAAAGTATCGGTCTCAAGCAATGGTGGCTTCTTGATTATTTTGGGATTTCCTGTGCCTAATCTCTTTAGTTGGGCTTGGTACAGAGCTCCGATTCATTTAGATTTCTGCGTAAGGTGGTCTGCTCTTGATCTGTTCTCGGTTAATGCAATCTGAGCCTATTTGAGGGCTCATCATTGAGGAAGTCTGAGGTTGTGTTGCCTCAGTGAACCCAATGGAGGATTCTGATAATATTTGGCATTGGTGCAGAGCTCGCAAGAAGGATTTCCCAATGAGAAAATTTCAGGCAGATGGTTTTTCTTCAGTTGCTAAAATCGACACTCTTGTATATCATGTGCCCCGTTCAAACGTTCGCAAGGGAAAGCAACGCATGGATCCAGTTCACAATTCAATTCCTGAAATTGATTCCGTGAAGAGTGGGGATTCATCGAAGTCCCCGATCTCAGTAATAGTAGATCATATATCTTCATCTGGGACGAATTCAAATACAATGTCAGATCATCCACACGGTGCTTCAGGCCCCGGTTGTCAATTCTTGTGCTCGCCTATGGGTTTCACGGGTGAAATTTTAGACGAAGATCTGATTGCTTATCAGAAGAAGCAAGCATCCAGATTAAGAGGGAAAATAAGGGGACAAAAGACAGCTCTTAAGCAGAGCGGTTTATTATCTGATGAGGGGATGAAGGACAGCTCGGATCAACATACAGCCTGGAACAGGGAAGCCTCGATGGAGGCCTCTTCGTCTTGTTCAATTCCAAAGGTGGTTGCAGATAATAAGTAGTTGCAGTCGCGGAGTATGAATGGAGAAATCAGGAATTTGAGGACGGTTGTTGGGTCTGAAATGTCGTACACATGGCAAATTCTAATTCGCACGAAGGGCGATACCGTATTGCTGTTATTGGCTGGGATGAACAGTGTTTGCTTACCCCAAGCCTGCAATATTATAATAAGCGCGTATCCATTTTTTACTTGAAGGAAGGGCGAAAACAAATCAGTGTGATTGGCTGGTGTTTGCAGAGGCAAAGCCCACAGAGAAAACGCCTCTGGCGTAATTAAAGTGGTGAAAGATTATGGGGAAAAATGAATTTACTTGTGACATTGCAAGGGACTTTTTGAAAGACAAGCCGTTATGGCAACGACAAATATGCCAAGCATGGAGAGTAGAAAAGTTTAATGGTGAGAAAATTAGGCTCATAAAAGTCATCATGCCTAGTTTGCATGATAAAGGTATCATTTTAAGCAAGAAGCGGCTCTTGAGGGGTTCTCGCTTTTTTCTAGAAGAAGATTTAACTGTAAGACAACAAGAGGAAAGAAGGGAGGAAATGTCAAAGGTTTGGGTAGCAAGAGATGAGGGAAAAAAAGCATGGATTTATAAGAGTAAAGTTGTCCTAGCGCGATTTGGACCTCCTTCCAAAACAGGGCAGCAAGATGATAATAAAGAAGAGACAACAAGCTCTTTAACAAGAAATCAAGAAGCAAGGTCGGTATGGGAAAATAGGGACAAAGACTCAAATGTGAGTCTTGCATGTCAAAACAAATAGCAATCAAGTCATACCCAAGTTTCCTTAAGTTTAGTTTGTTGGAACTACAGAGGTTATCCATGGAGACAAGGACCTGGGTTAGTGCCTATTGTGGAAGATAGAGACATAATTTGTCTCATAGAAACACATGAACATGAAGACACCTTTGTTTGCGGGGTACTCGAAGATGGCAATGTGGAACAAGGCAGCAGGGAATGGCAAAGAACACAGGGGTATCATGGTATTAGTGAGAGAAATGAAGGTCATTTCATTCAGCTAGAAAAAGAAGACTCAAATAAACAATTCATTTGGTTTAAAAAATCAGAAAATGGAAAGCACATCAAAATTGGAGCATGCTATTTTGCGCCATAAGTTTCAAAAATCTACAAAAGTAGAGGGCTTGACCACAAAGATCCTTTTGCAGCCTTAAAGGCAGATATTGCAACATATTCTCAACTAGGTGAAGTCATTATAGTGCGTGATTTCAATGTTAGGACTACAAGTGAGAAAGCTAGTATTATTTGTTGTAAAAAATATTGCGACCCTGCCTGGCTTGCAGAAGAGAGTAATCATCAATGGGAAAGAATTTCAGAGGACAAGGGTTGCAATCTCTTTGGCGAACAGTTTCTTACTCTATGTGGTGCTTTCAATTTAGTCATTTGTAATGGTTTGACTAGATGGGGAAAGTCTGGTAATTTCACTTGCAATACTTACAATGGAGCAAATGTAGTAGACTATGTAATTTGCTCACATAGTTTGTGTGAGAAAACGGAGCAAGTTTTGATTGGAGATCAGCTTTGGGACTTAAAATCAGATCACAAGCCAATTTATTTAAGTTTCTCTTGGACTAGAAAGAAGCAGTTAAGGTCAAAAACTCAATGTGTTCAATAAAATCTTCCAAAGGGCAAAATTATTTTGACTCTAGAAAATTGTAATACATTCAAAATAGCGCTAGAGAGGCTCTTTGAGAAGGAGAAAATCTCATTTCACGACCTGCATAGTCATGAATTAACACATTTAATTCAAAGTGCACTTGTAGAGTGCAAAAGAGCAAAAAGTAAGAAGTCTAAAAAAATTGCTTTCTGGTTAATGCTTGGTTTGACGAGAAATGCAAAAAGGCAAAGAGAATGTGGACAGAGTCAAACAAGGATAACATAAAGCTCAAAGCTTACAAGCAGATATTAAGCAAGAAAAAGGTTAATTTCATGTTTTCGAGGAGAGAAGAACTAATCTTCCTTGGGAAAAATAACCCCAAATTATTTTGGAAGGAGCTCCAACTGAGAAAGATGCAAAATAAAAACAATATTACAACTTCTAAATGGTTTGACTATGCAAGATAAATTTATGAGCAGGATCCCAAGGTTGACCCTCCTCCCTTGGTCAACACTGATACAAAACTCTTCACGATGCAAGAGGTAGAGATGGGTATCAAGAAGTTGGTGTTGGCAAATCAAAAGACTTAGTTGAACTCCAAGCAAAGTATCTAAAGTGGGGCTTAAAAATACTTGCACCTCACATTACAAAAACATTCAACAGCATCATACAGCAGGGTTCCCCGCAAATTGGACAACTAGTCTTGCAATACCTCTTTTCAAGAGTGGTGACATCAATAATCCCTCCAACTATAGGACCATAATGATAAACCCCGTGTTTGCAAAGTTATTTGAAAACATGTTAGAAAATAAAATCAGCAAGTGGGCAGAAGAAAGAGATAAACGTGCTAAAGGACCAGCATATTTAAGACTTAAACATTCCACAGATGACCATGGTATAACTTTAAGGCACGTCATTGAGAAAGTTTGGGAGAAAAAGGAAGAAGTATTTTGTTGCTTTGCTGATTTCATAAAATCCTTTGACACGGTTCCTAGGGATAATCTTTGGCACAAAATGAAGGAACTTGGGGTTCCCAGGCATTTAAGAGCAATTGTTCATAGGTTGTATGAAGAGGTGAAAGTCAAAATTAGAACTTCAGCAGGCATTTTTGAAAGTTTTAGAAGTGATATTGGGGTCAAGCAAGGTTGCCCATTGTCTCCTACCCTCTTTGGTTTACATATCGACAAGCTTGAAGAGTGACTAAATTCACAAGGGGTGACGGTATCCATTTGGGCAATTTTGTTATAAGGCTTCTTTTGTACACAGATGACCTTATTTTGATTGCTAAATATGCTCTTGGTTTGCAAGAGAAATTACTTTCCCTTGAGTATTTGTAATATTCCCAAATGGGAAAAGCAGGAATATAGTGCATAAAACTGAAAATATGCATAAACATAATAGATCAAAGCATGAGACAACAATGGATCCATTCCATTATGATTATAACAGCAAAATAGGTACAAGATCTTGAGGAAAAGATCACTCAAGTTGGCCAAATAAGCCTTTCATGAAAGCATACACCTAGATCTAAAATGTTGTTAATACAGGAAATACATGAACCCATTAAACTGCGTTGTATAAGAGATAATATCAGCTGGAAGGTATAAAAATATTTTTTGCTGATATAATGCTCCAAAAATGCTAAGGCTAGAGATCCATGCTCCAAAACAGAATTCCGGGACAACCCAGAAAAGGTTTCCGGAAATACACACTATACAAAATATAGCAGATTTGGCCCTAGGGCTGAATAATCTCTGCAAATAAATCACTGATAGAAGATGACTAATCTGATAAACAAGATGGTTGATCCTCCTCCAATAGATCTCCAAAATAAAGGATTGATCCCCACACAGGAAGCCCAAACATTCCAAATAGGGCAATAAATCTACTGCTGCCACTGCTCCCCAAAATAACGCAATCCCTACAGGAAATTGCATTGTAGCTTATGAATGCTACTTGGCCTGGTGCCAAAATATGTATTGAAGCCCTGAAGTCTTCCTCACAAGCCTCTGGATGAAAGGATGATCCCTCCAATGGAAAACTAGCTCAAAAAATGGAGATTTTTCTCCTCCACTACTACCCCCTTGCAACACAAACCAACTCTAAACATAATTCTATTGTACATGAGACTGAAGTTTGGCCAAATGCCTGATTGTGGAAGTATAGTGCAAAATCCTCCAAGAACTCCTCAGTGGAAGAGGTGGGATTCCCGATCATGAACACCCTGTGCTAAACAACACATGCGATCTTAGCTAAACAGCTGAAGAAAGCTATAAGTCTAAATAGACCATATATCAAAATATAAAACACACCAAGATCCATAATATGGATGTCGTCCTCTTCCATCTATAAGATATGAGCTTCCAAACCCTAAGCCCCATCCATTAATGACACTAATTCCTTGCATTGTGTCTCCATATAAAACTGTGTTGTCCCTCCATTAATGTCCACTCCTCCATGATAGCGTTGTTGATTTGGTCAAAGTTGACCCAGTCCACATGTTTTAGCCCCTGTTCACACCTTAGGGTGCTTTATTGAGCTAAAAAGTTGATCCACTTTCACATGATAAGTGGTTTTATTCTTCATAAAGAGATTTACGGGTCTCCCTACCCATTTATTCACCTATCTAAGTGTAGAAATTTGAATAACCGATATATTATTCACCGATATTCTCCTGATCACACACTATTTTAGCTTCATGCATAATACAGAATCTCTTCTACCATTGATCATCACATGCGGAAATAAAATCAATTGCATGCACACATTAAAACCACGAACAATCACACATATGAACACAGTATTTAATGGGAAAGCTTAAAGCTGAAAACCCCAACTATCTGTATATTATATGTCATGGAGATCATGTAACAATCATAGTACAAAGCTCCTCACAAGCTCTCAGCACCACCTCCAATTCCTACACACTATCAAGCTAGATCTAGCAAAACACATGCTCCAATCTTTTGCCACTTGATAGCCAGCCTCTATTGTGTTTTTAATGCTATGGGATGGCTTCATTAAATAGATAAACCACCTGGCTTGTACTGCGCAATCCTCATGGGCTTCTCCACCTATCTGTGTGTTGCAAATAGCAACAGTATAGTCACAACTGATAGTTAACCTGCTCTTTCGCCTATCTCTGCACTGGTCTCCACTGAAACTGTCCATGCACTAAAGTTAACTGATGCATTCTTTAGTTGATTTATGAGTTTATAGTTACTGAATTAATGAATAATTAATTCACACCACTCTCACTAATTGTATCAATTAGTTAAACTGAATACAAATAGCTCAACTATGTTTAGATTAGTTAAATTGAACACAACTCCATCAACTTCCTCAATCAACTCCACCAAACTCTGTCACATGAGTTCTAACTGAAGTATCCATGCAATAGCTCCACATAACCCTCAGGAATAGCGTAATTCCTTCTATCAGCTCCTGTTCCACATCTGTGCACTTAACTGAAGTGCTCCGAGAGAATAAGATAATGTTTAGAGTCCAAATATTATTAAGAGCTAATAATATTCGACATATCTATTTTTAGACTGGCAATCTAAAAATAGATTCCGCCCAATATGTCTAAAAATAGAAGTCCATCTATTTTTTCCAACTTAACCAACCATCCACAAATAGCAACCTGCAACTCATAGAACATGATCCATATGTCTAAAATAGACATAGTCTAAAAATAGACTTTGCGCCAAAAATAGCCTGCGAGCCCACTTAGTGAAGGCGACTTCTTTCCACTAAGCTCATCATCTTGTTGCAATCTCAACACTCCCTCTCAACAAGATAAGGATTATCTGCAACCCCTATCTTGCCCCTATGGTATTCGAATTTGCTCTTGGTGAGCGCCTTTGTCAAGATATCTGCATCCTGATCCTCCGTGGGAATGTATGAAAGTAACATGATCTTCCGCTGCACATAATCTCTGATATGATGATACCGGATGTCAATTTGTTTAGATTTATCATGAAATACTGGATTACCCGAGAGTTTGATGCAACTCTGATTATCACAATAAATCACAGTAGGATCCAAGTGTGAATCGACCAACCCGACCAGGATCTTCCTCATCCATATAGCCTCGCATGCAGCCAAACTTGCTGCCATATACTCGGCCTCTGCTGAACTGGGTGCCATGGATCTCTGCTTCCTGTTGTACCAAGAAACTGTTGTTGACCCGATACTAAAAATCCCTCCAGATGTGCTCTTTCTATCCATTGGGCTCCCTGCCCAATCTGCATCCGTGAAGCCACACAGCTTCACCTCATCCGACTGTTTGTACCATAATCCATATCTTGATGTGCCTCTGAGATATCTCAATACATGATTGCCCGCCTTCCAGAAGAGCTTGGTTGGCTTAACCATAGCTTTTGAAAGCTAGTTCACAGCATAGCATATGTCGGGTCGTGTATTGACCGAGACCATAGCCGGCCCCCTGGCCCAATGATGTAGTGACATCCCTACCTCTGTGAAGTAGCATCCTCCTTCCTCCATCCACCAGAGAGTAATAACAAACCACCGACCATGCATATTGAACTACTCGGTATCTCTAGTTTATCACCTGCAGCTCAGCAGTCGATCACCTAAATTTGCCAAATTTCCAATCCCAGGAAATAATGAAGGAGGCCCAAGTCCTTCATCTCAAACTCCTTTGCAAGATCAGCCTTGCATGAGTGTATCAATAGTTCATCACCTGTAAAAATCAAATCATCTACATAAAGTACAATGATCAGCAACTTACCCTCCACCACAATTTGGTATAGGTTCGGATCTGCCTCACTCTTGGAGAATCCAAGTCCGGTGAAATAACTGTCTATCCGTGTGTACCAAGCACGAGGTGCTTGTTTCAACCCATACAACACTCTCTTGAGCCTGCACACATGCGACTTGCTGCTGAAGATCTCGAAACATTCGGGCTGCTCTATGTACACCTCCTCCTCAATGACTCCGTTGAGGAACGCAGTCTTCACATCCATCTGATGAATGTACCACCCCATATGTGCTGAGAGAGCAAGAATCGTCCATATGGAAGAATACCTTGTGACAGGTGCAAAGGTCTCCTCATAATCGATCCCCTCAATCTGTGAAAAGCCTCAGGCATCTACCCATGCGGGGTCCTCCACAGCTTCCTTGAAAGAGGATGGCTCTGTCACGATACACTTGCTCATAAGAGACATGTATCTAGTATACCAGTCAGGTGACTGTCTCTGTCTGCACTGTGATGTAGGTGCTCCTACAACCTTCTCTGCATCTTGAGCCAGTCGCTCAGCTTCTGTAGTGCGCTTTCGCCCTCTGATGGTTGGCGCTGCCTGAGTGGTCTCTTCCACTCCATGAACCTCCTCTTGTGGCCTATCCACATCCTGAGGCTCATCCTTAGGAACTAATAGCTCCTCATATGCATGCAAGTGTGGCTCCCTCTCAAGAGAACACTTCATGGCTTTCTCCTCATGAAATTTGATATCCCATCGCACAACAGTCTCATGAATGTCTGGAAAATACACACGATAGTTGTGGGGTGTATCAGTGTACCCCACAAATATCCCAACCTCCGCAGTCGGCTCCATCTTCTTCCTTGCATCCTTCGTCACATGAATGTAAACGAGGTGAACCAAAATCCTCAAATGGGGAAATAGGGCCTCTTACAGAAAAATGCCTCTGGGTGTACTCATGCCAAGTATCCTGTGAGGACAACGATTTTGCACATATACTGCAGTATTGCATGCCTCCGCCCACAAGTGAATGGGTAGGCCCTGATCATGCAACATCACCCGTGCAGCACCCACGATTGTTCTGTTCTTCCACTCAGCAATACCATTCTGTTGTGGGTTATGAGGTGTTATGAGCTCTCTTCGAATTCCTTATGCGCTGCAAAAGTCCTTGAATTCGCCAGAGATGAATTCACCACCATTGTCGCTCCTAAGAGCCTTCACCTGCTTCCCCGATTCTTTCTCAACCAGTGCCTTGAACTCACAGAACTTTGAGTATGTCTCGCTCTTCTTCTGCATGAAGAAGATCCGGCACTTACGAGAAAAATCATCAACAAATATCACATAATACCTGTGCTTTGTGAAGGCTGTGAGAAAGGTCCACAAATGCAATGAATTCTCTCTGGGGATCGTCGTGGCGCGACTATCCTTCGTGAAAGGTGGGCTTTCAAAGGTACATCCCTTACTGCGATCTGGCCCGTCTGGTACCCTCGGGGGAAGCCCATTAAAGTATTTACGGTATCTTCTTTAAACTCCATAGTGATGGTATGCAATCTCGGTGCCTTCGCTATATCCCGGAAGGCCACCACTTCTTCTTGCCTTGCACACCATTCTTCTTGCGTATCTACTAACGATTGATAAAGGTTCTTAACTCGAACCCCTATCCTCCAGGTCTCACCAGTTGCCTTACTGCACAGGAAAGCCTTTCCCTCGCTAAAGACAACATCATATCCCTTGTCTTCTAACATCGCCACAGAGATAAGATTCTTCTTCAATCCTGGAACATTCATCACTTCCTTCAATCTGAAGGGTTTACCAGACTCCCTCTTAAAGGAAATGGTACCGATACTGGTCGCACTGTATCCACCATCATCGCCCATCTTGATGTGCACTCCAAGATCTTTCTCATCCAGATCAGTAAACAAATCTCGATCTCCTGTCATGTGAAAAGACGCACCACTGTCAAGAAACCACACTGAGCCCATCATACTTGAGACCAAGCATGCGATCAGTGAAAAATCCAACTCAAACTATGAGGCTAAGGCCTCTCCAGCTGCAGTCCCAGCAACTTGCTTATTTTACTTCTTCTGTGGAAAATTTGTGGCGTAATGTCTGTGTTGGTGACAGTGAAAGCACTTCACCTTGGACATGTCCTTCTTCTTGCCTTTCGCATCGGATTGAGAAGCTTTCTTTCTCTTCCCCTTCTTTGCTTTGGCAACCAAAGTGCAATTCTCGTCATTAGAGTTCTTTGATGAAGATCCGTCCCTGGTACTTCGCCTTATCTCCTCTTGCACAAGATCCGACCAAAGTCGCTCCCATCCTGGAAACTTCTCCCGACCATTGACAGAGTCCTGATAGGAGTGCCAACTCTTCGAAAGCCCAAGGAGAGCCAAGCTCACCAATTCCTCATCATCAACAGTCACCCCCACACTTCCCAGCTCATCCCTGCATTGGATGAAATTCGTGAGGTACTTGGGCATACTGTTGCCTTTCTCCATCTTTATGTTCCTGAGTTTGTCCTTGAGTGCCAACTTCCTCTGGTCGCTCTTGCTTTGGAATAAACCTGTCAAAGCTTTCCACATCAAGAATGGAGAGGCCTTACCATGAAGGCTGGATACTATGTGATCCTTCACACCCTCCAACAGAATCCTTCGACACTTTGCTGTCTTCTTTTGCCATGCGTCAAGTACGGCAGCATCACTAGAAGTAGGCTTTGGAATTTCTGCATCTATGAACTCCTTCAACCCATTTTCATCTAGCACCGCCTCCATCCTGTCCTTCCATGCAATATAATTTGAGCTGCCCTCAAGGGCATACTCCAATCGCAATCCGTTGAAAGACATCTCAACTTCGACACCAAGAAAACACTGCTGCAAATTTGAATTCCACCAGCACAAAACTCAACCGCTTCAATGTTTTTCAATTGCTCCAATGATCAATATCGCTCTGATACCATGTAGAAATTTGAATAACTGATATATTATTCACCGAGATTCTCCTGATCACACACTATTTTAGCTTCATGCATAATAAAAAATCTCTTCTACCATTGATCATCACATGCAGAAATAAAATCAATTGCATGCATACATTAAAACCACAAACAATCACACATATGAACACAGTATTTAATGGGAAAGCTTAAAGCTGAAAACCCCAACTATCTGTATATTATATGTCATGGAGATCATGTAACAATCATAGTACAAAGCTCCTCACAAGCTCTCAGCACCATCTCCAATTGCTACACACTATCAAGCTAGATCTAGCAAAACACATGCTCCAATCTTTTGCCACTTGATAGCCAACCTCTATTGCGTTTTCAATGCTATGGGATGGCTTCATTAAATAGATAAACCACCTAGCTTATACTGCGCAATCCTCATGGGCTTCTCCACCTATCTATGTGTTGCAAATAGCAACAGTATAGTCACAACTGATAGTTAACCTGCTCTTTCACCTATCTCTGCACTGGTCTCCATTGAAACTGTCCATGCACTGAAGTTAACTGATGCATTCTTTAGTTGATTTATGAGTTTATAATTAGTGAACTAATTAATAATTAATTCACACCACTCTCACTAATTGTAACAATTAGTTAAACTAGATACAAATAGCTCAACTATGTTTAGATTAGTTAAACTGAATACAACTCCACTAACTTCCTCAATCAACTCCACCAAACTCTATCACATGAGTTCTGACTGAAGTATCCATGCAGTAGCTCCACATAACCCTCAGGAATAGCGTAATTAATTCTGTCAGCTCCTGTGCCACATCTGTGCACTTAACTGAAGTGCTCCAAGAGAATAAGATAATGTTTATAGTCCAAATATTATTAAGAGCTAATAATATTCGACATATCTATTTTTAGGCTGACAATCTAAAAATAGATTCCGCCCAATATGTCTAAAAATAGAAGTCCATCTATTTTTTCCGACTTGACCAACCATCCACAAATAGCATCCTGCAACTCATAGAACATGATCCATATGTCTAAAAATATACTTTGCGCCAAAAATAGCCTGCGGGCCCACTTAGTGAAGGCGACTTCTTTCCACTAAGCTCATCATCTTGTTGCAATCTCAACACTAAGTGACAAAACAAAACTTTAATATTCCAATTAGCTGTAAGCTAATTTAGGAATATTACAGTCCTCCCCTCCAAAATGTTGCTTGTCCTCAAGCAACTACAAGGATACTGCAAAATCTCCAATGGATATGTCTCCTCCCAAGAATACAAGTTGGCTTTTGGTGGATAAACCAAATAGCTTTCATCATGAAAAAGTGGGAGATATATGGAAAGATTTATATGATGTCCATTGGCCTCCTCAAGGCATGGGAGATGGTAAAAGTTGGGTGCCTCAGTCCCCATGAGAAACTCCATTCTCCATGCTATCATCCAAACAAAGTGAGCCATCCTTGGTAGCTCATAGAAACAATCACCAATCCCCTTGTTACACAGCATTTTGTCACCATCCTTGCAATCCCTTGTTCTACACATTGGAGGGCTATTCCCGTGACCTATGAGCAGTAACTTGACCTGAAACCACTTTCATGGCATCCCCTTGCATAAGGACAAACATTCTCCTGAAGAAATTTTCCTCTGAAAACCCTGAAAATAGATCTTTTTACCTTGGCGCGACTAGTCAATTCATCCCTCGCGCCAATGGGGGAAATCCACCATAGAGGGCACACCAACTGGCGCTCTGTCCCTGTGTCTCACTTGCGCTAAGCTTAATAAGGGATGTTTTTTAAAAATAAATGGCGGAAGTTTGATTCCAACAAACTCCTGAACAAGTCACCAAAAGGAGTTAGGTGGTTTGGCTCCGGATCTCCGTGTATAGGAAGTGGTTTTCCACCTATCATGGAAGCTTCCTTAGAGATAGGGCCTATCCCATGATTATAGGGATCCCAACTCCTCTTCCTCCATCTATAAAATCTTGCCTTTTCCATTAGCAGACTAGCTGAACTTGTAGGAAGGAAACTATAGCCAGGCAGCTATTGAGAGCCAAGCCAAAGAGAGAGAGCTTCGTCGAGATTCCCGACAAGCTTTGTTGAGACGTGCTCTGCTATCAGCCCCACCGAAGGAAGATTATAGCGTCAGACCTTTGGGTTGTAATCTTTCCTTTGTTTTTTATAATATAAGCGACTCTGATTATGGTTCCATTCATGTGTTAATTTCTTTATGCAACGAATTACATCTTCTCTGACTGATGTATGGTTACATGCTTTAGATTTTACGTTGTATGACGTTGTTTCTTTGCATGTGTGCAGGTGTTCGGACGTGTCGAACAGAAGGATCGTGATCTGCCAAGCGAGGGACGGGAAACATCATCTTTTCTTCAACGACCACTACGTGGGATTCGAGGTAGGCTACTCGTTATTATTTTTGTCGTTTTGTAACTAGGAACATGTGTCATTGCGTGACTTGATTGTTGCTAGACCCGATCTGGGCTAGTAGGGATTGCCTCTGTCCACAGAGGGGATTTACCTCCTCAACAAACTGGCAACTCCACTGGGGAGTCAGTTGGAGTTAGTCTTTTCTCTTTTGGTTGTTTTTGGCTTTTGATTGATTGATTTGCTCTTCTGGTTCGCCTCCTTTTGGTGTAAAACCCCTGTTCAGCCCCCATAAGACCTGATCCAGTCTCTGTTTGTCCTTTTTCATTTCTTCCCATAGTAAACTCGATTGGCGTTGTTTACCTCTTGATAGTCGCATCAACTGGCGCTAGTTGCTAGTTAGCCCCCCGCGCCAACGCTGTTTTGGCGCAGATTACAACCAAACAGTCGCGCCAACTCTGTTTGGTGTTAGGGTTTGCTTGCTTTTGAGCTCTCTGAGCTTGATTTTTGGTCTTGGTGTCATTTTTCTGAGTGATTGAGTGCCTTGAAGTCTTCGTTGACTATGTTTGGCCCTTTTCCTCTGGTTTTTTGCCCTTTACTATCAGTTTTGCATTCTATCCCTAGGGCTTCTAGGTGCTACAGTGTGCTGAACCTCCCGTGGGAGTTTTTGGGTCCTTCTTTTCCTGATCGACTTCGTTTTCGCTTCTTTGCATTCGTTTTGCTGGATTCCATTGTATCATTGCATCAGTTGAGTGATTGTTCTCTCTTTCATTAAAGTTTCGCTTTGTCTCATTTCAAGCCTAGATTACACGGTTTGTGTCGGTCTGTTGAGATTCTTCTTCGATTTGAGGGATATCTTCATCAGTTTGGGTCTTGATTGTGTGCATTTGTATTGAGTGAACTTGTTTGTTTCAGCTCTTTCACTGTCATTTCTCGAATTGGTTTCTTCATTAGTTTTTTCATTTTGTTTGGTGCATTTGCTCTAAAACATTGAAAAATACAAAACAATTCTCTTTGCATTTTTGATTAGTTTAGTGAAAATTGAAAGCTTTTCCGCATTATTAGTGTTATATAACTCTAAGAGAAAAGTTCTTAGTTTCATTAGCTTGCATTAGAGATAGTAGTGGATGTTTTGTGATCATTTTGTTGTTATTTAACAAGCTCTCAACCCTCCCGTAGTTAGCTCTTCATCGAACAAAGTGATATTTTGTGGCATGTAGTGTGCATTTAGAGGATTTTTGGAGATCCAACATTCGATAGGGCCTGAAATTGAAACATAAATTGAAGATCAACTATAAAATTTATTCAATTAACCTAAGGCAACATTGAAACATTAACGAAATATCTAGAGGTCTAGGCTAGTGACATGTTCCGGCGTCATTAAACCTAGTAGCTTTCATTCACCATATGGCTTTAAACAACACTAGTGCGGACTTCTGCTCCCCGTACCGTCGCGTATATAAAAGGAGACCCCACTAGGTTGTAATCCTTTATCCGTAGGAAGCCGAGTCTGCCGCCTTTTACCCGTGATACACCAGACACAACATTCGGGGAGATTACTTGCACGTATGTCAAGTCTTTGGTTGATTTCTCTTTCATTTTTTAACCAAGGTGTATATGGCAGTTCATGGATATCTGGTACACCCATTTTCCTAGATTACTAGAGCAGTCATTTTGATCTTTTCTGACTCATTAAATTTGAAAATATCATCAAGCGCTTGTCCTTTCACACTTGTTTTCAAATTGAAAGAGATAGAGTCATCTTTTACTCGTTTCTAGACTCTTAAAACATGAAACGGTGAAATTTTCCAAGTTTCAATGCGATAAAATTAATCACCTACGATCACACGCCCATTTAGAGATTATTTTTCGGCTTGTTGTTGTTTGCCTTGGTTTTTCCCGTGTGTCTTTGTTTTGATCTCTTCCTCTTTTCGTTACAGTCACAATGGCAATGTTGGGGTTCCCATGTTTTGGCCAGGTTGGCAATACCAAAATATGAGACAACATAGAACCGCTTTCAGACCTTAGGATCTAGCCCTCCTAGGTCCAGAGAGGGATCTCTCTATATGAGTCAAAGTGTATGTCTTTGAGGCTCAAAGTTTAAGATGTTAGGCTAGTTATAGGCTCGGGGTTGTCTGTTTAATTGTTTATGTTTGGTTGTTGGGAATCAGGAAAGAAGGGTCCAATATAAGACAAGGATGAGCAAAGAGGAAATTTAGGCAACGGTAGATAACTCGGAGAGCATCAAGGCCATTGGGAAATGGAGTCAAGAGAGGATTTACTTGTGTTCAATGTGCAAGCTTTCAGTTGGGCTAGTCATCCAGAGCATTTGGATCTTAAAGATGATATTTGGGATGGGACATTAAGGATTGAAAATGAGAGGAGAAGAACCATCTAATTCTGTCTATAGATCAGGTCAGAGGTCATTTAACTCCAGTCCTGCTTGGACAAAATTAGAGGCAATGCAAGGGATCTTAGGAAGGCTTAACTGAGATGGAAAGACCCTAGTGAGGCAGAGACAGGGTTCTAGACCTCCCAGTGTTCTCAACTCATCCAACCAAATCCTAGCAAGAACATCTAAACATAGATTTCTTCAATTCATACATCAGAGAGCAGGCAATGACATCCACTACACTGGTTAAATTAATTGAAATCAATATTCAGATACACATATAAGCAGAAAACATAAAAGGCTGGGAGAGCAGCAACATAAGGTACCTATCAAGGGTAAATCTTATGCCAAACTTCTGATGCGAGCCAGTAGAAAAGGAATGAAATGAAATCAAACACCGAGATAAGAAAACATCACCAGTTGCTTTAGATCAGGATCCAAAGAAATATGCTTGTCATATTAAAAACAACACCAATCAGGTACATCATTGCCCACAGCTTGAACATTCAGTCTGAATACATCAAATCTCAGCCTATCTTACAATATTACACAGAGAACTTGTCTCAAGAGGAAAATGCTTGCATTTCTATGATATCTCATCAACAACCCTTACAATAACTTATTTCTGTGTTTTATAGCAGAGGATGAACAGAATATCGACTGAGGTGGTAGGTGAACACTAAATGTTGTATTAAACCCTTGAAAAGAACGAGGGCCGAAGCCCATCCTATTTGAATGCTGAGTATTTAATCTCTGTCTCCTCTTTTGTGAAAGAGTGATCTTCTCGGATATGATTTTGACATATTCTGGCTGCGGTGTTGTACTTGTGGTAAATAAACAAAAGGCGAATGAACCACTGAGAAGTCTACTACATAAATGTTCTAATTGCTTTGAACTGCTATTAGGGTGGAAATTCCTTCAGGGACACGGTGCATAGTAAAAGCTGTATGGGCGCCCTATACTTGATGAAGAAAAACGTTATGCTGATGAATAAACCCTGATATTACCTTTTACTGGTGCTCAGGACCTTTCGATCGATCCTCGGGATCTTCAAACTGGTGCTTTGCTTCTTAAACGCTGAGTTAAGGCTCAAGATCTTCATTAGCGTGCCTTAATCTCCTTTGCTTTGTACTGAAACACTCTGCCGCTTCATCTCTGCTTTTGTCAGGTTAGCTCTAGCTTTAATGGCTCTAGAAGGTTTTCCACAGAGTTTAAACCCCGTTCCTTTAAATGGTCGTCCTGTCTTCACCTTCCCGGGTCTTTGCTCATAAATTCAACCGCTGAAGATGATCTTCCTTGATTTCTCTGTCACTGTAACAGAGACTGCGCATCCCGGCGGTCATCTACCATTGACAACCCTGCAAAAGCATGAAAACTGTGAAGAAAACAATGGACGGGGTGACGGATGATGTGGATAATGAGCATGATTGTGCAGATGATGAGATGGAGGGGAAAACTCGCAGAGAAATGGTGAAAAAATGCTATGGTGGAGGTTAGCGTTCAGCGGAGCAATTTGAACAAGAAACCTCAAAGAATACGAAAATGAACAAATATATGCAATGGAACGGATGGGTGTACAGTGGATGCACGTGGCGGAAGTGACGTGGCGGGGCGGACCAAGGGGATGGTCAACGGAGGGCAAACAAATCTGGACCGTCGATCTTAAAGGGGATCTACGGTGAAAAACACATCTGGGGCGATAGACAGTGGGCTAGGGGTACGATGGAGATGGTTTAGCCCGTGCGCAGCTTTGTTGATGGGTGACCGTCGGATGAGGTGTTCAGGATCGGATGGCCTGCGCACATTTTGCTGCGAGACTTGGGCTGGAAGATAATGCGCGGGGGATGGGCGGTTTTGCCGTCGTACAAAGGACACGCAGCGCGCGATGAGTGGAATCATTGGGTGCTCGGGGAAAACCACCTAGCGTGCATAAGCGGTGCGAAAGAAACCGCCAGGTTTTGTTAATAGTGCGCGGCGGGGTCCACGGGCGGGAGAATCTGAAATGTCGATCATCGTTTTAAACGGACGGCGATCGCCCTGCAAGGGGAATGAATGGGGAAAACACAGAGGGCTACGGGGCCACAATCACCGTCCGATTCAACCAAATCGACGGCTGACATCGCGCTCGATGAACAACAAATGGTAAGCGCCTTTTGGACTTCGCGGGTGGTTTCAGCATGAGATCACATGGAGGAAAAGGCGCGGGGCTATCGGAAGAGGGGCTAGGCCTGATATAAGGTTCAGAGTGGGTTTTAAAGCCTTTTTAATGCATTATGAAGCCTTATAAGGGTAACGATAGGAGATAAATAGCGAATCAAGCTAAACCAGGGGCATGGGTAGAGTTTGAAGGGGATTTTTGGGGAATTTAGAGGATTGACAGGAGAAATAGAGGAAACAAGGGGACTTTGACAAAAGGGGGCAAGGGATTAAAATGAGGGCATTTGCAGGGATATAAGGGGGGGAAAACAGGACCTTTGAGAAATGGATCAGCAGGGGGAGACTGTTTAGGCATAGCACCTAGAGACTTCAAGGGTGATGGGTTTTCAGAGAAAAGGCATCCCTTGAAGGCTCCAAAGCACTCTAGCCCCCAGCTTGCTTGTCAAGAATTTCATAGGGGGGCTAACAGTGGCTCCACATGGGGATGACTTCTTCTTGAAGGAGTCAAGAAACTAGAAATAATCTTTGGAGTAGGCTAGATGCCTGCTCCTCGGCACATCCCTTTATTTCTTCAATTTTCAACTGCCACAATATGTTAGATACACAAATCAGCAGGAACATTTTCCCAACCATTCTACCTACCCAACTATAGTCCTAGCAGTTTTCCCTTAGGTGCATTTGAATTGGCAGACCTTTACATCATTTATTCATGAAAACATAAAACAAACCTATTCTAATTCTACCCTTATTACTCCATGAGACCAGGTTATACTGTTGGTCTCATATGTTTCTCTACCTAATATACCACCTGTTGGGATTAAACTGTCCAACAGGTTTCTTCTCCTACATTCTAAGACAAGAAATTCAAAACAGCCAAGCCAGGATTAAACTGTCTAACTTGCTGTGGATCCAAGGCATAAAAACAGTTGCACATGGATAAAATTTCGCAGAAAACAAAACTGTGAAGGCTTAAAATGTGAAACTTGCAGCGTCCTTCTTCTTTTCGTGACTCAAGTTTTGAGCTTGTTAGAGTCACTTCTTTTTCTCCCTTTCAGCTCTGGTTTTGGGCATGTTAGAGCTGATTCTTCTTTTCACTGCTGGTCCAAATTTTGAGCATATTAGGACCAGCTATTTTGCTCCCTTGGGCTCAGATTTAGATAATGTTTGAGCCACTCTTTTTGCCTTTCGGAGGTTCATGTTTTGAGCATGTCTGAACCTCTCCTTTCTCCCTTTTTAAAGCATTTTCTCCTTTTCTTTGAAAATGAAAACTGCAATGGTATGTACAATGGAAATGAAACTGGAAATGAAAATCAGCAGAAGTAATGCTTGAGCATCCTGCCATTGACAGGACCCCCATACAGCTCTGTACCATCAAGTTCTTGTAAGAAAAATGCATTAGGATCCACAGTGGCTTGGATAATATATGGACCTTGCCACAAACTATCAAACTTTCCATGTTTACCTTTGTCCTCTCTCCTTGAGTCCCATTTCAGAACCTTTTCCCCAACTTTGAAGTCTGAAGCTTTGGCTCTTTTGTCAAACTACCTCTTTATGTTTTCCTGAACTCTGACAGCTCTGCTATAAACCTGCTCCCATGTTTTTTGAAGATGGATAGTTTCATTAATTCTTCTCACCATGCTGTTTTCCTCTGTCTGAATCTCTTGGACAAGCTTAATCACTGGTACTCCCAGGCTGGTAGGAAAAACTTCTTTGGTTCCATAGACAAGCTGGAATGGTGACATGCCAATGGATTTCTTTGTTGTGAGCCTATCCGTCCACAAAGCATGCACCAACTTTTTGTGCCATGACTTTCTGTTCTCTTCCAGCAGCTTCTTAATGATGTTCACTAGGATTTTGTTGGATGATTCAGCTAATCCATTACCCTGAGGGTAATAGGCAGTTGAATGACCGAGGGCTATTCCATACCTGTGACAGAAATCAATCATTCTCTTGGACCCAAAAGCAGCAGCATTGTCAGTGATTATTTTTCTTGGACAACCAAATCGAGAAAGGATGTAATCTTCTAGGAACCTAATAATGAAAGAATTAGTGGCATTCCTAGTGGGTATGGCTTCTATCCATTTGGTGAAGTAATCCGTAGTAGTTAGGATCCATCTGTGTTGTCCAGAAGAAGAGGGGTGAATTTCCCCAATGAATTCTAGGCCCCATTGCATGAAGGGACCTTCTACGGTGACAGGTTGTAAAGGGAGGGGGAGGAGCTTTTTTCTGCCCTCAAAGATTTGGCATTTATGATAGGCAGTTACCATTTTATGGACGTCATTGAAGAGTGTGGGCCAATAATAGCTAGCCCTGAGTGTCTTGTTTGCAGTGGCTTTCCAACTCAGGTGGCCTCCACACTCCTCGGCATGAAATTCTTGTTTGATTCTTTCAGCTTCAGTTTCAGACAAACATTTGAACAATAGGCAATTTGGATTTTTCCAATATAGGTTTTCATTCAGGATGCAGTAATTTCTGGCTTTTAGCTTTATGAATCTGGCCTTAGTTTTGGACAGTTCCGGAGGGGCATTGAGATTGGTGAGCACATAAATGATATCGGAATACCAAGGAGAGTTCTGAAACTTCTCCTCAACCGTTGGGTGGGGCAATCCTTCCTGCTCATCTAAGGCATTTACCATGTTAATGTCAAGGGCTTGCAGATTGGATTCAACCATTAATTGGGCCAGGCCTTGACCTTTGATCAGTTTGGTGGGTCTTATTTCGAAGTCATATTCTAAAATCGTAGCAATCCACTTGCCCCTTTTTCCATTAGGATCTTGGGACAAGATGTCTTTAACCACTATATTTGGAACATAGGCTATGGTGTGAGAATGCAGAATGTACACCCTAAAGTCTTTTAAGGCCTTTACCAGGGCATAGGCCTGCTTTTCCATAATGTTGTACTTCAAGGGTGCATCCCTTAAGGCCTTACTGAAAAAGGCAATTGGTTGTTCATTACCTTCTGAATTTTTCTGCAGTAAAACTGTAGCAACTGTATGCCGGGAGGCGAATGAAAAAATCAAGAAATCTTTTGAGAAATCTGGGCTGATAAGGACAGGGGCTTGAGTGAGTGCAAGCTTTAATGACTCAAAAGATTTCTTGGCTTCAACAGTCCACCTGAATCCCGCACCTTTCTTCAACATGTCAGTCATTTTCCTAAGGTGCTCAGCAAGATTGGGTATGAATCTCCTAAGGAAATTGATCTTCCCTATGAAGGACTGCAATTCTTTGATGTTTCTCAGGTGTGAGATTTGAAGTATTCCCTCAACTCGCTGTGGAACTACCCTAATTCCTTTCTCAGATATAATGTGGCCAAGAAGTTTGCCTTCTTGCAGCCCAAACATAGTTTTCTTAGGATTTAAGGATAGACTGTACCTTCTACATTTTTCAAAGACTTTCCTCAGATGTTTCAGGTGTTCTTCTTCAGTTTTAGAAAAGACAGTCAAGTCATCCAACTAGATAACTATGAAGTGTCCTATCTCATCTGAGAAAGCTATATCCATCGCTCTCTGGAAGGTAGCCCCAAAATTCATCAGTCCAAAGGGCATTTTCACATACATGAAGGTGCCCCATGGAGTGGTAAAAGCTGTTTTGAGTTGATCTTCTGGGAGTACAAGGACTTGATTGTATCCTGAAAAACCATCAAGCAGGGAGATTCTCTTAGAGCCCACTACCTTCTGTAGGATATGTTCCATTCTAGGTAAAGGGTAGTTGTCTTTCAGGGAGGCTCTGTTGAGGTTTCTGAAGTCTATGCATAGTCTGATCTCCCCTGTTTTCTTCCTCATAGCCACTAGATTTGATACCCAATCAGAAAACCTCACAAGAACTATTATGCCTGCATCATACATCTTCTTAATCTCTTTTTCCACTGCAGGCAATTGTTTCGGATTGATTCTATGGAGCTTTTGTCTAAAAGGCTTCTGATTTTCCTTCAAGGGTATTTTGTGCTGTATTATGCTCGTGTCATAGGCCTTTAAGTCTTCATAACTCCATGCAAACACATCAATGAATTCCTTGAACAGGTCAATGTACTTGTTCTTCATGTTTATAGGCACAGACTTAGCCAGTTTAATCATTTTGGGTCTATCTTCAGTGCCTATGTTGCATTCTTCAACATCAGAATCTGCATGTTCTATAGTGGGCTTTTTTGCTACGTCATCAAAGTCAAAAAGGTCCTCTAGGGGTGCCAGGCCTCTAGGTATTTTCTTGTCTTTGGCCTGCAGCACCTCTATCTCTTCGCTATCTGCATTTTCGCATTTTTCGGTTGGATTTCCAATTTCTTCATTCAGGGTGTTTATCTCTATGTTACAGGGTGTTTCTTGTTCATCTGGGGGATCCTCACTTGGGCAGCTGTCATCAGATTTTGAGTCAAAATCAGAATTTTCAAACTCATTTCTGCCCACCAGAAAATCCTCAATATGTTTGTCTCCTTCAAAGACCTGCCAATATTTTTCGTTGTCTGGCACTGCAGGTTTGAACTTGGTCTAAATGATGATTTGTTGGTCAAGGGGAGTCTTAGGATATGAACTAGCCAGGCAAGCTAATCCATTTGCAATGATGCTTTGACTCCTAGGCACAAACACCAAATCGTATTCTACAAAGGTTTTCAACAAATCCACTACGTCATTTCTGTAGGCCCTGAGCCTGGGGTGTTTTGCTGAATACTCACCGTTTACTTGTTTTATGACCAACTCTGAGTCTCCTCGTACAACTATCCTATGGGCTCCCAATTTTTTCAATAGGTTTAGGCCAAGGATAAGAGCTTCGTATTCTGAAATATTATTTGTACATTTGAAATGAAGATTTACAACATGGCTCTCAGCGTGGTCACTCTCTGTGTTACATATCCACACCCCTGCCCCAGTGTCTTTTCTAGTACAAGACCCATCGAAATTCATCTCCCACAGGGGTTCGCCATTATGTTGCACTATGGGGTCTGTACTAGGATGTGGATCGCTTTGTTCTTCGTGAAATGTAAGAGGTTTAGGGGTCTGGTTAGATGGCTGTTTACGTTTTGTTTCTGTTTCTGGTTCACTCAGAGTTTCGTTTTCAGCACCTTGCCCATGGTTTTCTTCATCGTACTCTTCTAGGGTAGCCATTATGTTAAAGTCCATGGGCTCTATGTTATTGTTTGTATTTTTGTTTTTTGATGCTGGCTCTCCTAAGGATGGGTCGTTATAAAGAATTAAAGAATCCAGGTCTGTGTGTACAGAGTATAGTGGTGAATTTTCAGGTTTCTCGGGGCTACTGACTAGGAACTTCATCTGGGACTCTCTATACAGTCTCCTAAGTTGGCCAAATATAGGGATAGTGGCATATGAGCCATCCATCTGCATCGTTCCTTGCAGTTTGTCTCCCCATGATCTAGATAGTAACATGCCATACTTGGGTGGCACATCTGCTACCACCACATCCATGACCATACACTTAGCAGGAATCTGGGTAAGGCTCACACATAAATCTTTGATTAGACCTAGGCACTTTACTCTGCTAGAGTCAAACGAATACAAATCTTTGTAAGGGCGGGTTATCTCTAGGCCTAGTCTTTCCATCACCACCTTAGGCATTAAATTGTGTGATGCTCCAGAATCATGCATGGCATTGTGGAGTATTTTTTCATGAATGTTGAGACTGATATAAAAAGGTGGAACTACCTCTTCCTGAAACTTTCCCTCAATCTTTGGACCAAATAGGAGGGCAAGTTGATCATCATTCATATTTACAGTATCGTTGTTTTCTCCTAGATTTAATGCTTTCAAAGTTTAGCCTTTATATACATCCTGAGTGGCCAGCTCAGATAATGGTACATAGATTTTAATTTTTGCAATCTCACTCTCTAAATTGAAAGTGGACTGGGTCTTTGGAGTGCTTAACTCTATTTTATTTGCTGCTACCTTAGTAGCTGAATCAGTTTGTGATTTCTCACTATGTACATGGTCAGGAATTGTTTTATCATGAGCACTAACTACAGTGCTAGTGCTGCTGGTTGGTTGGCTTTGTTTTTCAGTGTCTTGGTTGTCTTTCTGTTTGTTTTTCCCAGAAATTTCAACCGCTGATCTGCTATTTACAACAGATGCTTTAGAAGTTTTATCAGGTCTTTTCTTAATGGTAACCTCAGGAGTCTCAGTTTTGGAATTTTCTTGGTTCTTTCTGCTCCTAAGTTCATATTTTTCTCTAACCTTCATCATGGCATTTTCGAATCCTAATCTGTAATCCTCGGATTCGAACCACTCCTCCTCCCAATGAGAAGGTGAGGGCTGGTCTTCCCCTGAGTCACAGTTATGGATTGAGTTCTCTGTTTCGAACATGTTTATTGTATTCCCTTCAGACTCTTCTATAATCCCCTCATCTTCATCAAGAAATTTTTGGAATGGGGGAATAACTTGTTGATCTGATTCCTTTTGTCTATTGGGAGCATTGTTGTTCCTTCTAAAGTTCTGGTTTTGGTTTTGGTTTCTATTTTGGTTACTGACCATGACAACCATTTTCTCCATCATTTGTTGCAGCTTATCCACATTTTTAGATAATCTATCATAGTTTGGGTCTGATGTGGAGGCTACTGTGTCATCCCTATATGTTACCCTTTTCTCAGCTCTCAAGCTTGCCCTCTTTTCCATCAAGTTTGCTTCTATAGTTATGGCTCCTTTCTGCATGTCTTCCAATGTGTTATACTCTTTATCTCTAAGCTCATAGGCCATGTCAACATCAAATCCATCAGGATATTTGGCTAGGGCCATACCTTGAGGAGGTTTCATGTGTGGAGGGAGAGCATTGTAAATGCTGTTGAATATAGTGGTGTAATCATGGACGCTCTCTCCCACGTTCCTCTTAAGGGTCATGTAGTCTGCTAGGAGCTGGCAAGGGTTTGCTCTAACTTCCCACTTGTTTATGAAGGTCTGATATAATGCAGGGAGATCTTGGATACTGTCAGGGGGTAAGCTTTTAAACCATTTCTTTACATCACCCCCTAGGCTTTGGGCAAAGATTCTCATTTTGATTGTTTCATCATCAATTTCCATATAGTCAAAAGAATCCTCCATCTTATCTACATGTTGCTGGGCTGTGATGGATTCTTTAGCAGTGAAGTGTGGGATTTTTGACTGATAATCATTGGGTAAGGGTAGCATGGGTTGAGGTAAAACCAAAGGTGCATACCAAGCTGCCATGGTAATGTTCTGATGAGGTATAGGGTTGGCTTGAGCAGCTGGTATATGGATAACAGGGATATTTGGACCAGCAGAAGTTTGTTGAGCAGATCTAGGGTGTGAGAGCCCCAAGTTTTGAATGAAGTGGATATCAGGTGGTGTAGATGGAGGTGTTCCTCTGTCCCTATTTTGATGACCACTATGAGATGGTGAACTGTGGAACTCAGGGTCGGGCTGGTCTAGATGATTGAATTACCTAGTTCTTGGTAGCCTATTAGGTAGGTCTAGGTCAGGGGGAAAATGTGATAGAGCTGTTAGGTCTTCTGGTGCAGAATTTTCTCTAAGAATGTGACTGGAAATAGTTGGTCTTTTAGGTGTAGGAGCTCCCTTGAGGATACTCTCTGGGTTGTCAACTATTTCAGGTGGGTCAGGGTTGGGATAAGATCTTATGTGAATGGTTATGAAAGCTACAATGTTGTTTCCTAGCCAAGCAGCTTAACCCTACTTATTACTTCTGTTGTGGTTGGTGTTGTTATGAAGGTGTTGTGCTATACAACAACCCCCCATTTCATAAAATTTTATTTTAGAAAACTATAATATGAAGTGGGTCCCTTTTAGATTAAAATGGTATTAACTCATCATTCCTCTAAAAATCCGAAAACAAACAAAACATTATAAAACCTTTTGAGTTAATAAATCATCGGCAATCGGGAAAATAAAACAATCACAACACAAGGCCCCTCTCCTGGCTCCGATGCGATACTACTATCGGCAATCGGGGAATGCGATCTGAACTCAACAAAACTCCTTCCTTAAAAGCTCCCGATGGGAGTTAAGCGATATCGCTATCGGCGATCGGGGATTCTACGATAGCTCAAATAAAATTGTCCAAGTCTTCCTCCGATCGCCGATCGCGATAAATCCAAGCGCGACTTTCAAAGAGGATTGATATGGCTTCGGCATATTATGTTAATTATTATTAAAAAGCCTTTCCGCTTCCCAATAGTGATTCACTTGCGCCCAATCGCCCAATAAAAATCAAATCCGTGCTTAAATAGGCTATTTGGCAAACGAAAGATATAATGAGTATTTAATTGATTGACAGGTTTAAACGGCCAATTAATGGAGCAGTTACGCCTAAATCCCTTCAGAGATTACATCCGCAGGAGTCTTATGATTATTTTCCATTATCTATTAATTGACATAAGTCTTCTGTACTTAGTTTTCGCCGTCTATTCTCTGCATTACGTTCATTTTATCTTTTGTGCAGAGCTTCTCCGCAGTAGCAAGTTCAGACCAAATGGGGAAGAAATCTAAGAAACCTCGAACAGCGTCAGCTTCTGTGGTAACAGAACAACATGCTGCCGATCCGGGACCAAACAAAAAAGGATTAATCTTAGATACCACATGTCTTGGTCTCGGTAATACTACTTGGCAGAGCATTTACAACCTGGTTGAAGCCGAGGAACCTCAGCAAACAACAGTAGAAGCTTCAGCAGGCTCGAGCCAAAAATCTGACGCTACTCTGAAAGATTTGGCTGATTCCTACCTGCACAGGGTAGCGGCTCGGGAGCAAATTCTTCCATATACAGATGTAGTGAGATGGGCCATTGAAGAAATTCCAATCACGAACAGAATATTCTTCACTATTGATGGGAGAGTTTTTGGTTCGTTTCAGCCTGATGATTTGAGACAAATGTACCATTTTCCTGAACCAGAGAAGAAGTATAATAAAGCATTCCTGGAGAAGTTTAGAGATGAAAATGAAATTGATTCAGAACCTATACGAGAATGGAGACAAAACCCGGCAAAACACAAACATGAGTCTTCGGGTAAGTACTCCGTTAGTTCCTTATGTTCTCCTTATTGTTATGCTGGAGCTATGATGTGTCGAATGTGGGGATTGCATGATTCTTCAAAATTTTCCATAGAGATGGTACCTTTGATGGAAGCAGCATGTAATAGTGAAATCATGGATTGGGGGAATATATTATCGGATAAGTTAGCAAATGCTATTCTTGAATTCAGAAACAAATCCCGTGTTACTGATAGAATCATCCCTCCATTTTACTTTAGTGCCTACATTTTAGATACCCTCTATTTTAATTCCGAGTTTCCTGTGTTAGGGTGGAGATGGACTCCACAAGACCCCATGCCCATTCATATATATCACCAGAAATTATGGAAAGCCCATTATAAACACCACCTATATCAACTCTGCAATGGACTCATGCTACCTATTTACTATGCAATTTTTGCTAGACCTACTCCTAAGATCTCCTCTCAAGCAGAGATTGACCTGACAACCCTAGGAACCTGGTTCGGAGAGCAAAAAATCACTTATGCAAGAGTTTTCAGCAGCCATGCTAGACCTCATGTCCTCCCCTTGTATATACCAGACAAACTTTTAGCTCGAGAGATAGCATATCAGATTACATCCGCATCAGCTACAAAGACTCTCAGGAATTCAAAGAAGCAAGTCTGGCCTCCTTTCCCTCTAAGGTGTGGCGTCTATACTCTGCGTGATTATAAACACGCAGAGAAAGAGGCGGAAAATATTAATATGTTAAAACTCGCCACTCTGCCTAACAGACGCTTTGATCCGAAAAAGGTAGTCTATAATGTTCTAGATCAGGCCAAACTCACTAAATTTGAACATAAGGAAGACGAGTTTGATGACCTTTTCTCCTCGGCCGAGTCAATATTTCAGGTTCAAGAGATAGCTAAAATTAGATATCATGACGACGGGTTAGTTGAATTTAACAAACTTAGAGAGCAGAGGTTGCAAACTCTGCCTCTAGATTTGTTAGCCACTGCCCCGATGATACAATCAAGCGAGCCTGAGTAGCAGCTTACCAGCAAACATCCTGCTACATCCAAAATCTCTGAAGAAGTCCAAAAAAGAGAGCAGGAGGAACTCCAGAGGAAAGAACAGGAAGAGACAAAGAGGAAAGAACAAGAGGAAGCACAGAGAAAAGAAGAGGAAGCACAGAGAATACGTGATCAGGAACATGAAAGGCAACAGGACCAGAGCAGCAAGAAGGTGAATGTTGACACTCAGATTGATCCAAAATTGCTCCAGGAATGGCAGCAATTTGATTCAATTATAAGCAATCTTGAGAGCTCAAAGAATGCCGATATATCCAAAGCGGCCAATACACAGGATACAGTATCAAAAAAGGTTCCAAGCAAAGAAACCAGCGGTCTACCCCCGACTACAGGATTAGAAATAATTCCCAAGGATCCTTCAGATCAAATTATTTTGCAGGTAGAAGATATTCCTCCATGGGATGTTTTCTATAGCCCAAAACACAAGGCTGTAATAAAGCAACAACGCAAAAGGAGAAGGATTGATCAACCTTCCCTGTTCCCTGAACAAACAGTAACAACCAATGTAGTGTGGAAGGAAGAATTCAACCCCTCCGATGACCTGACAAAGTTGTCCCAATATGCTGGTGCCTATTCGGCAGCCACCATGGATAAGGCATCGGAGGTGAGCAATTTGTTGAAAGAAAAGGATCAAGCGATCACTTTACTACAAACACAGCTATTGGAGGCACAACAGAAAGCAGATTCAGAAGCGATTAAAAAACAGAAAGAATCATCGGAGGCATTAGCAAAATTGAAAGCAATGAATGAACAGATGGTAAAAACAAAAGATGAGCAAATTGCTCAATTAACAGCTCAAGTAGAGAAGTTCAAGAGTCTTCCCTAGCCTGCCAATTTCAGAGAAGAAGCAATACAGATTAATAAGGCACTCATAACACAAATAAGATTGTTGTGTCATGAAATTGCCCAAGTTGAACCTCTGTGTGACATAACAACATCTTTAATAAACAAATCAGTTGATGCCAGGCAGGACTTAGAGCAAGCTGATGAGACTTTAACAGATTTTCTTACTTGGCAGAACACTAATGAGGGACAGGCAGCAAACTTGCCTAAAATCTTAGAATCCCATAAAGAAATTATATTCATGGAATGGCAGTCCCAATTGATGAAAGCAGAGAGAGAGGTTTCTAGATGCAGATTATCTACGAACAATTTGATTGACTTGATTAATAACACTCTCTATTTGTCTAACATGATCTCTGAATGTACACCAGGTAAATTATTATCACCCAATACATTGGAACAATCATGTTGTCAAGAGCTAGAAAGGAATGGGAAATTGATTACAGGAATTACAAGTTTAACTTGGGACACCTATTGGTTGTTCCTAGTAAAACCATACAGCCAGAAAGCTGCCCTCAAATGCTTAACGGATGCAATCGGGTGTATCATTCCCGATATACACGATGCCACCTATGCTGCTCAAATCAATTCTCGTCTCAGCCGCCCTCAAGAAGTGGAACCAATGCTAGCAATATGCCAACTCAGGACAAAAAACAAACAGTCAGAATGATGAATCATGCTGCCGATTACCAGATTGCTGTAGAAGATATATTCAAGATCGGGTTATACCAATTTAGTAGCCTTTTAATTTTGTAGTTTGTTAGTTTAATTTAGTATTTATAGACCCTTTCATGTATTTAGAAAGGGTCGTAAGTTTTTGTATATGACTGAAACCTGAAGTTGCACTACTGTACTTCAGGCATATTTTTTTATGAAAACTTGACCAATTTTTCCAAATTTTGATAACGAAGCTTTTATGTGGATGTGCACTACTGCCTTTATTTAAAAGTATTTCTGAGTCCGAAGAAGGAATTCAAATTGCGATTGACGTTGTGAAAGATTTGCAGCTCATATGGTACTATTATCTATGTCTGAATTCATTCTTTTTATGTAAATTGTTGTTTGATTACTCTTGCTATTATTGAATATATGAATGTATTTTAACAGCAATCTTTATACTTTCCACTATTGGATGTTTACAGTTTTCTATTCTTCTAATCATTCATGTATTAGTAATATAAAAAAGATAAGTGTAACAATGTTTTATCAATTACTTCGTTCAACTAATTGAACGAAGTAATTATTATTTAGATGAATATCTTTGTTTATTGAATAGTGTCATCTATATGCCTATCGACAAACACAGATCACCAAAAGTTGCACTTAAGAATAGAAGCTTTCCGGGATAAAATAGTCATTTACGTTTTCACTTATAGATTAAGTACTCCATTCATTATTACTTATTAGAAAACCAATCATTCATCCACCCCTTTTATTCATTACTGGGAAACTGGTCCCATTATATCTAGTCGGAGCCACCATCCCAAACGGAAAAGGAGCTATCTTAAGGTCCGGACCGGGTGGTTATCCCCCAATGTTGATGAAACGATTTTCGGGGCATCAACAGAAGGCAGGTCTCCCAGTGGAGTCTTATGTGAAACCAACATAACCAGCAGGCCTCCTAATCACCAGTGGAGTCTTTGATCCTTTAGGAACTATGGAGTCGCCAGGTGGAAGTTTAAAGATGTTTCTAGGGGGGTACACTGTCCACCACAGTGCTCATGAGATGTCTTTCTTGAAGGATATCCCGAAAACGTAGCAAAATCTAACGAGAGATTGACTGGGAGGGCATTTACCAGATATGTCACCTCTGGAAGAGGATGAGATCTGGAGGCTACCTGGCCCTTTCCAGGCTCTGCCTAAGAGTATGGGAGAACACGACAAATGGTATAGAGGTTGATGTGTGAATAGGCGTGTTTAACTACCAACCTAACCAGAGATTCCAGGTTTTCTGAGGGTTTGTGATGTAGCAAAGTGAGGAAAACTCAGAAAGTTCCCTAGTGGAGTTGCCATTATGTTGGGGTTCCCATGTTTTGGCCAGGTTGGCAAGACCAAAAGATGAGACAACATAGAACCGCTTTCAGACCTTAGGATATAGCCCTCCTAGGTCGAGAGAGGGATCTCTTTATATGAGTCAAAGTGTATGTCTTTGAGGCTCAAAGTTTAAGATGTTAGGCTAGTTATAGGCTCGGGGTTGTTTGTTTAATTGTTTATGTTTGGTTGTTGGGAATCAGGAAAGAAGGGTCCAATATAAGACAAGGATGAGCAAAGAGGAAATTTAGGCAACGGTAGATAACTCGAAGAGCATCAAGGCCATTGGGAAATGGAGTCAAGAGAGGATTTACTTGTGTTCAATGTGCAAGCTTTCAGTTGGGCTAGTCATCCAGAGCATTTGGATCTTAAAGATGATATTTGGGATGGGACATTAAGGACTGAAAATGAGAGGAGAAGAACCATCCAATTCTGTCTATAAATCAGGTCAGAGGTCATTTAACTCCAGACCTGCTTGGACAAAATCAGAGGCAATACAAGGGATCTTAGAAAGGGTTAATTGGGATGGAAAGACCTTAGTGAGGCAGAGACAGGGTTCTAGACCTCTCAGTGTTCTCAACTCATCCAACTAAATCCTAGCAAGAACATCTAAACATAGATTTCTTCAATTCATACATCAGAGAGCAGGCAATGAAATCCACTACACTGGTTAAATCAATTGAAATCAATATTCAAATACACATATAAGCAGAAAACATAAAAGGCTAGGAGAGCAGCAACATAAGGTACCTTATCAAGGGTAAATCTTATGCCAAACTTCTGATGTGAGCCAGTAGAAATGGAATGAAATGAAATCAAACACAGAGATAGGAAAACATCACTAGCTGCTTTAGATTAGGATCCAAAGAAATATGTTTTTCGTATTAAAAACAACACCAATTAGGTACATCATTGCCCACAGCTTGAACATTCAGTCTGAATACATCAAATCTCGGCCTATCTTACAATATTACACAGAGAACTTGTCTCAAGAGGAAAATGCTTGCATTTCTCTAATATCTCATCAACAACCCTTACAATAATTTTCCTATGTGTTTTATAGCAGAGGATGAACAGAAGATCGACTGAGGAGGTAGGTGAACACTAAATGTTGTATTAAACCCTTGGAAAGAACGAGGGCTAAAGCCCATTCTGTTTGAATGTTGGGTATTTAATCTCTGTCTCATCTTTTGTGAAAGAGTGATCTCCTCGGATATGATTTTGACATATTAGAACATGATCTTGTATATCAGTAAAATGAAACTATGTATCAAATGAACCAGCAGAGTGCACTACGCAAATGTTCACAATTGCTTTAGGCTGACGTGGCGTAGAGTGATTCCTTTAGGGTTTGATACGGAAATAAATTGTAAAAAGACTCTACAATAGAAAAATGTCTTGATAAGACCACTAAATTCAGTGGTATAGCTCTTTTCAGATGCAGAGGACCTTTTGATTGATCCTCGGGATCTTCAAACTAGTGCTTTGCTTCTTAAATGCTGATTTAAGGCTCAAAATCTTCATGAGCGTGCCTTAATCTCCTTTGCTTTGTACTGAAACACTCTGTCGCTTCATATTTGCTTTTGTCAGGTTAGCTCGAGCTTTAATGGCTCTAGAAGGTTTTCCACAGAGTTTAAACCCTGTTCCTTTAAATGGTTGTCCTGTCTTCACCTTCCTGGGTCTTTGCTCATAAATTCAGCCGTTGAAGATGATCTTCCTTGATTTTTCTGTCACTGTAACAGAGACTGCGCTTCCCGGTGGTCATCTACCATTGAAAACCCTGCAAAAGCATGAAAAATGCGAAGAAAACAATCGACGGGGTGACGGAGGATGTGGATAATGAGCGTGATTGTGCAGATGATGAGATGGAGGGGAAAACTCGCAGAGAAATGGTGAAAAAATGCTACGATGGAGGTTAGCGGTCAGCGAAGCAATTTTAACAAAAAACCTCAAAGAATACGAAAATGAACAGATATATGCAATGTAACGGATGGGTATACAGTGGACGCACGTGGCAGAAGTGACGTGGCGGGGCAGACCAAGGGGATGGTCAACGGAGGGCAAACAAATCTGGACCGTCGATCTTAAAGGGGATCTATGGCAGAAAACACATATGGGGCGATAGAAAGTGGGCCAGAGGTACGACGGAGATGGTTTAGCCTGTGCGCAGCTTTGTTGATGGGTGACCGTTGGATGAGGCGTTCAGGATCGGATGGCCTGCGCACATTTCGCTGCGAGACTTGGGCCGGAAGATAATGCGCGGGGGATGGGCGGTTTTGCCGTCGTATAAAGGACACGCGACGCGCGATGAGTGGAATCGCTGGGTGCTTGGGGAAAACCACCTATAGTGCATAAGCGGTGCGAAAGAAACCGCCAGGTTTTTTTAATAGTACGTGGCGGGGTCCACGGGCGGGAGAATCTGAAACGTCGATCATCGTTTTAAACGGACTGCGATCGCCCTGCAAGGGGAATGAATGGGGAAAACACGGAGGGCTACGGGGCCATGATCACCGTCCAATTCAACCAGGTCGACGACTGTCATCGCGCCCGATGAACAACAAATGGTAAGCACCTTTTGGACTTCGTGGGTGGTTTCATCACGGGATCACATGGAGGAAAAGGCGCGGGGCTATCGGAAGAGGGGCTAGGCCTGATATAAGGTTCAGAGTGGGTTTTAAAGACTTTTTAATGCATTCTGAAGCCTTATAAGGGTAACGATAGGAGATAAATAGCGAATCAGGCTAAACCAGGGGCATGGGTAGAGTTTGAAGGGGATTTTGGGGAATTTAGAGGATTGACAGGAGAAATAGAGGAAATAAGGGGACTTTGACAAAAGGGGGCAAGGGATTAAAATAAGGGCATTTGCAGGGATATAAAGGGGGGAAAACAAGACCTTTGAGAAATGGATCAGCAGGGGGAGACTGTTTAGGCATAGCACCTAGAGACTTCAAGGGTGATGGGTTTTCAGGGAAAAGACATCCCTTGAAGGCTCCAAAGCACTCTAGTCCCCAGCTTGCTTGTCAATAATTTCATAGGGGGGCTAGCAGGCAGAACCCTCAGTTTCATCTACTAGTAGTCCTTACACAGACGATTCATCAGAGGTCTCTCAGTCCTCTGCTGAACATCAGTAGCTTATTGTATCTGAGTTTCCCGACGGGGGACCGTTTATATCTGAGCTTCCCTTTGGTGGACCAGTTGACTTCAATTGGCCCTTGTCCAACGCTTGGTTTGGATTTGGAGTAGGGTAACACTTCCCTCCTCTTACATAGGGATTGCCTTTCTTGGCTGCTATTATACTTCCTAGCCCTCGTCGTCTTTTAGAAGATCTTGCGGCAAGGTCAGATATGGACTCACCCAGTCCTTCTCCTAGTAAAGAAATTCCTACATCTGGTGAAGATTACCAACTTTTTTCCTGAAAACATCCCCGAGTCTTCTGTTATGTCTTCACCTGGTCCTTTGCTCCCAGCTGGATATAGGTCTTTAAGTTAGGTCATGGCCGCTGTGGCCTCTATGGGAACATCGACTCTGTCCACGATTCCAGTTATTCCTTCGTTAGGGATGTCACCATTGACACCTCTCACGGCATCTCCTTTTGTTACATCAGTACCTGTTAGACCTAATGTCTGCGTGGTTGCGTCTACGCCTGCTGTTACTACTCAGTCAGCTACGACCTCGTCAGTTCCTAAAGACGTTTAAATAGCTTCTGCTATTCCTGAGAATATTTCTCCTGAGGAGTATCGATTTTCTTTCCAGCCGTCGAACTCCGAGGTTGGTCAGTCCTCTTAAGATCTCAACCGTCCTTACTTTTCCCATTATGGACCGGATGGTACCCTGGTTTACGTATTTCAATATCAATATGATGAGCAGGGCAACCCCATTTGTTTTCCTGCTCCTGAGGCTTATCAGTATATTAATGGTTTTCTATCTGCCCAGGCTCGGCAACCTTCTAACCTACAAGGACAACCCTTCTAGGGACAACCTTCCGCCCAGCCGGGTGTTGGAGAGGTAAATCCCCTCTGTGGACAGAGGCGATCCATACTAGCCCAAATCGGGTCTAGCAACAACCGAGTCACTCTAAGACGCAAGTTCCTAATTGCAATAGACCAAGATGCGACAAGAGGCCTACCTTAAGTTCCACGCTGTCGTTGCTTGCAGAGAAGATGGCGCTTCTGTCCCTCGCTTTGGAAGATCACAATTATCCCGCTAAGCACGTTCGAACACCTGCACGTACATGAAGAAACAACAAACGCACAAGCATAAAACCTAATACATGCAACTATGTATCAGTCAGAGAAGATACAACTCATAACATAAAACATTAACATCTGAGTGGAACCATAATCGAAGCCATTTATTATTAATCAGAACAAAGAAAGATACAACCTGAGCTTTGATGCTGGATCTTCCTTCGGCGGGTCGACAGCAAAGTACGTCTCAGTAAAGCTCGTCGGGAATGAGACAAGTCTCTCTCTTCGGCTGTCTGACGATAATCTCATTACTAATGATTCAGCTCTATTCAGGCTAACTTGGAAAGGGAAAATGACAAGCTTATATAGATGGTGGAAGGGGAGTTGGGATCCCTACAATAGTGGGATTGGCCCTATCTTCAAAGCAGCTTCCATGATAGTTGGAAAACCACTTACCCTACATGGAGATCCGGAGCCAAACCTCCCAACTCATTTTAGAGACTCGTTCAGGAGTTGGTTGGAATCAAACTTCCATCATTTATTTAAAAAAAACAATCCTTATTAAGCCTGGCGCGAGTAATACATTTGGACAGAGCGCCAGTTGGCGCGCCCTCTTTGGTTGATTTTCCCCATTGGCGCGAGGACTGAATTGTCTAGTCGTGCCAAGGCCAAAAGGTCTATTTTTAGGGCTTTTCACAGGAAATTGTCTTCAGGGGAATGATTGTCCTTGTCAAGGGGGATGCCATGAAAGTGGTTTCAGGTCATGTCACTGCTCACAGGTCATGGAATAAGCCCTCCAATGTGCGGGACGGGGGATTGCAGGGACGGTGACAAATTATTGTGTAACACCATGTTATCTATACGACCTGTAAGGATAATAATTACAAGGACAACCTTCGGGCCAACAGGGATTGTTGTATGGTCCACAATGGCAGTATTACAACCCTCAAGGTCAACCTCTACAGCCTCACCCTGTGGTCCAACCAGGGCAACCTCAAGGACCCACAGGCCAATCGGGATATCAACCCGGACCGTTGTACGATCCTGGGGGGCAAACCCATCCTTCTCAACTGTTGGTGGAACCTCAGCAACCTTTGTTTCCAATTGGTCTGAATGTTGCACAGCCAGGGCCATCCTATGGTCCTGTCACAGGTCAACCTGGTTATCAGGCACAACTTGGCCATCTCCCTCCATCAGGCCAACCTGCTCAGCCGGGGAAACCTGGTGTCCTTCATCAGCCAGGCCAACCTGTTTAACCAAGACAACCTTTTCAACCAGTCCAACCTGTTCAACTAGGGCAGCCTACGTAGCCAAGTCAACATGTTCAACCAGGACAACCTGCACAACCAGTTAACCCTGCTCAGCAACCGATCTATTCTGTCCCACAGCCGAACCCACCTGTGCACCCAACTTATCAGGCTCAGCAGGGTCCCACTTACCAGCAGCCTGTTCGACCCCAAGGCGGATATTACCTTCAAGGTCAGTCTCGACCGGTTTACAATCCGCCCCAAGGTTCTGGTTATTACCTTCAACAGTCAGGCTATACTTATACTCTGCAGTCAAATCCATACACTGCTCAAATGGGGCCTACGTAAAATCAGGGTCAGTACCCTGGTTATCAACCCCCATACCCTGGTTATCAGCAACCGTATCAACCCAATTATACGGCTTATACCCCCTATGGTCAGAATCCTCCAAGACAGAACCAATGGGGGCAGAATTATGCTCAACCAGGTTGGAGTACAAGTACAGGTCCTTATCGGGGACCTGGCATGCCTTTTAATCCTCAGATACCTTTTCTCGCCACATTGGAATTACTGGATGTATCCAAGTTGACCAATGATCCGATTCTTCATAATCCATATTGGCCTCCGGTTCCGATGAAGGTACCTGGTGACTGCCCCAAATTTGAAGGCAAATCTGAAGAAGACCCCAAGCACATGTCATGACCTACCATTTGTGGTGTTCTTCGAAACTATTTTCCAGTGTACTCTTATCGGCGCTACTGCTAAATGGTACATAGAACTACCCCGTAGTATTTCTCAAGACTTTAATACTCTAGCTATGGCATTCCTGACACATTTCTAGTTACCGGTTCGTTATGAAGCCGGGACGCATCTCTTGACATCTTTGAAATAGGACAAAGCCACTCATATTTCGAATCATATTCATGAGTGGAGACGTCGTCGTCGTCTGATCAAGTTTGACATTCCTAATCAGCTTCTAGCTCACTGGTTCACTACCTCCTTTTTCAACAATATTGCACAGGACATTGCTATGGGGGCATGTGTAATTGAGGAACAAGTCATCACTCGTGCCCAGTGCCTCGATTTGGTGTACTCTCAGTCCGACACGTAATATGATATCTTCACTGATGCCTCGTGTCCAGGGACCTCTAAAGCACCACCTACCCCTTCGGTTGACGGTGTTATTGGTTCTGTCTCTTGGACTTCTCATAAGACTTCAAATGGGAAGCAAAAGTTGAATTCTTCCAACAATTCTACTCCTCCCGCTACTCCGGATTCCGGTAAGACCGCGAAAGTCAATGTCGTTTAGGCTAATCCTGCAGACAAGGCTTCCAAAGGGAAGAAGAAGGGCAAAGGCAAGGCCAAATCCGATGCCCCGAAACTAGAATCCTCCAAATCACGTGCTGATAATGGTTCGCAATGAAAACTGAAGTACCCTTGCCTGATCTGTGACGAAGACCACTACACCAAAGATTGTCCCTGATGATCCGAGGTTAGTCAACTTCTTAAAGGCTCTAAGGGAACTCCGACAGTTCTTAAGGAACCTTTTCCATCTCAACAGACCCATATGGTCGAGTAGCCTTCACCATCTGCACCGTTTGGGTCTCAGGTTTTCATGATGAATGGTGCTACACCTGTTTCGATTGCCACTCATTCGAAGGATTATGCAGGGTCACGCCAGGCAGCTGGGAAGGAAGTGATTGATGGCCCGTCTCCCCCACCTGCCTCTGCTCCTTTATAAATTGAGAAACCCAGCGCTGAACCCATTGTCCAGCCACCTTCAAAAGGTGTTCTTCGAAAGTCTTCCTAGAATCCGAACGCCCGTGCTGCTCAGCATTACAGCATTCTTGAGGATTTGGCATAGGCGCCTTCCGCAATGTCTGCGTTGGAAGTACTTCAAAGTTGCCCATCTCAATGGAAAGCTCTGTTATTAGCAATGAGTGGAATTGATCTTGCCGATTCTAGCCTTCTCACCTTCGATCTAGAGAATTTTGTTCCCCGACTTCCACATCAAATTGTCCTTGTTATACAAGTTGGTATCAACGGCCTCAACATTCACAAAGCTATTGTGGACGAAGGTGCCTATACCTACGTTATGTCATCTACTTGCTGGAAAGACATTAGCTTTCCAGCCCTCACTTCATCTCCCAATGCCCTCGAGGCATTCGATGGAAGGGAATCAAAACCCTTGGGTGTTCACGTGAGTCTACCGATCACATTACAAGGTAAGACTGTCAATTTCAAAGTGGAAGTGGTTAATGCCAAACTCAACTACAATCTTCTACTTGGTTGCAGCTGGACCCACGCCATGCTATGCATTCCGTTCACCCTCTTTCGGCTTTTGAAGTTTCCACATGAGGGCAAGATTATTACTGTTGATCAATTGTCTTTCTTTACCTCATCCTCCGAGAACAATGTGCCATATGTGGATCAAATTCCCAATCCCCCCGACAATGTTGGACCTGGTCTTTTCAAGGACCCTATTCTCATGGGTATTTTTCCCATTCCGCCACCAAACACCATTCAAGTCAACATGATCTCTAGGTTGGATGACCCGTGGATCATCCCTTCTTCTGAACAGGTGGCCTCTTTTGGAGAATCGATGCCTCTGACCCCATCTGAAATCAATTATTGTGAGATCGTTGCTGCATCAGATCCTCCTCCTATTGAAAATTCTCCTTTGAGCATGGCTCTTGATGTTTATTCTCAATCCCCTTGGCTCGGCGCTGCAGACTCACCCGATCCTTTGAGAAAAGTCTTTCCATCTAACAAAGCTATTGTTGAGACTATTTCTCTCGAAGATCTGCCGTGGAGCGATGAACATCATCGTTCCTCATTCATGCCTGACCTGGGGGAAATGTCTTATTGTCTCAAGCACTTTGCATCTCAGGTTCCCTCTCTGCCTCTCCAAATGCCAATATTGACTCATGAGGTACTTTCGGAAGGAAATCTGAGTAATATTACCCAAATAATTCCTATCGAAATCTCTGTTAAACCGGGGGTCGTCGAGAACATTCACGTGGGAGTCACTTGTTCTCCCAAAGAGATTCAAGTGTACACTAGCCTTTTCCGCGAATTCCGAGATGTTTTCGTATGGTCTTATGAAGAGATGCCTGGGATTGATCCCAGTATCGTCGTGCATGAAATTCCCACCTATCCTGGTGCGAAGCCTGTGTGTCAACGTCTACGCCCAGTGTATCCTCGAAAAGCCGCTGCTATAAAAGCAGAATTTGAGAAACTTCATAACGCGGGCTACATATATCCAATCCCCCTCACAGAATGGGTTTCCAATATTGTTCCTGTAGATAAGAAGCAGAACACAATTCGAGTATGTGTTGACTATATAGACATCAATCACGCTTGTCCTAAGGACAACTATCCCACCCCCTTTATAGATCAAATCATCGATGATTGTGCGGGAGTGATATCTATTCCCTTATGGACGGCTTCTTGGGTTACAATCAAATTAATATTTTACCCTCTGATCAACATAAGACCGCCTTCATCTGTCCGTGGGGCACGTTCGCCTATAAGAAGCTCCTGTTCGGCTTGAAAAATGCTGGAGCCACCTTCCAGCATGCCATGTCCTACGCCTTTCAAAACATACGTAATATTGTTCAGCCGTATCTGGATAACCTGTCAGCTCATTCAACTCAGCGCGAAGACCATCCCGAACACCTCCGCCAAATTTTTCTTCGTTGCAGACGTTACAACATCAGGCTCAATCCTCACAAGTGCATCTTCTGCGTTGACTTTGTTCGTCTTTTGGGATTCATTGTCTCTAAAGACGGAATTCGCCTTGACCCCCTCAAGGTCAAGGCTATTGTTAATCTCCCATCCCCATAATCGTTGTATCAACTTCAGAGTCTTAAGGGGAAAGCGAATTTTTTACGTCGCTTTATCCCTAACTAGGCAGAAGTGGCCAAAGGGTTTACGCGACTTCTAAAATAGGACGTTCCCTTTCATTGGGACGAGATTTCTCAGCAATCCTTCGATAAACTTAAGATTTTGCTTGTCAACGCTCCATTAATACGTCCTCCCAACTATCGTCGTGACTTTACCCTCTATTTGGCTGCCGCATTCAACACAATTTCCATGGTTCTGGTACAAGATGACGATGACGAAAACGAACACGTGGTTTATTATCTTTCTTGGAATATTCTCAATACTAAAACACGTTATGCTCATGTCGAGAAGTTGGTGCTTGCCGCAGTCCAGGCCGTTCAACGGTTTCGCCATTAAATCTTGTTGCACATGGTAACCTTGATTTCCAACTGCAACCCCATGAGTTACATTTTGTCTCGACAATTGCTGGGGGGAAAGTACTCCAAATGGATTATGATCCTTCAGGAGTTCGATTTGGAGTTCACTACTGCTAAATCGACGAAGTCACTGGTTTTTCCTGATCTCATTTGCTCTCTCCCTATCGACTCTGTTCCGTCTCAATCCGAGGATCATATCCCAGATGAAACTCTCTTTCTAATCAGCACTCATGATCCATGGTATGGTGAAATCAGCGTGTACCTTCAGACATCTACCTTCCGGTCCGAGTTGACGAAGGATGCTCGATGTCGCGTTCGGAATAAATCGCAACCATATCGTATTGTCGGAGATACCTTATATTGTGTCGGAGTCGATTCTGTGCTCCGTCGATGTTTGACCTTGGAAGAGGCTGAGAAAGTCCTAAATGACGGTCACAGTGGCGCCTGTGGTGGTCATATGTCCGGTTATTCTACCACCCAGAAGATTCTGTGTGCGGGTTACTTATGGCCGTCTATATTTAAAGACTATATTGTTGCAGTAAGAAAGTGTCATGCGTGCCAGATATTTCAACGCAAGATCGTGCGCCACCCCTTCCTTTACATCCTGTCATTACCATAGGCCCTTTTTCCAAATGGGGCATTGATTTTATGACATGTAACCCTCACTCGGCCGGGGGGCATGCTTATATTATCGTTGCCATGGACTACTTCACCAAGTGGGCCGAGGTGATGCCTACATTAGCTGCGAACGGTAAGACAACTGCTCAATTCATTTTCAACCATGTGATCACGCATTTCGGCGTTCCTCAAGCCATCGTCACTGATCATGGCACTCATTTTCGGGACTACATGATGGCAGAACTAACATCAAAGTTGGGCTTGCGTCATGACAGCTCAACGCCATACTACCCTCAGGTAAATGGCCAGGTTGAGGCCGTGAACAAGATGCTTGTCACGATGCTTCAACGAACAATTGGTATTCACAAATCCAACTGGAATCTCCAATTTTTCTCAGCTCTTTGGGCCTACCGAACGTCAATGAAGAGCACGACCGAATTCACACTGTTTCAGTTGGTGTATGGTCTGGAAGCCACTCTTCCGGTTGAATGTGAGATTCCTTCACTGAAGTTGGCTGTGGAATTATTTCCCAACACTTCCCCAGAGGAAGAACGTCTCCTGTATCTGGAAAGACTGGACGAAACTCGCTGCTTTGGTTATCGAAGCACAGAAAAAGCGAGTTAAAGCTCATTTCGGTCAAACGGTTTCTCCATGCTCTTTTATCGAGGGGGACCTCGTCCTCTTGTATGATCAAGCACATGATAAGCTTGGGGCAGGAAAATTCCAGCCTATGTGGCATGGGCCCTATATCGTTAAACGTGTATTGAAAAATGGAGCCTATGAGCTAATCGATTATGAAGGTATTCCTTTGGTGCAGCCTAGGAATGGGCTGTATCTGAAGAAGTATTATGCTTGAATTATTCTTGTGTGGTGTGTGTACATAAGTGATTTCTTCATTTCTGTGCATGTGTGGTGTGGTGTGCTTTGTAAGCGTCTTTCTGCTGATTGGGTCTTCCTGATTGTGCAAATGTCTATTACTCCTTATGTCAGTTTCGCGGATGGTGCCTCCCGCAGTACCAAGAATCTGTCTTCGGCAGCCTGGGTAATCTACAATCCTGTTGGTGAGTTAGTTAATTTACAAGGTGTTTTTCTAGGGCCTACTACAAATAATGTCACGGAATATAGTGCCATTTTGGAATTATTGAACAAGGCCGTTAACCTCGGGATCCGTGAATTACTTGTATATCTGGACTCACAGCTTGTAGTGTTACAACTCAATGGTCATTATTCAGTTAGGAACCCATCCATTTTAAGACTGTATCTATGTATTCGTTTACTGGAAAGAAATTTTGATTACATCACATATCAACATATACCCAGAATGAATGCATTAACAGACACAGTAGCTAACATGGTATTAGATAGACATTTACGCAACTTGTAAAAACATCATCATATGTGAAAAAGATCCATGCAGAAATAGATACACACACACACACACACACACACACATATATATACATGCTACCATGAGCACCATGCTGATTAGTCGCCTAGGCTTTTCATATGCATATTTTTGAGAGACATGTTGTCTCCGGATGTTATTAAAACAGACATGTATATTTTGGATTTTATATGATATACATATACATATGTATGTATGTATGTATGTACGTACATACATACATACATATACATATACATATACATATACATATATACATATATATATACATATATATATATATATATATATATGTATATATATACATATATGTATATATGTATATATATACATATATGTATATATGTATATATATACATATATGTATATATGTATATATATACATATATGTATATATGTATATATATACATACAATATATATATATATATAGATATATATATATATGTATATATATACATATATGTATATATATATATACATATATACATATATATATGTGTATATGTATACATATATGTATATATATATATATATAAATATATTAATATATATATACATATATGTATATATATATACATATATATATATCTACATATATATATATGTATATATATATGTATATGTATATATATATATATATATATATATATATATATATATATATATATATATATATATATGTATGTATGTATGTATGTATATAAAATTGAAAATATATACATACATACATACATACATACATATACATACACACATAAATATATATACATATACATATATATATACATATATATATATATATATATATATATATATATATATATATATATATATAAAATTGAAAATATACATGTCTGTTTTAATAACATTCGGAGACAACATGTCTCTCAAAAAATATGCATATGAAAAGCCTAGGCGACTAATCAGCATGGTGCTCATGGTAGCATGTTACTGCTCGCACCAATCGCCCCAGTAAGCGATGAAGGCGACTAGGCACCCCCACGGTGTGCCTCTGATAAGCCATAGGGACATCTGCTAGGCGAGCATATTTGAACCAGCTCGTTCCCCTCGCCCCCCTCACCTTGAGGGTCATAAGCGAGAGGGGTCCTCTGCGCGATCGGTGACATCCCGGCGGGCCTCTCTGGGCCAACATCTGCATACATATACGATCAATTGTTAGAACATGCATGTATACCAAAAAAAAAAAAAAAAAACCATAAAATTCATAAAATAAAAAAGAGTCTTACCCAGCTCCTCATCCCAGTCCTCTCCTTCCGGGAGTGGAAGGTCTGGGTCTCCTATGAAATTAGTACCGGCATAGGGCCAGTCCTCTACGATGATCAACTGTCACCGGAGTCATCCGAAGAACTCGGGCCACCATGACATTTGCTGGCCCCCTCCTGCTTTGGGTATCAATGCTGCCCATCGAGCCATCTGTGGCTCTCTCAAAGGTGGATTTGTGACTATCGCCCCCTGGCCCTGGAAGATAGATAGCCATTCTAGAATGAACAATACCAAGATAGACTCGTACCCAAATTGCTTCAGTTTGGCCTTTTTACATTTAGTCAATTGTTGTTTGATATTCATGGTTACGACTATGGCCCAATCAAATATTGTCGGGTTCATACATTCTAAAGCTAGGAGGAGTTGTGTTTTGGCAGCCTCATGCAGCGCCTGCGACCCCGAAACCCGTGTTATAGTATGTAGCACCACTCTGAGTGCTAGATCGGGAACAATGTGAATGTCAACCTTGCCACTACCTGATCCTGTTTGTGCCCCTGGGCACACTCTTTCCATAACCATCGACATCTTCTCGCCAGAAGGCCTAGTACCTATCATGATTGAAATTGGACCTCTGCGAGACAATCCAGTGATGAAGTAGACATCGGACACTTCGAGTTCGAGCACTTGATCTCGAAGCCTAAAATTCTCTTCATTCTCATCCCAGATACTTATCAAGTATTAGAACAATTCAGGTTGTGCCTTGAGACATAGTGTCAAGAAGAATTTATTCAATCCACAATCCCGAAGAGCATTCATGCATTGCTCATTCCCCATTTCCATTTCATCCTCTTCACTGTGCTCCCTTTCTTTCCATTCAATCACCATTGTGGCTTTATACCTGCATCAAAATGGTCATAAGCACATCATAAGATCCCTTGGGCATTCAAAAATCCAATTGATTAGTTCATTTTTTGCAAAATTTGAGCGGAAAATCAGGTTGCGTGGTTGGCGCAGCTGTTTTGCTAACAGTCGCGCCAGCTGGTGCGACCCCTTTGCAAAAAGAGCTCGGTTGGCGCAGGTCTATGCCTCATACCTGCGCCAACCGTGGAAGCCCTAAATTTGCAAATCCTCCCCTCAGGGATACTAAATCACAATGGAAAGCTATGAAATATGAATTAAAATGTAGCTAATGGAAGCGCCTCTTACCTGGAAAAGACGGGATCTAAAATGATGCACTGGATCGTCCACAATCGTCACCGCAAGATCGCAGGGAAATAACTCACTATCGCTCTCCACAAGAGGTAAAAAGTAAAAAGTAAATACGTTTTTACTATTTGGTCATATTTATAACTTTTCAAAATCAAATTAGGTTTTGGAGCTTATTTTTCTAAATATTTTATCATATTTTTGTCAAAAAATGGGTTTTACACTTGCTTTTTATGCAGTGACAGGTTTTCACGCGACTAGTATGACATGAGTTGTATTTTATAAATTTTTTCGGACTTGGTAAAAGCACGAAAAATTCACTACTGGAGTCATCTTTCGGCTCTTTTTTGACTCTCTAAAAAGGAAAAGATTGCTGAGTCGCTTGTCGTTTTGAGCTCGTTAAATTGGCTGTGAAACGACATCTACCCAGTATACGTTTACCCCTTTTTCGGGCTGGGATAGATTATTTACGAAAAAGGAATACCCTAGCCTATCACAACTAGGATGTTTTCTCAGACACAGTTTTCTACCTTTTCGGGTCTGAGGAACTATCTACGAAAAGGGATTGTTGGAGTTTTCTTTTCCGCTATCTTTTCAAACTCTCTAAACATGAAAAGACATCGAGTTCTTCCATTGTCAGACTCGTTAAAACCTGATGACATCGGACTCCGTCGCAATGACGAGACTCGAGTTCCTCCTTCCTAGGGCTCGTTAAATGTACTAGGTTGGATTTGTCCGAAGGAAAAACTTATATTGGAAGCATATGCTATCCCCTTCAAGCTTGTTTCCAAAAATAATTGGGGTACTCGCCATAAATGGTGGGGGAAAATGGAACTAGTATCACCGTCACATCGGCAATATGTCACTCTTGAACATGGAACTTGTTTGCATTTGTGTCAGGTTGGGGACATCTCATCTCGTTTTCTGCTTGCCTCCATGGGTTTGGGTAATATATTTTGACCGCTCATCTGCTCTTTGCCACGTCATCATGACCTCAGATCCTTTGATGTCAAATACTGCCAAATCTAGTGTTGTGCCGTCGATATGTTCAAGAGAAGTTGGCCTCTGCAATTCTCAACTTCCCTTTGATTCTCTACTGATCCTAATTCACAAATATTATATTCCTCTGTCTCACGTCGATGATGTGGGAAACATTATGGCCCACCTTCGATCAAGGTCACTTCCTGTCGACTTCAGCTCATTATCCAGGAAGCTAATCTAGAGACTCCCTCTAGGTGCCTTGGAGCCTGCATGCCTCAATGGCAGGTTCTTCGCATTCGACGCAAGGTTTTCATTATTGGCCTTCGATCGAATGATTCTGCGGTGTTTGACACCAGCTCACTGTTCACATTTCGTGGATTGTACCTATAGTACCTTGAGGGCCATCCTCATTAATGGTGGTACCTCTCGCGTCTGTTAGCGACTTTCATTATTGGCCTGTAATCAGACGATGTTCTCGCATGTTCGACTTCAGCTCACTTATTCACATGCTGGGAATTGTACTCTATTCGGGTTGAGATGGAGCGCAAGACCCTGGGTTTTGTCTGATGAAATCCAGGCTGCGAATTTTGTGGATTATCATGATTAGTTACACGACTCATTTGATTGGATGGTTGCGACCATACCTGACTCTACTTGTTGATCCTTTTTACTGGATGGCTGCGCCCATCCCTTGGATCTCAGTTATTGTACACTCTATTATGGATGGCTGCGCCCATACCACATATCATGTATCATAGATATCAGTTGTACTCATATGCGGGTCTTCCGATGGCAGTTTTTTCAGTTGGGCTTGTTCTCATAAAGCATTTCACCCCTCTCTGTCTCTCGGACCTCATGCTTTAGGGGGAATCTGTTACATAGCATTTTGTCACCATCCCTGCAATCCCTCATCCCGCACATTGGAGGGCTATTACCATGACCTGTGAGCAGTAACTTGACCTGAAACCACTTTCATGGCATCCCCTTGCATAAGGACAAACATTCCCCCGAAGAAAGTTTCCTCTAAAACCTTGAAAACAGATCTTTTTGCCTTGGTGCGACTAGCCAGTTCATCCCTCACGCCAATGGGGGAAATCCACCATAGAGGGCGCGCCAACTAGCGCTTTGTCCCTGTGTCTCACTCGTGCCAAGCTTAATAAGGGATGTTTAAAAAAAATAAATGGCAGAAGTTTGATTCCAACAAACTCCTGAACGAGTCACCAAAAGGAGTTGGGTGGTTTGGCTTCGGATCTCCATGTATAGGAAGTGGTTTTCCACCTATCATGGAAGCTTCCTTAGAGATAGGGCCTATCCCATGACTATAGGGATCCCAAATCCTCTTCCTCCATCTATAAAAGCTTGCCTCTTCCATTAGCAAGCTAGCTGAACTTGTAGGAAGGAAACTATAGCTAGGCAGCTATTGAGAGCCAAGCCGAAGAGAGAGAGCTTCGTCGAGATTCCTGACAGGCTTTGTTGAGACGTGCTCCACTGTCAGCCCCGCCGAAGGAAGATCATAGCGTCAGAGATTTGGGTTGTAATCTTTCCTTTGTTGTTTATAATATAAGCGACTCTGATTATGGTTCCATTCATGTGTTAATTTCTTTATGCAATGAATTACGTCTTCTCTGACTGATGTATGGTTACATGCTTTAGATTTTACATTGTATGTCATTGTTTCTTTGCATGTGTGCAGGTGTTCGGATGTGTCAAACGGAAGGATCATGATCTGACAAGCGAGGGACGGGAAACATCATCTTTCCTTTAACGACCACTGCGTGGGATTCGAGGTAGGCTACTCATTATGATTTTGTCATTTTGTAACTAGGAACCTGCGTCATTGCGTGACTTGATTGTTGCTATACCCGATCTTGGCTAGTAGCGATCGCCTCTGTCCGCAGAGGGGATTCACCTCCTCAACACCCCTGCTTATGCAATGTGTAGGGGTTACATGGCTGAAAGTGAGAGATAAGGTTGTTCAACTTACATTGTCTCTCTCTCCATTTATGATAAATTTGGAGCTGCTGATCTTGGGCTGCAATAATATACTCCCCATGAAGCCAAAAGATATTTGGAATCTCATGATCCCATTCATTGGTTCTAGGAAGCCTTCTTGCCCAATTATTCATGCACATAGTGAATAGAGTGTCATCACCATATGGGCTCCAAAAGAAATATGGACTAAGTGTCATATGACATCTTGGATGGTGAAAATAGTCCCTCAATTGAGACCAGCGTTGTTCTTCTTCTTGCTGTCTCAAAACATGACATGATAAGTGGCCATCCAACCACCTTCTTGTTGTCATAAGCTTCTCAAAAGCTTGAAAATAGTAGAGGACATTAGGTGTTGGCTGAATCTGATCCAAGAAAAACATATCTTGCCCAAAGTCCTCCATAAAGTGGTCATCCCCATCACTGAATGTAGTCCCAAAAGGACCATGAAATCCACAAAGAGGTTTGCTCTCTTGTGGAGCAATGTGCTGCAAATGCATGGTAAAGGAGTGTGCATACATTGTTAGTTGATAAATAAGCATCAAAACACAATCTTTACCATATATTGTAGACAAGTTGGTGAAGAGTTCCATAGATGAGCCTTCCCATCTCTCTATCAAAAGGGGAATTGATTGAAACAACCTTGCAAGGTGGTTGCTTTCATCCTCATACTTCAAACAAGATACATATCTCCTAATGTGTTGGTGCACATATTCTTTGAGATCCTCCCAATATAATCCCTCCATGATGGTGTGATAAGACTCAATGAAGTCTACATGTCATGAAGAGAGTGCCTCATATGTTGCATATAGAATCTCCTTCTTGAGCTTGGAGTCTCCAGTCAAGTAGATCTGATCATGGAAATAAATGACTCCATCAACCACTCTATACCTCCCATCTATCACTTGGCCATCAAGACCCTTACATGTGAAGAGGTTCTTGGAATATTCCACCAATTTCTGAGACTCCCAATATGGATCTAGGCTTCCCAACAATGACAACGTAGTAGAAATCTGAAATGAAGCTCATGTCACATCATAACTCTCCTCTTTGCCATGCTCAATGCCAAAGCCACATGTTGGAGTATTGTTACCCCTCTTTTGTTGCCTCCCTTGCAGTTGATCTTGCCCAAGACAAGATTGAAGTACATAGAGGTCAACCTCCTCTTGCAAGGTATTTCCCATCCAAAACTTCCATATTTTTGCAAATGCATGCAAGGGTGTTAATAACCTCTTGTCATATTCAGAAATCTGTCTCATGTGTGGAAGCATCATTTGTTTCCCAAAGAAGATGGAGTAGCCCTTTGACCCCATGCTTGTGCCATCACAGATTCCTGAATCATCATATTTCAGTGCAAATAGCTGAGTGGGAGATGGAAATGTCCATATCAGAAAATTTCTCATCCATCCTTTGAACCCATCAAAGGTTCTCTGCATTGTGCTAGCTCCTCCCAAGGCTCCTTCGTTAGCCAAATATATCAAAGTTGCACCATGTTGAGGGAACTCTTTATTCATCTTCCAATGAGGGGGTGTCCCTGGTGGAATGCCTCCATGTAATGAAACATCAAGGCCTAGAGCAGGTTGTGTATGTGAGTGGAATGATTTGTCCCTGTCCTCATTGCACAATTCCTCCTACCTCTTCTGTGCATCACCCCTTTCAAATAAAGAGGGGTGCGTGCTCCTAGTCATATGATGCTTGTCCTCCCCCTTATCTTCTCCTATCTTCAAGATCTCACAATATGTCAATGATGGCACATGCTGCACATGGATTGTGCCCTGATTGTCATATGTGAGATTCTTTGGAACTCCTTGCAAGAGTGCAAGAGTTTCTCTCTTTGGAGCAAATGCTCCATCTTCCTCTTCATGAGGTACTAGATCTGCTACTGCTGTGACATTGTTGTTACCTCTTTCCTTCCCTTCCCTTTCATCATGAATGGAGGTTGCCTCATCATCATTAAGAGGTTCTTTGTTTAGTTCCTCCATGTCTTCCCTTTGAGAAGAGAGCTCTTTTTGAAATGGGGATCTTGCCTCTAGCAGGGTATTATGTAAGTTTTTAATCCCCTCAATATTTTTATGAAATGGAGTTGGATTTATAGATCCTTCCAACTGATGCAAAGGTTTAGTTTGTGTATGCTTGGCTAGCTCAACCAAGGAAGTTTCAAAATGTTTTTCATAAAATCTCTTTACTATCTGCCTAGTAAACATTGCATAAGTAAACATATTTGCATCTTTTAGTGAATAAGATTCATAAAACCACCAGGCATAAGCCTTACCTCCATGGTGCAGCACTGCTACTCTAATGGCTTCATCTTCTGAAACTTGGTGTTACTGCAAATAAGTGTCTAGCTCCTTCACCCAAGCCTTAGCTGAACATTTAGGTGATCCATCAAAAGTAGATAGAAATAATCTACCCACATCATGCTTCTTGTACCTTTTGCTTCTATCATGGTTGCTAGATCTTCTATCCTCCTTGATCTCACAAAACCATTGGAAGTTTAGATGATATCTAAATCTCTAAGTTTGAGATTCATGCTCTGGAAGATAATCACCAAGAGTCTCCTCCTTTGGTACATCTCCTTCCTCCATCTCTCTTGCCATGACCCTAAGCATGGTGCCACATTGTAGATCTGATGGTGTAGCTGATTGCTCACACCCATAATGTGAAAATCAGGATCTTTCTTCGTATACAAGCCCTCTTGGAGAATCTCTACATCTCTCCATTTTCAGCTCTTTGATGTCTCTGCTAATGCACTGCATAGTTTGAAGAAGAAGTTTTGAGAACTCCTTCCCTCCTGAAAATGAGGTTTTGCCTTCATCTCTTCTGCAGATCTTCTCCTTCTTATAAGAAGCCTCTTTAGATGACATAATGACTAAAGTACACAGGATGAGCCAAGATTATGCTCCGATACCACTGTAATATCCCCAAATGGGAAAAGCATGAATATAGTGCATAAAATTGGATATATGCAGAAATATAATAGATCAAAGCATGAGACAACAATGAATCCATTCCATTATTTTTATAACAACAAAACAGGTACAAGATCTTGAGGAAAATGTCACTCAAGTTGGCTAAATAAGCCTTTCATGAAAGCATACACCCAGATCTAAAATGTTGTTAATACAGGAAATACATGAACCCAGAAAATTGCGCTGTCTAAGAGAGAATAGCAGTTGGAAGGTATAAAAATATATTTTTTATGATATAGTGCTCCAAAAATGCTAAGGCTAGAGATCCATGCTCCAAAACAGAATTCCAGGACAGCCTAGAAAATGTTTCCGGAAATACACACTATACAAAATATAGCATATTTGGACCTAGGGCTGAATAATATCTGCAAATAAATCACTGATAGGAGATGACTGATTTGATATAAAATATGGTTGATCCTCCTCCAACAGATCTCCTAAATGAAGGATTGATCCCCACACAGGAAACCTAAACACTCCAAATAGGGCAATAAATCTACTGTTGCAGTTGCTCTCCAAAATAACGCAGTCCCTATAGGAAACTGCACTGTAGGTGATGAATGCTACTTGGCCTAGTTCCAAAATATGTATTGAAGCCCTGAAGTCTTCCTCACAAGGCTCCGGATGAAAGGATGGTCCCTCTAACGGAAAACTAGCTCAGAAAATGGAGATTTTTCTCCTCCACTGCTACCCCCCTGCAACACAAACCAAATCTAAACAGAACTGTGTTGTACATGAGACTGAAGCTTGGAAAAATGTCTGATTTTGGAAGTATAGTGCAAAATCCTCCAAGAGATCCTCAATAGAAGAGGTGGGATTCCCGATCAGGAGCAACCTGTGCTAAACATCACATGCAATCTTAGCTAAACAGCTAAATAAAGCTATAAGTCTAAACAGACCATATATAAAAATACAAAATACACCAAGATCCATAATATGGTTGCCATCCTCTTCCTTTTATAAGATATGAGCTTCCAAACCCTAAGCCCCATCCATTAATGACACTACTTCCTGCATTATGTCTCAATATAAAACTGTGTTGTCCCTCCATTAATGTCCACTCCTCCATGACAATGTTGTTGATTTGGTCAAAGTTGACCCAGTCCACATGTTTTAGCCCCCGTTCAGACCTTAGGGTGCTTTATTGAGATGAAAAGTTGATCCACTTTCACATGAGAAGTGGTTTTATTCTTCATAAAGAGATTTATGGGTCTCCCTACCCATTTATTCACTTATCTAAGTGACAAAACAAAACTTTAATATTCCAATTAGTTGTAAGCTAATTTAGGAATATTACAATATTTTTGTAAAGTGTGGGGATGCAAGTCAATATCAGCAAAATGAAAGTAGTGGTTTTTTCTAAAACATAACCAGCATAAGTTCTACTTTGAAGGCAACATTCTGGAAGAATTTGCTGATTACAAATACCTCGAAATTGACTTCAACAAAAATCTAAGCTGGGATGGATGTAGAAAGAAAATAACTTTGGGGAGTTGGAAAGCATTTTATGTTTTTCAAAATATGTGTAGATAGACAGAGTTATGGGACTGTAAAACCACTCGAACTCTTTTTGGGCTTTTAGTGATTCTGGTGATTCTCTACGGCTGTGAACTGTAGGCTAGCAGCACATCCGACATGCAATGGAAACAAATTGAGAAAATTCAGAAGCGTTTGATTACAAACAAATTCAAAATTAAAAGTGTAGTTCCTTATGCTATCTTGTTAAGTGAAACAGGGTTTGCTCCTATTGAAACAATTGCTATGGTGCGGGTCATAAGGTATTTAAAAAAAATGAGCAAATGGAAGAGGGAAGATGGCCTAAGGTTGTGTTTAATGACATATTGTGCACAAGAAAGAAGACTTCGATGTGACAAAATAACAAATGGTTTAGCAAATGGGGCATTTGCTTGAGCATGTGTCTCACAAACATTAAAGAGGTAAAAGTTGTTGTTATGGATAAATTCCACAAATGTACTTGGGAGAAGGAGCTAGGGTGAAAGAAGAAGTATTATATTGAAGAGTTTAATCCCACTCATAATCATCAACAAAAAGCGTACATAGGGGCCAATATATATTGGAGAGCCAAAATTCTTATTGCTCAATTAAGGACTAATTCACATCAAATCTGTTGTGAAACACGGCGTTGGAAAAGGCCAAAAGAAGTGTGGGAGGAAAGAGTATGTATTTTGTACTCTTCCGAAAAAGTGGAAACATAAAAACATTTCATTTTAGAATATGGGACTTTCAAAGACAACAGGGAAAGTTATGTAGATATTTTGGCAGCTAGCTCTTGGGATATTCTATTCAACAAGGGGTTTTTCGAGAATATAGGAGAGTTTATTGTGACACGTGGATGTTAAAATAACTTCGTCTTCTTCTTCTTCTTCTTAACATTTTAACAATTGCACTTGTGCTTCTACGTAAATCTTTTTTTCATAGGAGTTAAATTAAAATTACCTCAATGAACAATGTTCTCATGCATCTACTACGCATGGACATGTTGTCGAATTTTTATATTATTAATGAGATAGAGGATATTCAGATCTTTAGGAGTGCTACTTTATGTATTAAATATAGATAAAATATCTATATCTTTGTATTAAATAGGGATAATAGGTGTGTAAATTTTTAATTATTTAAATGTATTAAGTATAAAGAATAGGTTTGTTGAGTGATTAAAATGATTTTTGATTTATTATATTTTAAATATGTTAAACATAAGAAGAGATTTGTTGACGAGTCATCATGACCTTCATTAACAATAGGGGTTACCCTCAATGACAAGTCTCAATTATACCTCACACTATTTGGACTAGGGAACCCATTGATATTCTAGTCTGGCAGCCATTAATAATTTGGAGTATTACTGATTGCAAACCAATCCACCATTTTTAATCGTTTTATAAGCTAAAGAATGAAAAGCATCTAATGTAAAGTGAATATGCATGTGTCCAAATGAAATTAGTAGCAGCCAGAAAGCAAAGACGAGACCAAACATGCTCTTATCAATGACCTGTTGATTTAGTTCTTTGAAAACGATAAGAATATGAGTAAATAAATGCAAACCCATAATAGTTGATCAATTAAAATACCTATATACAATCTTATTTTGACCAATTTAATACAAACATTCCCAAAAGGACAAAAATTAAAATGCAAAAACATCACCTAAGAATAGTCTATAGTGTGAAGTGCATTCTTACATAGCTCTTGTGCTCAGCAAAAGCAACAAAATAGTCCATAGTAGATGAAACATAGAAATCACAAAAATAGAGTTCAAATTAGAATGACTCAACCAAAAATGGCTTCCCGTCATCAAAGTTCCAATAATAGTACATGAAAGCTCCTAGAGCAAACAACCTTTTCTCCTTAGAGTTTATAGCATTTATAATTGTTTACAAGATAACTACCCTTCTCTTTGGTGGCCAATTGGCAGTATTAGTTTCAATAAATTGGAAGTTAAGTAATTTCTTTAACTACTTTTGACAAGTGGCAGTCCAAATTTGCTTTAAGATGCCTTTCAATGTCATCCTCAATAAACATCTCATATTCATTCCTATCTATCTCTCACTACCTATGTATCGTATTTGAGGGACTTTGGTGTAATGGGATTTAGGACTTTTGGTGTATGCACCTTTGCCTCGTGTGCCGTTTTAATTTTGTCTTTGGAGCTCCCTTTGATAAGTGGTTGCATCTCTATTTGTGGGACCCATTTCTCCTATCTTGGCTTAGTCTTATATTCTACACATATCAATCAACATTAAAATTTAGTATTGTTAAAATAGAAGGTGGTTCAACCATCAAATTACGGTTATTTTATTGTATCGTGTGACCATAAACAATGTGCAATGAAAAAAATTTGTGTCACAAGGATGATATCTTGGGTGTAGTGCAACATATTGCATAGAAATTATTTTTGGGTGCGGCTTAGCCTATGTTGCACAACATTTTTCTTTAGATGTGATGAGAAATTCACACTTTTTGTGTATTATTGTGGAGGTTAATCCCCTCTACAGATAGAGGTGATCCCACTAGCCCTAGGGTGGGTCTAGCAACAAACAAAACACGCTACGATATTGATTCCTAGTTACAAAAGACAAAGCTACGATGGATAGCTTACCTCAAGTCCTACGCTGCTGTTGTCGAAGAAGAAGTGTTTGCTTCCCGTTCCTAGCTTGACAGATCACAATCCTTTCGCTCACCACGTCCGGACACCTGTACATACGTAGAGAAAAATGATGACATACAATGCAATAATTCAAACATGTAACTATGAATCAGTCGGAAAAAATTGAATCAAATTGCATCACACAAATAAGCAATACAACGATGGAACCAATAACATAGTCGAGCATATATTAAAATATGAAAGAAAGATTACAACCGAGTTCTGACGTCGCGTTCTTCCTTCGGCAGGGCTTCCAGCAGAGCGTGTCTCACAAAGCTTGTCAGGAATTTAGACAAGGCTCTCTCTCTCACGGGGTTCTCCTTAGCTTTGCTCTCAATAGTCGCTCAGCTATAGTTTTCTTCCCAAATATTCAGCTAGGTTGAAAATAGAGAGGGTAGGATTTTATAGAGGGATAAGGAGAGGTTAGGATCCCTATAATCATGGGGGGGGAGTCCTATCTCTTAGGAAGGTTCCATGAGAGGTGGAAAACCACTTCCTAAATATGGAGATCCATAGCCAAACAGTCCAACCTCTTTTTGATGATTCATTCTGAAGTTGTTAGAATCAAACTTCCACCTTTTATTTTTAAAAAACATTCCCAAATAGGCTTGGCGCGGGAAATACACACGGACAAAGTGCCAAGTGGTGCGGGCTTAGTGTAAATTTCCCAGGTCGGCGCGAGTGATGAACTGGCTACTCGCGCCAATGCCCAAACATATGTTTTTAGTGATTTTCTGAGGAAATGTTCTCCAGGAGAATTCTTTCCCTTATGCAGAAGGATTCCATCAAGGTGTTTTCAGGACATTTTACTATTCACAGGTCACAGGAATAGTCCTCCAATGTACGGGATGAGGGATTACAGGGACGGTGACAAAATGCTGTGTAATAGATGCCCCCTAAAGCATGAGGTCCGAGAGAGAGGGAGGGGTGAAATGCTTTATGAGAACGCGCTCAACTGAAAACACTGCCGTCAGAAGACTTGCGAGTACAAATACAACTGATATCTCTGGTACATGATATGTGGTATGGGCGCAACCATCCATAATAAAGTGTACAAAAACCGAGATCCAAGGTATGGATGCAACCATCCAGCAAAATAAGGATCAACAAGTAGACTTAGGTAAGGTCGCAGTCATCCAATCAAAAGAATCATGTAATAAGTCATAATAATCCACAAATAACCTGCAGCCTGGATTTCATCAGATAAAATCTAGGGTCTTACGCTCCATCTCGACCCGAACAAAGTACAAGTTTGAGCATGCGAATAAATGAGCTAAAGTCGAACATGCAAGAACATCGTCTGATTACCAGCCAATGATGAAAACTGTTTAACGGACGCGAGAGAAACCACCAATAATGACCATGGCTCTCAAGGTACAAGAGGTGAAATCCACGAAATGTGAACAGTGATCTAGCGTCAAACACCCGCATAATCATTCGATCGAAGGCCAATAATGAAAACCTTGCATTGAACGCGAAGAGCCTACCATTGAGGCGTGCAGGCTCTAAGGTACCTGAAGGGAGTCTCTAGACCAGCTTCCTAGATAATGAGTTGGATTCGTCAGGAAGTGACCTTGATCGAAGGTGGACCATAATGTTTCCCACATCATCGACATGAGACAGAGGAACATGATGTTTGTGAATCAAGACCAACAAAGAATTAGAGGGAGGTTGAAAAATGCAGAGGCAAACATCTCTTGAAAATATTGGTGGCACGACACTGGATTTGGTAGTATTTGACATCAAGGGGTCTGAGGTCATGGTGATGTGGCAAAGAGCAGGTGAGTAGTCAAAAGAGATTACCCAAACCCATGTAGGCAATTAGATAACGAGATGAGATGTCCCCAACCCGACATGAATGTAGACAAGTACCATGTTCAAGAGCGACATACCGCCAATACGACTACAATCTTGGTTCTATTTTCCCCCACCATTTCTGGCGAGTACCCCAATTATTTTTGAAAAAAAGCTTGAAGGGGATAGCATATGCTTGCAATGTAAGTTTTTCCTTCGGACAAATCCAACCTAGTACATTTAACGAGCCCTAGGAAGGAGGAACTCGAGTAACGTCATGACGACGGAGTCTGATGTCATCAGTTTTTAACGAGTCTGACAAAGGAAGAACTCGACATCTTTTCTTGTTTAGAGAGTTTGAAAAGACGGTGAAAAAGAAAACTCCAACAAGGCCCTTTTCGTAAATAGTCCCTCAGATCCGAAAAGGTAGAAAACTATGTCCGAGAGAACCTCTTAGTCCCGATCGGCCAAGGTATTACTTTTTCGTAAATAATCTATCCCAGCCCGAAAAAGGGGTAAACGTATACTGGGTAGATATCGTTTCGCAGCCAATTTAACGAGCTCAAAACGACAAGCAACTTGGCGATCTTTTCAATTTTAGAGAGTTATAAAAGAGTTGAAAGGTGACTCCAGTAGTGACTTTTTCGTGTTTTTACCGAGTCCGAAAAAGTATAAAATACAACTCATTTCTTCGTCATAACCACGTGAAAAACCTGTCGCTGCACAAAAATACGCGTGTAAAACGTATTCCTCGAAAAATAATATAAAAATATATCGACAAATATGTTTTAAAACTTATTTTAGGACTTTGAAAAGTTATAAAAGACCAATAGTGGTAAAAAATATTTACTTTTCACTTTTTACCTCTTTGCAAAGCAACAATGACGCTTTTCTCTTGTGATCTTCAGGTGTCGATTGTGAACAATCCAGTGGACCAATCCGAATTCCGTCTGCTTTAGGTAAGAGCTGACCTCAGGTAAGACAGTCAGACATGGCCTCTAGGCAAGGCATAAATGAGGAACGATGATGCCCATCACTCCACGGTAGATCCTCGAGAGACATGGTTTCCATGATAACCTCGTTAGATGGAAACACTTCTTTCAAAGGATCCGGCGAATCCGCATCGCCGAGCTAGGGGGATTGAGAATACACGTCGAGATACATGCTCAAAGGAGCAGCTTCAGGAGGGGGAGAACCAGATGCAGCTGTAAGCTCACAATAATTGATCTCGATTGGACTAAGCGTCATCGAATCTCTGAACGAATCAACCTGTTCAGGTGAAGGGATGATCCAATGGTCATTTGACTAAGAGATCATATTGACTTGAACAGTATTTGGTGGTGGAAAGGGAAAAATACCCATGATAGCGGGATCTTTGAAAAGACCCGGCCTTATGCTTCCAGGGGGGATTCAGAATCTGATCCACGTATGGTAAGTTGTTCTTGGAAGACGAGGTAAAGAATGAAAATTGATCGACAGTAATGATTTTTCCCTCGTGTGGAAAATTTAGAAGTCGAAAGAGGGTGGATGGAATGCACAGCATGGCGTGAGTCCAACTGCGACTGAGTAGAATATTATAATTGAGCTTGGCGTCAACAACTTCTACTTCAACGTTGACCTCCTTTCCTTGTAATGTGATTGGTAAGCTAGCGAGAACACCCAAGGGTTTTGATTCCCTTCCATCTAATGCCTCAAGGGCATTAGGTGATGAATTCAGGGCTGGAGAGCCAATAGATTTCCAACAAGTAGATGACATGACGCAGGTAGATGCACCTTTGTCCACTACGACTCTATGGATGTTGAGACCATTAATACCAACTTGTATAACAAGCACAATATAGTGTGGAAGTCGGGGGACGAAATTCTCTAAATCGAAAGTGAGAAGACTAGAATCGGCAGGATCGATACCGCCGATTACAGATAACAACGCTTTTCATTGAGACAGAAAACTCTGGAGGACTTCCAACGCGGACATCACGAACGGAGGCTGTGCTAAATCCTCAACAATACTGTAATGTTGAGCAGCACGGGCATTAGGATTATAGGAAGACTTTCGGAGAACACCTTTAGAAGGTGGTTGTATAATGGGTTCAACACTGGGCTTTTCAATTTCAAGGGGACCAGAGGCCAGTGGGGGAGGAGGACCATCAACGACCTCTTTCCTGGCTGCCTGACGTGATCCAGCATAATCCTTCGACCGAGTAGCGATGGAAACGGGTGCAGAACCATTCATCATGAAAACTTGAGAGCCAAATGACGCAGATGGTGCTGATTGATCGACCATCTGGGTTTGCTGAGATGGGAAAGGTTCTTTAAGGACCGCCGGAGTTCCCTTAGCGCCTTTAAGCAGTTGAATAAACTTGGATTGTTGCGGACAATCCTTAGTGTAGTGATCCTCTTCGCAAATTAGGCAGGGATACTTCGGTTTTCCCTGTGAACCATCATTAACACGAGGTTTAGATGATTCCGGTTTTGGGGCATCGGATTTGGCCTTTTCTTTGCCCTTATTTTTTCCCTTGGAAGTCTTGTCCACAGGATTGGCCTGAACGGCGTTGACCTCCGAGGTCTTACCAGAATTAGGGGTAGCCTGAGGAGAAAAGGTATTGGAAGAATTCGATTTCTGCTTCTGTTTGGTCAATTTAGTGTGTCCTAAATTGCTAACATAAATTATCAACCAGGGATTCGTAAGCTGACGAAGTGTGGCGCACTATATGTGCAAGATAACCTATCTCTTACTTTTTGTCGTTTTTGGATTTTTATGAAATTCTAAAAGACAAGTATGGTTATGGATATTCAAGGCAATGATGTCCTTTATAATGATTTACCAACTTGAAACTGAAAAAGGAATTTGAAACATACAATGACAAAACTTGAAATGAAATGAAAATGTGCTACTGAAATGAAAAAGGTGCTGCTAATCTAATAAATCAAAACAGTGAACTAGTGAGCATGAAACCAAACTATTTTTGCTGCTGTCTAAACACAAAAGAAACTATGCTGAAAGAAATCCAAAAGTTGCAATAAAGTAAATCTAAATCAAATTACATCAACTTGTCTTCTAATCCCTCATCATTAGTCCAACTATGATTTTCGGAAGTAACCATAAACAACTTGAGTAACTGATATCTAACTTGCAGAAAGTAAACTAATATCAAACCATACATTCATAATTCAATCCCTCACCATCAGTCCAGCTGTGGCTTTCGGAGGTAACTGAAGATTTTATGCACAATTTAATATTTCTAACTTGCAGAAAGGAAACTAATACCAAACTACACATTTCATAATACAATCCCTCACCATCAGTCCAGCTGTGGCTTTCGGAGGCAACTGAAGATGTTATGAGCAGTTTAATATATCTAAATTTGCAGAAAGGAAACTAATATCAAACTACACATTTCATAATACAATCCCTCACCATCAGTCCATTTGTGGCTTTCGGAGGTAACTGAAAATGACATGAGCAATTTAATATATCTAAATCTAACTACTGAAGCAAATGTGCAAGACTGAAATAAACAAAGCAATACCGGAATTAAACAAAAACTAAGAAAAAGAAATCAGCAGAAGGACAATATTGATTCCATGTCATTAGTCATAAAAAGATGTGCAAATGCCCGGGCTGCCATGAAAAATTATGCTAAAAGCTATGATTTCAGAAAGCAATCTAAGTAAGGAAATATGACAAAACAGAATTGAAAGCAACTCATCTAGAAAACATGTAAAAGCCTCCTTGGATAGCAGGGGCCCTCTGCTACCAATTTGGTGAAGTCCTTCAGCTCCTTAAAGATAAGATCACAATAGCATCAAAGAACTAAGCTTCTTTATTCAAAAACTCATAAATCTACATCCCATTCCATCTTGAACTTTGTTACAAATCTACTTCCTCATTACTTTCTCATTACCCTTCATTACCTATGATAGGAGAAAGCTTCTCCTATTTATACAAAATATGAGGAGACATCTCATTAATGGGAGTCCATGAATCTCTCCCTCCATCTCTAGAGTTACAATCAAAATAGGAAATGATAAGACACATGTCTTTCTAGAGTTTTAACACAACTTGAGGAATGAGACACATATCCTCTTAGAGTTTCAATATAACAAGGAAGTGAGACACATATCCTCTTGATCCCATAATATTCTCCAACCAAATTCGAATTTGGCTTTAGAGTGCCACATGAGGGTCTTCTAGAAGTCTCCTTTTGACCTACACATGTCACAAAACTCATAACACATATATAGATATATGAAACTATGTTAATTTTCTAGTTTCTAATCATAAATTCACTTAAAATACATAAAACAAATAACTTTGGAAAACAAGGATCCTAACCCATATATTTATGTAAATGGTTATTTGATGTAGGGTTTTAGGTCAAATGGCTATGAAATAAGAGCTAAATGGTTATGACATAATGGAAATATGTATGAATATGGAGAACATTTTTGAGACTCAACATACCCCCCAACTGAAGTTGTTGCATGTCATCATGCAACCATTGCAATGATTCATTTGTCCATGAGTTGATATTTTATGAGTTTTGACTCATATAGATTCATTCCAAACTTTGCTTCTTGATTTTTCCTTTTTGGCAAAGTATAATACATTTGATTGCAACTTTTTTTTTTTTTTTTCAATGGTTGGTTCTTGTGTAACAACCATTTTTTTTTTTGAAGCATTGGTTCTTGTGTAACAATGCTTTATTTTCTTTGTTGCATCAAAGTTCATGAAAACATTTAGAATCAATTACTTCATCAATGAATTGATCATTTGCAAGGCATATAATCTTTTGGATCATGTTGCAACAATAGTTGGTTGGGAAGTATATGTGAGTGGAAATGAAATGAAAATGTGTGATAGTGTATGACATGTGGATATGAAATGATGTCCCTCCCCCCCCCCAACTAAAGATATGACAATGTGGAAAAGGGAGTGAGGAATTTTTCCAAAGTTACAATTTTAGCATTCTAATGAATTACATGACTAAAAATTAGAAAACAACATACCTTCACTTACCTTAAATCTGGATGAGTTGTGTATGTGTGGTGGCTGCAAAATTCTGATCATATTCTTCTTCAAGTGGCTGAACAAGAGGAGTCATGGATAAAGAGATGAGATGACTTTTTATTGCTCCTACTAAAACTTGCTGAATCTGCTCCAAAATGCTAAAAATAATAATCTTCATGTCTTCAAAACTCATTGGCACAATTCCTACGATGTGAAAGATGTTCTGATGTCGAACATAGTAGGAAATTGTTGAATTAGTGGCCATTAATGGATGCCACTAGTCAACACGAGAACTCTCACCATTGATGACAATGAGAGTCAAGATGCCCAAACACATCTTGCTAGGTACGAATGATTTTGCTGATGTCGAGTCACCTAGAAGATCTGACGAACAAGAGACATCAATGTATTCCCATTGTTTATCAGCATGAGAACTTGCCATTAAGGCATGCAAGCCTCAAGGTGTTTTTACAAAGAACTTAGACTCAAAGGACTATGGACTCAATAATTTGCATTGCAGCAGGGCTTATTTGCGGAATGAAAATGACATGAAATGGAAAATGAAAATGGAAGATGAAAATGGAAATGGACAATAAGCATGTGAATGAGAAATGACAATGGGCAATAAGCATGTGAATGAGCCTCTTGCTTTTATTTGTGGGTTATGAATGGACAAAAAGAAATGAAAGTGGATGTGAATGTAAATGGAAAACATGAAGTGAAATGAGGTGAATGGTTTATTATGAGGTATGGATGTGATGGAGACAATAGTATCTGAAAGTTTTTCAAGTGTTTGGATCTGATTTTGCATCAGCATATTTCCTCCTCTTTGTTGCTGATCATCCTCTTATGAAACAAGTTGGCCTCTTAAAGAGACACCATTCTCTTGTAGTCATTTTTCCTTCCTCCTGGAACCTGCAAAAAAACTAATACTTCTTCTGCAATGGAATGTAAGATTATCAAAGGGAGAGAGGTGATCAATCTCTCTAGTTATGATATTTACACACACAACTAAGAATTTGTATTAATGAAACAAGTTCTCAAAGGAAAAATCAAAAGAATTTATACCTGTTTTGGAATTAGTGCCTCAAATTGAATGTAGCTTCTTTTCAGCAATTTATTTCATTTTTTGCCATTTCAAACTCTAATGATGGATTTCTCATTGTATAGATCTTGTTGAGACCTTTCCAACGATACTTAAATCATCAAAATCTGATTTTGTATGAGAAAGTTAGGCTGATTTGAACAATGAGGTTTTTCAGCTGCGGAATTGCAGAACAGCTGCGGAATTGGACTTCAACTGCGGAATTAGAGAACAGTTGCGGAATTGGACTTCAGCTGCGGAATTGAAGAACAGCTGCGGAATTAGACTTCAGCTGCAGAATGTCGACGGTTTCTGTAGCTAAAAATCTTGAATAAAAAGTTAGCCATTCATCATTCATCATCAGTTCAAATTTAATCAATACCTTCAGAAAAACGAGCAAATAACTTGTTCATTTCGTTGATTCAAAATTATTGATTTTTTTTTTTTTTTTTTTAAATGAATTATACAAAGCACAAAATGAAGAGCATCCTAGTTTTGGCCTTTGAAATAAAGTTTCAACAAATGATGCTAAATAAATAAACATCATAATGGTTGGCGTTTAATAATGTCGTTGAAGCACCAAAAATTGTTGGGTCAAGTGCGAGCTCAACAATGCCAATCTTATCTTGAGGAAGAGGATTACCATCCTCGCCAAGGATGAATAGAGAACAACCAATAGCTGGAGTGCTGAACGCCGCATGGGACTGTGATTGTAACAATGAACCTGCAACAAATCCACCACCAATTTCGGTACCACCACAATACTCTATAACTGGCTTTGTAAGAGGCTCTTCTCATTAGCCATATGTATTCATCAACATTCGATGCCTCGCCACTGGGACTAAAGCATCTAATTCTTGACCAGTCAAGACCAGCAACACAATTTGTTCGGAAACTTTAGTACATTTCTGAATTTGAAATAAATATCAGTGCTTTGCAGGCTGAAGAGTTAGAAGTGTTAGCTGTTCAGACAATGCAAGAGAGAAGAATTACTGAAATCCAACATTCAGAAAACGAAATTGAATTAAATTCAAAAATGAGTGGAATGTGCATTGAATGCCATGATAAAAGTTTGATTTTGATTAGAATTCTTCTTCCTAAAAATCAGGAAACCGAATTATCAATGCAGAGTGCCGTTTTCAAATTCTTCACTCAGAAAAAACCGTTTTTCCTCACGCGGCAGGCATAAATGGCCTTCAAAGAACCGAGAATTTCTCCCAAACCACCACGAATTTCGTAAAACGATTTCTGGGTTATCTAATTGACCACGTTGGAGAAAAAACCCATGTTTTATTTTTTCCAAATTCATCTCCGTTTGGCCAAATCGTGCTTTCAAAGTTTTACGTTTTTCTCTGTTTTGCGCTTTCCTGAATTGTTACATTTGGCTGTGAAATTGATTTTGAAATTTTTTTAAGATTTGATCACAGCACAGAGAGATGACTGAACAATACAATCATGGCATCCCCCTCAAAATTTCTCTTATTTTCATTTCTAAGCTGTGCATTACTTTCTCTTAACAAGTTTGTTTCTGCTACCTGGCATTGCAGAGAACTGAACTCTTCATCTTTTCCTGTTCTTTACGTAATGCAGCTTGTGCTATTCCATTTCAGACAACTTGAACTCTGTAGAGACAACCATCGTTTGGATTTACATGTTTTTGGTTTCAGGTAAATGTCAAAGCGTGTGACAAATAGACATGTATAGCTGGAGACTGCAAGTTGACAAGGACCTCAGTTTTAGAAATAATATTGAGCCTTTCAGAATAAAGTCTACAGTTCACATGAATTAATTCCTTCAATTCTTGAGACCAGCAAATTGTGCACCAGGAATCGTCCTTTCAAACGAATCATGGAGTTAGTATGAATCTGGATTCTCATTGGTTTTATTGCGAAGATAGTGGAGGTTGTAAGTTTATTTCAGGTCAAAGCTTGAACAGGAATGCAGATTTTTACTGAGGCCACATCGAAAGCTAGGATTGAAGATAGCCATAGATTGTTTTTCTTTTCTTCTCATTTTTTTTTCTTCTCTGAAATTGTAAATTTTTATAAAAAGGATTAATGATTTTCAATTTCAGGCAGCAAAGACTTCAAAAAAAACATGCTGAAAACAGGACTTTGACTGAGGTTTTAAGCTGATTTTTTATCAATCTGGGTTGGGTGACTAGGTTCACTTGACTGACCAATTTCTGAATGCAGTACAAAATGAAATCCATGGAGTTGCCTATGGCTTTGTTTATTGATTTGTTTTGTTTTTGTTTTTCAATTTTTTTTTTTTTTTTGTTTTGTTTTGTTTTGTTTTTGTTAATAAAACTATATGTTATATTTTTAAAAATTAAAAATACACATATAAATTTTACTAAACAAAATGATTTTTTTTTTTTTTTTTTTAAAATTGTTTTGTTAATAAAATTACACATGTTAAATTTTGGAAAATTAAAAATATACATATGTAATTTACTAAACAAAAACAATTTATTGATTTTTTTTTTAAATGATTTGTTATTAAAATTATATATATATTTTCAAAAATAAAAATATACATATATATCTTAGTAACAAAACAATTTAATTTTTTTATTTTTTATTTTTTATTTTCATTTTTTTTTTAATTGAATTGTTTAATAAAATTATGTATGTGATATTTTCAAAAATTTAAAAATACACATATATATTCATTAAACAAAACAATTTATTGAAATCAAAGTTTTTCATGAAAACAATTTTTTTTTTTTTTAAATTGTTGAATCAATTGAAATGATGAAGTTTTATTTTGTCTCCTTTTTTTTTCACATAACAATTCTTTTTCTGATCCTCCAGATCACACAAAGTGCAAGAAGAGAGCATACTTAAGAATTATTAAATTTTTTTTTTTACATAACAATCTTTTTTTTTTTATCCTCCAGATCACACAAAGTGCAGGAGGAGAGCATACTCAAGAATTATTAATTTTTTTTTTTATGTAAGAAATAAGGCTACCTAGTTACACTTCCCCGGCAACGGCGCCAAAATGTTTGGTCAATTTAGTGTGTCCTAAATTGCTAACATAAATTATCAACCAGGGATTCGTAAGCTGACGAAGTGTGGCGCACTATATGTGTAAGATAACCTATCTCTTACTTTTTGTCGTTTTTGGATTTTTATGAAATTCTAAAGACAAGTATGGTTATGGATATTCAAGGCAATGATGTCCTTTATAATGATTTACCAACTTGAAACTGAAAAAGGAATTTGAAACATACAATGACAAAACTTGAAAGGAAATGAAAATGTGCTACTGAAATGAAAAAGGTGCTACTAATCTAATAAATCAAAACAGTGAACTAGTGAACATGAAACCAAACTATTCTTGCTGCTGTCTAAACACAAAAGAAACTATGCTGAAAGAAATCCAAAAGTTGCAATAAAGTAAATCTAAATCAAATTACATCAACTTGTCTTCTGATCCCTCATCATTAGTCCAGCTATGATTTTCGGAAGTAACCATAAACAACTTGAGTAACTGATATCTAACTTGCGGAAAGTAAACTAATATCAAACCACACATTCATAATTCAATCCCTCACCATCAGTCCAGCTGTGGCTTTCGGAGGTAACTGAAGATGTCATGCACAATTTAATATTTCTAACTTGCAGAAAGAAAACTAATATCAAACTACACATCCATAATTCAATCCCTCACCATCAGTCCAGCTGTGGCTTTCGGAGGCAACTGAAGATGTTATGAGCAGTTTAATATATCTAAATTTGCAGAAAGGAAAGTAATATCAAACTACACATTTCATAATACAATCCCTCACCATCAGTCCAGCTGTGGCTTTCGGAGGTAACTGAAAATGACATGAGCAATTTAATATATCTAAATCTAACTATTGAAGCAAATGTGCAAGACTGAAATAAACAAAGCAATACCGGAATTAAACAAAAACTAAGAAAAAATAAATTAACAGCAGAACAATATTGATTCCATGTCATTAGTCAAAAGATATGCAAATGCCCGGGCTGCCATGAAAAATTATGCTAAAAGCTATGATTTCAAAAAGCAATCTAAGTAAGGAAATATGACAAAACAAAATTGAAAGCAACTTATCTAGAAAACATGTAAAAGCCTCATTGGATAGCAGGGGCCCTCTGCTACCAATTTGGTGAAGTCCTTCAGCTCCTTAAAATTGTAATCAAAACATCATCAAAGAACTGAATTTCTCTATTAAAAAGAACTCACAAATCTACATCCCATTCCATCTTGAACTTAGTTACAAATCTACTTCTTCATTACTTTCTCATTACTTTCTCATTACCTATGATAGGAGAAAGCTTCTCCTATTTATACGAAATATGAGGAGACATCTCATTAATGGGAGTCCATGAATCTCTCCCTCCATCTCTAGAGTTACAATCAAAATAGGAAATGATAAGACACATGACTTTCTAGAGTTTTAACACAACTTGAGGAATGAGACACATATCCTCTTAGAGTTTCAATACAACAAGGAAGTGAGACACATATCCTCTTGATCCCATAGTCTTCTCCAACCAAATTCGAATTTGGCCTTAGAGTGCCACATAAGGGTCTTCTAGAAGTCTCCTTTTGACCTACACATGTCACAAAACTCATAACACATATATAGATATATGAAACTATATTAATTTTCTAGTTTCTAATCATAAATTCACTTAAAATATATAAAATAAATAACTTTGGAAAACAAGGATCCTAACCCATATATTTATGTAAATGGTTATTTGATGTAGGGTTTTAGGTCAAATGGCTATGAAATAAGAGCTAAATGGTTATGACATAATGGAAATATGTATGAATATGGAGAACATTTTTGAGACTCAACAGCTTCCCATTGGAAGACTTGCGTGAAGTCTGAGATACAGAACCAATAACGCCGTCGACTTATGGGGTAGCCAGCGCTTTAGAGGTCCCAGGCCGTGGAGCTTCAGTCAAGATGTCATACAAAATACCCGATTGGGAGTACAATAAATCGAGGTACTGGGCACGAGCAATGGATTGTTCCTCGATTAAACATGCCCCCATGGCGATATCTTTCGTAATATGATTGAGAAAAGAGGTATTTAACCAATGAGTAAGAAGTTGATTAGGAATTTTGAACTTGATCAGACGACGACGCTGTCTCCATTCATGAATATGGTCCGAGATATGGGTAGCCCGGTCCTGTTTCAAGGATGTCAGGTGATGCGTCCCGACTTCATAACGAATTGGTAACTGGAAATGAGTTAGGAATGCCATGGCGAGAGTGTTGAAATCTTGAAAAATTCCATGGGGCAATTCGATATACCACTTAGTAGTAGCACCGGTAAGAGTGCACTAGAAAAGACGAAGTCAGACAGAGTCATCCACCCAAGAGTTTGAAGAACACCATAAATGGTATGTCATGACATACGCTTGGGGGTCTTCTCCAAATTTTCCCTCGAACTTGGGACAATCACCAGGCACCTTCGTCGGAACCGGAAGCCAATATGGATTATCAAGAATCAGATCATTGGTCAACTTGGACACATCTGGTAACTCCAACGTGGCGAGAAAAGGTAATTGAGGGTTAAAAGGCATGGCAGGTCCCTGGTAAGGACCTGTACCTGTACTCCATCCTGGTTGAGCATAACTCTACCCCATTGGTTTTGTCCCGAAGGATTTTGACCATAGGGGGTATAAGCCGGATACTTCGGTTGATATGGCGGTTGAAAACCAGGATACAGGGGTTGATAACCAGGATACTGATTTTGAGCATACGTAGGTCCCGATTGAGCAGCGTAAGGATTTTACTGTGGAGTATAGGTATAGCCTGGCTATTGAGGGTAATAGCTAGAACCTTGAGGCGGGTTGTCAACTGGTCGAGATTGACCTTAAGGGTAATAGTTGCCTTGGGGTCGAACGGGCTGCTGGTAAGTAGGGCCCTGCTGAGTCGAATAAGTCGAGCGCATAGGTGGATTCGGTCGTGGCATAAAATAGATCAACAACTGAGCAGGGTTAACAGGTTGTGCCGGTTTTCCTGGTTGAATAGGTTGACCTGGATGATGAGGGCCACTAGGTTTCCCCTGCTGAGCAGGTTGGCCTGATGGCAGGAGTGGGCCAGGTCGCGACTGATAACCAAGTTGACCTATGACAGGACCATCAGATGGCCCTGGCTGTGCAAAATTTTGACCAATTTGAAAATAAGACTGCCGTGGTTGCACCAAAGGTTGAGATGGATGGGTTTTCCCCCCAGGACCGTATGAAGGTCCAAGTTGATACCCCGGTTGCCCTGGTTGGACCAAAGGGTGATGTTGGAAAGGTTGACCTTAAGGATTGTAAGGCTGCCCTTGTGGGCCGTAAGATAATCCCTACTGGACCGAAGGTTGTCCCTGTAAGGGTTGTCCTTGCAGGTCGTACACATACCCTTGCTAGGCCGAAGGTTGTCCCTGGAAGGGTTGTCCTTGTGGGCCAGAAGCATATCCTTGCTGAACCAAAGGTTGTCCCTGGAAGGGTTGTCCTTGCTGGTTAAAATGTTGCACATGCAAGGTAGGTATAAAACCGTTAATGTACTGATAAGCCTCAGGATTAGGCAAATAGATGTGTAGAAATTTGCTGAATAATGATTAATTATCCACCGAGACTATCCTGATCACATAAAATTTGAATTTATATGCAACACATAATCTCTTCCACTCAGATCATCACACATGCGGAAATAAAACAAGCGATAACACATCAAATCATTATACACATTAACACAATATGTATGGGGAAAGCTTATAGCTAAAAACCCCGCATCTATTGTGTATATTATAATGGAGAAATCATGTAACAAAATCAGTACAATACTCCTCACAAGTACTCAGTACTATCTCATAAAGTTACACACAAACTAGCTTGGTTTTGAACAGGTTATTGGTTCAAAACTCACCACTAATTGCCTTGCCTCTATTGCACAGTCAAGGCTGGTCTAAATAGAGATCCAAGTTTGAATCTCACTGGCTCCAACTTCGCAATTGTCATTGGTAATTTCCTCCAAGTGTAGTGCAAATCTCATGCACAACTAATGTCGCAACTGATAGCTAACTCAACCCTTTCATCTACCTCTTTCACTTGTCGCCACTGAACTGTCCATGCACTGAGTTAAACCGATGTGTTCTTTAGTTGAATAATGAGTTAATAATTTGTGAATTAAATAATATTTAATTCACACAACTCATCTCTAGTGTATTAGCTAGTTAAACTAAATACAACTAGTTCAACTAGTTAACCAGAACACCATCTCCATTAACTGTCGCATCAACTCCACCGAACTCCACCACTTGAGCTCTAACTGAAGTCAACCATGCATTAGCTCAACTAACCCATAGGAAAAGCGTAAATCCTTCTGGCAGCTGCATGCCCCACCTCCGGGGGTCAAACTGAAGTGCTCCAAGAGAGTAAACTGAAGTTTAGAGTCCAAATATTATTAAGGGTAAATAATACTTGACTGTTCTATTTTTAGCCCGCCAGTCTAAAAATAGACTTCGACCTAAATGCTAAAAATAGAGATCCATATATTTTTACCAACATGACCAATCCTCCAAGAATAGCATACTGCAGCTCCCGGTCCATGATCCATATGTCTAAAAATAGACTTTTCAACAAAAATCACATGTGTGGTCCCCACCTAGTTTAGGTGATCACTTTCCAACTAGGATCAAGAAAGATGTTTCAGGAGGCCTCCTTCACTGTTTCTTGTTGCCATTTTCAACACTCCCTCTCAACAAGAAAGGAATGTCTTTGCATGCGACATGCAACTCCATGCATTCACCCTGCAACCTTCACAAGTGCCATGCAACTCCATGCATCTGCTCTGCAACTCCTCTGAAACTGAATAGGCTCCAAACAACTCAATCAGTCTGATGCATCTAGCATCTATCATCAAAGTCTTCGAATTTTGCTTGGCCAACTGCACATGTCATCAGGAACCACTGCGCTTTTGACTCTTTGCACCCATGCACTCTTGCACTTGCTGTCAACTCTGATCTGCGCTCCAGTATCCGACACTGTCACTTTGATCTGCTTGCATCACTCCAACTGATCTTGCTACTGCTACGCTGTGGGCACCTCGTAGCCAGGTTCAATCCATGAGAATCATCTCATGAATCTTTCCCAGAAATCTCCTCATGGGATTAATCATGCATGTCGCCCCACCTCTCACCTGGTGGTATAGCTGCATGCACTCCCTCTGCCCGTCTGGCACGAAATTTCTCTGCATGAGTGGTTTCTTCCACTCCATGATCCTCTTGTGGCTACTCCACATCTCGAGGTTCACTTTCACCTGCATGCAAAACTTGCTCCCTCTCAAGCTTCAATTGCATTTCTTTCTCACCTGCATGCAACACTTGCTCCCTTTTAAGCTTCAGTTGCATGTCTTCCTTCCGCTTCCCAATAGTAGGAAGCTCCGTAGACATCCCATCTACTTCAAGTCTGTAGAGATTCTTTGCTTGAATCCCAACCTTCTTGACTTGTCCCGTTGCCTTGTGCCGAAGGAAAACTTTTCCTTCTCTAAAGACAACTTCATACCCTTTATCCTCTAACATTGTGACTGAGATCAAATTCTTTGTTAGACCTGGTACATGCAATACATCTTGTAAAAGAATGAGTTTACCTGACTCCCTCTGAAAGGTTATGGTACCAATGCCGGTCGCATTGTATCGTCCACCGTCGCCCAACTCAACATGCATCTGGAGACCTTTCTCCACCAAGTCACCGAAAAGATTTGCATCTCCCGTCATGTGAAAGGAAGCGCCACTATCAATATACCACCCCGATCCCAATGCACTAGACAACATGCATGTGATCAATGAGAAGTCCAGCTCAAATTGCGAAGCAAGAGCCTCACCAGCTGCAGCTCCAGCAGCCTGCTTGTTCTTCTTCTTCTTTGGGCAATTTATGGCGTAATGTCCATGATCGTGATAGTGAAAACACTTCACTTTGGACATGTCACGCTCTTTACCATCCGCACCGGATTGAGAAGCCTTCTCCTTGCCCTTCCCCTTCCTTGCTTTGGCAGCCAAAGCGCAGTCTTCTTCATCAGTTACCTTTGATGAAGATCCGTCCCTGGTAGTCCTCCTGATCTCCTCTTGCATGAGATCCGACCACAGTCGCTCCCATCCCGGCAACTTCTCCCGACCATTGACACTATCCTGATAGGAATGCCAAGCCTTCGGAAGACCAAGGAGAGCCAGGTCGACCATGTCCTCGTCTTCGACAGTCACCCCCACACTTCCCAGCTCATCTCTGCATTGAGTGAACTTCGTGAGGTATTTGGCGATAATGTCGCCTTTCTCCATCTTGATGTTCCTGAGCTTATCTTTGAGCGCCAGCTTCCTTTGGTCGCTCTTACTCTGGAATAGATCCGTCAAAGCTTTCCACATTAAATATGGAGTAGCCTTTCCATGCAGGCCGGATACAATATGATCCTTGACGCCCTCCAACAGGATCCTTCGACACTTCGCCATCTTCTTTTGCCATGCTTCGACTTCAGCAGGATCAGTGGGCTTTTGGAAATCCATATCTACGAACTCCTTCAGACCATTATCTTCTAATACTGCCTCCATGCGATCCTTCCATGCAACATAATTCGAACTACCTTCAAGAGCATATTCGAGTCGCAAACCATTGAAAGACATTTTCAACACCGGCACCAAGAAAACAAAAATGTTGCAAAATTCGAATTCCACCTCAAAGCTCAACCGCTCTAGATCTGTGAGAACAAATTATTTCTAGCACAGAGATTGACTGCAAGGGGCGTTTACTGGATATATCACCTTTCAAAGAAAGGATGGATCCAGAGGCTACTTGGCCCGCATGCAGACTCTGTCTACCGAAATAAGTTTGTAATCACCGTGATGATCAATCTCTGCTTCAATAGCTCCGATACCATGTAGAAATTTGCTGAATAATGATTAATTATCCACCGAGACTATCCTGATCACATACAATTCGAATTTATATGCAACACATAATCTCTTCCACTCAGATCATCAAACATGCGTAAATAAAACAAGCGATAACACATCAAATCATCATACACATTAACACAGTATGTATGGGGAAAGCTTATAGCTGAAAACCCCGCAGCTATTGTGTATATTATAATGGAGAAATCATGTAACAAACTCAGTACAATACTCCTCACAAGTACTCAACAGATATCTCATAAAGTTAACACAACTAGCTTTGGCTTTGAACAGCATCGTTCAAAATCCTCCCACTAATTGCCTTGCTCTATTGAGTGCAAATAAGGTTGGTCTAAATAGAGATCCAAGTTTGAATTCATCGGCTCCAACTGCGCAATTGTCATTATTGGTAATTTCCTCCAAGTGTAGTGCAAATCTCATGCACAACTAATGTCGCAACTGATAGCTAACTCAACCCTTTCATCTACCTCTTTCACTTGTCGCCAATGAACTGTCCATGCACTGAGTTAAACTGATGTGTTCTTTAGTTGAATAATGAGTTAATAATTTTTGAATTAAAAAATATTTAATTCACACAACTCATCTCTAGTGTATTAGCCAGTTAAACTAAATACAACTAGTTCAACTAGTTAATTAGAACACCATCTCCATTAACTGTCGCATCAACTCCACCGAACTCCGCCACTTGAGCTCTAACTGAAGTCAACCATGCATTAGCTCAACTAACCCATAGGAAAAGCATAAATCCTTCTGGCAGCTACATGCCCCACCTCCGGGGGTCAAACTGAAGTGCTCCAAGAGAGTAAACTGAAGTTTAGTGTCCAAATATTATTAAGGGTAAATAATACTTGACTGTTCTATTTTTAGCTCGCCAGGCTAAAAATAGACTTCAAACTAAATGCTAAAAATAGAGATCCATCTATTTTTACCAATATGACCAATCCTCCAAGAATAGCATACTGCAGCTCCCGGTCCATGATCCATATGTCTAAAAATAGACATAGTCTAAAAATAGACTTTTCGACAAAAAATCACATGTGTGGTCCCCACCTAGTTTAGGTGATCACTTTCCAACTAGGATCAGGAAAGATGTTTCAGGAGGCCTCCTTCATTGTTTCTTGTTGCCATTTTCAACACTCCCTCTCAACAAGAAAGGAATGTCTTTGCATGCGACATGCAACTCCATGCATTCGCCCTGCAACCTTCACAAGCGCCATGCAACTCCATGCATCTGCTCTGCAACTCCTCTGAAACTGAATAGGCTCCAAACAACTCAATCAGTCTGATGCATCTAGCATCTATCATCAAAGTCTTCGACTTCTACTTGGCCAACTGCACATGTCATCAGGAACCACTGCGCTGTTGACTCTTTGCACCCATGCACTCTTGCACTTGCTGTCAACTCTGATCTGCGCTCCAATATCCGACACTGTCACTTTGATCTGCCTGCATCACTCCAACTGATCTTGCTACTGCTACGCTGTGGGCACCTCGTAGCCAGGTTCAATCCATGAGATCCACACCATCTCATGAATCTTTCCCAGAAATCTCCTCATGGGATTAATCATGCATGTCGCCCCACCTCTCACCTGGTGGTATAGCTGCATGCACTCCCTCTACCCGTCTGGCACGAAATTTCTCTGCATGAGTGGTTTCTCCCACTCCATGATCCTCTTGTGGCTGCTCCACATCCCGAGGTTCACTATCACCTGCATGCAAAACTTTCTCCCTCTCAAGCATCAATTGCATGTCTTTCTCGCCTGCATGCAACACTTGCTCCCTCTCAAGCTTCAGTTACATGTCTTCCTTCCGCTTCCCAACAGTAGGAAGCTCTGTAGACATCCCATCTACTTTAAGTCTGTAGAGATTCTTTTCCCGAATCCCAAACTTCTTGACTTGTCCCGTTGCCTTGTGCCGAAGGAAAACTTTTCCTTCTCTAAAGACAACTTCATACCCTTTATCCTCTAACATTGCGACTGAGATCAGATTCTTTGTTAGACCTGGTACATGCAATACATCTTGTAAAAGAATGAGTTTTCCTAACTCCCTCTGAAAGGTTATGGTACCAATGCCGGTTGCATTGTATCGTCCGCCGTCGCCCAACTCAACATGCATCTAGAGACCTTTCTCCACCAAGTCACTGAAAATATTTTCATCTCCCGTCATGTGAAAGGAAGCGCCACTATCAATATACCACCCCGATCCAAATGCACTAGAAAACATGCATGCGATCAATGAGAAGTCCAGCTCAAATTGCGAGGCAAGAGCCTCACCAGCTGCAGCTCCAGCAGCCTGCTTGTTCTTCTTCTTCTTTGGGCAATCCGTGGTGTAATGTCCATGATCGTGACAGTGAAAACACTTCACTTTGGACATGTCACGCTCTTTACCATCCACACCAGATTGATAAGCCTTCTCCTTTCCCTTCCCCTTCCTTGCTTTGGCAGCCAAAGCGCAGTCTTCTTCATCAGTTACCTTTGATGAAGATCCGTCCCTAGTAGTCCTCCTGATCTCCTCTTGCATGAGATCCGACCACACTCGCTCCCATCCCGGCAACTTCTCCCGACCATTGACACTATCCTGATAGGAATGCCAAGCCTTCAGAAGACCAAGGAGAGCCAGGTCGACCATGTCCTCGTCTTCGACAGTCACCCCCACACTTCCCAGCTCATCTCTGCATTGAGTGAACTTCGTGAGGTATTTGGTGATACTGTCGCCTTTCTCCATCTTGATGTTCCTGAGCTTATCTTTGAGCACCAACTTCCTTTGGTCGCTCTTACTCTGGAATAGATCTGTCAAAGCTTTCCAAATTAAATATGGAGAAGCCTTTCCATGCAGGCTGGATACAATATGATCCTTGACGCCCTCCAACAGGATCCTTCGACACTTCGCCATCTTCTTTTGCCATGCTTCGACTTCAGCAGGATCAGTGGGCTTTTGGAAATCCATATCTACGAACTCCTTCAGACCATTATCTTCTAATACTGCCTCGATGCGATCCTTCCATGCAACATAATTCAAACTGCCTTCAAGAGCATATTCGAGTCGCAAACCGTTGAAAGACATTTTCAACACCGGCACCAAGAAAACAAAACTGCTGCAAAATTCGAATTCCACCTCAAAGCTCAACCGCTCTAGATCTGTGAGAACAAATTATTTCTAGCACAAAGATTGAATGCAAGGGGCGTTTACTGGATATATCACCTTTCAAAGAAAGGATGGATCCAGAGGCTACCTGGCCCGCATGCAGACTCTATCTACCGAAATAAGTTTGTAATCACTGTGATGATCAATCTCTTCTTCAATAGCTCCGATACCATGTAGAAATTTGCTGAATAATGATTAATTATCCACCGAGACTATCCTGATCACATACAATTCGAATTTATATGCAATACATAATCTCTTCCACTCAGATCATCACACATGCAGAAATAAAACAAGCGATAGCACATCAAATCATCATACAAATTAACACAATATGTATGGGGAAAGCTTATAGCTGAAAACCCCGCAGCTATTGTGTATATTATAATGGAGAAATCATGTAACAAAATCAGTACAATACTCCTCACAAGTACTCAGTACTATCTCATAAAGTTACACACAAACTAGCTTGGTTTTGAACAGGTTACTGGTTCAAAACTCTCCACTAATTGCCTTGCCTCTATTGCGCAGTCAAGGCTGGTCTAAATAGAGATCCAAGTTTGAATCTCACTGGCTCCAACTGCGCAATTGTCATTGGTAATTTCCTCCAAGTGTAGTGCAAATCTCATGCACAACTAATGTCGCAACTGATAGCTAACTCAACCCTTTCATCTACCTCTTTCACTTGTCGCCACTGAACTGTCCATGCACTGAGTTAAACTGATGTGTTATTTAGTTGAATAATGAGTTAATAATTTTTTAATTAAATAATATTTAATTCACACAACTCATCTCTAGTGTATTAGCCAGTTAAACTAAATACAACTAGTTCAACTAGTTAACCAGAACACCACCTCCATTAACTGTCGCATCAACTCCACCGAACTCCGCCACTTGAGCTCTAACTGAAGTCAACCATGCATTAGCTCAACTAACCCATAGGAAAAGCGTAAATCCTTCTGGCAGCTGCATGCCCCACCTCCGGGGGTCAAACTGAAGTGCTCCAAGAGAGTAAACTGAAGTTTAGAGTCCAAATATTATTAAGGGTAAATAATACTTGACTGTTCTATTTTTAGCCCGCCAGTCTAAAAATAGACTTCGACCTAAATGCTAAAAATAGAGATCCATCTATTTTTAACAACATGACCAATCCTCCAAGAATAGCATACTGCAGCTCGAGGGTAGTTTATTTTACCAAATTGAAACCAAACATTTGTTTTTTCATGCTTTAAGAGTCAAGAAACAGTCAAAGATGACTCTAGTCTCTTTCAGTTTCAAACGAGCGCGAAAGGACAAGTGCTCGATGATATTTTAAAGTTTATGGAGTCAGTAAAGATCAAAAAATGACTGCTCAGGTAGTCTAGGTAGAAGGGTGAACCAGGTTCTCTTGAATTGCCATATACACCTTGGTTATAAAATGAAAGATAAATCAACCAAGGACTTGACGTACGTGCAGGTAGTCTCCCCGAATGCTGTGTTCGGTGTATCATGGTTACAAGGCAGTAGACTCGGCTTCCTACGGATAAAAGGATTGCAACCTAGAGGGGTCTCCCTTTATATACTCGATGGTGCGGGGAGCACAAGTTCGTACTAGAGCTGTATGAAGCCAAATGCCGAGCGACAGCTGCTATGTTTAAAGATGCCAGAACACGTCTCTAACTTAGACCACTAAACATTCCGTTAGGTTTCAATGTTGCCTTAGGTTAATTCAGTAAATTTTAAAGTTGATCTTCAATTTACGTTTCAATTCCAAGTCCCTATCGAATGTTGGATCTCATAAAAACCCTAAATGCAAGCTACATTCCAAAGCAATACCATTTCATTCAATGAAAGGCTATCTACAAGAGAGTTAAGAGTTTCCAAGTGATAGAAATAATATGAACATACAAAAACATCCACTACTGAATCTGATGCAAGCTAATGAAACTGAAAAGCTCTTCCCTAGAATTATATAATGCTAGAAACGCGAAAGATTTTCCAATTTTCACTATGCTAATCAAGAACGCAAAAGTTTTTCTTTTGTATTTTTCAATATATTAGAGCAAGTGCACTAAATGATATGAAAAATGAATCAAAACACCAATTTGAGAATGGTGAAGCGAGAGCTGAAACAAGACAATTTCACTCAACTCAAAACAAGCACAACAAGACTCAAATCAATGACGAAATCCCTCAAATCAAAGAAAAGATCTCAAAAGAGACCCAAACAAGCCGTGTAATCTAGGCTTGGAGTGACAAGAGTAAAACTGAACGAAAGAAAGGACAATCAATCAATTAACGCAATCACTCAAATGGATCGAAGAAAATGAATGCAAAGAAGCAGAAATGAAGTTGACTGGGAAACCAAGGACCCAAAACTCCCACGGGAGGCTCAGCAGGCTGAAGCACCTAGAAAACCTAGGGCTGAAAAGCAAAATTGACAGAAAAAGGCAAACAATCAAAGGATAAGGGCTAATATCAGTAAAAAACAAACCCAAAGCATTCAAATCAAGTTAAGAAAACACCCATAGACACCAAGATGGACCAAAAACTCCAAAACAGGGAAAAACCTAGCACCTACAGGAATTGGCGCGACTGTTTGGCTATAATCCACGCCAGACAGGGGACGACGCGAGTGATAAACTGGCAACAAGCGCCAGCTGGCGCGACTGTCAGGCTAGAACCCGCGCCAATCAAGACAACCTTGGAAAGATAAAATTTTTGGAAAAACAGAGGTCAAATTGATCCTCTGGGGCTGAACATGGGTCTTAGACTCAGCAAAGATAATCAGAAAAGCAAGCTAAGCAAGCAAAGAACAAGAAGACGACCTATAGGATGAAAGACAAACTCACATTGATCCCCAGCGGAGTCGCAAATTTGTTGTGGAGGTTAATCCCCTCTGCAGACAGAGGTGATCCCACTAGCCCTAGGGTGGATCTAGCAACAACAAAAAACGCGCTACGATATCAATTCCTAGTTACAAAAGACAAAGATATGATGGATAGCTTACCTCAAGTCCTACGCTGCTGTTGTCGAAGAAGAAGTGGCTGCGTCCCATTCCTAGCTTGACAGATCACAATCCTTTCGCTCACCACGTTCAGACACCTGTACATACGGAGAGAAAAGCGACGACATACAACATAATAATTCAAACATGTAACTATCAATCAGTCAGAAAGGATTGAATCAAATTTCATTACACAAATAAGAAATACAATGATGGAACCAATAACATAGTCGAGCATATATTAAAATATGAAAGAAAGATTACAACCGAGTTCCAACGTCGCGTTCTTCCTTCGGCAGGGCTTCCAGCAGAGCATGTCTCACAAAGCTTGTCAGGAATTTAGGCAAGGCTCTCTCTCTCACGGGGTTCTCCTTAGCTGTGCTCTCAATAGTCGCTCAGCTATAGTTTTCTTCCCAAATGTTTAGCTAGGTTGCAAATAGAGAGGGCAGGCTTTTATAGAGGGAGAAGGAGAGGTTAGGATCCCTATAATCATGGGGGGAGAGTCTTATCTCTTAGGAAGGTTCCATGAGAGGTGGAAAACCACTTCCTAAACATGGAGATCCAGAGCCAAACAGTCCAACCTCTTTTTGATGATTCACTCTGAAGTTGTTAGAATCAAACTTCCACCTTTTATTTTTAAAAAACATTCCCAAATAGGCTTGGCGCAGGCAATACACAGGGACAAAGCACCAGGTGGCGCGGGCTTAGTGTAAATTTCCCGGGTCAGCGCGAGTGATAAACTGGCTGCTCGCACCAATGCCCAAACATATGTTTTTAGTGATTTTCTGAGGAAATGTTCTCCAGGAGAATTCTTGCCCTTATGCAGAAGGATGCCATCAAGGTGTTTTCAGGACATTTTACTGTTCACAATTCATGGGAATAGTCCTCCAATGTACGGGACGAGGGATTGCAGGGACGATGACAAAATGCTGTGTAACATGTGTCACATGGAAAAAAAATTGAGTTGTGAAAATGTTTAGAGGCTTTGTGTATCACACTCATCAGAAGTTTGATGTGGTGCGACATATTGCACTAGAAGATTTTTTGGTTTGACACATCATGGAGACGAAAAAATTGTGGCATGCGAAAATATTTTTTGTTTCATGTGAAACATTGCAAGGAAGAAAACATTATGGCAATGTGACATACCACACATAAGTGAACTTGTAACGTACCCAAACTACTAACCTAAGCCACGTTACTACAAATCTGAATTTGATAGTAATTTAAGATTGAAAATACATGTTGTATGACACGTAGGCTCATGCAACTATCTATAGTTTTTGACGTCACGAATGTAGATGATCTAAGCATGCACAACAACATTTAAACATATGGAACATAAACTAAACAAAGAATTCAAGCATAACAATAAACTATCAATAAGAATAGTGATTAGAAACTTATCTTTATAGATATTTTACACAACTAGTTATAAACATCAAATGTTCCACCCAACCAAAGATATTATTGCCCCAATTCTTTCTACAACAGGCCACCCGTAAGCCAAGGTTATGTCTACAAGGATGAGCAGATTCCCATACCTAGCTAAAGTCCACACTAATAGTCCATACCCAATAAATTCATAATGATGTGAATTCCACAATAATTCCAAAGGTGTAACTACTCCACTTACCACAATTTTTTTTCTTCTTCTATTTATAGTATAACTGCTTACTTTATGTCCACTAATTTCTATCTTCGTCACTATTTGACGACTTATGTCATTATTCCTTCCTCCATATTTCATCAATTTTAGACAAATCTCTTTTTAATACTTTTTGTACTTTATGAATCCAATGTCATCTTGTTACTGAACCACTTCTACTTGACCTAATTCTATATTATCACTGCTTCATTGTATTGTCATTTTCATAATGTAGGTTGGGTCCATCTTACCCTCTTTATAACCTTAATTCCTCACTATTACATTTATTATACCTTAAGTATCTTATTATAATTTTAATTTATTACAATGCTCGTGTTCCTAATTCCAAAGGTACGTTTAACCTATTCCAAGGAGTTCTTCTCCTTATCCTAATGTACTATACCATTAATGGAATATGAACTTCACTTTCGTAAACTTTGGTTTGTATTCTATGTGAAATTAATTCAAATTTCATTAATCCTTAGTCATGAATATATAAGAGAGGTTTATATGTTTCAACCCTCGTTTACATATCACAACATTATATGCATCAACCACTATAGTTGATTGGCTCAATATTCGAGTTATATTTTATGACATGGATTTGGCTTTTGTGACTCAACACTTATCAAATTCCCATTTAATGCTATTCTTGTCACGTATTAATGTTTGAGGAAATTGTATGCAAGATTTTGGTTTTGGATTTACGTTTCGTATTTCATACTGTGATTTGCATTTATAACCATGGGATTTCTCTATTGCCTGTACATTTACGTTTACTGTCTTCAGATGGCTGCTTAGATTCTCCCTTTGGATGAAATCCACATGGATGGTTTGGATCAATTCGTATTTTATGACGGAATTTACATCTATCCATCCCTAAGTTTCTTTGTCATTTTTCATTTTGTAATTTCTGTCTTTGGCTCTGCAACTCAGCTTGCTCCACGCAACCTTAGTTTGAAAACGAAGTTTCAGAGGTTTACGCAGATGGAATATATACACGAAGGTAACTCTGCCATGGCCTTTTTCTTTTCCTTTCGTGAGACATTGTCTCTCGTAAAGGTAAGGGTATGTTTCACTCAAGTTAAATTACCAGCTACCCTTTCATTTTAGAACTTGCCTTCCTCTAAATTCACATTTTAGTTAATTCGTTTTAACTTGTATCTCTCTTCCTTTAACATGTTTGATATTTCTTGCAGGTTTAATGGAGTTCGAATTGGGGTCCTTCTCCATTTTTTTCCAACGTTCTCCAGGTAAGAATATTTTGTTTATGAAATCATTCTAAACCCAATTTTCCTTTGCGTGTTTGGTTTACGCATCCTCACCTCTTCCGTCATTTTGAACTTTTCATAGAAGAGATAAATTTTTGTAGGGTCTTCGGTATTTGAACAACAGATTTCCCTTGTCTTTGCACTTGAATCGTATCTACTAAGATGATAATTCTTTACACTTACTCCTATTTGGTTTTTCAGTTCAGTATTAAGATTTTTTATGGCCAATACTTCTCTGCATTTTCTGTTAATACACATTTTATCCATATTTCGTAAATTGAGAAGATTCTGAGTTGCAGTATGTATAAATATACTATCTGTTATTTCTCAGTTTCGGATTCTATCTCCGACAATTGGATTTCTACGTTTTAATTGTTCTCATTTTATGATAACACCATATGAAATGCTCTTAGCCTTTCGATTTGGCTTCTCATTGTTTGTAATATAATCTCAGTATGAATTTCGTATTATTCTCATGGGGTTTCTTTTTACACTCTGAGAATACATCCTGGGTTTATTTAATACTTATTTACTGTTACATGTATGAATTTTTATTTTTTTTACAAGGTATTCGATTTCAGATAGATTTCGAATTAAATTTCATAATACTCTCTTGTATTGAAATTACCCCGAAATTTGATTTTATTCCCTATGAAGTCCGAAATGACTCATTAGTTTATTACGTTTCTCCACCCTCCTTTTTAAATACATTCATTTAAAAATGTTATGGTTTTCTTCTCAACGACGTATAAATGGAAAACCGAACACATCGACACCCAAAACTAGTATCAGGCTCCAAAAAATAAGAAGAAGAATTGATATCTCCACTAAAAAAATATGGCATGGTCTTAAGAAGCTTGAGAATGTCTAGATGATATGAATTTGCTTTCTCCCACTGTAAGAACCCCAAGCTACATGAGTGCTCAACTACTCTAAACTATGGATAGCTAAAGGTTGAATGAAGCTGCAAATTTTATATGTAGTATAATGTGTAAACGAAATTTAAACCCATTACTAAAGTAGAGGTAAGGTTCAATAATAGGTGTATATGTTTTTTTTCCATATTTACATAAGAGGTTGTAAGTTAACCACATTCACAATCTGCATGTTCCTATGTCTAGCAACATCCTCATAAAATATCTCTAGATACTTTGAAAGCTAAATGTAGATATCACATAGAAGTGGAATAAAGCTACTCTATATACTTTGAAAACCAAATATATATATTGTATAGAGGAGTTCCAAATATTGTGAAATCCAGATCTAGATATTCTAGAAGCAACACGAGTAGTTAAAGATGCAATGGTGGAAAAGGTAGCTAGAGAAGCGACAACAATTTATTTTTTCAAACTAGAAAATTAGTATACCTCCAAAATAGTGAATAAGAAACATATATAAGGACGCAATCGAACACATCACACCCAAAAGTGGTATTTTCGATATCACAAGACAAAATACCATGATTATAGAGATTGGATTTTCAATCAAGAGAATTATTTTCAAAACACACATCATAAGGAATGTATTATGGGTACGTTAAGAACTAAATGAGTGCAATAAAAAAATGTTTGGGGTTGAAGTCAATACAAAACATTTTCCCTCAATTTATGCACCTTGTCCTGTTTACTCACTCTTGTCCTGATGGCGAGGTGCAAGGGGAAGCCTTGTGTTATATTGAATTAATGTGTTATCGAAGCATGGAGAGTGAAAGTTCTAGTAGGAAGGAAACAACAATGCCATGAGAAATGACTTCAAAATATGGCATGTGGAACCCCAAGTGTGTTGGTCCCATCTGAAGTGCGCCATCAAGGTTTTTTCTTCTAAGACGTACATAACACTACCATTTATATTCAAAATCGAGGGAGGAGGACCGTTATCCCTTATAAATCGCATGTCATTTTATCTCTATTAGGCTTCCATAAAACCAACAATTTTGTTTTTAATGAAAGGCGATTTATGTCTTGACACCCTAGGTTGACTAGTAGGAGGTTGGTCATGGCCGCATGTATGGGTAACTTGGTTTTGTTTTCATGTTTACATAGTTTTATCGCTTTTTGTAAATTTTTCATATTTCATCCACTTTTATTGGCTTATAATCAAGTACCCCTCGAATATGAATATATATATATATATATATATATATATATAACCCCTTTTACTGCCATATGATCATGTACCCCTCGAAAAAAATCTTAAAAAATATATGTAGATGAATGAGATTTTCTTAAAAAAATAAATATGTTTATGTTTTATCACCATCATAATTTTTTATGAAAAAAAATTTAAATCACACAGTTTTTTAAAAACTAATGTATGTTAAAAACTAATATTAATGAGTAATATTTAGGTGAATTTATGTTTTAACAAAGAGGTTAAGTATAATTATGCCAAAAGGAATGTTTATTTTGGAATATAGTTTGTAAAATTTAATTTACTTATTAATAACTATTAAGTGGTTAGTGGATATTTAACCTTCACATTTTATTCTAACAGATTCATATACACAAAGGTAGAAATTTTTTTATGCTCTTATTGTTCTTTTAATTAAATTGTTTAATTTGAAACAATTTCATATCAATAAATGTCATATGCAACGAATTAGGTATTTTGGACATATATTATTGAGTCATGGTATTGTAACAAAAATATATTTACATGTTAAGAATTTCAATGATAATTTAGGGTAAATTTGGGTTATTAGGAACCTTATTCTATATTTTAAAAAAAAGAAAAAAAAATGTAACTATGTTATGAGAAGTGTGTGTGTAATTAATTATTTTATTTTTTCTAAATATTTTATTTATAAATGATATAAACTATTATTTTTTCCATATTCCTAACTACAAAATATATTTAAATATACAACTTTTAATTAATATGAAATACTTCAATATTCAACTTTTCAAAAATGACAAAAAATTGGCATATGGAAACATTATTATGCTCTAAAAATGTGAAAAACATTGTGCTAGTGTAAAAAATGTACATTAAAACTAATATGGATAAGTATGTTAAAAAATAATATTCATGAAGAATACTTGAGCCAATCAAGGTTTCAATATAGATTGAATTGAAGCTTTTTTGATCCATAAGATTTTTCAGAAATTTTTTGGTTAAAATCACATGAGAATGAGCTTTGTCGACACGTTTCGAACCAACAAGTGCGGTCTTGAAGATGAACCACACTTGTTGGTTCGAAACGTGTCGACAAAGCTCATTTTCGTGTGATTTTAACCAAAAATTTTCTGAAAAATACTTGAGCCAATTTATGTTTGAAAAAATATATTAATTATAATTATGTGAATAGACATGTTTATTTTGGAAAAGGTCTCTTAGAATTCTAATTTAATTATGAGTAATTATTAAGTTAATGGGGGAGATTTAATCTCAGCATAACATTTTAAAATATTCATAGTAATATAAAAAAAATGAAAGATTGAGATTTTGGAAAATCAATATACATATTAAGAATTTCCATAGTAAGATTAGGATAAATATTCATAATTAAAAATCTTATTCAATGTTTATGCATTCGTTTCACTTATATATATATATATATATATATATATATATATATATATATATATATATATTAAATTAATAATAATATTAATTTAAAACAAAATTATAATTTAATTAAAACTTTTTTATTAATAATTTTTAATTGCGTAAGATGTAAGTATTTTGATAGCTATAAATCTCTATGAATTTTTTTATTATTTTTTTTTAATGTAACGGGTATAATTTATTATTTGGAGTATGGTTGGGCCAAAGCCTAATCAAACATCATTACACAAATTTTCCTTGCATCTAAATGCTTCTTGTTCAATTTTTTTGCTTGAGTTAAGGAATACAATATGGGATAGAGCTTTTATCATTGATGTTGAGAACTCCCGATGATAAGAGACATCCTTTGTTTGCCATTTCATCCGCCTCACTATTCAAACTTCTGAGAATGTGATATATTTTGAAGGAAGTGAAATCCTACAGAATGATCTTTAGCCTTTTCAGAGACCTGTTGAGAATGGCGTTGTTGAACTGGTCATCCGAGGTGATCTTCTTAATGAGGATTTCAGAATCTCCGAATGCTTGGCATTCTTTGATGCCTTTATCACGGACAATTTGGCAGGCTTTTGTGAGACCAAGGAGCTCTGCCTGGTTGTTTGTACGAATACCAAGCCCCTAGCATAAGCGGACTTTTCTGGAGTTGTCTGAGAAGTAGATTACTCCACCAGCTCCCGCAGCCCCAGGGTTTCCCTTGGAGGCACCATTGAAAAATATTGAAGTTGTGTTTTGGGTCTTCCACCAAGCTTGAAAGGAAGCTTCAGGTTCTCTAATTTTCCAAGATGGATTGGGGAGGGGAAGGGGGAGGGAATGGGCTTTGCTTTTGGGGTGAGGGCTATGAAGATTCATCCATGCCTTTTCGATGGGGAGGAGGGAGGAGTCTGGTTTTTGAGAATGCAGGAGGACAGATTCAAGAAGAAGAGCTTTTGCAATAGAGTCAGATTTTGCAGGAGAGCGAGTAGAGTTGTTGAAGATCGAGTCATTCCGGGCAAGCCAGATTTCCCAACATACAAATTTGGGGATGGAAAGCCAAATGTGGAACCAGAGTGAATTGTTGGGGATATTATGAGGACAAATTTGAAACCAATCAAAAAAGAGATCTGCCACGGAACTATGTTGGGGAGGGGAGGCCTGCAATCCAAGTAGAGTTAATTTCCAGACTTCTTTGGCAAAATTACATTCAATGAATAGATGAGAGGCTGTTTCACCAGAGTTTCTGCACATTGCGCATCTGTGTGGCCCAACAATATTTCTTTTTAACAGATTGTCCCCTGTGAGCTGTTTATTCTGCATAAGAATCCAAAAAAAGAAGTTGACTTTGGGTAACCCATTAGTGTTCCAAACTTGTTTCCATATGGCTGGTGATGGAAGTCTGTCTTTTTTGGGCTGCAGGGCAATGTAACCCGATGCTGAAGAATAAGATCCGGAGTCACCCCACCCCCATCTGTCTGTGCTGTTGCGATGGACCGACGTTGCGTTTGAGAGCAATGTTTTGAGCAGTGCAAGTTGGTAGTGTAGCTGCGCCGGCACGAGAGGGAATTCCCAGTCAACCCAGTTCCCTTTACTGTCCCACGCGGAGATGTCATTCAACTTCCGTAAACCTGCGCTGTGGAGCCATTCTCTTAGCTCGCGAATTTCTTCGTGGGAATTAAGGGGGGGGGGGCTGTTCATAATGTGGTCTTTCCATAGTAAAATTTTTTCCCCGTTACCAGGTATGCGATACAAATGTTTCCTGAAGCTGCTGATACATTTTCTACATATATTCCAAGTTTGTGTGCCTGCGGGAGTATTGTTCTCTGATAGATGCCTGAGAGAGATCCCCTGCGCATATTTGGAGGTGAGCGTTTCGCTGACAGGATGTGAGGGGTCTGCATAGATTTTCCAAAGGAGCTTGCATCCAAGTGCCAGGTTAGATAAAGTAGGGTCTCTAATCTGTAGACCTCCGTCCAATGTTGGCCGCTTGACAAGATCCCAGTTTTCCAAATGCAATTTACTATGATTGCCTCTGCCTCCTTTCCAGAGAAAATCTCTCAGGAGACAAGAGATCTGCTCCATTATGTGTTTTGGAGCAAGGAGGAAATAGGCTTGATAAATGGGGAGAGCAGATAAAATAGATTTAAGTAAGATAATTTTCCCTCCCTTGGTGAGCCAGTAACCTCCCCAGGAGGTGATCCTGGCTTTAATTTTGCTGATGATGCCATGCCACAGAGATCTGTTAGTGACTCCAGATGTGAGAAGTAAGCTGAGGTATTTGATGCAGTCCCAATGGGAAAAGCACTCAAAACCAAGAATCTGAGCTATGGTGTTGAGATTGCATTGGCTTACATTCCATCCATAGATCAAACTCTTTCTATCATTTATCACAACTCCTGAGGCTCTGCAATAACTTTTTAGAATAGAGTCGAAATTAGCTGCTATTCTAATAGAGGCTCCACCTAGAAGTAGGGAGTCGTCTGCAAAGAGAGCATGATTTATAGGCTTAAGAGCATTTGCAGTTCGAATTCCTGGGAGTCCACCAGTGTTCATTTATGCAGCCAGCTTCCTGCTGAGAGAATCTGCCATGAGTATATACAGAAATGGCGAGAGCGGACAACCTTGCCTTAGACCACGATGGGCTTGGAAGAAGGATGTTGGGCGGCCATTAACCATGGGAGCTATCTAAGGGTTTGAGATGCATGCTTTAATGAGATTGATAAACTGAGTAGGGAAGTCGAAGGATCAAAGAACTTGGAGAAGGAAGGAGTGGTTGACTCTATCGAAGGCATTAGCCATGTCGAGCTTGATCAGCATCCCCTTCTCTTTCCTCTGTTTACTAGAGTGGATAGCTTCCTGCACTTGAATGACGTTGTCCAAGATGTGTCTGCCTTTGATGAACCCCCCTTGGGAACTGGATATTAGTTTGTCAAGCAGGGGTTTGATTCTGTTTGCAATGATTTTGGACAAGATTTTGTAAGAGGCGTTACATAGAGAGATGGGCCTGAACCTAATGAAAGTTTCTAGGTTAGCCTCTTTTGGAATTAAAGCAAGAAAGGTGGAGTTGATGCCTCCCCCAACCTTGGCTTTTCCAAAAAAACCTTGTATCAATTTCAGCAGATATGTTTTGATGATGTCCCAACAGACTTTGTAGAAGTGGATTATGAATCCGTCTGGCCCAGGAGCCTTATCTGATTCCATTTCCCATATGACCTTGATGATTTCTTCTTCAGATAAAGGTTTCAGTAATTCCTGATTGTCCTCATGGGTGACAAGGTGGGGGGTATTGGAGAGGAGATCTTCGGTGTCTTCTATGCTGCCTTCATTCCCTGGACCATAGAGATTTTTGAAATGATTTTCAGCTGTTGTTTTAATTTGGTCAAATTTGTTGCAGATCTGTCCTTCTTCATTCTTGATCTCGGTGATGTGGTTTCAAGATAGGCGGGCTTTATACTGGCGATGGAAGAACGACGTGTTTCGATCTCCTGCCTTGAGCCATAGACTGCGAGATTTGAGCCTCTAGTACTCTTCTTCCCGTCTGAATGCTTGATGGGTATTTCTTTGATAAGCTGCCTATTTGTTTAATATTTCAGGGGTAATGTGGAGACCTTTCATTCCAATTTGCAAAGTTTCCAACTGCTGAACTTCATCTTTTCTCTGCTGAGAAGGGGGATTGGGGAGATTTCTTAGCCACTCTTTTAAGGCTTTTTTGGTGGCTTTTAATTTTTGCTCCCACACATAGATTGGGGATCTGTTGATGGGGATATCCCAAGCTGATTGGATAGTGTCTAGAAAACCTTCTTTTTCAATCCAGAGGGGACTGAATTTAAAGGGGATTGGGCCAAGATCTTCCTCGGGGGCCATAATGAGTTGAATTGGCTTATTATCCGAGGAGAGTTTGGGGAGAATTTTTGTTGAAATAAGGAGGTTTTCCAGTAGCAGGGAGCTTTGGATCAGGAATCTATCGAACCGGGCAACAATGTGATTAGAACCCATTCTGTTATTGGTCCAAGTATATTTGCCTCTCACCGGGGCAAAATCTAGCAGGTCCCTCTGCTGCATTAATTCATCAACCAAATGCAACAGTTGATCTCTGCTACTGTTTCTCCCCCTTTTTTCCTTTGGCTTCATGACTAAGTTGAGATCTCCTCCCAGGATGATGTTGTTTAGGGAGTGGAGATCTAAGAAATCAGAGAGAGTATTCCAGCATTTTCTTTTTTTTTTCAGCATAAATGACAGGAACATAGAGATTGAATAAGACTATAGTTAACTTACTTTCAAGATGCTTGAGCTCAGTGTAGATCCAGTGTTGGGTCTCGTGGGAGTTCAACAGATGGAACTGGTCTTCAGACCAGAGAGTTGCAACGCCTCCTGAAGTTCCCCTTGAGCTGATTGCTATACCTTCGTTCTTCTTCCAATTAGACTTGCTGATATCCATAAGGGTTTGCCCTTCGATTTTGGTCTCTTGGAGCAAGAGGATATCTGAGGGCTCTGTTTTCATCAAATCTTTGACCGCTTCAATTTTTGGTTGGGTCCCCAGGCCTCTACAATTCCAAGAGACTATACGCATTATTTACCTGACGAGGGGTTTGGGATTCCTCCCTTGGTGGATCTTCCTCTTGTATTTCTACCGATAGTCATCTCTATTGTGGACTGGCTGCCTTGCATTTTTAGGCGTTTTGCCTCCTCTTCCCTGACTACTTTGTGGGTCTTCCTGCATGCTTTCTTCGAGGGCCTCTCATAGGTCTCATCCTCTGAGGAGTATGAGGGCTCTGGCACTTTTTTCTTCTTTGTTATGTCTGCATACGAAGGCATGGAGGGGCTGCCCTGAGGAGAACCAAACGAGGCAGCTCCGCCTCCATCTTTATTTGCTTGTGGATCTTCGACCTGTGCTGGAGTAGTCAGATAAGTTTCTGGGGAATCTGATGGAGAGGTTCCTTTGGGGTTTGGGATCTCATCCAGGTCCTGAGGGGTTCTATTATCATTACCAGGTTCTTCTTGGTTATTCCCCTTTGTGGATCCTTTCCCGGCTGCTTTTGCATGGCCAGTTTTCTGGACTGAGGTCCATTGATCTCCCTTGGGATTGTAACTCTGCTCTTCAGCTTTTTTCTTGTAGTATTTTGCAAAGTGTCCATAGCCATGGCAATGTCTGCATTTAAATGGGATCTTCTCATAATCCAACTCTTGAATATGGGACCATCCAGCAACCGTGAGTTTTATTGGTTCAGGTAATCCTTCTTCCAGATCTACTTCCACGCATATTTGGGCACAGGAGTACTGATCTTTCCTTACAGCCTGATCAATGTATTTACCAAGGGAGTTGCCGATGATTTGGAGAGATTTCTGGCTCCAGCAGTGCAGGGGAAGATGGGGAAGCCGCACCCATACTGGAACCGCAGTAGGTACATCCTGGGTCGGATCAAAATCTGGGGACCATTTATTTAAATACAACCCCTGCGGCCCCATGAAATAGGGCCCGTTCCTGAAGATGAGACTCCGATCTTCTGTAGATTCAAACACGAATACAAAGAAGCCTTTACCTACAAAATATGATTTGATTCCTTCCTTGATCAAAGGGGACCAGTTTCTCTTGATCCAATATTCTACTGATTTGGGCGATGGCCAGAGGCCGGTAAACTGCCCAATGAGCCCTCTATCAGCTAGATTCAATGCAGAGCGACAAGTTTCTTCCACAGGGAGGGCCACCATGGGAATGCAGTCTTTTTTCTTGACAAATTTTTGTTGTTGTGCAGAGGGGGGACGTTTGCTGCATGAATCCACCATTTTTTGGAAGTCGAGGACTTCAGGAGGGAGAGGGGGGGGGTTCCGAACCCCCATCGCTGGACATGGCTGCCAGGAAGGCCGCAGCTGCTCTGTAGCAGACGTGCGTAGCATAGAAGCTCTGGGGAGCTAGGTCACACAGCGTAGGAAAGAAACTTATATGTACCAATTTTTAACACAATGTGCTCAAATTCAAATCTCTATGAATTATTTAATTTATATAGCTAATTTAATTAAAAAACTGTAAACTATTTAAATATCTAAACTTATATTTAATTTAAATATGATACTACACCATAAAAATTTAAAACTATATTCATAATCGAAACTTATATCTATATTCAATTTAAATATGATACCACCCCATAAAAATATAAAACCATGTTCATAATCTAAACTTATAACTATATTCATAATCTAATTTTATATTTAATTTAGACAGAAAATTGCCAGAATTTGGTCAACTAAAACTCAAAAAATCAGGTGCTTGGAGTGTTTGGAATCCATTTTTGATGCTGGAAATAGATTCAACACTATCAAAAACCTTTAAAGCACTCAAAATACTAAAATTTAACAACTGTAAATAAGATTCTGGGCAAATATTTGCCAGATTTTCTGAAAATCATTACTGGATTCAAGGCGAAAACGCGGCTTTTTAGACTACGCGTATTCAAAATTAGTATGAATATCTTGTTCAATTAGTATGTGTATCTTGTTCAATCAGTATGTGTATCTTGTTCAAGTTCAAGCGATTTGGACATCTTGCCACTTGTAAAACCAACCATTCATAATTCTTTATCATGATGGGGTGGCATAGACTCCAAGACATGGCATGGAATGTATTTTTGTTATTATTTCTAACTAAATCACACCCTGTTACACTCAATAATGGTATGTTCCTTCATATTATAGAAAATTTGAGTTATTCAACCGTTGAAACGAATTTGAAAGCAACCGTGCGTGACAGGTAATCCAGGTAGTGGGCCCTTGGAGTTGATAGACATTTAAAGGAAGTTGAAAGTAGATGCCAAGTAGTGGGGGTATCTATCTCAAGTTTGTTATAATCTAGAAGAAAGCATTATATAATACCACATGATTTTTCCTTTAAACGTAGATGCCAAGTAGTGGGCGATTATTAAGGTATATATGTCGAAAGCAACATATAATGCCAGGTGCTTTTTTTTATAGGTCAAGGTTTATTACATTTTTTTATATTAATTTGTTTTTATAAAAAAATCAATTTTTTGAATAGAGGTTTCTTAACTCGGTGATTGTTTTTTATATTTATTTAAATATTTGTATATTTTATATGATTATTATACCTATCGCTTGTAGGTATAACGCATCAGATTTGGGCTGATAGCGACATTAATTTGTGTTTCAAACAAAAATTAAAAATTTATCCAATGTTACACATTATAAATTGAAATTTATGATTTTTAAAATATATTTTAATGTAATTATCTCAAATCTTATTGGTTGAGAGGTTCAACATGTTATTGTAAATCACATAAATATTCATGCATGACTCACGACAAATCCACATGCCTCGAACTCAAATGTTGGTACCTTACTGTGAGCAGACCACAAATTCCAAGGCGACAATCGCGATCATAGATTCAGGATATATATACCTTTGACTTTAAATTTTGATCGAAACTTTAGGCAAAAAACTTCAATTTAGGTTCTTTAAAACTTTTATTAACATTGTCAGTGAGATATTATGAATCCTCGCCAAATTTATTTCAGCAATAAAGGCCATGTCTTGGGGGTTGCAGACTTCATCTGTCCGGTTGCGCTGGCGATCTTCCCATTGTCGGATCAAATCTCATCGCGATCGATGAAACTCTGGGCTCTTGATGTGGGTTACGGTAACCCAGTGCCACATCTCACCACATTTCTCATTGTTGAGTTACGCGTTGCGAAAGTTTGGCTCTGCAACTGCATGCTCTTCGGCCATGCCTCTGCCACTAGAGCTCCACAAAATCCCATGGTTATGTGAATTATGCTTCGCTAAAGTCCTTTTTCTTACAATGCTAATGGTTAGTTCTGAAGAAAAGTTGGGTAACCCATTTGGGCGCCATGGATTGACTCCACAGATCACATATGCAAAGATGTTGATTTCTCTGTTCTCTGGCTCGACTGGTGGCTCCACGCTGTGTACAATGACTCTATGGTTCGAGAAGGATGCCAATGTCTCCGACAGAGATCCACTTAAACATAAATCTGTGGTAAGAGTTTTGATTGCCAGTTTTCTTTGCTGGTTAGAGTTTTGCATAGAACAAGATTTGGACATGGGTTTCGTCTTTAAGTTTTTAATTCTTGAATTCTTGCTATTACTAACGCTGCGTAAAATGGTTTGGCTCTTTGATTACTGGTTAGGTACCTTTTTAATAGCTAGGAGCATTCTGGCACAAAATTTTCAACGTTGGCTCAGTTCTCCCTGATAACAGTAAGAGTTCTTTCTCGTTCTTTCGAGAATTACTTCAGAAATTGATTTCACCCAATGACATTCGACCATCCTCTGCTTATCTTGTAGGCGGGGTCTCTCTGGCTGTCGGGTGCTTGGAACCCAGTTAAAAGCTAGTTTTACATTTGAGGGTTTAATTTAACTGTCCCAATTTAGGTTCGGTCCCATTTCGATATGGGATAACAGGGTAACATGGATTATCCCCATTTCCCATAACTGTTTAAGAAGTTATAAGAGGGTTTAAGCTCCAAATCTACGTTTCTATATTCCAATTAAGAATGTAATGGATCAATTCTTTGCAATGTTGTTGCAACTATACATTCAGTTCATAATATTTTGGTTCTCGACAATTACGCTGATTTACTGTCTAAATAGTTTCTTTTATTTTTTTGAACTTCCTTGCTACTTATGATTTGTTATGCCGCAAGGATTTTTCTCTCGCAAAATCTAGTTTCTTATATGGTTAAGGTCATTATTCAATCCAGTTCTTGAAGTCTTTTAAATTATAATAGCACAATTTTGATTCACGTCTTCCTTTGAGGCATTTATAAATGTTTAATGTATGTAATAGTTCCTTTATTATTTTTTTATGCCCCTTCCATAGTTCCAGCAAGGTATTGGGATCGGAACCGGGCCTAGTTACAAGGTTCGGGTTCTAAACCCTTCACCGACTGATTTTTCCATACATTATATGCTATGCTATCTCCTCCATGTAGAAGTAATATGAAGTTTTCTACTATATCAGTTATTATGCATAATTTTCAGTTCAGTAGTACATGCTTCTTTCTTTTACTATGGTAGTTTGTAATTCTAATTATGCACTTCTGTAACTAGTAATTGGTTCACATAATTCTTGCAGTGAATTTTAATTTACTTTTCGATACAGTAACGTAACGTGTATTTTCTTCAGATTTTCTACTACTATTCATATTCTAACTTTGGGTAAAGAAGCTTTGCTCCAACTTTTAGCATTTGCTTTCTGTTCTTGTTTTTCCTTAAGTTTAAGTTTTGGTGATTAGGGATTTAATCTTTTGAATCACCCATTTCTTTCTTATTGGTCAATAGAATTCACTTGTTATTGCAAAGCTGTATAACAAAGTTGTATGGCTAATCTGTAAGGTGCGCTGCCAATATATAATGTGTATTGTGTATTGGGTTGGAGCCCTTGCAAATTTAATATAAACTCGCCACCGTCATGCCAGGAGATGATCTTAACGTACAAAATCAACATTGCATTTTAGTGAGTGATATGGCTCTTGTCCTTGGATTCATTAGGTTGATTTCTGAACATTTATTCGTATTAATTTTTTTGGGGATCCAAGACTAAACTAATTGAAAGTCGAGATAAAACGTGATGTTTAATCCTGTGGGGCAACCAGGGATAATAAAATATTTAAACTATAATGCATAAATCATCCTTTCAGATAACTCGCAAGTTCTGCCAAGTGGACATGGGTTGGTCCCAAGACTACACTCCAATTAAATGCAGGTGTCCGTGCGCCGTCAATCTCCCATACGAAGGCCTGGCAATTATCTTAAATAACTTCATGCATATTCTCCACCGCATAAGTTAATCAATAAAATATTTAAACGGGTGATTTTGGGAGTCGGGTGTTTTTGGTGATTGTAACATTATTAATACAACCTCACTGCAGGTTGGTCTATGAGAGAGGTTTAACACTGACGGCATGCTCCTTGGGAGTCAGGTGTTTTTGGTCATTGTATAATATATGGTGCAAGTTTATTATTAAACAGGTTGTAGTAGTACACTCCAATTAAATGCAAAACCAACGCAAATCTGCGAAATTAAATAATAGCATGTACAAAGGGTAGTCACACATACCTAAGGATTAACAGTTCACCAACGAAACTTTGAAATTTAAATGCGCAGTTCTTTATGCGCTATCTATTATCAATCCTCTGTAAATTTTCGTGCGCTATCTATTTTCAATCCTCTGTAAATTTTCATATTGGCAGTTCTTTGTGCATTATCTATTTTCAGTGGCCATATGCTGTGCAGTTGACTGCTGCTACTATCTACTTTCAGGTATTTTTCTCTTATTATTTTTAAATTTTTCTAGTTTTAAAATCACCATTTAAGTGTTTTGCTATTCTTTTTTGTTACTGTTATAGGTCTTGATAAAAAAAAAATGGACTCTGTTCTATGTGCAGCAAGCAGTTGAAGGTATCGTGAGGAAGGTGTGCATTTAGCTTAGCTGTGGATTGTGCGGCTGGAGCAAAAAAATCGTTGCTTTCTGTGTGGAAGTCCTGAGGTCAAGTATGTATTTCTACTTAATTTGTCTTAAATTAAACCAGTCAATACTTTATTTTAATGGGCTTTATTGATTTTCAAATTCCGAGCTTCTGGACACAGATTTGAAGTTGATTTTGAGTAGAAAATGTTACTTGACTCTGGCAATACCATGCCAGGTACTATGTGAACTGATGATAGATGTTGTATGGTGTGCTGTTTATCTCCTGTTTTATTTTGGTAACAAATAAGAAACAGAAGCACAAATTTAATGATACATTATCTTCTATTGTCTTTCCTTGACCTCGATTGTTCATTTCTACAAGTGACATGTACAAAAATCTTTTGTTATTCAGGTTACCCTGAAGACTCGACTAAACTTTGTATTTAGATTTTTAATTCTTTAATCCTATAATTCTAAGTCCTAATACGTTTCTCTCCAAAAGAGAAAATGTTTTAGAAATACATCCTTTCAATATCTGGTTCTTTTATACGCTGCTTGTACTCTTACTTCTCAATAATTCGTACTTTTCCATAACTGAGAATTTAAGGTAGAACACATTGTTATGTTTTCGATACGAAAATATTCACTAGGAGCGAAGTATTCTTGGCCCATGTAATTTCACTCGATCTCCTTCGTACGAGATATCATGGCTCATGCAGATAAATTGATAAATTTGCCTAGTAGGCTAACTCATAATAGTTCTGCGGGTAACTGTTTGACTTTACCCAACGAGATTGTGCAAGCTCCTCAGTCTCTTATGCGTTTCCAATCTACAAATTCAATGCAAAATGCTTTCTCGGGAAATTCTGTTTCTAGTGTAACTCAAAGCAATCAATCTGCTAAAAAATTGACTTGGCCATAAGCTTATCACAACTTTAATGATACATTGTCTTCTATTGTCTTCCGTTGACCTTGATTGTTCATTTCTACAAGTGACATGTACAAAACTCTTTTGTTATTCAGGTTACCGTGAAGACTCGACTAGACTCTGTATTTGGATTTTTAATTCTTTAATCCTATAATTCTAAGTCCTAATACATTTCTCTTCAAAAGAGAAAATGTTTTAGAAATCCATCACTTCAATATCTGGTTCTTTTATACACTGCTTCTACTCTTACTTCTCAATAATTCATACTTTTCCATAACCGAGAATTTAAGGTAGAACACATTGTTGTGTTTAGGGATTTGAAAGAAATTTGGCTTGTGAACTACGTACGTAGCAACATTAGTTGGGTTAAGAGATCTCTGTAAATCTTTTATCATATATTGATAAGATTGAGATTCAGAGATTTTTTGTTTTGACTTCCTAATTTTTTTTTCCATGGCTATATAAAATAATACAGGCTTGGAGTTTGGATTGCTATTGGAAAGAAAAATAATTTTATTCTATTGTTTGTAGATATATTGTAAAGTTGTCGTATAATTTTTTTCAATTAAATGGAAAAAGGAAGGATCAAAGAAGTATCCCTTCCTTATCCGGTATCTCTCGAGGGGATTTGGGCATCTACTGTTTCACACGTTTTCAATTTCATGTGTTGAAGTACTTAGATGAGAACGAAATCTTGGTATAAGCATACTTGTAGTATTTTTCCTGAACTGATCCATCAGTTTTCAATTATATGTTTATTAGATCTATTTTTTTTGAACTGATCCATGAGTTTTTTGTTTGCTTTTCAACTTTATGCATCGATCTATACTATATGCTCCTACTAGTTTTATTTTTTCCATACGACAATATTCGTTGGGAGCGAGGTATCCTTGGCCCATGTAATTTCACTTGATCTCCTTCCCACGAGATATGATGGCTCATGCAGATAAATTCATAAATTTCCCTAGTAGGCTGACTCATAATAGTTCTGCGGGTAACTATTTGACTTTACCCAACGAGATTGTGCAAGCTCCTCAGTCTCTTATGCCTTTCCAATCTACAAATTCAATGCAAAATGCTTTCTCAGGAAATTCTGTTTCCAGTGTGGTTGAAAGCAATCCATCTGCTAAAAAATTGACTTGGCCATAAGCTTATCATTATATATCATCGTGATAGAGTTTTCTTTCATTAAATTTAATGGTGCAGCACGTAATGGACACAGGATGTGCAAAATGTAATCTTTAAACACATGCTCAATTTTTCTTTGTCGGCTGGTTTAAAGCTTAGAGCCTTACTCTTATCTTGAAGAAAGGCTAGTTGCTTCCCTTTCACTTCATAGGTATATGAAAACCCAACTGCGTGCGCTCCCATAAGCTATTTATGATAGAAAAGCACAACTGATTATTAATTGGTCTACAACATTTGAATTGAGCTTATATTGAAGAAACATGTTGAAAGTTATATTTATTATGTCCCAGTTGTCCAACCTAGAAAGGCTTATAAGTATTACACTCAGACACATGGCAGTCACAAGGCATTTAGGCAAGGTTTTTCTAACACTGGCATCCCATATGATTAGCATTTAGCCATGGCCTCAAGATGATGTATTACCTCTACTCAATAGAACACTTTCATCCCAATCATCCTCTGACCTTTCTCTTCATACTGAACGAGAAATCAATCAATGAGTCACCTTTTTAAATGTTAGAAAGAAAAAATAGTTAACAAAATTATCAAAATTTAAAATTATAAAAAATTTGGTAACAAAAGTATCTATTTAAGATTTAAAATTCGAAAACAAAAATAGTGGCTAAAATTGAGGAGAATTTGTCACAAAAATCTTCTTTTAAATTGTAGAATGAAAAAAAAACTAAATTGTGATTAAAAAAATTATATGTGATAAAACTATAATATTAGTAGCCTTTAAAAAGTAATAAATAATTATGATTATTACAAATAAAAAAAATATAAATTAAATTACAATTAAATTTTAAACTTATAATTACATTAAAAATTATATATATATATATATATATATATATATATATATATATATAATACTGAATCCTATGTAATAAGTAGTAATAGAGTTTATTGTAATGCGAATAGAAAAGAATTATAAATAATATTAAAATACGGCTTAGCATTATAATTCTTGTTGAAGTATGACATAGTTAATAGCTAGAATTTTATTGGAAAACATACATTCTATTTCAATTCCACGTGGTTTTTCCATTTCGTTTCTATTTCAATTCCACGTAGTTGTTCCATTGTGTTTCTATTTGACTAAATACAATTATTACATTATAATTTTAAAACTTGAATCAATGTCATATCATACTTAGCTTATACATTTTAATATAATTAGCTTATATCATAAATAAATTATATATTTTTAGTCAAATGAAAATGTCAACACCCGAGAATAAAGAGGGCAAAAGGGTGAGTAGAACACCCGCAAATCAAGTCAACTATAATTTTTTTAGTTAGATGTTGTACTTCCAAGAATGTATAGAACATTGGTATGGTGTATGGCATAGTTTATTTCTTAAAATATCTATCTTACTATTACATATTTTTCACTAAAGAAATATGGCTTGTGATCTGTAATTAGTTTTGGTCATTTCATACTTCATCACATCATATTTTCTTAAGCTTTTGAAAGAAAAATAATTAATAATATTTATATAATTCAAATTATTAATATTTATACAAATTACTAAACAACAAATTTCTATATAACTGAATTTTTTTATATCTATGATTAATATTATGAATTATATTCTTTATATTCATAATAAATAAATTTCAATAATTAGATAAATATAAATATATCAAAATCTATAACAAATAATTAAATGCAAAAGATGTTATTTTACAAAATTTAATAATACAATCAATTATAATTTAGAATTAATCTAGTTATATAATATTTTTAAATTTAAAATATTCATTTTTTATTGTTTTTATTTCCATCTATCTATCTTAAAATTAAAAGTTTATTAATACAATATCAAAACCAATAACACATAATTAAATGGAGAAACTATTATTTTACAAGATTTAATAGTAGAATCCATTATGGTTTAAAATTAATCTAATTATATGATAAAACTAACTATTGATCAAATAGCTTTCCAAGTCAGAACCTGGAGAGTGTACACACTCATACATACAATCTGACTATTGAGCTAGATGAGCCTTAATTACATAGGCTTTCACACTAACAGGATGGTTTCAACCACTCCCGACATATTAGGACTTGAGATATAATCTTAGCATCTCACTCCTATCATGATCATAACAACAATATAATTATGACTTTATCCGTTAATTCCAACACTCCCCCTTAATGGAGAGAAGGTACTATATAATAGCATACGCTTGCTAGTCTAGTCGCAGCTAGGCTTACAATAAAAAACATGAAAACAACTTGGTAACAGAGTTTGCATTTTTGTCTTTATGATTCTGACTCCATGCTTCTTTATTCTGAGTCGAGGCTTCATCTTCACTTTCCTTGCCCTGAAGTAGGGATGTATTTTTACCTCATTTCTTTCCCAGTGATGGAAAACTTGAACGCTTATCCTCGCCCTTCTCAAAATTATAATAGGCTTAATAGGATTGTCACTATTAACATCTGCTCACACAGAAATATTCATGAGACCATCACAGTTTATGTTCTCTCCAGTTTTGTCTTCTTCTGCGATGTCTTCGCAATTAGCTTCATATGGCTCGTCGAATTGATTTTCAAGACTTTGTTCCTATTTACATCCTTTCTGAAGATCAATTCGTGACTTTTCAATATCAGGATTTTGCACAACATATTGTGCCTCTTGTTTCTGGTGGTCATCAATAGAACCACATTGTTTTCCTGAACAAAAATCTAGAGTTAAAAATACTACTCATACTAATGCCTCCAAATGCCAACATGAGAATATCATCATCATCATCATCAGAATCAAAAATATCTAAATTATAGACATGTTGTTAAAAGGTCCAGCTTATCTAGTTTTATCTTGCTTACATATTTCGACTCTGCTCGGTCCTCTAACAAGCTCTAACAACCTCTCAACAAGCTGACAATGCTATCAATGTCTAATTCTTATTCGTGTAATTCGCAATTTCTCATGTGACACATATTTCTAGTAAAACATGGCGAATCAATTAATACGATATTATGGATCTCTACATTGGAATACAATATTATGGATCTCACTGTGGTGTATGGGATCCCCACAGTCTGTCAATTGAATTACTGCTCTTTTCCCAAGCTGTTCTGGCAGCAACTTCGACTGATCCACGGCTTCCTCAACCTACTACCTATATTCGTAGCAAAATTCTCTGTTTACGATAGGGGCGAACACCGTAAACCTACTATTAATATCATGACAAATCAATTAATTTCAAAGTGAATCTTCCAGACCACATAAACATATCACACAAGCATTAACATGCAATCTCGTCCTCTAGGCTCTCCAGACAACACAGTAATAGGGGCTGCTATCCACACAGCCAATTGTCCACCTCAACAACAAATATAATTGATTTTGATAAGAAATTGGCAATCAGAAAAGGAATTTACAGCAACATCTAAATTCACAGTTTCTCCATCCAATACGATTCCATTAATTCGACATGAAATCGTTCCTGTTGGTGACGGAACTTAGTCTCCAATTTCAGAAACTTGGGAGTACGTCCAAGTCTAATCGGTCTTAATCGACAAGAACAACCAGAACTCCCACTGCATCGTTCGTAGGACCCTATGTGCCATCCTTTAAAACATTAAGTAGCAAAGGAACTGTACCAGCTTAAAGCAGTAATTGCGGCTTTGTCAAGAAACTGATAACGAATCTCCATAGATTTTACAAGCGGAAAAAAATATGCCTCAAATGATGATTAATATGGAAGGGATCGCTAGCGACAGAACTGCCTTGGGAGAAAATCTGCTGAGGCAGACTCCTTTGCTCATCTCACACTTCAGATCTGTTTCAATACAATGCGATCTAATATAATTCAAAAAAATCTATTGCAAATTGTTCCGTGGGTTCCTTTTTCATTTCTCTCACACAGCCACACACAAGCAGACTCTAGCCAGCACGACTTCTCTCTTGCACGAAGATGGAAAATGATGCTCAGTCACAACCCACAAACGAGGATGGCTGCTCTCTCACAACTCACAAATCAGGATTGCAGCATACACAAGATTCAGGCAAACATTTGTTCTCAGCCTCAAGTAACAGACAACACAGGGCTCAAACTCTTAATTATATAGGCTTTCACAGTAACAAGATGGTTTCAACCACTCTTGACATATTAGGACTTGAGATCTTATCGTAGCATCTCAATTCTATCATCATCATAACAACAATCTAATTATGACTTTCTCCATTAATTCCAACACTATATAATATTTTAAAATTTAAAATCTTTATATTTTATTGTTTTTATTTCGATTTAACTATGTTAAAATTAATTAGTTCAAATTTGACATAGCTATTTAAAAAATTTCAATGAAAACAAAATGCAATTTTGAAGTCAAAAGCATGTTATACAAGATCTGAAAAATTTGGACCTCATAAATCCCTTGTGCTTTCCAATGACTTTGAGTTAGGTTATAACATTGATCGCCTCTTCCTCTCTAAGCTGCACTTCCTTCATTGCAAAGACTTTTCAAATTTTATGTTTAGACTTTCTCGAGCAACAAATTTTAATAAATAATTCACTTTTCCAACTAAAAAAAACAAATTTTGAGAAAGTAACCCATCTTCAAATAATTCTAAATTGCAGTTAAAAAGAACAAATGGCAAATAATACAATAGGAAATACAATGTCTTGTTTTTCAAAATTTTAGTTCTTTTACCTAGAGCAATTGGCTTCTATAATTCAACTTCTAATATTGCTTTTACTGTTCAGCTAGTTGATTTCTTTGGATAGTTAAATTGTTGTTTTTTTCTTGATATTTTAGCAAATCTAGGTGCCACTTGCAGCATTGAATGAAATCTATCAATTTGGAATGATGGAATGTAGTGTCATTCAAATTTCAAATTCGCTACAACAACTCATAGAAGAAGAAAAATCTGCTAATAATAAACTAAGTACTAGAGACAAAGCTATGGAGAAAACAACTGGTGGATATTTTGCATATAGACCTCATATAAAGTGGTTTAGATGCAGCTTCAAATGGTGCAAATGTTGTTGTTGTATGCAACACATTTGTTAATATGAAAAGAGCAACAAGTCATTGTAAAATACCAACGTTATTTGTGTTGTTCAAATGAAAAAGTTATCTCATCGCAAAGGGTCATCCAAGCGAACCAAAGAAGAAAAAAAGCAATGAATACTTCAAATGTAGACATCATAGCAAATCGTATAGATACGACTTCAGATAGTACAAATGTTGCTGTTGTGTACAACATCTTTATTAATGTACATAGGACAACTAGTTGTTCTCAAGGATCTTCATAGAACACATTTATTTGTGATTCAAATGAATATTTTGTCTTATTGCAAAAAGTGGTGTAAGTAGCGAGTATTCAAAATATAGTACTAAAATTAGTACCTATTATACTCAGCTATCTTGCACATTGCTTGACACAATGATTTGCAATTACATGCTTTGCGATAGTAAATTTGCAACTTGCATAAGGCATGAACACTTTGTTATTATGAAGTTGATGTTCGTATTTATGTTCAATACTACATTCGATCACTGCCTTAAGGTTATTGTCATCTTACACGTGAAACAATAGATATTTCATGTTCTAAAAAACAAAACAATTCCGTAAATCGAAACTTTTTGTGTGAAACATGTTGCTGCCTTGCAGATGCTATTATGCCATGGTTCATATGTGAGTGTAGATACATTTTCAAGAAACTCGTATTCTAAGGTGTTTAGAGATGCATTCTTAAAAAGTTAAGCTGAAGTAGTTACAATTATATCATTTAGAACTAGTAGAATTAATTTTATTGTATAATAGATTACAAAGGCACAATTTACACCGCCACGTTGTACAATTACATATGTGTAGAAAATTTCCATATTTTATGCTACTTAATAACACATAGTACATTTTACTAATCAGAACACATTGAACATAGATTTCAATGTGGCGTGTTCTTTTTTTTGTAGTGATACTTCTAAAATACAGAGAGGTGCAAGATAGGAGCTAGTTACTTGCAACTTTGCTACCCTTATTTTACTGTTTCAAATGAAACATACAATATCAACCTACAATTAGTCTTCTATGCTAGTAAAAATTGTCATAGACATATCTTCAATAAAGCAAAAATACTTAGTTCAAGACTCTCTCATCTTTGAGAAAAAATAGTCTAGCATACATAGTGCTTACTAAACAAATTACAATACGAATCTGAACAACAAATACATAGAAAAAATGGTTGAAACCTTAGATTTTGAAAAGTACAATTCAACCAAAAAAAAATGCATAGCTGCTAACATTGATATCGTCTTAATGCACCATAGTCTCTTTAGACTAGAGCGATTTGCATATACTGCTGGAGATTGTTTGTTCAATGCATTTGAAGTTCTTTTGCACTTTCGTTACTCATCTATCGAACTGCGAAATGGAATAATATACCATTTTCTCAATTGTCTACAATGTAATGACATAGAAGCAAAATAATCATATCAATATGAACTAGATCCTCTCATGTTATCTCAGCTTCATGGAATTCACGATGTTGACACATACCTTCATAAAATGAAATTCTCTGCTAGTAATAGCAATTCCCAATCTGAAAGAGGCTTATGGGGAGACACATTTTGCATACGATGGCTTTCAAAGTGGTTGAACATACCAATTGGAGTTTGGTCATTAACAAGAAAAACAAAGTATTTGTTCTTCAATCATCATTTAGATACAATTCCACTGAACATTTTTTTTCATGATACAGATCATGCCACTGGACATTTTGAACCTCTATTGCACAAAATATTGCCTAGATGCAACTATGTCCAAAATTATTACTTATCGCCTCTTTTCAAAAATCTTGAAAACCATTATGAATCCATTGTTCATGAAATGCAAATTCATGGACTGCACATAGCAAAAACAACTATGTCAAAATGTCCCAATAGCACGTTCAGTGCAATTTGTCATTTGATAGCACCTGAATTTGATGAACAGTCTTTAAGACTCTATGTTGTCCAATCTTTCTGCAATGCACTGATGGGTAGGGATGAAAACACATTACATTGTCTAGAAAAACATTTAGCAAATGAAACTATACAAAGTCAAACAATGGTTGCAGGCTGGCAACAATACCTAATTAATATGGCAATGCCATATGAAAAAGGAGCAATTGAGGGAACATCATTTTGCTTCCAATGGACATCAATCATATTCAATGTAAACATACAAATATGGTCATTTACTAATAAAAACATTGTCAATTACTGCCCATCGAAAACAAATTGCAACCGAATATATAACATATTATCCTTTGAAACAAGTACATCACACATTCATTATGAACCACTACGATTAATTCAAAATACAAATCAATCCAATTCACAACATAGAATAGTGCAAATGCATGCAAACACCAAAAATAGAATAAGATTTCGCAAACTGAAACAAATGATACGTACAAATAGCATAGACAAAATTGGAGAAAATAGGAATAGAAAAAAGAATATGAATTTTTTGTTGCAAAAGAGTACACCCATAGAAATTTACAAAAAACAAATTGAAGCCACGCCCAAAACCAAATTTCCAATATGTAGCAAACTTCAATTTTGAAAGAACATCTCAAACATTGGACCTGAATTAGAAAAAATGTACATAAACATTTCTGGAAAAGAAAGCACATTGCATCTAAATATCATATGTAAATCTTGCAAAACAACACTTGACAATGCAAAGTTACCTCGCTTTGCAACACCTGAACAAATAAGACGTAATAATCCATTGCAAATTGTAACAACACTTTCAGAACTTGAAGAAAGACTTGTTGCATTAAGAATCTCTTTTGCACAAATAAGAAAATGTGGCTACAAGCGATCGCAAATGGGCTTAACTGGTTCAATAATCAATGTACCTGTCCACATGGACATTTTCCAAAAAGAATTGCCACAATTCATGAACAATACGAAGACAATTTCTATTGCATTAAAACGACGATTAGAATACAAGAATGCATATCAAATAGGAAAAGTCCGTGTGCATACTGTCATGACAACACTTAAAGAACTATGTTCTCGGAGTTTATATAAAACTGAGAACATTTACATTAATAGCAATTGGAATCATATACTCAAATTGAACAGTGAAGATAATACAATTGACAATGAGAATATCGATAGTGAAAGTAAAATAAATAACAGTTTGGCAAGCGAAAGACCAATTGAAACCTTGGTACATGGGTTGACAGGTTCACAATGCATTCATGATTTGCAAGACAAGATCATTGAAATAGCACTGGCTGAGGGACAACGACCACTTGGAATATTCAAAGCAAACATGCCGAAGAAATGAGCTTCCCAACACTATTCTTTGGAGATGCATGTGACAATGATATAGTACAAAGATTTCGTTACCAAGAAATAGTAAAGTGGGAACTAATGCATTATAGTGGTGGATTTTCGTATCACATCACAAATTTTTTCTTCAAGACAATGCGAATAATCATTGAAAAAGTCATGTCATGCATTTCAATACGAATAAGGAAAGGGAAACTACAAGAAAGACAACTATTAGCAAAAGATGTTAAGTACAAGCCAAACTTAGAAAAATTACTAAAAAGTGACATTGGATACATAGACTTCAAACACATAAGAATTTCTACTGACTATCTACAACAAATGCAAAAACATATATTTGCAATGATACGACAACTAGGTCCTCCAAATTTCTTTGTTACATTTACAAGTGCAGAGCATCGTTGGACTCCACTAGTAGAAACTCTTACTGAATTACATAGCAATAGAAACAAAAAAAAACATATTGAAACAATTGAAGAATATAGCATTGATTATCTTGTCAGAAAGGACCCAGTAACATGTACACGTTACTATAGACATAAAACAAATGCAATGAAACAATTGATCTGTCAAGATAATACATTTTTTGGACAAATATTATACTACTACTATGTAATTGAATTCCAAAATATAGGTAGTGCACATGAACATGGTTTTTTATGGATAGAAAATTCTCCAGTATATGGAATCAATAGTAACTTAGAAATTGAAAATTTCTTGGACAACTATATAACTTGTAACACAAATCACCTTGATCCATAATTTGCAAAGATACATCAACATCATCATAGCAAAATCTGTAAAAAAAGAAAAGCATCACACTGTAGATACAAATTCCCAATGCCACCAATGAAAATAACAAGGATCCTTGAACCAATTACTTTGCTAGATGAATCAATAAATGAAAGAGTTTCCCTATTGCAAAGCACATTGGAACAAAAACGCTATGAAAAATCAACTAGCCATGAAAATTTCTTAGATGAATTGCACTTAACAGAAACTGATTACATCAAATTAATACATATTACATTGACACAGCCAATGGTCTTCTTGCAACGAAAACCATCAGAAATATGGAATAATAGCTTTGCATTCAATATGCCACACCTATGGAATGCAAATACAGATGCTCAATATGTTCTAAATGCATATGCTACAGCTTCATATTGCAGTTCATATATGACCAAAGTTGACAGATCTATGAAAAATGCATTCAAAAGGATACAACAAGAACATGAAAAGAGCAAAATTGATGCTATACAAATGACACAATCCCTACGAAATGATTTGCTTAATCTTCAACAAATTTCAGCTCAACAAGTAGTGCACATAGCTCTCTCCCTGCCATTGCATCATAGTTCAAGAGAATGCAACTTCATAAACACAACACTAGCAGATGAACGAAGATTTATACTTAAGCCAACTATTCTACTGAAACAAATTCCAGACAACTCCAAAGACATTATGTGTAGTTCTATAATTGATTACTATATCAATAGACCTAATGCTATTAAGCACATATGTTTAGCTAAATTTGTATCAAAGTATAACAAAGATGGAACGCCAATATCAAAGAGGAAAAAAGAAAAAGTAATTTGATTCATCAAATACAAAAAACACATTGACTATGAAAAATATTACAGAGAGAAACTTTTGCTATATGTTCCATTCAAAAACATTGAAGATACACTAAAGCAACAATTTCTGACATGGAAAAGTGCATATAGATTGCACAAGGAAACAATAAAAACCAATGAAAACAAGTTCACATACAACGTGAACAAGAAATGGGGTGATTTGGAAGAAGCAATGCAAGAAATTGATAACACGACTGCAACTTCTAATAACACATTAAAAAAACCTCAGGTATCCAATGATCCTACTGAGAAATATGACTTGGCTAATGATTTAGAATTTCCCCAGTGCGATCACAAAAAAAAAACCTCTTAACATTAGTTTTCAATTCACAGAACATCCATTTATGCTTAGTAATGAAGAATACTACAAGATTAGGAGAATGCTTAATAGAGAACAACAAGCAATCCTCAAAGACATTGCAATCAAAAAATGAAACAACATAGACAAACCACTCTACTTATTTTTGACTGGAGGAGTTGGCACTGGAAAAACATTCACAGCAAAAGCAATATTTCAAATGCTCATATGCATTTACAATGAACATTACAATACAAATCCTTTGAAACCAAAGGGATTGATATTAGCATATACAGGTAAAGCTGCATATAATGCAGGTGGACTAACAATTCATTTTGCATTGCTAATGCCATTCAACAAATCTAGTTTTACTCCACTTAGCAATGACATACTGGACAATTTAACAAAACTGTATGAAGAATTAAAAGTAGTTCTCATTGATGAAGTATCTTTGATTGGAAGTTGCTTTCTATATCAGAATGATGATCGACTAAGAAACATTAAGCATATCCAAACAAAATACTTTGGAAACGTTGACATCATATTTTGTGGCGACCTATACCAAGCACAACCTATACAATATTCACTAATATTTGAACAACCTACAATAAGAAAGCAACGAATAACATATGACCTTTGACAAGAACATGCAAAGTACTATGAATTTCATATTGCAATGCGTCAAACAAATGAAATATTCATTTCCATTCTAAATAGGATACGTACAAATAATCAAACAAAAGATGATTTGAATTACCTCAACCAAAATTGTGTTCGAAATGCTCCTAATGACGCTACATTCCCCTATCTATTCTTCCGGAATAGAGATGTCGCATTGCACAACAAGAAAATGTTGTCTGTCGTTCCTGGTGATGAAATTGTAATTGATGCAATTGACTACGAAGAAGAAAACAATGGAAACATACCAACTCATGTACACATAGCAACGTTGCCTTCACAGATTTTCCTAAAATTTAACATGCTAGTTGAAACATATACGGGAAACTATGACTCACAAGACGGTCTTGTCAACGGTGCAAATGGTATCATTAAAGCATATGTAAAATTAGACAACTTCGATGTAATATGGATCAAATTCCATGATGAACGTGTTGGGCGTCGACAAGCACATAAATTTTCTTTTCTATATGGACAACAAATCTACAAAGATTGGACTCCCATATTGCAAACAACAAAGCCAATTTCTGTATTAGCAAAAACAGGAAAATTGAGAATTAGAAAACAATTCCAGTCCAATTAGCATGTGCACGTACAATACACAGATCACAAGGCTTAACACTAGACAATCTCGCATTTGATCCTTTAGGAATACGGTGCCATGGATTAGTATACACATCTCTCTCACGTGTAAGAAACATAGAATCGCTATATTTTCTTAGCCCACTTAAGAATGAAAAATTCCGAATTAAACACAAAATTACTGCTGAAATGGAACGTTTACAGAAAAACGCAAAATGGCACCTAGACTACAATTATTCATTATTAGAAACAAAAGCATACATTTCAATTATTTCTCTAAACACCCGCAGTATACAAATACATATTGATGATTTGTTAAATGACTATGATCTAATGCAATTTGACATCCTATGTTTACAAGAAACACATTTGACACAACCAATGCTACTAAAAAGACTTGAAGAATTCAATTGCATACCATATTATAGTAAACATGGTTTGCTAATTTGTACTAAAAAACATATACAAATTTTGAAACATATTCACTTTGAAGAGAAAAACATTGAAGCTACATTAGCAAATATGATTATTCATGGCATGGATATTATAGTTCTCAATGTCTATGTTGCACCATATGCAACATTGAACGATGCATTGCATCTTCTTTCAAAAGCATTATGCAATACACATTCAAATCAAACAATAGTCATCATCGGCAATTTCAACATCAATATGCTTGAAAACAACAATAAAACAAACAAACTAAGATCATATATGTACAATTACAACCTTCATTTCCTTTTAGACACAAATAACAATCAACAAATATCAATCATTGATCACATATGGTCAAATATAACTACTAGCTATAAAAATTTTAGATTATGCGTATTGGACTGACCATGATACTATTTGTCTTATCATTGAAAACAGAAATGCAACACAAAAATAGTGCAAATTGCAAATCAATTGTACAAAATATTAGCTACTAATCCGCTACCTATCAAAATTTGACAATTGATTTATACCAAAATGGCTCTAATAGCCATCCCAAATTTCTTTAGTGGCTTTAACCTCAATCCTCGTCTCCATTGGTTTTTACTCTCTGGACATAACCTAATGTATCACCAAAGAAAAAAATATGGTTACAAACAGAAAGTCAATCAAATTGATAAAAGCCATAATGACAAAGTTTATCAGTAGCATCTACTACACCATTGCCATATTGTATCATAGATACAGGATTAGCACAAGAGTATCTGAAACTGGCACTCTCCATTTAGGAAATCTGAGTGGCAATTGTAGAAGTTGCTGCATTACAAGTAGTTGCTATATCTCAAGTACTAAATATAAAATAATATCTTTTAAGATATCTAGCAACTTCCTCCTCTCTGGATCTCTCCTGTCAACTCTCTGCCTAGTATAACAGTGAAGCACAACATGGCTATAATCTTGGACCAACACAAGAAAATTACACTATTTCCGTCTCGAATTTTCTTTACTATCTTGATATTTATGTCAAGAGCAAGAGACACAAAGGCAACGTTTCTATTGACTTTACTGATCAGCATTGCAATATTAACAAATAATCCAGGTGAGATGCTCTAGCTTGTATTGCTCATTTGCATTTCTTCTGCCATTCTCAATTATTGTACATAAAATCCTTATTGTATTTTCATCTTGCTTTTGAATTTGACTTTAAATCTGATTTATATGTTACAATAAATCGTACAACAATGTATCCTCGTTATTCAGTATTGGTTTTTACTGATATATTAGTTTCAGTGCTCATAAGAGTGATGAAGTTGACATAATTCTAAGCCATAAAGCATAATGGATTTGAGAAGCTTGAAACATAGCTTCTAGACTCATCAGTAAAACTTGGCTCAGTGACCAAAGCAACAATTGAACTAATTTAATTGCTAGCTAGTCAAATCTCCCAACTTGGATTTAACTTGTCAAGTTTCTGGTCCAGATTTAGCTCTTGCACCTTTTCCGCACTCACTTTTTCACAGACCTGAGTTCAGTAACTATGTTCTGCTAGATGCATTTCATGTTTTCAAAACTCAATTCTTGTAAGAATTTAGGATCTGATCTCTGCTTGTTAGCCTTTAAAAATGAATAAATATTAGTAACAAACATTTACTTCTTTTTAGTAAAAAAATTTTACTTATTTTAACACATAGAATTCCTTCTTTTTACATAACAATTCTATCATTTTGACTTCAAATCATATGTCTTGCAGAGCTTTATTGCTTTATACAATGAGTAAAAAATGCAAAGACACTTCAAAAAAACAGGCAAAGACATCTAGGTTTGTTTATTACATCTGACTCACTTACTCTTCAATGCATATGTATATACATATATCTATGTTTAACTGTTTGATTCTTTCTATGAATCTATTGCAATAGCAACTGGTGTTTGATTTACAAAAAAGTGTAATGTGATGAAGCTGAAATGGATTCTAAGTCCTTCAAACAGGAAACATAAAATTTGATATGTTTCTTTTTGAACTTTGCTACTCAATCAGAAAGATTTAACAACCTTGACAACATCAATATATTCTTGAAACTTGCTTAAAGGTGCTTTTGGTTTCTTCATGCTACTTGTATCCATTTACCTGAATATTGGCTTTGCCTTTGCTTTTCTTCATGGCTGCCATTTTCTTGCACCTGAATATCAAGAAGTTGCACCTGATTCAGTGTACACCTTGGCCAAATCAAAGATGCTTGTTGTCCTGAGAATGATGAAATTTGATTACGCAATTGAGAAAATGCCTTGGATGAATTGAATTTTTATGTTGACTATGTCATTCTCGTATTTTCACCATTAATGTAACAATATTTCATATAGAAAAATTTGAACCCATGCTTAAAAAAATTGCTCCACTGTATTCTTTCCCATGCCATTTTTGCACTAGCATCCATTACCCATTAAATATGGTTAACTAGGATTTTCAGTGATCCATGTTAGAGACTATTTATTTTAAAATCATACAATTTCAAATACTATTTAGAATTCTACATGATTGTCTTGTCTTTTCAGAAACTACTATTGATTCTTTTTGAGACACAGGTTCAATTTTCCTGTTCGATGCTTGTTTTAATTAAAAAAATCAAATTTGGATTGTTTTTTTGTCCATAAGAAAAACTATTTATATTAAAAAATATTTATATTGCATTCTTCTATAATTGATCACCTTATGCGCTAAATGAGATAGGTTGATCAAAATAGTGGGAATTTAGGATTTGAAACTATTCAAATGACAGTGGATGAAACCTGTATACTCATGAAAATGCTAACCCAATTTAAGCATGAATCCAACATCGTTTCTTGAACTGCAAGACAACACCATCTGTTCCATATCTGGCACAAACAGTGTTCACAGTATTGCATGCCAACTACAAAAAACTGAAATAGAATGGCTAAATTTGAATCCACAAGAATTGTCACTACGACTAATAATTTCTAGTTTGAAGTTTTATAGTTTTATAGCATCCTCTAAATTTCTGAAATTTCTGCATTTGTACTACATGGATTTACACATTTATGTAGTGCTAGACTTTCTTAGTAATTAAAATTTCTTCAAGCTCACTTTTCAATCATGTTGCATCTTCAAATTCTTGCAGCTCCGAAGATCAAGGTACATTAGAGAAACAACAACAAACATCGTCTCCAACTGAATCAAACAAGTAAGTAAATTTGAAAGCAATTTTTACAGCTCCTATTGACATATAATTTATATTAATCAGCATCGTATTTTACTTCTAACTGTATCTTTTGTCACATCAACATCATCTATACACATATCAAATGCATCATCTTTACTCCCAATTACAATTGAAGAACTAAACATCCGCAAGACTAGAAAAATGTTCAATGGAGAAGTTATGGTTGTTTATAGCACATATCTTGATAAAGTCCACAAAGCATGACAAATACTGCGTGCAGATTTGACAGATGCTGAAGGAATCATGACAGTCACATTGTCCATACCCACTGAGCTGATTCAAGAACATGAAGAAAAAATATCACCAGGAAAAGCAATATCAATTACAAATTTTAAAATTCTTCCCAAAACAAATTATGACTGTGGCGATTGTGACTGGATTTTGCTACTAACTGAATCAAGTACCGTACAAAACATACCACCAGTTTGCAAAGAGTACAAATTCTTTCTAGATACAACAATAAAGTACCTTACACAAAACATAGAAACATATCCAATCGGAACAATTGCGGCAATTGTGACAGCTGCACGGAAAATTGGTTTGCAATATACATTGCAAATTAAAGATGGAAATTTCGATGACAATAGAGCAACGGTGACATAAATTCCTTTGCATTGTTTTTATATTCCTAGTTCCATCCTACATCTCAATTCTCTTTGAAAAAAAAAACTTAGCATTTTGTCTTCTCTTGTAGTTGCAACTATTTGAAACATTTGCGCCGCTCTACAATGAACTTGAACAAGAATTGTAAAAGGGCCATTTTCCATTTATGTTGTTCAAAAACATAACAAACAGGAAAGAAATAAAGGACAGAACGATCCGAACAACACAATCTACATTCATCAAAAAATTGAATGCAGAAGCAGTAGAAGAGCTTGGAAAATTGAGCCCTCCAATATTTTCTGTAAGTATACATGAAAGAATACCCCTACTTTTCCATATGCAATTGTTTTTCCACTTCTTTCCATTTAAACATATACCACTTGTTTTAATCAGTGCATCTAGATAGACATAAGGAAAAAGCTATTTGAATTAAAAATATTTTGCCATTTGTCATTAACTACAATGCATAGGAATCACCAATTAAGTTATATATATTAAAATTTGTTTCGATTTTCAAATTGTTTTTGGGTTTTTTATAATTGATTTCTCTAAAATTTGATTTAATAATGTTTTTGATTAAATTATCAGTCTAAAATTGTTTAAATTTTATGTTTACAAAAATGATTTAATAATATTTTTTTATCCTCCTATATGAACAGATAAAAGGAACATTGACAGCTGCAAGCATTTACTCTACACCATTTGAACCTGTTTGTCTTGGATACAATTCGCCAATACCAACATGGACAACGTTAGACGACACAACAATTAACTGCCTTAAGTGCAATAGAAATTGTTTCTTCTTCTATTCACAATGTCTTAATTGCATAATCAAGTCTAACAACACAAGCTTCCAGTGTTGCATTAGAAACAAATTGCTCTTGAAACAGTTACTTCCCAGCTTGGCACAAATGTATTTTCAAGATTATGTTCAAAAGAAACAAGTAGCCATGTATATGCTACGAGATTTCAAAATATATGGTGCATTTACAATCAATGAAGACAATGAGATCCAATCTGTTGACAACAATGAAAGCCCAACAAAAGCCAGGTACTCTTCTAATTACCCTTCATCTTTCCAGTAAACATCAGATATATGCATTTTAAAATATGTTATAGAAAGTACCAAAATTTGTACTAATATTTCCTTGTTCTTTGCAGCCTGAGCACACCTACACGCATTAGCTACAACAAGAATACATCGTAGTCTAGGAATTACTCCAATGCTGTTCACAATTTTCGTACCAGACTTTGCTAATTGGATCCTCCTCACTCAAAGTGCAGCATGTCTACAAAATTTTGTCAGAACAAAAAGGCATATATATGCACATATGACACCCCAGTTTTTTCCAAACAAATATTAGAAACAAAAATTACTCGTTATATTTATTATCTTTCCTCTAGCTGTTTACAAAGACTTTCAGACTTATTATATGTATTTTGAAACTTAATGCATATATGTTTAACAAACAGAATCTGTATTTACAATTTTCCATTAAATATATAAATATTATAGACCTCTTTAAAGATCTCTTGAATGCATTTATAATGCCAAATTGCAATATAAATTTCTTATAAAAACATTGCACTTTTTATATCCCTGTTGCCAGATTAGTCCATACTTAGTATTTTTCTTTCCCATTGTATTTTACTTAACTCTGACAATACCATGCCAGGTACTATGTGAACTGATGATAGATCTTGTTGTAGAAATTAGCTGAATAAATCACTTATTCAATGGAGATTAACCCGATTACACATCAATTTCGAATTGCATGCATAACACATAATCTCTTCTACAATTAATTGTCACATGCGGAAATAACAGAAGCAATCTCACATCAAATCAATCACACATTAACTCGGTATGTATGGGGAAAGCCTATAGCTGAAAACCCCGCAGCTATTGTGTATATTATAATGGAGAAATCATGTAACCAAACAAGTACAATACTCCTCACAAGTACTCAGTACTTTCTCATAAAGTCACACACAATCTAACTCAGTTTTGAACAAGTCTCGGGTTCAAAACTCACTGCTGACCGCCTTGCCTCTATTGCGCAATCATGGCCTGTATATGAAGAGATCCAAGGTTCGAATCCCCTTGGCTTGACTGCGCAATTGTCATGGACAATTCCTCCAAGTGTAATGCAAATCCCATGCAAAACTAATCCTCCAACCGATAGCTTTACTCACCCTTTCATCTACCTCTTCCACTGGTCTCCACTGAACTGATCATGCACTGTAGTGAACTGAAGTGTTCTTGAGTTGACTAATGAGTTAATATTTAGTGAATTAAATATTATTTAATTTACTCCACTCATATCTAGTTGATTATTTAGTTAACTAATCCCAACTAGTTCAACTAAAACAAACAGAACACAACTCCACTATCTGTCCCGTTAACTCCTCCAAAACTCCTGCCACTGAAGTCTAACTGAAGCCAACCATGCAAGATGCCATCAAACCCTAGGAACCACGTGATTCCTTGTGTCAGTTGCATGAGCCACCTCCATGACTCAAACCGAAGTGCGCCAAGAGAGTAAACTGCTGTTTATAGTCAAAATATTATTAAGGGTAAATAATATTTGACTTCCATATTTTTAGGAGATCAGTCTAAAAATAGCCCGGGTCCTAAAAATAAGGGTCTCATCTATTTTTACCGACATGTCGCATACTTTAAGAATCTCCAAGTAGAATTCCCAAATTATGCTCCGTATGTCTAAAAAATAGACATAGTCTAAAAATAGACTTTGCGCCAGAATTTGCCTGCGGGCCCACTTAGTGAAGGCGACTTCATTTCACTAAGCTCCATCATCTTGCTGCATTCTCAACACTTGTATGGTGTGCTGTTTATCTCCTGTTTTATTTTGGTAGCAAATAAGAAAAAGAAGCACAACTTTAATGATACATTGTCTTCTATTGTCTTCCCTTGACCTCGATTGTTCATTTCTACAAGTGACATGTACAAAACTCTTTTGTTATTCATGTTACCCTGAAGACTCGACTAAACTCTGTATTTGCATTTTTAATTCTTTAATCCTATAATTCTAAGTCCTAATACGTTTCTCTTCAAGAGAGAAAATGTTTTAGAAATCCATCCCTTCAATATCTAGTTCTTTTATACGCTGCTTGTACTCTTACTTCTCAATAATTCATACTTTTCCATAACTAAGAATTTAAGGTAGAACCCATTGTTGTGTCTAGGAATTCGAAAGCACCTTGGCTTGTGAACTATGTACGTAGCAACATTAGTTCGGTTGAGAGATCTCTATAAATTTTTTATCATATATTGCTAAGATTGAGATTCAGAGATTTTTTCTTTTCTTACAGGCGGGGTCTCTCTGGCTATCGCGTGCTTGGAACCCAGTTAAAAGCTAGTTTTACATTTGAGGGTTTAATTTAACTGTCCCAATTTAGGTTCGGTCCCATTTCGATATGCGATAACAACGATTATCCCCATTTCCCAAAACTGTTTAAGTTATAAGAAGGTTTAAGCATACTTGTAGTAATTTTTTTGAACTGATCCATGAGATTTCTATTATATATTTATTACATCTATTTTTTCGAACTGATCCATGAGTTTTTTTACTTGATTTTTAGCTTTATGCATCGATATATACTATATGCTGCTACTAGTTTTATTTTTTCCATATGACAATGTTCACTAGGAGCCAAGTATCCTTCGCCTATGTAATCTCTGTTTATCTCCTGTTTTTTTTTGGTAACAAATAAGAAAAAGAAGCACAACTTTAATGATACATTGTCTTCTATTGTCTTCCCTTGACCTCGATTGTTGATTTCTACAAGCGACATGTACAAACTCTTTTGTTATTCAGGTTACCCTGAAGACTCGACTAAACTCTGTATTTGGATTTTTAATTCTTTAAACCATTTTACAACTATAATCTTAACAGAAGAATGTGATGTGATATCGATTTATGGAATGTTCAATTAATGAAAAGAGTTAAAGGTTGCCCGTCACACTCTTGGAATACATTCTATTGGTCATCTCCAAAGCGAAGGTAGAAACCATGATTCTATAAGAAAAAAAAAACATATCTAATTGATTCCAATCCATGTCTGATATATCCTCTCGTTTTTTCTCTGCATATTGCATACTCTTCCCTGTTACTGATTTTGTAGCAATATCGTCTTGTATATTGCATAGTATTCCCCATTTCTGATTTTGTAAGCAGAAAATTGTATAGTTCCATGACGCCGCCAAAACGAATATATGGAGATATTGCTTACAAAATTCTCGGAAAAAACCCTCGTCCCAAGCGGATGATATCGTACTTGTGTTCAACAATTCTCGGTCTGCTAATTGTGGTTGGGGATGTTGTATTTATAACATGGCTGGTGCTGCGTCCCCATGAGCCAAAGTACTATGTAGAATATGCCTCCTACCCGGAGCTGAGTTTGGCAGATAGAATTCTGAATTCGAGGATAGAGTTGAACACATTGTTGTGTCTAGGAATTCGAAAGAAACTTGGCTCAACATTAGTTCGGTTGAGAAATATCTATAAATTTTTTATCATATATTGCTAAGATTGAGATTCAATTTTTTTTTCTTTTCACATCCTAATTCTATTTTCCATGGCTATATAAAATAATACAACCTTGAAATTTGGATTACTATTGGAAAGAAAAATATTTTTATTCTATTGTTTGGAGATATATTGTAAACTTGTCGTATAATTGTTTTCAATTAAACGCAAAAAGGAAGGATCAAAGAAGTATCCCTTCCTTATCCCGTATCTCTCGAGGGGATTTAGCCATCTAATGTTTCACACGTTTTCAATTTCATGTGTTGAAGTACTCAGATGAGAACGAAATCTTGGTATAAGCATACTTGTAGTAATTTTTTTGAACTGATCCATGAGATTTCTATTATATATTTATTACATCTGTTTTTTTGAACTGATACATAAGTTTTTTTATTTTATTTTTATCTTTATGCATCGATCTATACTATATGCTGCTACTAGTTTTATTTTTTCCATACGACAATATTCACTAGCAGCCAAGTATCCTTGGCCTATATAATTTCACTTGATCTCCTTCACACCAGATATCATGGCTCATGCAGATAACTTCATAAATTTCCCTAGTAGGCTGACTCATAATAGTCTTGCCAGTAACTATTTGACTTTACCCAACGAGGTTGTGCAAGTTCCTCAGTCTCTTATGCCTTTCCAATCTACAAATTTAATGCAAAATGCTTTCTCGGAAGGGATTGGGACTGGCAAGTCTGCTAAGATGTTTTATTTGTATACCAGTTGTAGTCAAGCATCTGCTTGCAGTTGGTTATATGGATTCTTGATACACAAAATCCAGAACCCATCTCCTCATTTTTTGTCACAGGTCTACCTTGAGAGATGAAAAATATGCACCTATCAAGGATGTTTTCATCTTTCTTCTACCCTGCATGCGAACTTCACTCAAAATCCACTGACTGGTTGTCATAACTATGAATTTCCCATTATAATAAATTCATAACCCCTTGGCATTAGGCCTATTTTAATGATTTGCCATCCCATATTGATCTAGTTTAAAGTTTTTTCTTCCTTGTCAGTTCAACTACAATCATTTACCCATTAGTCATCTCTAACTACATTTCCTGGTGTAATAATTTCATAATAACGTGTTCGCATTAAGCGTTCTTGAATGATTTATTATCCCATTTACATTTACTCAACTATTTCACTTCCTTGCCAGATCAGACTTAATAAACCTAATTTTATAGAGTCAACATCCATGAGATTATTAGCTATGTCTACTATTAAATTATCTTAATTTGGACTCTCCTTGGATTTGTAATTCAATTTCAAAGTTGTTTAAATCTGTTGAGATGACATATGGTCCAATATGCTTTTTTCAGTTTTTAACTATACTATTTTCTAATAATCTAGTTCTTTGTACAAACTCAACATATTTTAGCACACGTGATCCCTTCTGGTTAATAGTCTTAGCATTATTATATTCTAATTAATTGCATATTGTTATTATGTTTTAATTAATTAATATTTCTCTACTACTTTAACTGCTATCTGCTTTTAGCACCTGGTTTATGGTCGCTTATTTCATACGTTTCCATTAATCAGTAAATACTTTATCTATTCATTTCTTACAAATCCACTTGCATGGATACTTATTTTATATATTTGCATCAATGAAAATAAATTTAAATATAACTTATTTATCTCTTACAAATCTGAAATGCATATAGGATCACAGGATAATTGGGTTGATCTCACTATACAAATTTTATTTTTCTGTGCCTGAAATTACTTTGAGTTCAGTCACTATTTCGCTTATTCAAATACCTTGCGCTTATTCAAATATGCTAAAACAACCCACTTAAATTTTTCATTGTTTTATTTGTGATCTATAATGTATTTGGCATTGTCTTTCAATTAACTTGCCAAGGATATTCTTATTTCATCTAAATTACTTAAAATTTCCATAAATATAAAGATAATCTAGATTAAATTTCTCTATATTCTTTAAGAAATGATATAATAAAATAATGTGTAAATGTATTTATTTTAAAAAATTAAAATTTATTAAAAAAATGCATATTTATGTTTATTTATTTTTCTTTGTCCTCACATGGAAGTAGAATTCAAGGATAAATATTTAACACATTTAACATTTAATAAAAAATTAATCTACCAAATTTATATTTAATTATTTGTTTTCCAAATTTTTAAAACTTTTGCTTTAATTTAACATTGTTATTTGATATTATCAATTCATAATAATATTTAAAAGACATACTCTATGATATATCTTATATCATCAAAAACATACAAATTAACTAAATTATAATTGTATTTAATAATAATAATAATAATAAACAACTTCATTTTAAATTATAGAAATTGACATTGATTTACACACACACACACACACACACATACAACTTTGAAATCAACTTTCTTACAAAGTGCCATAGACATTTTCCAATTATTTCCAATTTAATTCAACTATACTTTATTACAAAACAAATCTTCACAAACATGCTCAAGTCAAATTGCACAATCTTTATACTTACATTAAGAAACATGTAATAGCTACCCATAGACATTTTCAAGACCACATTGCAACATTTCTATATTTAAACTAGGCGGCAGGTAGTAGCTACATTGTAGCCTTGTTTATTTTAGTGTTTATTTTCTTAATAATAAAATATATGAATTTTATGTTAGTGAACATATTTTTTGTTATCACTAGGTTGGCATCAATTGGGATGTTCAATGGTCAATCTAATGCAATTATTCCAAACCACTTTGGACTGAAAGTTATCCCTTCCAGCCAGAGAGGGCTCTCTCAAAGAAAACAAATGAATACTCAAGATGAAACTTATATTGTAGATGGTTAACTCTTTTTGTATTTTAAGTGATTGTGCAGGTGGAATATGTATGAAAGGCTACCATTGGGCATGGAGTCAGCTATGGGACTTCAATAACAAGCAAATATATTTCATGGAAGCTGGAAATTAAGCTTAACAAATATTTTTTACAGCAAACACATAACACATGAAGGAAATTAGAGCATAATACTATAAATTCCAAGTAATCATGAGAATATGGAGCTGATGATAATATCAGAAATGGAAAAAACACAAACCCATAAGCTTAAAATAAGTATCAGGTCTGAAAGACAATTTCTGCAACTGTATATTAGCTTGGTGAAACAAAATTACATAATAGTCCTCTCATTTACATTCATCAACCAACCTCTTCAAATTCAATAAAACCCCTCATTTATAGAGTGAGATCTCTGTTACAAAGGTCTTACACCTGGGCTAGACTTCGATACTTGACCTAGAGACCTAATTAGACTAGGATTACATCACTTTGAGGAATAATAGGGATATTTTATGTTTTAGTAGAGTTGATAATAAAAAAGGACTCTGTGACCATTAATTACTTAAACAAAATATCTAACAACCCATGTTTGTCATCCCTATCGAATCAAACTGCCATGTTGAGGTGGCCAACTGATACACTGGATTTAAGGTCTTCATAAAAATGATTTGATGATGAGATGTCCATTTCTGTGAGGTGGAAGCTTGATGAGATGTTTAGCCATGTAAACCGTTTGGAGTGGATTACTGAGTTGCCCCATTAAAAATGGTCTACCCGAGATGCTCTGCTTTTATGGATCTAGAAATAACCCATACTGATATTTTGCCTTGAATATTATAATGCCGCTAGTGTTGACCTTTTAACTGTCATCTGTATTTTAATGCCCAATCTATGGCTTTGAAATGCTCGATCTAATTACCACTAAAAACATATTTCTAACCAATCATTTGAGAATTGACACCAGGAGATTGTGCATTCACTCTCATTCTCCACAAATTTTAATTATTCAACCCAGTTCATCGCTTTGGAGGAGTTGAATGGTGGTGGGTTCTGATTCTATGCTTTACTGGAGTTTTGGAATAATTAGGAAACATTGTGAGCAGATAGAATGGTAGAAAATATTTGTTTGACAGTGAAGGGTGAAGTTTTAAACAAGGTGAATGGTGAAAGTTAATATGCGCAGGATGATTTATTACGAAAACATTACGGTTAATGGATATACTAACAATGAATGGTAACAGGTAATAAAGAGACACATGGTAGTTTGTCATTGGAAGGTGAAATGACATGTGAGTGATGATGAGATGGCGGGAGTAAGTCAAATAGTCAAAGAGCAGTTTTGAAGCCTACCCAGGGAGGGGGGGGGTGCGGTCTCAACTGGAGAACGACACGTAGCAACGGTGGTTTTGAGAAACGACTTTACTCGGACCCCCCCTGTGGATATTGTTCAAAAGCACTGGGGGGTGCGGGTTTGGATGCGCACTATTGATTTGAGCGCATAAGATCTCGGCCCTTCAAATCTGCAAGATTTATATTATACTTGCCAATATCATGTCACTTTATTACATAATGGATTAACCATACAACTTTTCCTTGAGCTTGGAGGCTCTAGATAAGAATATCCTACCATGATAGAAGATGACTCCCTCTTGGACTGAATAGCCCTCTTCATGTAGCTGCTCATAAAGTATCATGAATCTATAAATATTCTTGGAATAATCCACCAACAGTTGGGATTTCCAATATGGATCAATCTCCTATAGTGACAACGTTGATGATCTATCAAAATGAATGTCTGTCATATGGATGATCTCCTCCTTGACAGCTCCTATGCCAAAGGTATATGTTGGAAGGTTGCTATTCCCTCCTTGCTTACCTTCTTGCATATGAACATGCTCCAGTAAATATTGAGCCTTTTGAAAGTTAGTCTCCCATGGGAGGCTATCATCTATCCAATAACTCCTTGGTTTAATCAAAGCATGCATATTTGGCCACCATATTCTATCATGTACGGAAGATTTCTCTCTAAGTGAGATCATCTTCTGAGTACCCATAGCCAAGGAATGGTCTCCTGGCCCCATGATGGTGTCACCCTCCAAACTTGCAGCATTTCCTCTCAGCGTAGTATGAGATGAGAGAGTGGATAATGGTGATAGTGGAATAATATCTCCCACCTCCTTAAGCTTACCCATGCCTCCCAGTGATGTATTTTGGTCTTCTAATGCTCCCATCCTTTCTAGATCTATGAAAGGAGCATCAAAATATGAGACATATTTCACGAAATCTGAATCAGGTGGTCTCTCAGGGGGTTTACTACAACATAATTATGTCTCATGGATCATCCTCATATGCATAATAGATGGGACCATCATATCCCTGCTTCCACTGCGAAAATTCATCTCTGTCTCTTGTGTGGAAGTTTCATGATAATTGGGTATCACTCTTAATGATGCAAGAGTGCCTCTAATTGGAGAAATTTCTCCATCCTCACCTCCAGGGGGTGGTGGATTATCTCTTGCTATGCCGGTGTTGTGACCCCTCCTTTTTTCTTCTTCTTCTTCCTCCTCATCATCTGAGAAGACCTCTATGTAATGTGATTTTCGAGCTACACATCTAAGTCCCGGTGCCCATCACTTTTGGCAAGTGAAGTAAAGCTTCCTTCTTCTTATATCTCTCCGGACATCAACATAAAGAGGTTTTTTGTGTGAGCTCTCCTTTGAAGGAGCAACCTTTTCTTATTTTCCCTTTGATGGAAAAGAGGGCTTATGCTGAAAAGTTTCCTTTGCTTTTGGAAAGGCATCTTGAAGGTCTCTAGCCCTTTCAATGACATCATGTAGGGTAGTGGGCTTGGTATACCTAACCAACCCATGAAGAGGTTCATATAACCCATCAATGAGCATGTACACCCTTCTTGCTGCAGACAAATCAGGAACCATAACAGAAAGTCTTAAAAATTCAGAGATGTAAGTTTATGCATTACCTGATTGTTTCAACTTTTTAAGGCTCATGAATGGTGCTTCGGGATCTCTTCTATCAAATCTTTCCACCAGCCTTTGAGTGAAATCTAAATAAGAAGTCACATTGGAATGAACCAATGTGGACAAGCCATGGAACCACCAGTCATGTGCTTCACCTTCAAGGGGCAGTGTTGAAATCTTAATGGCTTCCATCTCTGGAAACTTGTTCAACTGAAAGTAGATGTCAAGTTTTTCTACCCAAGATTTAGCAGAACACTTGGATGAACCATCAAAATTGTGTAAAAAGAGTTTGTGCATAGTATGGCGTTGATCATAATTGTGAATGAATCCACCACCTCTATGATAATGACTTGGTATTCTATTTTCCTTTATTTGACAGAATTCCTGAAAAACTCAAGTGATATTTGAACCTCTGAGTTTGAGATTCATACTCCATAAAATAGTCTTCAAGGGATTCTTGCTCCTGAAACCCTTCATTTCCCACATCAAAAAATGTAGGCATGGTAGAGCGTTGGGAAACTTGTGGTTGATGCACTGGTTGATCATTCTAGTGATGAGACATACCAGAGCCTTCTCCATGATGACATATTTTAGGGGATTCCTTAATTCTGTCCATTCTCATTTCCTTGATCTCTCTAGCAATGTCTTACATGGCTCTAAGAAGGATCTTAGGGAACTCCTTCTCTTCATCATCACCTCCAGATAAAGGGGTTTTACCCTTGTCTTATTTGTCATTTGTATAATAAAATATTCTGTGGCTTCTCTTTTGATACCTCTTCTCTCTTTCAGTAAGAGGCTCTCCTTATTCAGATGACATATTGGATTTTAGGATGCATAGGCTATGCCAAGATGATGCTCTCATACCACTGTAATATTCCCAAATGGGAAAAGCAGGAATATAGTGCAAAATGTTGGAACAATAATGTAGATCATCATTTATGAAGCAAGAGGCCAGTATGGAGACCTTTCATATGTTATTACAATAGAAAAATATATGTAAAATATGGCCCATAAGATGCATAACAAAAAATACAAACCTCCAATGACTAAAATGCCTCAATAAGAGGTGCTGCAACCATATATAAAAGCTGGAAAACCCTTACAACATTATTTTATTGGCTCTGCAATAGCAGTAGATTATACATCAGATCTAGAGCTAATATGTGCCTCAAAAGTTAGATCTATATCAAATCCTTGTACTATACAAGCTCCTCTAAAGAAACCCTCAAGGGTTTTCAGCAAAACACCAAGTACAAGTTGTAGATCTAAGATCTAAGACTGTAGATCTACTAAAAAAGACAGATTTGGAAAGCGTGGCTGATCTAATATGATCAATAAAATAGCCTCCTCCAATAGATCCTCAAAGTGAAGGGCAGATCCCCATCATTAGAAAATCAGCTCTCCATATGGTGCGCCAAACCACCCTACAACTCCTCCTACAGAAATAACACAGATTTGGAAGTAAACTGTGATCTGGAAGTAAAATGTGTTGTAGGGATCAAAATAAGGTTGGACTGATGCCAAGATCTGAAAATGAGCTCAATGCCCTCCAATATTGTCCTCCCGATGGAGTATAAACCTCCTCCACTGAAAATGAGCAATGGAATGGCCTAGATCTAGAGATTTAGTCTCCACTTGCTGCAGCTTGCAAAAACAACCAAACCCTCAACAGGATCTACACTGTAGTTGAAAGAAGAAGTTGCCTTAAGTAATATAGTGGAAAATGTAGTGCAAGACTCCTCCAAGAGCTCCTCAATAGAAGAGGTGGGATTCCGGATCAGGAACACCCTGTGCTAAACATCACTTTATCTCAACTAAAAATCAAGAGAAATATATATGTCTAAATAGAAAATATACTCAAAAATATCATATAAATCAAAAACCTTCATATGTCTACCATCCTCTTCCTTAAATAGAATATGAGCTTTCAAACCCTAAGCCCCATCCAAAAATATCACTACATTCACACAAAGCATCTCCATCTACAATTGCGTTGTCCCTCATTGATGGCCACTCCTCCATGACAACACTGTATATTTGGTCAAGGTTGACCCAGTCAAAGTGATCCAGCCCCTTTCACACCAAGGGTGCTTCAATTAAGCTACCAAGATTTGTCTCTTTCACATTTGACATTAGTTTAATAATTATTAAGGAGAAATATGGACCTCCTTTTCCCTCTTATTCTTTAAAGAAAGCAAATAAACAAAAATGAATATTCCAATTAGCTCATGACTAATTGGGAATATTACAGAAACCCCAAGTTCCGCAGGATTGGGCTGGTTTTACGTCGTGCTGCGAAATGGAAGAACACTCGCCGTGTTCCCCAGACTTGGGTGTTGGGGTCCCGTAATTTGGCAGATTGGCTAAACCAAATGACAGGCTAACATCAAACCAGTCTTTGGAGTCCTAGGACCTAGCCTTCCTGGACTCAGAGAGGGCTCTCTCTATTATGCGAAGGATGTGAACTTGTTCACTTCAGATGATTGATTTTAGGCTAGTTGTTAAGTGTAATTTGTTTGTTTGTTTTGGGTTGGGGTAAGATGACTAAGTAGGATAGGTGGAATGAGAGGCTGTCAAATCAATAGGGCTACAGGGTCAGATGAAGTCGAGGGTGTCTAAATGATGAAGCAAAGTGTATTGCAGGGCCGATTTAGCAAGGTTAATGGATCCTTTGGGTGATGTATGAGGTGTAATGAACATTAATTTTGGGAAAAAATAAGAGGTCTTAAACATATATAGTCTAAAATCAATAATTCATGAGGTAGGGAAAACCATTAATCTCTATGAATAATACTCAAACTGATAAACATGTAAGATGAACATTCTGGTAATACATAGAAGCATTAGAAATCCTAACTTTAGAAATTCACCTTTAGTATTTTGAGAAAACACATAAGATAAACAAAAAACTCAATATATGGAGAGGGAAATCCTAAACAGCATATATCAAACTATCGAGAACTTTGAAACAAGTTGGTAAGCATGGGCAAAGGGTAAGATCGAAACGAGACGTCTTTATCTTAACCTAATAAATCAGTATTCCATATAAAAGCTTCACAATAAGGTTTTGAAAATTTTAAATAAACAGGGCATACCATGAATCATATTTATAAGCTAACATACTAACCATTCATGAAAAAAAAACAAGTTTTAGTGGGCCTAAGGATAAATCAAGAATTCCTTAGATGACTAAAAGAATAAAACATCAAAACTATAGTAAACAGGAGGTTTGAGGTGTTTCCATGAGCATATCTCAACCTATACTTTTCTGATCTATAGCTACCAAGCAGAATGAAACAAAATGAGGACAAGACAACATAAACAAGTTAGGAAAACATCACCATTCACCAAGCTATGGAATCCTGCAAGCAATCTTCTCCAACATCAAGCCACACAAGCTATTCATTCACTTCATAAAACCAATATCTTGTCCAAGCTCATAAAACCATGTATTTCTCTTAAACACATCAAGTCCCAACTGTTTACAATGAATCCTCATGTCTTATATAAAAAATAAGGAGAGGAGAGCCTACTAGAGCATCTAGAAGCCTATTGGCCAAAGAGAAATATCCTAACTTGTCCTTGAGACTTTGCAAAGCCCAAGGCACAAAAATATCTAAATAAATATATTTTCTGACTATAAATGGAAATAAAATTTACTTTTAGGCCTAACATGCCAAATAAAACTTTCCAAATGCACATTTTTCCCACTCAGCTACAGGAGTGTAGCACATGTGTCAAACAATGAAAAATTTCCAGGTGCGTAGAGCAAAAATAGGCCCTGTTGCAGTAGTCTTTTGGAGGTCTCCCCAACATCGGATTTGGCTTCGTGATGGCTCATTGGAAATATTGATAATTCTAATTTCCAAAAATGTTTGAGTTGTGTTGATTTTATGCCATTTACCTGCTCAAAAATCAAATCTCCCAACACTACTCTGTGTGTAACACTTGATCTGAAAAGGAGGCAGAAAGGTCAAAGAATTTATGTTTTTTGACCTTTTGAGGGGGTAAAACTACTCCAAATGATCTCAAATTGGAGTATAATTTTGATGATGTGAAAAATCCAAAAACGTAAACTTTGAGAACTGAAGATGCACCAAATTTGTGCGTAGCGCATAGGGTGCTGCGCTCCTAGGGGTCAAAATTTGGAAAAAACAAAAAGTTGTGCAAATTGCCTCAGAATTGGTGGGTAGGTGCCTCATGGATCCTTGGAGACCTGTAGTGAAACTTGGGCCAAAATTCCAAGCCTAGCATGGTATTTTTCATCATTTGGTTCTAGGCCCTCATTTTTGGCAGTTTTGAGCTTCTTCCTTGCAAAGTGATTTCTTTGTTTATAGTGCTCAGTAATTATCCTTTGCAAGCTCAAGTTTTTGTTGGCCTTCTCTAGTTTGGCCTCTAGATGTATGTTGGCCCTTTCAGGCCATGATTCCATATCATTCTCAATTTCCATGGCAAGGAGTTCGGTGAGAGGAAATTGTTGTGCTTGGGCTGATTCTTCCTCCCTTTGCTGTGCTAATGATTTCCTAAGACCCATAGTCCTAGGTCTCTTTCTAGTTTGGCCTTTTTCACCACTATCCTCCTCATAAGGGCCCATGTATTCCTCCACCTACACTTGTGACCTTTAAGCCTCTCTTTGATATTTGAGTGCCCTTGCTTCATATATGGCCAGCTGGCCACTCATTTGTTTGTTTTGCATCTGTAAAAAGTGAATGATATCCTTTGACCTTTCTAACTCAAATTCCAAGTCTTTGATCTGTGCATTCAGGTCCTCTAGAAGAGAGTTTACTATTTTTGTCTCATTTTCCTCATCATTGTCTATTTGAATGAGCTCAAATTCTCTTTCTTCCTCATGATTGTCCTTTTCTTCTTTTGCTTGTTGTTTACCTTTGTCTTTCGTTGGAGTTGAGGAGAAGTGTGTGGCCCCTTGCCCTTTGGAGGCAGAAAACACATGCATCTCTCCTATTTGATAGGTAATGGTGAAAGGTGCAACAAGTTTTATTTTCAAACTATGATCATTAGTGACCTTTGGACTGTTTCCCTCCTCATAGATGATTTTTGTGTGTGCATCTTCATTATGTTGCTCTTGGATTCCATTTTTATCAGCATCCTTACTATCCTTTATGATATTACCACTGTCAAGATCCTTAGGACTGTCCTCCTTTGTTTTTACACTGTTAGAGGTGCCTTGATCTGTGTTGGGCACATCTTCATTTCCATGACTGTCTTCTTCCTCATCTTTTGACCCACTATATTGGCCCTTTTGCTCATCATGGGGCTCACTGATTTTAACTATGTTTTCTTGCTCACTGTCTCCTTCTTGAGAGTCTACCTCTTCTTGGTCATCACCACTCTATTGTTCCTCTCCTTCACACTCCGTCTCTGTCCCATAATCCTCATCATTTTGACCACTTTCATCATCTTTATCAAGCTCTGCATTTGCCTCAATGTTTTCAACCTTTGCTTCACTTGGATCTTCCTCTTGATTTCTACTGTCATCATTTTGCTGTTTTTTGTGGCCATTATCACTTTCCTACTCACTACTGTCCTCTTCCTTGTATTTTTCATCTTCCTCAGCTTATACCTCACTATCCTCTTCCTCATAATCTTCATCTACCTCAGTTTCTACCTCACTGTCCTCTTCCTCATTATTGTCATTTGTTTGCTCTTCATTAAAGCCACTGTCAGCTTCTTCACTTGGTACATTAGGAGAAGAGATAGGGGGTGAATTCCTCTTTGGAGAAGGCATATGGAGAGATGATGGAGGAGTGGAGGTAGGTGGTTGTGAAGTGGAGAGTAGATTATGCTGAATGAAGGCTTGGGGGTTTGTAAACACATCATGCAAGATGAAGACTTCCCAAGGGATTCCTTGCTGCTCTAATTGGTGTAAGACAATCATTTTTATCAAGGAGTGGTGGAAAAGGCTCAGCATTTGGCGGCCATAGCTTCTTTTCTTGACAAGTGAGGCCATCTTGTTAATGCTCTGGAAAAGTTAGTATGGTAGGTTCATTATTTTGACTTTGGTGAAGTGCATTAGTAACCTTATATGATATGAGTAAATCCTGGAGTATCTCCCCTCATAGGTGAAATATCTAATAATTTGCTTTATCAACAAGGCATACCTCTCTAGCAAGTGGGAAAAAGGAAAAAAAAACTTGTAGCCTTGTTGACAACTTGGTTTTAGGTAGGGTTAATAATAGCTCAAATCCAACTTCTTTTGTTTAAACCATATCTCACTGTTGTCTGGTATACCTTTTGCTTTGGAAATGAATTCAAATGAGAGTTCAAATTTCACTCTGGCTAGGTCAACTTGGTGATTTTGTAAGCCAATGATGAATAATCTAGTCAAGTCGGAGTGGCTTTTGACTTGCTTGACCTTTTAAAAAAACTGATAACACCCAACATCCTAAAAGTATGAAAATATCATGGGGGAGGAGGTCTTTTGAATGGTGTCTAAGGGCTCAAACCTATTGGCTATTCCTCCCTTGTGTTGAGGCTCGGTAGGTCTTTGACTTTCATCACTGTTGGTGTGAATCTCTGCTTCAGACATGGTGGCTGGTTCTTTTATCACAGAAGGATTTTTGAAAACTGTTTGAGGGCCTTTGGGTCAAATTATGGTAATGAGTGAAGTGAGGGAAAAGTTATGCAAATTAAGGCAAGATGAAGCTTTTCAGGAGTGTGTTCAACTTTTTCAGAGGTTTGTTTGTTGTCACTTAGTCTCCTCTGGCATACACAATAGTTTTCTCCTTTGAAAACCCTAACCAAGATATTTAAAACTAATTTTTATGCAGCCTAGGGTTTGGTTTAATTAAGCCTTTAAATATTACTTTACCTAGGCAAATGAAATCTTTGGAGGCAAGAAAACAAATTACCAACCTTGTGTCTTGACTTTTGTAGAAGCTTTGAAGGTGAAAAACCAAAATTTTGACTCCTTTTAGAAATTTTAGACAAACTCTGTCTGTGCATAACACCGGTGTGCAGCGCCTGTGCGTAGAGCTGGTGTGTAGTGTCAGGTCTGCTTGGGCTGGTCGGGTTCACAGGAGAGTAGCGCAGGTGCATAACAGGCCGGAGATGGGCCAGTCGGGCCTCAGGAGTGTAGCGCCGGTGCGTAACAGGCAGTTTTATGCACTTTGATGTGTCTGTGCATAACATCGGCCAAGGTGCGTAGCACCGGGCTCTGGGCACGCAACGTAGTGTGAAATAACATTGTGGTTGCCTCTCCTGTGTGTAGCGCTGAAGGCCAAGTGTGTAGCGCCGGCCTCGGTGCGTAACGCTTGGAGATTTTCATCGATTTGCTCAGAAACTTTCGAAACCTTCTCTCAATGGCTTCCTTTGGCTTCAAGATGACAAATGGTGTGGGGGGAAGTACCCAAAAGGCCTTTATAACCTTCTTTGAAAGATAAATTTGAAGCCAAACCCAATTTTATAATGTTCATTTCCTTTCACTTTTTCTCACTGTGTTTTTAGCCTTTTTTGGTCCTGTAGGTGACGTTTTGATTAAAACATTGTTCTTTTTTCAATGCTGGAGGCCTCTTAAGGTTCTCCTTAATTATGAAAATCTTCCTGAAGACACCAAGCCCATGCCTCTCAGCCTATACTTTGGAAAAATAACTGTTTTGAACTTTTAACACCTATACACAACAAACTCATTATTTTTGCCATTTATCCCTTTGGCTGTCATTCTATATTTGAAACATTCTTTCCTCTAACCTTGTCATTCTTTCTGTGGGAAAAACACCTTTGCCAGTTCTGTGAAGTATTGTTTATGTCTTAGTCATATTTTTGCAGAATAGTCTTTTAACAAAGAGGTCCTTGTTGGGAGTTTCACTATTCTTCTATAAACCAGGGGTATATCTATTTGTTTTTAGGTCACTATTTCTTTTTGAAGTTTGGACAACTCCCCTTATCAATAATGATCCATGTTTGTCTCTTTTGGCCACTGGAATATGTCTCTAGATGTTCTTTAGAGAAATAGGCCTTTGAATTTGACATTTCTTGCCTCTTCTTGCTGATACCCTTCATCATCTTTATGCCTTTGGTGTAGTGGAGTATTCATATTCATGTCTGCCCTCCTTGCTTTTCTTTAAAAACCATGATTTTACCCTTTGCTGAGGTGGAGTTAGTGCTTGTCTGCCAAACCCTAGGGTAACTATAAAACCCTTGAAACCATCTGCTGTGATGAAGGAGTTTTCTTGGTCACTATTTTGACCCTCTTTGTCTATTTTCCCAAGCTCCTGAGTTTTTAGGGATACTTCAGAAAAACAAACAGCGCTATCTTCTAAGTTGTCAAAAATACACTTATCAAACTCACTATTTTATGCCTAAAGCCTTCAATGATCTTTTGAAGGGTTTTAGGTGTTCTTTGCCTTTGTAGCCTTATCATTGCTCTATTACTTGGTCAAAACAATCATGAATCTTAATTCCCAACAAACACATACCTCGCTGCTTTTTTCTAGGTTGTGAATGGTCTTCTCATGATGACCCTCATTTTTTACCTTACCTCATGGCTAATCTGATAGCTTTTTTGGTCTTCTTTGCAGGAATTCAAGCAAAGGGTAGTTGCCCCTCTACAAGTTTCATGGTTGAAGCGAAACAACCTTTTAATGATCTTTTTGATTGATGTACAATGTTGCTTATGTGCCACTGTCTTTTATGACCTGCATGGACCTTTTGATGGGCAACACTTCATAACACTCCCTCATGAGAGAATTTTCTTGCTTGTAAACTTAAACCTGTTTGTATATTTCTACCAGCTGTGGATGCCTTTATAAGTTTTTTAGGCCTCCTTCTTTGACTCTGTTTTACTGTTGACCATTTACAAAACATTTCTACAGAAATGCTTCGACATGGTAAATTTCTCCTTTGCAGGCTTACTGCTTGATCAAGAGGATACCTTTGGAGGTCTTTGATGTTCTTTGGCCAATGATAAGCCTCATCCTTGTGTTCTCTTGACTTCACCTTTGAATACTTGTGGAAATAGTGCATTTAGAATCATGATAGCGCATAACCTAGGTGACCCTATTTGGCTTATGGTAATGGCCTTGGCATATGTTTTTTGACTGAAAACTTTGAATCAAGGGTTGGATGAGGAGACAAGGTTTTTGACACTCTATTATGCACTATCATCCTAGAAAACTAGAAAACTGTGTTTACTTTAGAGGGTTTTAGAAAGGGAGTTTTGAAATCACCATTGCTTGAGGCATTTGGTGAGTAGGAGAAAAATTTGGCTTACTTGGTGAAATAAGGTATGCAAAATAGAGGGTTTAGGAAAATAGAGACAAATAGAGACATATTGTTATAGGCAGAGGTGGCAAACATAGTGAGAGTGAGGGACATTGGTCTTGTATGGGCGATAGATTGGCCATGCTTTGACAAGGAAATGGGATAAACAGTAAATTTCTCTTTGAGGAGATTTCTAGAACTCACATGATTCTTGAATTCTGTTTCTTAGAAATCTATGACAAAGCATTTAGTCATCTAAGCAGGTAAAAATTACTGATGACTCACAGTGGCTCCACTTGGGGAGGGCAGCTCCTTTTCAGGAGGTGTCCAAAATTGCAGATCTCTTGGTTTATGAAGACCATTAGGCGGATTTTCTTCTTTTCTTTTTCTGCTGCTTTCCTTGAAATAGTGATTTTGAAAATCTAAAAGCATGATTAGCTCAACTTCACTTTTACCTACGCAACCTACTCGCCTAACATTTTTTCTTCGTTGGGTGCACTTGAACTGGCGAATTGATTGACATTTTTATTTTGAAAGAGAAAGAAAACTATCTACTTCTACACTTATCTCTTTCAGGAGTTCAGATTAGGCTATTGAACTCCTTTGGTTCTCTACCTATTATATTCAACTTTCAAGGTTAAATTGTTTGACATGATTTATTCACTAAGATAAAAGCATGAAATTGAAAGCATGAATAAATTAGGATTAGACAATCTGATTTATCATGGGTTTGTGGCATAAAAACAAGCTGCACACAAATGTTATTTTTGTACAAAATAAGACTAGAAAAATCAGGGCATAAGATACATAGTTTTCTATTCATCCCTATTTTTCTCCTTGGTTTTGTTTTGAGCATGTGGAACCAATATATTTCTTTCCTAATCTATTTTCTTTGGCAAGTCAAGCTTCAATGTTTTGACCAACATTCTTTTCACTAACTTATCAACAATAAATTTAAAACATGTTCAGCCATGATTAGGCTAGATAGTAGAACAAGACATTCTTTTTGCACCAGTAGTGGCATTTAGGCTTGCACACTTTCAATATTACTATTTTTTGGGTATGGAGCTGTACCTTGTTTTGAATCTACCCTCTTTTCTATTTTTTCTATGTTTTTGTGTTTTCTCTCTTTTTGACTTTTTCTTCACTCAATGGTATCTACAATGAGTGAGAATTTTAAATCTAAGGATCTTAAAAAATGTAGTGTTTGAGCATCCTAACTTCAAAAGGATCTCCTAACATCTTCTATTCATTCAACTCTTGAAAATAGAAAACATAGTTACCTCTATTTGAGAACATGGTATAAGGATTATTCCAAGAGTCTTTAGAAAATCCATGACCCCCTTGGTGCTTCTTCTTTGACCTTTTCTCTTCAAATCTATTTGAGTCAAAGATCCTATTCAAGTAGGAGAGGTACTCTTTATCATATTTAAAACAAATGGTGAAGGCATCCATGTACACCATAGTAGAGAAATTTAAAACTGAAGGCACAAATTTTCGAAGAGTATCTCCAACACTTTCTAGCCCGGGAGGTATTTGTTTAAGCATGAAACTGTCCCAAGGAAATTTGAAAAAATATTTGAGTTGATTGATCTGAAGTGGTATCATCTGATGGTAACCTGAAAAACTATCATGCAATGAGATTTGGTTAAAAACCATACCCTTTGTAAATTATGATCTTTTTTGGTAAAAAGGTATTTGTTCTTTTGGAAGGGTTGCTCCTGGTACCTAGAATCTATACAAAGCATATGTCCCTTTGCCTTCTTTCTAAGTGAACTCAATTGCTCAAAATTTTTCTGATTCTTTTTGAAAGGAAGGCTTTTTAGAACAATGGCTGTGTTATAAGGTTTTAGACTAGCCTGCCTACATACATAAGCATTCTGAATTTTTTTGCACAATCTTGTATTCCTTTGTTTTGTGTGTAGTGATAAAATTTTAGAAAACTTAATTATTTTAGGCTTCTTAAGTTTACCCATGCTATCTTCTTCTATATCATCCTCAACAAAAATTTCTTTGGGATTTGTAGCAATATTTGTGAAAATTGATAATTTTTCTGAAAAATAAAATTTCTTGGATGATAAAGTATCTAGGTAAGGTAGAAACATCAGACTGTCTTGTTCTAGATTCCCAAAGATTTGTGTTTTGTGGTGGTGTTTCATTTTTTCCGTATTAGCTAAAGGAAGAAGTTTTGTTCTTGTGATTTGTCTTTATTTTGAGTAACCTGTTCCTTTTTCTAAACTAATTCTTGTTTCTGACATTTCATTTTCAATTTGCAAGAAATCCATTTCAGTTTTATTATCTTGTGGTGTTTCAGGATCGTGATAGTTTTGACTGTCGAAATCACCATAGAGGAAGTGATCTGATTGTTGTAATGTGCCTAGATCTTCACAATTTTCAATTACTTGCTCATCAAGGTCATTTTCAATATACAAGATGAATGATTCCAAGTCTGAATGAATTGAATAGATAGGGGTGTTGTTGGGTCTATCTAGGCTACTTACCATATACTTCATATGAGATTCCCGGTAGAGTCTCCTAGTTTGGTTAAAAATCGAGATGGTAGCATAATACATATCAAGTTGGAGGTTTCCCAGAAGTTTAGCTCCCCAAGATTGGGACAAAATCATGCCATATTTGGGGGGAATATCAACCACGAATATATCCATGACTAGGCTCTTAGCAGGGATTTGTGCCAGATTGACACATAAGTCCTTGACTAGGCCCAAGCATTTAACTCTGCTTGAATCGAAGGAATACAGATCTTTGTAGGGCATGGTTATTTCTAGGCCCATTCTTTGCTTCACTACTTTCGGCATGAGGTTGTGAGAGGCACCATAGTCTAGCATGACATTATGTAGGATTTTTTCGTGTATGTTTAGGCTAACATAGAATGGGGGAATGGCTCCTTCTTGGTATTTTCCATCTACTTCGGGTCCAAATAACAGTTCTGTTTTATCATCTGTCAAATTCAGAGTGTTGGTATCATTTCCTATGTTCAAGACTTTAAAGACTTGGGAGCGGTTCATATCCTGAGCTACTAGTTTAGTGAGAGGGATGGTTATGTTTATTTTAGTGATCTCTCCTTAAAAACTAAAAGGTACTTGAGTTTTAGACATATTTACATCAGTTTTATCAACCATAAATTTCTCAACATTTTTAATTTGCTGATTTTGGTTCATGGCTTTGGTCATTAGAATTTTCTCAGGGCCACTAGCAGAGGTGCTAGGACAACTTGTGTCAACTCCTGGTTGGCTAGTTTTATCCTTGTTGGGATCAATTTTCTTAGCCATGGTGCTGTTATTGTCTGTTGTTCTTTTAAGAATGTTTTCAGGAATTTTTTTAACAGCAGTGTTTGAGTTGTTTTTCCAGGAGTTGTCTTGGTTTTTCTTACTCCCAAGATCATATTGTCTATGGAATTCCATTATGGCATTTTCTAATCCCATTTTGTGGTCTTCGCAATCTTCATAGCTTATTTCATCTTGGTTTGAGGAGAAAAAACCTTGTTCTTCTTCTGTGAGAAAAACCTCACCCTCGTTATCAGAGCCTATTAAGTTTAGATGATTCTCATCTGGTTTTTCAATATCTCTTTCCCCTTTGTCAACATAGTTATCTTGGAAGGGTGGATTGATTTGTTGATCATTTTCCCTTGGTCTATTTTGGGGCGGGTCTCTTCTAAAATTTTGATTCTGATTTCTGTTTTGGGGATTTGTTTGGTTATCCCTAAGGGTTGTTCTTTCGTTTATGCTTATTCTCTCCATCATTATTTCCATGGTCCTAAGAAGGTTGTCCATCTTGGAATCAGATGAGGAGGTGGAGAGCATGGTGTCATCTTTGTATGTTACCCTCTTTTCTGATCTTAGCCTAGCTCTTTTTCAATTAAGTTGGCCTCGACACTTATAGCTCCTTTTTGCATATATTCTAAAGTTAGGGGCTCTCTTTCTCTTGGTTGATAGGCCATATCGGGGTCAAAACCCTTTGGGAATTTAGCTAAGGCTAGTCTAATGGGGGTTTCATGTTTGGTGGTAGTGCGTTGTAAACACTATTGAACCTAGTGAAATAGTCTTGGACACTTTCTCTCATGTTTCTTTTGAGATTGCTATATTCTGAAAGGATCTGAAGAGGGTTTTTCTTGATTTCCCATTTGTTTATGAATGTTTGGTAAAGGGAAGGGAGACCATGTATACTGTTGGGAGTTAGGCTTTTGAACCATTTCTTAGCTTCTCCTCCTAGGCTTTGGGTAAACATCCTCATCTTCATGGTTTACTCTTCTAATTCCATGTAGTCAAAAGCATCATTCATTATATCTACATGTTGTTGGGCAGTACTGGATTCAGCCCTGGTGAAGTGTGGGATTCTGGATTGGTAATTATTTGGAAAAGGTACCAATGGTTGCGGTAACACAAGGGGCGCATACCATGCTGCCATGGTGGGAGCTAATGGTGGATTTACAAGTGGAGGATTTGTGCTGTGAGATGGAGTGGTTTACACAGTGGTGGTGTGAATGGGTGTGGCAGAAGTACTTGGACCAGTAAACTGATTCTGAGCAGACTTGGGGTGAAAAGAGCCAAAGTGGTGGAGAATTTGGAAATCAAGTGGTGTGGAAGGAGAAACTTCTCTGCTAAGACTCTACTTTGTGACTTGGTTCTGGAAAGGTTTTTGGTATGGCGCAAGTCAAACTGGGGATATTGCAAGGCTTTAAGTTGTTCAGGTATAGATATTGCTTTATGAATGGTCCTATTGGTAGTTAAGTTTCCAGTTTCAGTAGTTTTCCACAAAATATTTTCTAGGTCATCAACTATAGTAGGAGGGTTTGGGTCCGAATGAGATCTAGTATTGGTTATTTGCGGAGCTAGATTTCAAATTCAAAATTTAGAGAGGCTGAAAGTTTATGACTACTTTCGGAAGGTTGTCCTCTCTAGGTGCTATCAAACTTGCACAGTGTGTGACTAGGTTTCTACACTTCTCAGGGATGGTTTGATGTAGTCCTACAGGAGTCTATAGATACTTAGCAAAATTTAGAAGGCCTACTGGAGGCTAGTGGAGTCGCCAGGTGGATATTTTTACTTGTTTTGAAGATATATTGTCTATGGTCCACCGCCAATATCACAAAAATCCAATCTAGAATTTTTTTGGGGTTTTCTGAGTTTCTATATGTAGCTCGAAGGTTTTTCAGAGTGTCCTATAGCTGAGTCATCAATTTGCTAAGATGGTGAAAAATCTAGATTCTATTCTTAGGCAATTAGTTAAGTTTTCTATGATTTGACGAAGGTTTCTGAAGTCCTAAGGGATACTTAGTTTGTCACTGACATCAGAGGTTGCATCATAATCACCATTGTGTTAGTGATAGTGAAGAGGTAGCTATATATCATAGGATACTATTTGATGGAGGGATTCTAGATTCCTAAGGGGTACTTACATTGTTATGAACTCAGAAGGTCCCACCGTGATCGCCATTATGTTGGGGTCCCGTAATTTGGTAGATTGGTTAAACCAAATGACAGGGTAACATCAGACCAGTCTTTGGAATCCTAGGACCTAGCCTTCCTAGACTCAGAGAGGGCTCTCTCTATTATGCAAAGGATGTGAACTTGTTCACTTCGGATGATTGATTTTAGGCTAGTTGTTAAGTGTAATTTGTTTGTTTGTTTTGGGTTGGGGTAAGATGACTAAGTAGGATAGGTGGAATGAGATGCTGTCAAATCAATAGGGCTATGGGGTCAGATGAATTTGAGGGTGTCTAAATGATGAAGCAGAGTGTATTGCAGGGGCGATTTAGCAAGGCTAATAGATCCTTTGGGTGATGTATGAGGTGTAATGAACATTAAGTTTGGGAAAAAATAAGAGGTCTTAAACATATATAGTCTGAAAGCAATAATTCATGAGGTAGGGCAAACCATTAATCTCTATGAATAATACTCAAACTGATAAACATGTAAGATGAACATTTTGATGATACATAGAAGCATTAGAACTCCTAAATTTAGAAATTCACCTTCAGCTTTTTGGGAAAACACATAAGATAAACAAACAACTCAATATATGGAGAGGGAACTCCTAAAAAACATATATCAAACTATCGGGAACTCTGAAACAAGTTGGTAAGCATGGGAAAAGGGCAAGACCGAAACGAGATATATTTGTCTTAACCTAATCAATCAATATTCCATAGAAAAGCTTCACAATAGGGTTTTGAAAACTTTAAATAAGCAGGGCATACCATGAATCATATTTATAAGCTAACATACTAACCATTCATGAAACAAAAACAAGTTTTAGTGGGCCTAAGGAGCAATCAAGAATTTCTTAAGATGACTAAAAGAATAAAACATCAAAACTATAGCAAACAAGAGGTTTGAGGTGCTTCCATGAGCATATCTCAACCTATACTTTTCTGATCTATAGCAACCAAGCAGATTGAAACAAAATGAGTACAAGAAAACATAAAAAAGTTAGGAAAACATCACCATTCACCAAGCTATGGAATCCTGCAAGCAAGCTTCTCCAACATCAACCACACAAGCTATTCATTCACTTCATAAAACCAATATCTTGTCCAAGCTCATAAAACCATGTATTGCTCTTAAACACATCAAGTCCCAACTGTTTACAATGAATGCTCATGTCTTATATAAAAAATAAGGAGAGGAGAGCCTACTAGAGCATCTAGAAGCCTATTGGCCAAAGAGAAATATCCTAACTTGTCCTTGAGGCTTTGCAAAGCCCAAGGCACAAAAATATCTAAATAAATATCTTTTCCGACTATAAATGGAAATTAAATTGACTTTTAGGCTTGAAATGCCTAAGAAAACTTGCCAAATGTACATTTTTCCCACTCAGCCATAGGAACGCAGCACATGTGTCAAACAGTGAAAAATTTCTAGGTGCGTAGCATAGAAATAGGCCCTTTTGCAGTAGTCTTTTGGGGGTCTTCCCGACACCAAATTTGGCTCTGTGATGGCTTGTTGGAAAGCCTAATGAGTCTAATTTATAGAAATGTTTGATTTGTGTTGAGTGGATTCCGTTTACATGCTCAAAAATAAAATCTCCCAACACTGCTCTGTGCGTAACACCTGGTCTGAAAAGGAGGCGGAAAGGTCAATATTTGATGTTTTTTGACCTTTTGAGGGGGTAAAACTGATCCAAATGATCTGAAAATTGGTGAATAGACTATTGGTGATGTGAAAAATCCAAAAATGTAAACTTTCAGAGCTGAAGATGCACCAAATTTGTGTGTAGCGCCTAGGGTGTTGCGCTCCTAGGGGTCAAAATTTGGAAAAAATAAAAGCTGTCCAAATTTCCTCAAAATTGGTGGGTAGGTTCCTCATGGATCCTTTGAGACCTGTAGAGAAAATTGGGCCAAAATTACAATCCTAGCTTGGTATTTTTCATCATTTGGTGTCGGGCCCTCATTTTTGGCAATTTTAAGCTTCTTCCTTGCAAAGTGATTTCTTTGTTTATAGTGCTCATTCATTCTCCTTTGCAAGCTCAAGTTTTTGTTGGCCTTCTCTAGTTTGGCCTCTAGATGTATGTTGGGCCTTTCAATCCATGATTCCCTATCATGCTCAATTTCCATGGCAAGGATTTTGATGAGAGGAAATTGTTGTGCTTGGGCTAATTCTTCCTCCCTTTGCTGTGCTAATGCTTTCCTAAGACCCATAGTCCTAGGTCTCTTTCTAGTTTGGCCTTTTTCACCACTATCCTCCTCATAAGCGCCCATGTATTCCTCCAACTACACTTGTGAAATTTGAGCCTCTCTCCAATATTTTAGCACCCTTACTTCATAGATGGCTAGCTAGCCACTCATTTGTTTTTTTTTCATCTGTAAAAAGTGAATGAGATCCTTTGACCTTTCTAACTAAAATTCCAAGTCTTTGATCTATGCATGGGACTGTCCTGTAGAAGAGAATTTACTATTTTTGTCTCATTTTCCTCATCACTGTCTATGTGAATGAGCTCAAATTCTCTTTCTTCCTCATGATTGTCCTTTTCTTCTTTCACTTGCTATTTACCTTTGTCTTTCATTGGATTTGAGGAGGAGTGTGTGGCCCCTTTCCCTTTGGAGGCAGCCAACACATGCCTCTCTCCTCTTTCATAGGTAATGGTGAAAGGTGCAATAAGTTTTATTTGCAAACTATGATCATTAGTGACCTTTGGAATGTTTCCCGCCTCATAGATGATTTCTGTGTGTGCATCTTCATTATCTTGCTCTTGGTTGCCCTTTTTTATCAGCATCCTTACTATCCTTTATGATATTACCACTGTCAAGATCCTTAGGATTGTCCTCCTTTGTTTTTGCACTGTTAGAGGCGCCTTGATCTGTGTTGGGCACATCTTCATTTCCATGATTGTCTTCTTCCTCATCTTTTGACCCACTGTATTGGCCCTTTTGCTCATCATGGGGCTCACCGATTTTAACTTTGTTTTCTTGCCCACTGTCTCCTTCTTGAGAGGTTGCCTCTTCTTGATCATCATCACTCTTTTGTTCCTCTTCTTCACACTTTGTTTCTATCCCATAATCTTCATCATTTTCACCACTTTCATCATCTTTATCAAGCTCTGCATTTTCCTCAATGTTTTCAAACTTTGCTATATTAGTCTTGATTTATGTTGTCATCATTTTGCATTTTATTGTGGCCATTATCACTTTCCTTCTCACTAATATCCTCTTCCTTGTATTCTTCATCTTCCTCAGCTTCTACCTCACTGTCCTCTTCCTCATCATCTTCAGCTACCTAGGTTTCTACCTCACTATCCTCTTCCTCATTATTGTCATATGTTTTCTCTTCATTAGAGCCACTGTCAGCTTCTTCACTTGGCACATTAGGAGAAGAGATAGGGGGTGAATTACTCTATGGAGAAGGCATATGGAGAGATGATGGAGGAGTGGAGTTAGGTGGTTGTGAAGTGGAGGGTAGATTCTACTGAATGAAGGCTTGGGGGTTTGTAAACACATCATGTGAGATAAAGACTTCCCAAGGGATTCCTTGCTGCTCCAATTGGTGTAAGACAATCATTTTGATCAAGGAGTGGTGGAAAAGGCTCGCATTTGGTGGTCATAGCTTCTTTTCTTGACAAGTGAAGCTATCTTGTCAATGCTCCGGAAAAGGTAGTATGGTAGGTTCATTATTTTGACTTTGGTGAAGTGCATTAGTAAACTTATATGATATGAGTAAATCCTGGAGTATCTCCCCTCATAGGTGAAATATCTAATAATTTGCTTTATCAAAAAGGCATACCTCTCTAGCAAGTGGGGAAAAGGAAAAACAACCTTGCAGCCTTGTTGACAGCTTGGTTTTAGTTAGGTTTCATAATAGCTCAACTCCAACTTCTTTTGTTTAAACCATATCTCACCGATGTCTAGTATACCTGTTGCTTTGGAAATGGATTCAGATGAGAGTTCAAATTTCACTCTGGCTAGGTCAACTTGGTGATTTTGTAAGCCAATGACGAACAATCTCGTCAAGTCGGAGTGGCTTTTGACTTGCTTGACCTTTTCACAAAATTGATAACACCCAAGATCCTGAAAGTATGAAAGGATCATGGGAGAGGAGGTAATTTGAATGGTTTCTAAGGGTTGAAACCTATTGGCCCTTCCTCCCTTGTGTTGAGGCTCGGTAGGTCTTTGAATTTCATCACTGCTGGTGTGAATCTCTGCTTCGGACATCGTGTCTGGTTCTTTTATCACATAAGCCTTTTTGAAAACTGTTTGAGGAACTTTGGGTCAAAGGATGGTAATGAGTGAAGTGAGGCTAAAGTTGTGAAAATGAAGGCGAGATGAAGCTTTTTAGGAGTGTGTCCAACTTTTTCAGAGGTTTGTTTGTTGTCACTCAGTCTCCTCTGGCATACACATTAGTTTTCTCCTTTGCAAACCCTAACCAAGATATTTAAAACTGATTTTTATGCAGCCTAGGTTTTGGTTTAATTAAGCCTTTAAATATGACTTTACCTAGGCAAATGAAAGCCTTGGAGGCAAGAAAACAAATCACCAACCTTGTGTCTTGATTTTTGCAGAAGCTTTGAAGGTGAAAAACCGAAATTTTGGCTCTTTTTAGCAATTTTAGACAAACTCTGTATGTGCGTAACACCGGTACGTAGCGCCAGGTCAACCTGAGCCAATTGGGCTCACAGGAGAGTAGCGCAGGTGCGTAACAGGTTGGAGATGGGCCATTCGGGCCTCAGTAGTGTAGCTTCGGTGTGTAACAAGCATTTTTTTGCACTCTATTGTGTCTATGCATAACACCAACCCAGGTGCATAGAACCAGGCTCTAGGTGCACAAAACAATGTTAAATAACACTGCGACTGCCTCTCCTGTGTGTAGCACCGAAGGCCAGGTGCATAGCACCGGCCTCGGTGTGTAATGCCTAAAGATTTTCACCTATTTGCGTAGAAACTTTTGAAACCTTCTCTCAACGGATTCCTTTGGCTTGCAGATGACAAATGGTGCGAGGGGAAGTACCCAAAAGGCCTTTATAACCTTCTTTGAACAATAATTTTGAATCCAAACCCACTTTTATAATTTTCATTTCCTTTCACTTTTTCTCACTCTGTTTTTAGCCTTTTTTGGTCCTGTAGGTGATGTTTTGATTAAAACATTGTTCTTTTTTCAATGTTGGAGGCCTCCTAAGGTTCTCCTTAATTTTGACAATCTTCCTAAAGACACCAATCCCATGTCTCTTAGCCTATACTTTGGAAAAAGAACTGTTTTGAAATTTTAACACCTATACACAACAAAATCATTATTTTTTCCATTTCTCCCTTTGACTATCATTCTGTATTTGAAACATTATTTCCTTTGACCTTGTCATTCTTTCTGTGGGAAAAACACCTTTGCCAACTCTGTGAAGTGTTGTTTATGTCTTAGTCATATTTTTTCAGAATAGTCTTTTGACAAAGAGGTCCTTGTTGGGATTTTCATTGTTCTGCTATAAACCAGGGGTATATCTGTTTGTTTTTAGGTCACTATTTCTTTTTGAAGTTTGGACAACTCCCCTTATCAATAATGACCCATGTTTGTCTCTTTTGGCCACTGGAATATGTATCTAGATGTTCTTTAGAGAAAGAGGCCTTTGAATCTGACATTTCTTGCCTCTTCCTACTGATACCCTTCATCATCTTTATGCCTTTGGTGTAGTGGAGTATTCATCTCCATGTCTTCCCTCCTTGCTTTTCTTTAAAAACCCCAGTTTTACCCTTTGCTGAGGTGGAGTTAGTGCTTGTCTGCCAAACCCTAGGGTAACTGGAAAACCCTTGAAACCATATGCTATGATGAAGGTTTCTTGGTCACTATTTTGACCCTCTTTGTCTATTTTCCCAAGCTCCTGAGTTTTTAGGGATACTTCAAAAAAACAAATAGTGCTATCTTCTGAGTTGTCAAAAAGACACTTATCAAACTCACTATTTTATGCCTAAAGCCTTCAATGATCTTTTGAAGGGTTTTAGGTGTTCTTTGCCTTTGGAGCCTTAGCATTGCTCTATTACTTGGTCAAAATAGTCATGAATCTTAATTCCAAACAAACACATACCTTGTTTCTTTTTTCTAGGTTGTGAATGGTATTCTCATGATGACCCTCCTTTTTTACCTTACCTCATGGATAATTTGATGACTTTTTTGGTCTTCTTTGCAGGAATGCAAGAAAATTGCAGCTGTCCCTATGCAAGTTTCATGTTTGAATCCAAAAAACCTTTTAATGATCTTTTTTATTGATGTACAGTGTTGCTTATGTGCCACTGTCTTTTATGACTTGCATGGACCTTTTGATGGGCAACACTTCATCACACTCCCTCATGAGAGCATTTTATTGCTTGTAAAATTAAACCTGTTTGTATCTTGCTACCAGTTGTGGATGCCTTTATAAGTTTTTTAGGCCTCCTTCTTTGACTCTATTCTGCTATTGACCATTTACAAAACATTTCTGCAGAAATGCTCGGACATGGTAAATTGCTCCTTTGTAGGCTTACTGCTTTATCAAAAGGATAAATTTGGAGGTCTTTGATTTTATTTGGCCAATGATAAGCCTCATCCTTGTGTTCTCTTGACTTCACCTTTGGATACTTATGGAAATAGTGCATTTAGAATCATGATAGCACATAAACTAGGTGACCCTATTTGACTTATGGTAATGTCCTTGGCATAGGTTTTTTGACTAAAAAATTTGAATCAGGGTTTGGATGAGGAGACAGGGTTTTTGACACTCTATTATGCACTATCATCCTAGACAACTAGAAAACTGTGTTTACTTTAAAGGGCTTTAGAAAGGGAGTTTTGAAATGACCATTGCTTGAGGCATTTGGTGAGTAGGAGAAAAGTTTGGCTTAATTGGCGAAATAAGGTATGCAAAATAGAGGGTTTAGGAAAACAGAGACATAGTGTTATAGGTAGAGGTGGCAAACATAGTGAGTGTGAAGGATATTGGCCTTGTCTGGGTAATATATTGGCCATGCTTTGACAAGGAAATGGGATAAACAGTAAATTTCTCTTTGAGGATATTTCTAGAACTCACACGATTCTTGAATTTTGTTTCTTAGAAATCTAGGACGAATCATTTAGTCATCTAAATAGGTAAAATTTATTGATGAATAACATTGGGCAATGGAGATTTTGGCGATGCCGCGACATGTAACCGCCAATCACAAGTTCCAAAGACTTGTGATCTCTCTCGCAACTGTAGCATGGAAACCCTAAATTTCCCACCCCCAAGCAAGAAATAAATTTTTGAGATGCGAAAAAAAGAAACGATGTTTGAATGAAGGTCGGGGGGGAAAAGGTGCAACGGCGAAAACTGTCTAAATTTAGAATAAATTGATAAGAGTGAAGCTATGAATCGAGGCCATCAAGGGCTCAATCTTAGTGGATCGTGGTAGCAAGGCCACTTTATCACTTACAATACACCGTCGCGTATTTTAGTCGTCTACTAAGGATTATTCTCAATGATCATTTGAAATTGAACTTCAAAGCTGCCCCGACCAATATGCTTCACGATCACGATTTGAAAATGACATGGGTAGCTGGGGGTGAAAAAGAGATGCCCCTAGTGCGGGTCTAGATATAGTCGAAGAGTGCACTGCTTCTAGCATGGATTCTAACTTAGAGGCACTCATTCATAATCCGACACATGGTAGCTTCGTGCCACTAACTTCTCAGCCAAGCTCGCTGACCAATTTTGTGAATCAACGGTTCCTCATGTACTAATTTGAATTACCATTGCGGTGTGGTTCATGAATAGGTTAAAACTAACCATTCTCATGACAGTCTAAACCCAACTCACGTTACCTATTGGTGGGTGAACAATTCAGCACTTGGTAAATTATGCCTCACAATGACAGGAAAAGCTGACATCGAAGGATCAAAAAGTAATGTCGCTATGAAGGCTTGGCTGCCACAAGCCAGTTATCCCTGTGGTAACTTTTCTGACACCTCTAACTTCAAATTTAAAAATTATAAAGGATCCAAAGGTCATGCTTTCACGGTTTTTATTCGTACTAAAAATAAAAAATGAATAAGAATTTACCCTTTTGTTCCACGGGAGATTTCTGTTCTCGTTGAGCTCATATTAGGACACCTGTGTTATCTTTTAACAGATGTACCGCCCCAACCAAAATCCCCACCTAACAATGTATTCTGCCTGGATCGACTCGCTGAAACATACCTTAAGGCCAAAAATAGGGGCAATGCTCAATATCCACTAGACATAATAAGTAAAATAATGTTGAAAGTAGTGGCATTTCACTTGCACCAAAAACGGCTCCCACTTATTCTACACCTCTCAAGTCATTTCACAAAGTCGGACTAGAGTCAAGCTCAACAGGATCTTCTTTAGTAACTTATTCTACCAAGCATGTTTCCTTCGCTGTGGTTTCGCTAGATAGTAGATAGGGATAGTTGGAATCTCATTAATCCATTCATGTGCGTCACTAATTAGATGACAAGGCATTTGGCTACCTTGAGTCATAGTTACTCCCGCCGTTTACCCATGCTTTGCTGAATTTCTTCACTTTAAAATTCAGAGCACTGGGAAGAAATCACATTGCTTTAACATCCGTAAGGACCATTGCAATGCTTTGTTTTAATTAAACAGTCAGATTCCCCTTGTCCATACCAGTTCTGAGTCGACTGTTCATCACCTAGGGAAAAGCCCCTGAGATGGGGCATTCTATGCTCGTAGCCCAATCGGCATGTGACTGCCTGCCCTCACCGGAAGAGCAGCTCGAGCATATTGCCAACAACCCACGAGTTGAAGGCGCAGACCCCTAGGCCCAACCCTCAAAGCCAGTACTTTTCCCAAAGTTACGGATACATTTTGTCGACTTCCCTTTCCTACATTGTCCTATTGACCAAAGGTTGTTCACCTTGGAGACCTGATGCGGTTATGAGTATGACCAGAAATGAACGGACTCCATATTTTCAAGGTCTGGTGAGGGCGCACTAGACACCGAAAGACGTGTGGTGCTCTTCCAGCTGCTGGACCATATCTCCAGGTGAACCGATTCCAGGGTGGGTAAGCTATTAAAAATAAAAGATAAATCTTCCCAGGGCCCCCGATGATGTCTCTATATTTCCTAATGTTGCAACCCTCTGCCATGTCCTAGTTCAGGAATATTAACCCAATTCCCTTTTGATGCTAGTACAGAATGCACCCTTGATACAAGGCTTCCCCATATCTTGGGATCGACTAACCCATGTACAAGTGTTGTTCACATGGATCCTTTCCCCACTTCATTCTTCAAAATTCTCATTTGAATATTTTCTACTACCACTAAAATCTACACCAGGGGCTGATCCATCGAAGCTCAATGACCCCCGTGTCCTCCTACTCATTGAAGCCAGGAAATTTCTCCGACGGTGAAGTATAGGTTGCTTCAGCGCCATCCATTTTCACTGCAGGTGACTTGTTACACATTCCTTAGAAAATTTCGACTTCCATGACCACCATCCTGTTGTATTAATCAACCAACACCCTTTGTGGGATCTAGGTTAGTGTGAAATTCAGCACCATAACTCAACTTTCGGTTCATCTTTCATCACCAGTTCTGCTTACCAAAAATAGCCCACTTGGAGCTCTCGATTCCATGGAACGTCTCAATGGAGTAGCCGCACCCTCTTACGTATCTAAAGTTTGAGAATAGGTCAAGGGCATTATGCCCCCGATGCCTCTAATAATTTTCTTTACTTGATACAACTCGCATGTGAGCTCCAGCTATCTTGAGGGAAAATTTAGAGGAAACCAGCTACTAGATTGTTTGATTAGTAATTTTCCCCTATACCCAAGTCTGAAAAATGATTTGCACGTTAGTATCACTATGAGCCTCCACTCGAGTTTCCTCTAGATTTGCCCTGCTCAGGCATAGTTCACCATATTTCAGGTCCCTACAGGTGTGCTTGCACTTGAACCCTTCGCATAAGCTCAAGGTCGCTCGACGATGCACCCCCCCAAGAGAGGGGATCTTGCCCGTGAGCTTCCTTGCGCCTCACAAGTTTTCAAACCCGCTGACTCGCACACATGTTAGAATCAGTCCATTATTCAAGACGGGTCAAATGGAAAGCCCACCGACCAACACCACGAGTGCACAGCTGCACATGGCCCACCACAAGGGTGCGCGCTTCCTTCCTCGAGTGCCGCAATGGCAAATCGATAGGTGGTACTCCACCCGTGCTTGTGATGATGTAGCAGCCCATGTTGGTTTCCACCTCAAGTCGAGTGGTGGACCAGCCTGAGCCATTCCACATCCGACCGAGACGCATCGAAAACCTCCATCCACTTCCCTCCCGACAATTTAAAGCACTCTTTAACTCTCTTTTCAAAGTCCTTTTGATCTTTCCCTCGCCGTACTTGTTCGTTGTTGGTCTCTCGCCCGTATTTAGCCTTGGAAAAAATTTACCACCCAATTAGGGCTACACCCCAAAACAACCCAACTCGCCGAACGCATTTCATCTGGTGCCCTCACATGGCGCGACACGGCCTGCTCGACCGAACGAAGGCACAAGGGAGAAAATGGAAAACGGGCTGTAGGAACGAGCACAAGGCACCTGAGTGGTCACAAATTAGAAAATATGATGAGGACGCCCTCAAACAAAATGACTCGACCGTAATACTTTTCATTGGGCGCCGTCACACGGCGCGACACGACACACCCGACTGAATGAAGGCATAAGGGAGCAAACAAAAAACCATCCGCATGAACGTGCACAAGGCACTCAGGCGATCACAAATTAGCAAATTTGATGCGGCCACCCTTAAACAAAATGACCCGACACAAACGCATTTCATCAGGTACCCTCACATGGCGCACCCGACTGAACGAAGGCACAATGTAGCAAACAAAAAATAGGCCACACAACGTAGACAAGGCACCCAGGCTGTCACAACTTACCAAATTTGATACGACCTCCCTCAAATGGAAAGACGTGACACAAACGCATTTCATTGGGTGCCCTCACACAACGCGCCTCATTGAAGGAAGGTACAAGGGAGCAAACAGAAAATGGGCCACACGAACATGCACAAGACACTCGAGCGATCACAACTTAGAAAATATGATATGGCCACACTCAAATGAAACGACGCGACCTGAACATGTTTCATTGGTTGCCCTCACACGGCGTGCCCCGACGCGCCCGACAAAACGAAGGAACAAGGGAGAAAATGGAAAACGGGTCGCACGAACATGCACAAGGCACCCAGGTGTTCGCAACTTAGAAAATTTGATACGGCTGCCCTCAAACGAAATGACCTGACCCAAAATAATTTCATTGGGTGCCCTAGCATGGCGAGACATGACACGCTCAACCGAATGAAGGCACAAGGGAGCAAATGGAAAATGGGCTGTACAAATGTGAACAACGCACCCAGGCGTTCGCAACTTAGAAAATTTGATACGGCTGTCCTCAAACGAAACAACCCAGCCCGAACTTATTTCATCGGGTGCCCTCACATGGCACGACACAACATGCCTGAATGAACACGTTTCCTTGGGCACCCTCACACTACCCGACCCAGCCCAACCCGAACGCGTTTCCTTGTGCGCCCTCACACCACCCGACCCGAATGCGTTTCCTTGGGTGCCCTCACACGACCCGACCTGACCCGACCCGAATGCATTTCCCTGGGTGCCCTCACATGACCTGACTCGACCTGACCTGAAAACGTTTCCTTGGGTACCCTCACATGACACGACCCAATCCGCTAAAATGAAGAAGGCACAAAGGAAAAAAAGACAAACAGGCAGCATGAACATGCACAACACACACGGGTGGTCACAAATTAGCATTTTTGATATGGCCTCCCTCACATGACCTGAATCAAATGTATTTTCTTGGGCACCCTCACATGACCTGACTTGACTCGATTCGAGCTGAATGTGTTTCCTCGGGTGCCCTCAAACGACACGATTTGAACCGCTCGAACAAAGCCACAATGGAGAAAATAAAAAACAAGTCGCACGAACGTGCACAAGGCACACAGGCAGTCACAACTTAGCATTTTTGATATGGCCTCCCTCACATGACCCGACCCAGCCTGACCTGAACACGTTTCCTTGGGCACCCTCACATGGCACAACCTAACCCGCCCGAACGAAGGCACAAGGGAGCAAATGGGAAACAGGTCACACGAATGTGCACAAGGAACATAGGCGGTCACAAATTAGAATTTTTGATATGGCCACCCTCACAACACCCGACTGGAACGTATTTCCTTGGGTGCCCTCACACGACCTAACTTGACCCGACCCTACCCGACCCACTCAAACGCGTTTCCCTGGGCACCCTCACACGTCACAACCTGACCCGAACCAACCCGCCCAAACATGTTTCCTTGGGCGCCCTCACACGACACGACCCAACCCGACCCGCCCGAACGTGTTTCCTTGGGCGCCCTCACACAACACGACCCAACCTGACCTGACCTACCTGAACGAAGGCACAATCGAGAAAATAACAAATGGGTCACATGAACGTGCACAAGGCACATGGGTAGTCCCAACTTAGCATTTTTGATACGCCCTCCCTCACACGACCCAACCTGACCCCTCACGAAAACGTTTCCTTGGGCGCCCTCACACGACACGACCCGACCCACCCAAACAAAGGCACAAGGGAGAAAATGGGAAATGGTCACATGAATGTGCACAAGGCACACAGGTGGTCACAAATTAACATTTTTAATACGACCGACCTCACACAACCTGACCCGACCCAACCCGAACGTGGTGCTCTCACACATCCCGACCTGACCTAACCCTACCCGAACACCTGAATGTGTTTCCCTGGGTGCCATCACACAACACAACCTGACCTGACCTGACCCGCCTGAATGCGTTTCCTTGGGTGCCCTCACACAACACAACCCAACCTGACCTGCCCAAACGCATTTCCTTGGGCGTCCTCACACGAAACGACCCGACCCGACCCACTCGAACGTGTTTCCTTGGGCACCCTCACACAACCCGAATCGAATGAGTTTCCTTGGGTGCCCTCACATGACCCCACCCGCCCGAACATGTTTCCTTAGGCTCTCTCACACAGCATGACCCGACTCGAATGTGTTTCCTTGGGTGTCATCACACGACCCAACCCGACCTGCCCGAATGAAGGCACGAGGGAGAAAACGACAAATGGGTCATACGAACATGCAAAAGGCTTAAGGTTAGTCAAAAATGCACCTCCCTAGAGAGGGGATCTCCCTTGTCAGCTTCCATGTGCCTCACAGGTTTTGAAACTCGCCGAATGGCAGACATGTTAGAATTTTGGGTCCATGTTTCAAGATGGATTGAAGGGAAAGCCCGCAAACCAACACCATGAGCGTGCAGGTGCACACGACCCACTACAAGGGTGCGCACTTTTTTCCTTGATTTCCACAAAGGAAAACCGACAGGTGGTACTCCACCCGTGCTTGTGACGATGCAACAGCCCGTGTTGGTTTGCACCTCAAGTCGAGCGGCGAACCAGCCTGAGCCGTTCCACATCCAATTGAGATGCATCGACAACCTCCCTCCTGGGAATTTCAAGCACTCTTTAACTCTCTTTTCAAATTCATTTTCATCTTTCCCTTATGGTACTTGTTCGCTATCGGTCTCTCACCTGTATTTAACCTTGGATGGAATTGACCGCCTAATTAGGGGTGCATTCCTAAACAACCTGACTCGCTGACAACGTCTCGTGATGTGGCAGGGTATCGGCTCGATGGGGCTGTCACCCTCTTAGGCGGCCCCTTCTCAGGGACTTGGCCTGGATCCGTCGCTAAGGACGCTTCTACAGACTACAATTCAGGCGATACTGCCACCCGATTTTCATGCTAGGCTCTTCCCAGTTTACTTGACGCTAGTAGGGGAATCCTTGTAAGTTTCTTTTCCTCTACTTAATTATATGCTTAAACTTAGCAGGTGTTCTTGCCTGAGATGAGGTTGCAAGTTGGAGCTAAATCTGTCCTACCTAATAGGAGGACAAGGGAGAGCAAAGCAATTTCTAGGGATGCCACACAAAGACCACATCGGCTAACTCTGACTGCCCAGCTAAGGGGACAAGATCACCACTTGCCAATGCACGCCATGAAACATCGCCTACCACATTTCAGCTAATCGCACTGCATTGGGCATGGATTACCACCTCTTCTGCTCCATAACATATTGCAAGGAGCATGTTTGATTGGTATGCGATGCCCAGAAAGACATGCCCTCGACCGAAGCCTTGGGATATAATTGCATTAAAAAACTCAATGATTCACGGGATTCTACAATTCACACTAAGTATCACATTTCTCTACATTCTTCATTGTAAAAAGAGCCGAGATATCCATTGCCTAGAGTCGTTTCCATGTGTTACCATAAAATCACACCCCCACGAGAAATGGCTAAAAGCCAACCCAATGTACAATGCATCGCAACAAGCAACAAGCCCCCTTCCTCCTCAGGGCAACTACACTCCATAGCCCACTCACTAAAAGGAAGTCTCAAAAAAGCTCCTCGGACCCCATGCCTTTGCAAAAAGGGGGGAAATGTAAGGAACGGTGATCGAGAAGCACTAGGGTGGCCAACCCAGGAGCTCCCGTTTCTTTTCATACTTCTCTAAGCCCCAACCGCAATAGTTCTCCCCTTTCTCCATAACGCTGCTGGGGTCCGACAAGAGGAATGGAAGGGTAAAAAAAAACATATATGCATATAATAGAAAAGAAAGAGAAGGTTGATCCCACCCCCTCACAAGGGAAAGCTAAAGAAGATAAACATGAAGATCTTTCCAAACCTGGTGCCTTTTCAAAATGGGTAGAATTGTAAATAAAAATGACCGAGAAGGACTAGGGTGGCCACCCCGAAACTCACACTTCTTTTCATTCTTCATGAAAATCAAACCACTATAAATCCCCTTTTTTCTCCATAAATATAGGGGCAAAAACGAGGAAAGTAAGAAAAAAAAATGAAAGAAAGAGAAACAAAATTGTCCACCTACTCAAAGGAGGAGGCTCAAACTGAGAACAAACTTCCTGAGCCCCACGCCCTCACAAAAGGGGGGGAATCATAAGGAACGATGATCAGGTTGGACTAGGGTGGCCACCCCAGGAGCTTGCACTTCCTTTCATCATTTGCAAATGGAAATCCTCGATGATTCAAACTTTTCTTCGTAAAGCTAGGGGCCGGAAGGAGGAAGGGGAAAAAGAAATGGGAAAAAAGAAAAGAAAAAGAGAACCAAAACATGGTTTCCACAAGAGAATATGAGGCTCAAACACAAAATAGGATTTCAAGGCCCCCGTGGCCTCACAAAAAGGGTAGAAAATGCACAAATCGATGATCGAGAAGGACTAGGGTGGCCACCGCAGGAGCTCACACTAATTTTTCACCCTTCCAAAAATGCCAATTCACAACAATTCCCCCTTTTATTCGTAAATCTAGGGACCAAAATGACTCACAAGGGGAGGCGCAAACATAGTACAAGATTTTCAAGCCCTGTGCCTTAGCTAAAAGGGGGGAACTACAAGGAACGATGATCGACAAAGACTAGGGTGGCCAACCTAGGAGTTTGCACTACTTTTCATCCTTGTCAGACACTGACCCATAACAATTTTCTCTTTTCTCCATAAAGCTAGGGACCGAAAGGGAAGAAAATGACATGAAAGAAAGAGAAACCAAACATCACCCATATAACACGCTAGCAAAACAGAGGGACACCACCACGTGAGGAGATGTTGGCTTAACCAAAAATAAAGAAAACAAGGCACCCAATAAAAACCATCCCACCTTTTCGCACACTTCCACATACATCATGGAAAAACATCCTTTCTATCTACACAACATAACAAGTGACGATCAAACAACCAATCAAAAAATTCAGAACCTAAACTTGACAGCTAGAAAAGCCGAGGGCCATGATGAGACGAGTGTCTAAAGCACGTTAGTATTGAAAGGTAAATGACCCCCCAACCCAAAAAATGATTCGAAAAACAAATGAAATTATAGAAAACCCACCTCGGTATTTCACCCCTCCATGTACAGTACACCCAACAACCTTTCTAGCCAAAAATTCAAGGGGGGCCAAACAACCGAACTCCAAATAAGAGTTATCATAGGCTGACACTCAATTCTTGATAAAGCCAAGGGCCACAAATACACCGGTGGTGCAATGTCACACCCTAAAGAGAGGGAAGCCCCCAAAGCACACACCACAATGCTATTGCAACAATCAACACATATAAGAAATGACCAAGTTGCATAAAAAACCCTGAATCCAAATAGAGAAACAAGGACATAAACTGCTCCTACTTTCCTTTGAAGGGGGAGTGGCTCATGAAAGGACAATGAATTCCCTCAACACCAAAGACACAATAAAAGAATGCTACCTCATGCCCATTGATGGGGAAACTTGAAATTTTGATGGAGCTCGGCTCGAGGGAGGGATTTTTTATTAACTGGACCCAATCCTTCCGCGAGGGCATATCAAGGAATAGTCAAGAGGACTAGGATGGGCAGCCTATCATTGCTTCCTTTTGGAGAGAACCAAATATGGAGGTCCACATCTTCCAAAAAATAAAATACCGAGCACCGGAACTACGAACGAGTTTGAATTTTTCCATTGTATTTCCCAAGCACCTCGACTATAGCAACCATGCCCTGCCGAACATACCATTGGAGAGGGGGCTCCTGAGCAACGAGCTTTTGAACCCCATACAAAAAACACATTAGGGGAAAGAATAAAATACGATGGGACAAGCATAAGCATCGCTTGCAATTATAGGAAACAACAAGCGTGAACTCAAGATAGGAAACTAACAATGTTGCAAGTCTCTTTTGCAAGAGGCACCACCCCGACAAGCACCAAACCTGCTCTCCTAGAGACACACCACATGGGCCTATATTAAAATCGAAACCCACACAACCCAAAATGAAAAAAGAAAAACCCTACTATCAATTATCTTATCGTAGGTTCACCTACGGTAACCTTGTTATGACTTTTCCTTCCTCTAAATGATAAGGTTTAATGAACTTCTCACGACGTCGACATCTATGAACCAATGTCGTTGACGCAATCCGAACACTTCACCAGATCATTCAATCGGTAGGAGTGACAGGCGATGTGTATAAAGGGCATGGACAGAGTCAACACTTGTTGATGACACACACTTATTAGGAATTCCTCGTTGAAGACCAATAATTGCAATGGTCTATCCCCATCACGATGCAATTTGAGAAGATTTCCTGATCCTCTAGAACCAGGAAGAAAAAATCATTGGCTACCTCAGTGTAGCACATGTGTGACCTAGAACATCTAAGGGCATCAAAAACCTGTTATTGCCTCAAAATTCCATGGCCTAAATGGCCATATTCCCTCTAAGAATCTGGTCGCGAAGGGGAACCTCCACGTAGCTAGTTAGTAGGCTAAGGTCTCATTCGTTGTCAGAATTAACTAGACAAACCACTCCACCAACTAAGAATGAACATGCACCACCACCCATAGAATTAAGAAAGACCTCTCAATATGTCAATCCTTACTATGTCTGGACCTGGTAAGTTTTCTCGTGTTGATTTATTCAAACTAAGCTACAGGCTCCACTCTTAGTGGTGCCCTTCCTTCAATTCCTTTAAGTTTTAGCATTGCGACCATACTTCCCCTGGAACCCAAACACTCTTATTTCTCAGAAGCTGCTGGTGGAGTCCTTAGAGCAACATCCGTCGATCCCTGGTCGGCATCGTTTATGGTTGAGACTAGGACAATATTTTATCGTCTTTGAGCCCCCAAATTTAATTCTTGATTAATGAAAACGTCCTTGGAAAATGCTTTTTCAGTGGTCCATGTTTGATAAATCCAATAATTTCGGCTTTGAAAATGAAATACAAATTCCCCTGATAGTCTCTATTAATCATTACTTTGGTCCCGAAGGCCAACACAATAGGACCAGACTCCTATCACGTTATTACATGCTAATGTATTCATAGCATAAGCTTGCTTTGAGCACTCTAATTTTTTCAAATTAATAAGGTCAGATCTGTGACCCATCCAGTTAAGGCCAGGAGCACGCCGCCGACAAAAGGGATGGAAGGGAAGGTGCACACCAAGTAGGCAAACCGACATGTATGACCTAATATCAAACTACGAACTTTTTAACTACAACAACTCAAATATATGCTATTGGAGCTAGAATTACTGCAGCTGCTAGCACCATACTTTCCTGCCAATTGATCCTCGTTAAGGGATTTAGATTGTACTCATTCCAATTACCTGACTCAATGAGCCCAGTATTTTTATTTATTGTCACTACATCCCCATGTCAAGATTTGGTAATTTTCACGTCTTCTGCCTTCATTGGATGTGGTAGTCGTTTCTCAGATTCCCTCTTCGGAATCGAACCCTAATTCTTCATCACCTGTCACCACCATGGTAGGCCTCTATCCTACCATAAAAAGTTGACAGGGCAGAAATTTGAATGAAGCATTGCCAACACAAGGGTTGTTCGATCCTTTGAGTTATCATGATTCACTGGAGAAGCGCGCAAGCCTGGACTGACCTTTTATCTAAAAAATTCATCCCTTCCAAAGAGCCGAGACTTGGTGCACGTATTAGGTCTAGAATTACTACAGTTATATGAGTAGTATGGTATCATCAAATAAAATATAATTGATTTAATGATCCATCTGCAGTTTCACAGTCTAAACTAGTTCATACATCGACATGCATGGCTTAATATTTTAGACAAGCATATGACTATTGGCAAGATCAACCAGGTAGCACCCTCGCACTTCAAAGGGAATTCAAAGCTCTCTCTTAATAAGAGCCAACTTGAACACCCATGAAGTCAAAGAGAGGTCAAAATATCATGTAAAGCTTTTATAACTTTCACCTCTTGCATCCCCAAGAAGGGATTATAGCCCACACACACTACATGCCAAGGACATGCAAAATAAATTCCATCATCAAACATGATGGATGATGGATGCAAGATCCACAAAGCGAAAAAATGGGTCACCCCGACGAGTCACATTGCACCGAGGCCGCCTAGGAGTTAGCAACCACCCCCCAACCAACAAGAATGGAAAAAGCCTTGTGACCCATGACAACCACAATGAACAGAAAAAAGAGAGAAAACAAAAACAAGACTCTCTTAGAAGTCCCCCCTAAATCCTCCCTACCCCGCACCAAGGTCACCTAGGAGTCCACCCACACAGTGGCAATAATGGACCTCGAGCTCTCACAACAACCTCAATGCAAAGGCAAACAAAGGAAACAAATGGAGAATACCAACCCCACAAACTCTCTCTCTAAAATTCCTCCCAACTGTCCTCGGCCTGCACTGAGGCCAACTGGGAGTCCACCGGGATAGCAACAACGATGGACCTCGATCACCTAATTTCCAGTGGCGACCTTGATGAGAATTCAAATTAAGTAAATAAAGGGAGAAGAAATGACCCCAAAATGTCTCTTAAAAATTCCCTCCAACCCTTCCAACCCAGTAGCGAGGCCACGTAGGAGTCCACCTAGACAACAGCAACAGTGAACATCCATCACTTGATCGCCTGCCTGAATGTCACTGCAAAGTCAAAAGAAGGAAGTAAAAGGAGAATGACCAAGTCGACAACCTCTATTAGAAATTCCACTCTAACCCTCCTTGCCTCGCATCGAGGCCACCTAGGATTCCACTCGGACAGTAGCAACGGTGGACCTCGATTGCTTGATCACCTGCGGTAACCTCGATTCGAAGGAAAAGGGAGAAAATAAATGAAAATCAGTAGGCTCGCTACAAAAGGCATGAACATATCTGAACATGAGGAGGGATCAGGCAACCCCACACCCCACACACCCTATGTACAAGAAATCTAGGAGATTTCCCCATCGACTTACCAACTGAACAATGAATAATTTTCATTTACATCCACCTCCACACAGAGGAGTGAGGTTGAAGCATTCCACCTTGAAGTCCTGCTTCCAGATATAGACTCCACCATAAATGTAGCAAACCTCCTGCCATTTAGACCACAATCGCATAAGCGATTAAGACAATAAATACCCATCACCTTATGTCTCAACATTCCAAGCAGCAAAATTCTACTATGCACAAAAGATGCAAGGAAAAAGCTGACCACTCAACCAAACATATGGGCCACCACATCTATCAAAACCTCAAAGCCACTATAGGGACAGAAGCCGTGCACTCTGAAAGGAATTCCAAACAAAATGACTTAACCCAAACACGTTTCATCGGGTGCCCTCACATGGCGGGACACAACGTGCTTGACCGAAGGAACAAGGGAGAAAACAGAAAATGGGCAGCACAAATGTGCACAAGGCACCCGGGTGGTCATCATTTGGAAAATTTGATACGACCGCCCTCAAACGAAACAACCTGACCCGAACGCGTTTCATCAGGCACCCTCATACGACGTGTCATGATGTGCCCGATTGAACAAAGGCACAAGGGAGCAAACGAAAAACGGGCCGCACGAACATGCAGAAGGCACCCGAGTGGTTACAAATTAGCAATTTGATACGGCCACCCTCAAATGAGACGACCTGGCCCAAACGTGTTTCAGCAGGGGCCCTCACACGACACGACATGACGCACCTGACCGAATGAAGGCACAAGGGAGAAAACAGAAAACAGAAAACAGGCTGCACGAATGTGCACAAGGCACCCGAATGGTCACAACTTAGAAAATTTTATACGACTGCCCTCAAACGAAACAACCTGAGCCAAACACGTTTCATTAGGGACCTCACATGGCATGACAAGTCATGCCTAACAGAACGAAGGCACAAGGGAGAAAACAGAAAATGGGTTGCACGAACATGTACAAGGCACTTGGGTGGTCACAACTTAGCAAATTTCATACGATCGCCCTCAAACGAAATGACTCGACTGAATGCGTTTCATTGGGCACCCTCACACAATGCAACACAGTGCGCCTGACTAAACGAAGGCACGAGGTAGGAAATGACAAACGAGTCACACAAACGTGCACAACACACCTAGGTGGTAACAACTTAACAAATTCTATATGGCTGCCCTAAAATGAAACGACCCGACCTGAACAAGTTTCATCGGGCGCGCTCTCACAACGCACCAAATCGAACAAAGGTACAAGGGAGGAAATGGAAAATGGGCCACAAGAAAGTGCATAAGGCACCCAGGTGGTCACAACTTAGCAAATTTGATACGGCCCCCCTCAAACGACCCGACCTGATCCGAACGCGTTTCATCGGGCACCCTCACATGGAACGACACGACGCGCTCGAACGAATGAAGGCACAAGGTAGAAAATAGAAAATGGACCGCAGAAATGTGCACAAGGCACCTGAACGGTCACAACTTATATGGAATTATATATGTCCGCCCTCAAACCAAACAAACCGAGCTGAACGCGTTTCATTTGGGACCCTCACATGACACGACAGGGTGCGCCTGACCGAACGAAGGCACAAGGGAGTAAATGTCAAACGGGCCGCACAAATGTACACAAGGGACCCAGGTAGGCACAACTTAGAAAATTTGATATAGCCATCCTCAAACAGAACGACCCGACCTGAACGTGTTTCATCGGGTGCCCTCACACAGCATGACACAACACGCATGACTGAACGAAGGGACGAGGAAGGAAACGAAAAACGATCTGCAAGAACGTCCAAAAGGAACCTGGGTGGTCACAACATAGTAAATTTGATATGGCCACCCTAAAACAAAACGACCTGACCTGAACACATTTCATCGGGCGCGCTCACATGGCGCGCCCCACCGAAAAAAGGCATAAGGAGCGAATGGTAAACAGGTCACACGAATGTGCACAAGGGACCTGGGTGGTCACAACTTAGCAGATTTGATATGGCTGCCCTCAAACGAAACGACCAGACCTGAACACGTTTCATCGGGCGGGCTCACACGACATGACACGGCACACCCGACCAAATGAAGGCACAAGGGAGCAATCAGAAAATGGGCTACACGAATGTGCACAAAGCACCTGGGTGGTCACAACTTAGAAAATTTGATATAGCCGCCATCAAATGAAATGATCTGATCCGAGTGCATTTCATCAGGCACCCTCACATGGTGTGACATGGCTCACCTGACCAAACGAAGGCACAAGGGAGCAAATGGAAAACGAGCCACAAAAATGAGCACGAGGCACCCAGGCAGTCACATCTTAGCAAAGTTAGGGAAAAAATGGAAAATGGGCCGCACAAATGAGCACAAGGGATAAAATAGCAAACGGGCCGCACGAATGAGCACAAGGCACCCGAGCAGTCACAACTTAGAAAAGTTAATACAACCGACCTAAAAAAAAAAGACCAGACCTGAACTCGTTTCATATGGCTCCCTCACACAGCGCGACATGACGCGTCCAACCGAACAAAGGCACATGGGAGAAAACGACAAACGGGCCGCCCAAACGTGCATTAGGCACCTAGGCAGTCACACCTTAACAAATTTTATATTGACATCCTCAAACAAAACGACTCGACCTGAACACGTTTCATCAGGCGCCCTCACACAGCACGACACAATGTGCTCAACTGAACAAAGGCACAAGGGATAAAATGACAAATGGGTCAAACGAACTTGCACAAGGCACCTGGGTGGTCACAACTTACAAAATTTGATATGGCCATGCTTAAAAGAAATGACCTAACCCGAATGCGTTTCATTGGGAACCCTCAGATAGTGCGCCACGATGTGCCCAACCGAACGAAGGCTCAAGGGAGCAATTGGAAAACAGGTTGCACGCCCATGCATTAGGCACCTAGGCAGTCACAACTTACCAAATTTGATACGACCACCCTCAAACGAAACGACCCGACCCGAACACATTTCATCGGGCACACTCACACGACACGCCCGACCGAACAAAGGCACAAGGGAGAAAATGGAAAATGGGCTGCACGAACGTGCAAAAGGAACCCGAACAGTGACCACTTAGCAAATTTGATACGACCGCACTCAAAATAAATGACCCAACCTGAATGTGTTTCATCGGGTGCCCTCAAACGAAACGACTCGACCCGAATGCCTTTCATCAGGCGCCCTCACACGGTGCGACACGATGTGCCCGACCGAACGAAGGCACAAGGGAGAAAATGGAAAACGGGCTGCATGAACGTGCACAAGGCACCTGGGCAGTCACAACTTAGTAAATTTGATATAGCCTCCCTCAAACAAAACAACCAAACCCGAATGCGTTTCATCGGGTGCCCTCAAATGAAACGACCCGACCCAAACACGTTTAATTGGGTGCCCTTAAACTCAATGAACCAACCCGAACACATTTCATTAGGTGCCCTCACACGGTGTGAGACAACACGTCCACCTGAATTAAGGCACAAGGGAGAAAATGGAAAAAGGGTTGCACGAACGTGCATAAGGCACACGGGTGGTCACGACTTAGAAAATTTGATACGACCTCCCTCAAATGAAATGACCCAACCTGAACATGTTTCATCAGGTGCCCTCACATGGGGCGACATGGCGTGCCTGACTGAATGAAGGGATAAGGGAGCAAAAGGAAAACGCACAGCATGAACGTGAACAAGGCACTCGAGTGGTCCTAACTTAGAAAATTTGATACGACCACCCTCAAATGAAACAAACTAACCCGAATGTGTTTCCTCAGGCATGCTCACAGGGCATGACACGATGCACCCTACCTAAAATGGAAAACGGGCTGCACGAACATGCACAAGGCACCCAGGTTGTCACAACTTAGCAAATTTGATACAACTGCCCTCAAATGAAATGAGCCTACCTAAACGCATTTCATCAGGCGCCCTCACATGGCGCGATATGAATTGCCTAACCGAACGAAGGAACAAGTGATAAAATGGCAAACGGGCCTCACGAATGAGCATAAGACACCCGAGCAGTCACAAATTAGCAAATTTGATATGACCACCCTAAAAAAAAACGACCTGAACTGAATGCATTTCTTCGGGCACCCTCACATGGCGTGACATGGTGCGCTCGACCGAACGAAGGCACAATGGAGAAAATGGAAAACGAGCCACAGGAACGAGAACAAGGCACCCGACTGGTCACAACTTACCAAATTTAATATGACCGCCCTAAAAAAAAATGACTCGACCCGAAAGCATTTCATCGGGCGCCCTCATACATCTTAACACAACGCGCCCGACTAAACAAAGGCACAAGAGAGAAAATGAAAAACGGGCCCCATGAATGTGCATAAGGCACTCGGGTGGTCACAAATTAGTAAATTTGATACATCCACCCTCAAACAAAACGACCCGAATGTGTTTCATTGGGCACCCTCACACGGCGCGACATGACCCACATGACCAAACGAAGGCACAAGGGAGGAAATGAAAAATGGGCAGCATGAATGAGCACATGAAACCCGGATGGTCACAACTTAGCAAATTTGATATGACCGCCTTCTAACAAAATGACCCGACACGAACACATTTCATCGGGCGCCCTCACACGGCGTGACAAGGCGCGCCTGGCCGAACGAAGGCACAAGGGAGAAAATGGGAAATGGGCCACATGAAGCACAAGGCACCTAGGTGGTCACAATTTAGAAATATTTGATACGACCACCCTAACATGAAACGACCCAACCAGAACACATTTCATCGGGCGTCGTCAAACTAAACGATCCAAACTGAATGCGTTTCATCGGGCGCCCTCACACGACGCAAAATGATGCACCCGACCGAACGTAGGAAGAAGGGAGCAAATAGAAAATGGGCCGCATGAATGTACACAAGTCACCCGGGCGGTCAAAACTTAGCAAATTTGATACAGGCTCCCTTGAACAAAATGACTTGACCCAAACGCATTTCATCGGGTGCCCTCACATAGCGTGACACAACGCGCCCAACCGAACAAAGGCACAAGGAATAAAATGGAAAACGGGTCACACAGACGTGCATAAAGCACCCCGGTGGTCACAACTTAGCAAATTTGATACAACTTCCCTCAAAAGAAATGACTCGACTCGAATGTGTTTCATCGAGCGCCCTCGCATTGCGCGACATGGCGCGCCCAACCGAACGCAAGAACAAGGGAGAAAATGGAAAACAGGTCGCAAGAACCTGCATAAGGCACCGAAACGGTCACAACTTAACAAATTTGATACGACCGCCATGAAGCGAAACGACCCAACCCAAACACATTTTATCGGGAACCCTAGCACGACGTGACACGGCCAACCCGATTGAATTAAGGCACAAGGGAGAAAACTACAAAAGGACCGCACAAATGTGCAAAAGGCACCCTGGTGGTCATAACTTAGCAAATTTTATATGGACGCCCTCAAAAAAAATTACCTGACTTGAACGCGTTCCATCAGGTTCCCTCAAACGAAATTACCTAATCCAAATGCATTTCATCGGGTGCCCTGACACGATAGGACACGTCACGCCTGATGAATGAAGGAACAAGGGAGCAAACAGAAAACAGGCCGCATGAACGTGCATAAGGCCGCCCTCAAACGAAATGACCCGACCTGAACATGTTTCATAAGGCGCCCTCACACGACACGTCACAGCGTGCCCAACCGAATGAAGGCATAAGGGAGCAAATGGAAAATGGGCTTCACGAACGTGCACAAGGAACTCGAGTGGTCACAACTTAGAAAATTTGATATGACCGCCCTCAAATGAAACGACCCGACTCGAATGCGTTTCATCGAGCGCCCCCACACGGCATGACACGACACGCCTGACCAAACGAAGGCACAAGGGAGAAAACAGAAAATGGGCCGCACGAATGTGCACAAGGCACCTAAATGGTCACAACTTAGCAAAATTGATACGACCACCCTCAAACAAAACAACCCGAGCCGAATACGTTTCATCAGGGACCCTCACACAGCGCGACACAACTCACCCGACTAAACGAAGGCATGAGGGAGGAAATGACAAATGAGTCATACGAACATGCACAAGGCACCCAGGTGGGCACAACTTAGCAATTGTGATATGGCCGCCCTCAAACAAAATGAAACTACCTGAACACGTCTCATCGGGTGCGCTCACAAATCGTGACATGATGCACCTGACCGAACGACGGCACAAGGGAGAAAAAGGAAAATCGGTTGCACGAATGTACATAGGGCACCTGGGTGTTTGAAACATAGGATATTTGATATGGCCACCCTCAAACGAAATAACCCAAATCAAATGCATTTCATCGGGCGCTCTCACATGGCGTGACATGGCCCACCCAACCGAACGAAGGCAGAAGGGAGGAAACAGAAAACGGGCTGCACAAATGAGCACAAGGCACCGGGGTAGTCACAACTTAGAAAATTTGATATGTCCACCCTCAAACGACATGACCCAACCAAAACGCATTTCATCGGGCACCCTCAATCGAAACGACCTGACCTGAATGTGTTTCATCGGGCGCCCTCACATGGCACGCCCGACCGAACAAAGGCACAAGGGAGGAAATGGAAAAAGGGCTGCATGAACATGCAAAAGGCACTCAGGTGGTCACAGCTTAGCAAATTTTATACGACCACCCTAAAAAAAAATGACCTGACCCGAACGCATTTCATCTGGTGCCCTCAAACAAAAAGACTTGACTTGAACACATTTCATTGGGCGCCCTCAAGCGTAATGACATGACTTGAATGTATTTCATCAGGTGCCCTCACATGGCGCGACATGGCACGTCTGACCAAATGAGGGCACAAGGGAGAAAATCGAAAACAGACCGTGCGAACATGCATAAGGCACACAGACAGTGACAAATTAGAAAATTTGATACAACCTCTCTCAAACGAAACAACCTGACCCGAACACATTTCATCAAGCGCCCTTACATGGCACGACACGACGTGCCCGACCGAACGAAGGCAGAAGATATAAAATGGAAAAAAATCTGCATGAACGTGCACAAGGCACCCAGGTGGTCACAACTTAGCAAATGTGATACGACTGCTCTCAAACGAAACGACCTGACCCGAATGCATTTCATTGGGTGCCCTCACATAGCAAAACATGATGCACCCTACCAAACGAAGACACAGGGGAGAAAATGGAAAACCGGCAGCATGAACGTGCATAAGACACCAAAACGATCACAACTTAGAAAATTTTATACGACCACCCTCAGACAAAACAACTCGACCCGAATGCGTTTCATTGGGTGCCCTTAAATGCAATGACCCGACCTGAATGTGTTTCATCAGGTGCCCTCACATGGCGTGACAGGACGCATCTGACCGAATGAGGGCACAAGGGATAAAACGACAAATGAGTTGCAAGAACGTGAAAAAGGAACACGGGGGGTCACAACTTAGTGAATTTGATACGGCCTCCCTTAAACAAAATGACTCGACCCGAACACTTTTCATCAGGCACCCTTACATGGCACGACATGGCATGCCTGACCGAACGAAGGCATAAGGGAGAAAATAGAAAATGATCCGCACGAACGTGCACAAGGAACCCGGGTGGTCAGTTCTTAGCAAATTTGATATGACCACCCTCAAACGAAACGACCCGACCCGAATACGTTTCATCGGGCGCCCTCACATGGTGCGACATGACGCATCCTACCGAATGAAGGCATAGGGGAGAAAATGGAAAACGAGCCACATGAACGTGCACAAGGAACCCAAGCGATCACAACTTAGAAAATTTGATACGACCACCCTTGGATGGCGCAACACGGCATGCCCGACCGAATGAAGGCTCAAGGGAGAAAATGGCAAACGGGTTGCACGCCTGTGCACTAGGAACCCGGGCAATCACAACTTATAAAATTTAATATGACCACCATAAAATGAAATGAGCCAACCCAAACATGTTTCATCGGGTGCCCTCGCACAGCGTTACAAGACCTACCCAACAGAACGAAGGCACAAGGGAGAAAATGGAAAATGGGCCGCACGGACATGTACAAGGCACCCGGGCGGTTATAACTTAAAAAATTTGATACGACTACACTCAAACGAAACGACTTGACACGAACGCATTTCATCGGGCGCCCTAAAAAAAAATGATCTGACCTAAATGCGTTTCATCGGGTGCCCTCACACGGTGTGACACAGTGCACCCGACCGAAGAAAAGCACAAGGGAGAAAATAGAAAACGGGCCACACGGATGTGCACAAGGCACCCAGGCGGTTACAACTTAGCAAATTAGATACGGCCTCCCTCAAACAAATCAACCCCACACGAATGTGTTTCATGAGGCGCCCTCAAAAGAAATGACCCAACCCAAATATGTTTCATTGGGTGCCCTCAAAATCAATGACTCGACCCGAACACATTTCATCAGGCGCCCTCACACGGTGCGACACAACGCATCTGCCTGAATAAAGGCATAAGGGAGAAAACATAAAATGGGTCACATGAACGTGCACAAGGCACATGGGCAACCACAACTTAGCAAATTTGATATGGCCTCCCTAAAAATAAACGACCCGACCCGAAAGCATTTCATCGGGCGCCCTCACACAGCGTGACACAAGAAGCCCGACCGAACGAAGGGACAATGGAGAAAATGGAAAACGAGTTGCATGAATGTGCACAAGGAACTGGGGTGGTCACAAATTAGCAAATTTGATATGACCGCCCTTAAAAAAAATGAACTGACGCGAATGCATTTCCTCGACCGCGCTCACATGGTGCGACACAGCGTGCCCTACTGAAAACAACAAATAGGCCGCACGAACATGCTCAAGGTACCTAGGTGGTTAGAATGTAATGTTCCCAAATTTTAGCCTCAAAGCTAAATGGAACATTAGAGTTAGCAGCATCTCTAACCGGTGAATAAATGGGTATAAAAGCCCATAAGTCTCCTAAGGAGGAATAAAAATAGTCCAAGTGTGAAAGGGGACACTCTTTACAGTTTAATAAAACACTTCCATGTGTGAACAAGGATAATATCAAGTTGATTTAGTCCACTTTGACTAAGTCAACAACGCAGTTGTGGGGGAGGAGGAATCAAAGAAGGAATAATGCAGTTTTGGAGGGAGACGAATCTTTGGATGGAGATGACCTAATTGAGTGCGGCCAAGGGCAAGAAAACTCATGTTTTATTTAAGGAAGAGGATGGCAACATTGTTCAAGATGTTTTTTATTATTATTCTTGTTTGCTCAGACTTTTGCTTCCTCTTGATGTTTAGCAGAGTAATAGTGCTGTTTAGCACCGGGTGTTCCCAAGCGAGAATCCCACCTCTTTCCTTAAGGAGCCTTTTGGGAGAGTTTTCATTCATTCTTCCACATTAGGTTTTCAGTCCAAGCTTCAGCCTACTCCATCAGCGCAGTTTCTGTAGGTGATTGTGCAGTGTTGCAGGGTGCAATAGTGGAAGGCATTGGAATCCCTCTTTCTAAGCTAGTTTCTCTTTGGAGGAAGGTTTCCTTCACTTGAGAGACCTATTTGGAGAGGTATAGGGTTTATTTCAGATCTATGGTAGCAGATCGCACATTTCCCTAACATTCCCAGCGCAGTTCCAGCTATGGAATGCGTTATTTTTGGAGGCAGCCTCAGTGCATGGTCTAGTGGCTCAGTTGCAGTGTTTCCTTGTGATTGAGAGGTTCATCCTTTCATGGGAGGGATCCCTTGAGGGATATACATCATATCAGATATATTTACAACCTTGTACACTCTTATGCTTCAGCATTGCAGTGGTGATTCAGTAAATTTATGAATATCACACTTGTATGCAGAGTGTTTGACAAGAAACCATTCCCGGGTTTTCTTGTAATTGTAATAAGGAGAATAGATCTCAGTTTATGAGAATGATGGTATAATATATTATTAGATCTATTTGTATTATTAATTTCTAAGTTGAAACCCTCTTATGACTATGCAGTTCTATTTATGCAATATTCCGGAGTAGCAGTGTCTGGGGGTTTTAGTCATTTTCAGCTACACTAGTGTGGGAGGTCTATTTACCTCACCTAGTTTCATTTATTTCTGATCTCCTCTTGGACTTAGATGATATATGGATGTATATAATGGATCGAAGTGATGGTTTCATTTATATGGCTTACATTTCTGAAAATGTGTTTTTCTGTGAATGCATTGTTGAGCAGTCCAAAATTGGAATATCTTAAGATATTCCCAATACTGCTTATTTTTCTTATTTTGGGATATTAAAGTGCTATCAAAGCTGCAATCTTGGCTCATCCTATGGATCTCAGGCCATTATAATTCAGCAAGAAGGAGAGATGGATAGAAATAAGAAGGCTTCAGTATGTGAAGGGAGAAAGGAAGACAAGCTTACAAAGCTTCTTCCAAAATCTATGCAAAGCTTTCAAGGAGAGATGAAGAGGATGAGAATGGAGATGGGATCTACAAAGGGAGTGATATCTAGAGAAGAATCTAGATTGGCACATGGTGAGTGTGAGCATGCAGCTACACACCATGATGCACAACACAGTCAAGTGCCTAGATCTATCTTGAGATGGATGAGAGGAGGAAGAATGCCTAAGAGGAGAAATCTTAGTGATTTGTTGCAGGAGTATGAATCTCAAACTGTGAGGTTTAGAGATCACATTGATTTCCAGGAATTTTGAAAGTTTCAAGTGGAGGGGAGAAAGCAACAGGATGTAGATAGATTTCTTCTATCTACTTTTGAAGGCTCACCCACATATTCAGCTGGAGCTTGGGTGCAGGAGCTAGACTCCTATTTTCAGCAGCACCATATTTCTGAAGAAGAGGCCATCAGAGTTGCAACACTGCATTTTAGAGGTAAGGCCCATGCATGGTGGATTTTTGAATCTTGTTCTTTAAAAAATGAAAATACTTCCTCTTATGCAAGATTCATAGAAACATTGGTGCAAAGGTTTGGTTAAAAACTTCCTAAGACACATGAGCAAGGAAAACTTGAGAGAACAAAACCCTTGCATGTGATGGAGGAAAATAAACTTTAGAAAACCATGGGAGAAGCTGACATCTTGCATTACACATTGCCGGAGGCAAGACCTATATTTCATATTCCTAAAAAAGAGGGCATGGAGATCTCTTTTTCACAGGAGGATCCAATTGTTGGGATATTTCCCACACACATTGATGGAGTTGAGGGCAACAATGCTCTCACATATAGATCACATATAGTACCTCATGCAGAGGAAGGATAAGATCATGCTCCAACAGGAGGGATTATTGTATCCTTACAATAAGTTCCCCAGGATATCATACATGGAGGTCCAAGCACAATCAGTGAGCAGCATGATTATGCAACATTGCAGCTGGAAGGAGGAGGTAGGGAGGAAGAGCATCATTAATTGATGAGAGGCACACACCCTTCTATATTTCAGAAAGCTAATGCGAGGAAGAGGCAGACTGATTTGTGCTGTAAGGGCAGGGGCAAGGTTTCCCAACCATATGTGCAGTCTACTCTTGACATTGTTGTCTCACTACATGGAGGAATTCCACCTGGGAGGCCACCTGATCTAGAGTTGATGGAAGACATATTGTCTTTGGATTCACCACTCTTGGACTTTGGAGAGGTGGAGAGTTTGGAGGAGAACTTTGGCATGGGGGATGTCAAAGTAGTAGGCAGAAGCATGAGGAGAGCTTCACATGCCAGATCACCAGCGCTGTCTCTTAGGAGGATTGATCCTTATTGGAAATCTCAGCTCTTAGTAGAGTACTCAAAGGATCTTGGCGCATGCATGATTCTTGATGACCTGGATAGAGATGATGAGTATATGGTGGATGATGTGGTCATCTATTCACATGGCAGAGTCTTCTTGACCAGAGCTTCTAGTCTCAAGTAGGAGTTGCTACTTGCATCACATGAGGACTTCCTTTCCATGCATCATGATGCATACCTTTCTTTGGAAGAGGAGTTCACTTAGGAGGGCATCCAACATGACATATTTCAGCATATGGAGAGATGCATAGCCCAGATGGTAATATATAGGAGGTCACAGCCACTTCCCTACTCACTGGAGGTGAGGGAGAGATTCCATTTGAGCCATTTCAGCTCAAGATCTCAAGTACATGATGAAGGAGGTATAATTTCACATTTTGTATTTTACTTCTTCTCCTTGTTTGAGAAGCATGATGTATCAAGAAAAATTATCCCTTCTTTCATATTATATGATGATGTACTTGCAGCTACCTGTAGCATTGATTTTGGCTATATTTTTGGTGGTTTGTGGGGGAAGCCACATGGTTATTGGTGTGCACCATTGACACCATATTGTAACTTCATGTTTTCATCTTATGAGATGACTGTGGTAGAAAACAAGTGGTTGGTAAAGAAATTTTTATTTCTTATTTTGATGCAGGCAAAGGATGCACTACACTGGTTCCATGAGTGGAACTATGATTCACTCTTCAATTGTCACTTGGCAACTTGTTCTCATTGTACTTTGCTTCCATATATTGCTGATATGTTTATGTTCATGGGAAGCTTTGGTTGGAGAGTGGGCTTGAGATTGAAGATGCCCATTGGGAGCATGATTCTCCCCACTTTACATGTTGTACATTTCAGGAGGAACCATGGGCAAACCATGATTTCCACATCACAGTTTTTCCCTTCTGGTGGGAGGAACCACTTGAAGAACTTGAGAAGGCACTTCATGGCTGAATTGTTTGATGGGGGAGCTTGGGCCATTCTTGGAGGCCATGTTATTTCAGCCCAAGGACAGAGGAAACCCCATGTTTACCATAAAAGGAGAGAGAAACCATTTGGATGGCAACATCCAATCTCTCCATGCAGCCCCAACACATTTTATAAAATGAGGATTGATGATTCTTTTAATGAGCTACCAAGGATGGCTCATTTCATTTGGATGATAGCATGGATAAGGGAGGAACTCATTCACCATGTTGGTCATCACTCCTACTTTGTGGAGGCCATGGGACAGCAAGTAGGTTTCCATTCACACTTTCCACCTTTGATTGATGTAGACCATTTGGTTTTGCACACTTGGGAGGAAACATTGGATGACAATTTTATTGCAAATTATCTTGATGCAGTGGTGGAGGCTATTGATGGGAGGCTACAAGAGGAGGAGGGGAGAAATTTGTTCTCTCTCTATAAATTTTCTTGAGGACAAGAAAATATTTTGGAGGGGAGGACTGTAATGTTCCCAAATTTTAGCCTCAAAGCTAAATGGAACATTAGAGTTAGCAACATCTCTAACTGGTGTATAAATGGGTAGAAAATCCCATAAGTCTCATAAGGAGGAATAAAAACACTCCAAATGTGAAAGGGGACACTCCTTACAGCTTAATAAAACACCTCCATGTGTGAATAGGGATAATATCAAGCTGGTTTAGTCCACTTTGACTAAGTCAACAACGCAGTTGTGGGGGAGGAGGAATCAAAGAAGGAATAACGTAGTTTTGGAGGGAGATGACTATTTGGATGGAGATGACCTAATTGAGTGGGGCCAAGGGCAAGAAAAATCTTGTTTTATTTAATGAAGAGGATGGTAGCATTTTTTAGGATGGTTTTTATTATTATTCATGTCTGCTCAGAATTTTTCTTCCTCTTGCTGTTTAGCAGGGTAGCAGTGCTGTTTAGCACCAGGTGTTCCTGAGCGGGAATCCCACCTCTTTCCTTGAGGAGAATCTTGGGAGAGTTTGAATTCATTCTTCCACATCATGTTTTCAGGCCAAGCTTTAGCCTACTCCATCAGCGCAGTTTCTGCAGGTGATTGTGCAGTATTGTAGCGTGCAGCAATGGAAGGGATTGGAATCCCTCTTTCTAAGCTAGTTTCTCTTTGGAGGAAGGTTTCCTTCACTTGAGAGACTTGTTTGGAGATTTCTAGGGCTTATTTCAGATCTGTGGTAGCATACCACACATTAACCTAACATTCCCAGTGCTGTTCCAGCTAGGGAATGCGTTATTTTTGGAGGCACCCTCAGTGCATGGTCTAGTGGCTCCGTTGCAGTGTTTCCTTGTGATTGAGAGGTTCATCGTTTCATGGGAGGGAGCCCTTGAGGGATATACATCAGATAAGATATATTTCCAGCCTTTTACACTCTTATGCTTCAGTGTTGCAGTGGTGATTCAGTAAATTTCTGAATATCACACTTGTATGCAGAGTGTTTGACAAGAAACCCTTCCCGGGTTTTCTTGTAATTGTAATAAGGAGACTAGATCTTAGTTTATGAGCATGATGGTCTAAAATATGAGTAGATATATTTGTCTTGTTAATTTTTGAGTTGAAACCCTCTTATGACTACGCAGTTCTATTTATGCAATATTCCGGCGTAGCAATGTCTGGCGGTTTTAGTCATTTTCAGCTACACTAGTGTGGGAGGTCTGTTTACCTCACCTAGTTTCATTTCTTTATGATATCCTCTTGGAATTAGATGAAAGATGGATGTATATAATGGATCTAGGTGATGGTTTTCATTTCTATGGCTTACATTTCTGAAAATGCATTTTTCTGTGAATGCATTGCTGAGTAGTCCAAAATTGGAATATCTTAAGATATTCCCAATACCACTTATTTTCCCTATTTTGGGATATTACACAGAACTTAAGAAAATTTTATATGACCGACCTCAAATGAAACGGCCTGTCTTGAACGCATTTCATTGGGCACCCTCAGATGGTGCGACATGACCTGCCCGATCGAATGAAGGCATAAGGGAGAAACCAACAAACGGGCTGCACGAATGGGCACAAGGCACTGGGGCGGTCACAACTTAGCAAATTTGATACGACCACCCTAAAAAAAAATGACCTGATGCGAATGTGTTTCATTGGGTTCCCTCACACAGCGCGACACAGCGCACCCGATTGAATGAAGGCATAAGGGAGAAAATGGAAAACGAGCCTCACGAACATGCACAAGGAACCTGGGTGGTCACAACTTAGCAAATTTAATATGGACGCCCTCAAATGAAATGACCCGACCCAAATGCATTTCATCGGGTGCCCTCACACGACTCAAAATAGCGTGCCCAACTGAACGAAGGCACAAAAGAGAAAATGACAAACAGGCTGCACGAACGTGTGTAAGGCACCCGAGCGGTCACAACTTAGAAAATTTGATATGTTCGGCCTCAAATGAAATGACTTGAATGTGTTTCATTGGGAGCCCTCTCACAGTGTGACACGACCCACCTAGCCGAATGAAGGCACAAGGGAGAAAACGAAAAACAGGCTGCACAAACAAGCACATGCCACCTGGATGGTCACAACTTAGCAAATTTCATACGAACGCCTTCTAAAAAATAGACCTGACCTGAATGCATTTCATCGGGCGCCCTCACATGGTGCAACACGGTGCACCTGACCGAACGAAGGCACAAGGGAGAAAACGGGAAACGAGCCGCACGAATGTGTATAAGGCACCTAGGTGGTCACAACTTAGCAAATTTGATATGCCTGCCATCACATAAAATGACTTGACCGGAACGTGTTTCATCGGGCGCCGTCAAAGGAAACGAACCGAACCGAACGCTTTTCATCAGGCGCCCTCACACAGCGTGCTCGATAGAACATAGGAACAAGGGATAAAACATAAAATAGGCTGCATGAACATGCACAAGGCACCTAGGCAATCCTAACTTAGAAAATTTTATGCGGGCTCGCTCGAAAAAAATGACATGACCTGAATGCGTTTCATCGGGTACCCTCACACAACGCGACACAATGAGCCCAACCAAACGAAGGAAAAAGGGATCAAACGGAAAAAGGGGCACACAAATGTGCAGAAGGCACCCCCGCGGTCACAACTTAGCAAATTTGATACAGCCCCTTCAAACGAAATGACCCGACAGGAACGTGTTTCATCGGGTGCCCTCGCATGGCGCGACAAGGTGCACATGAATGAACGCAAGCACAAGGGATAAAATGGAAAATGGGCTGCAAGAATGTGCACAAGGCACCTAGACGGTCACAACTTAACAAATTTTATATGACCACCCTCAAATGAAACGACCCGACCCGAATGCTTTTCATCGGGCACCATAGCACGGTGCAACACAACCCGCCCTATAGAATGAAGGCATAAGTGAGAAAACAAAAAACGGGCCACACGAACATATACAAGCCACCTAGGTGGTCACAACTTAGCAAATTTGATACGGATGCCCTCAAACAAAACGACCCAACCCGAATGCGTTTCCTCGGGTGCCCTCAAATGAAACAACCTAACCCAAACGTGTTTCATTCGGCTCCCTCACATGGTTTGAGACATCATGCCCGACCAAATGAAGGAACAAGGGAGAAAACAAAAAACGAGCATCACGAACATGCATAAGGAACCAAGGCGATCACAACTTAGCAAATTTGATACGGCCACCCTCAAACAAAACAACCCGACCCAAATGCGTTTCACGAGTGCCCTCACACGACACATCATGGCGTGCTTGAATGAACAAAGGCACAAGGGAGAAAATTAAAAATAGGCTGCATGAACGTGCATAAGGCACCCGAGCAGTCACAACTTAGCAAATTTATACAACCACCCTCAAATGAAATGACTCGACCCAAATGCGTTTCATTGGGGGCCCTCACACGGCATGACACGACATGCTCGATCGAACAAAAGCACAAGAAAGAAAATACAAAATGGGCTTCACAAATGTGCACAAGGCACCTGAATGGTCACAACTTAGCAAATTTGATACGCCCGCCCTCAAACAAAACAACCCGAGCTGAACGCGTTTCATCGGGGACTCTCACAGAGCACGACACAACTAGCCCAACTGAACGAAGGCACAAGGGAGGAAATGACAAAAGAGACATATGAACATGTACAAAACACCCAGGTGGTCATAACTTAGAAAATTTGATATGGCTTCCCTCAAACAAGACGGCCCGACCCGAACACGTTTCATCGGACACGCTCACACGGCATGACCCGGTGTGCCCGACCCAACAAAGGCATAAGGGAGCAAAAGGAAAATGAGACGCGCAAACATGCACAAGGCACCCGGGCGGTCGAAGCTTAGAAAATTTGATACCGCTTCCCTCATAGAAACAACCCGACCCGAATGCGTTTCATCGGGCGCTCTCACACGATGTGACATGACCCACCCGACAGAACGAAGGCACAAGGGAGGAAATGGAAAATGGGCTGCACAAATGAGCATAAGGCACATGGGTGGTCACAACCTAGCAAATTTGATATGGTCGCCCTCAAACGAAACGACCCGACCCAAACGCGTTTCATCGGGTGCCCTCAAATGAAATGACCCAACCCGAACGCGTTTCATCGGGTGCCCTCACACGGCGTGACATGGCACGTTCGACCGAACAAAGGCACAACTAAGCAAATGGAAAATGGGCCATACGAACGTGTAGAAGGCACCCAGGCGGTCACAACTTAGCAAATTTGATACAACCTCCCTCAAACAAAATGACCTGACCCGAACGCGTTTCATCGGGCGCCCTCAAATGAAATGACTCGACTCAAATGCATTTCATTGGGTACCCTCAAATGCAATGACCTTACCCAAACGTGTTTCATCGGGTGCCTAATGAAATTCCCTCCCTTGTGTCCTCACATGGTGGGACACGACGTGTCTGACTGAACGAGCGCACAAGGGAGCAAACGATAAACAGGCCACACGAACGTGCTCAAGGCACACAGGCAGTCACAACTTAGCAAATTTGATACGGCCTCCCTCAAATGAAACGACCCGACCTGAATGTGTTTCATCGGGTGCCCTTACATGGCATGACATGGTGCGCCTAATGGAATTAAGGCAGAAGGGAGAAAAGGAAAAATGATCTGCACGAACGTGCACAAGGCACCTGGGTGGTCACAAATTAGCAAAGTTGATACGACTTCCCTCAAACAAAATGACCTGACCTAAATGCATTTCATTAGGCGCCCTCGCATGGCGCAACATGACGCGCCCTATCGAATGAAGGCAGAGGGGAGAAAATGAGAAACGGGCCACATGAACGTGCACAAGGCACCCATGCGATTACAACCTAGCAAATTTGGTATGGTCGACCTCAAACAAAACGACCTGAACCGAATACATTTCATTGGGTACACTCACACGACGCGACACGACGTGCCCGACCAAATGAAGGGACAAGGGAGAAAATGGAAAACGAGCCGCACGAATGAGGACAAGGCACCTGGGCAGTCATAACTTAGAAAATTTGATATGGCTGACCTAAAATGAAACGACCCAACCCAAACTCGTTTCATTGGGCACCCTCACACAACACAACATGATGTGCTCGACCGAACGAATGCACAAGGGAGAAAATAGAAAACAAGCCGCACGAATTTGCACAAGGAACCCGGGCGGTCACAACTTACAAAATTTGATACCATCACCCTCAAATGAAATGACCCTACCCAAACGTGCTTCATTAGGCGCGCTCAAACGAAATGACCTAACCCGAACACGTTTCATTGGGCGTCCTCTAATGGCACGACACGACACGCCCAACTCAACGAAGGCACAAGGGAGCAAATGGAAAATAGGTTGCACGAACGTGCATAAGGAACCCAGGTGGTCACAACTTAGAAAATTTTATACGAGCACCCTCAAACAAAACAACCCGACCCGAACATGGTTCATCGGGCGCCCTCACACGATGCGACACGATGCCCCCGACCGAATGAAGGCACAAGGGATAAAATGGAAAATGGGCCGAATGAACATGCACAAGGCACTTGGGCGGTCACAACTTAGAAAAATTGATATTGCCACGCTTAAGCAAACGACCTGACGTGAATGTGTTTCATCGGGCACCCTCGGACAGCGCGACACGACGTGCCCAACCGAATGAAGGCTCAAGGGAGAAAATGGAAAATGGGCCGCACAGCCATGTACAAGGCACCAGGGTAGTAACAACTTAGCAAATTTGATATGGTCACCCTGAAATGAAATGACCTGACCTAAACGCGTTTCATCGGGCGCCCTCCCATGGCGCGACACAGCCCACCCGACCAAATGAAGGCACAAGGGAGAAAATGGGAATTGGGCCGCACGACCGTGCACAAGGCATCCGGGCAGTCACAACTTAGTAAATTTGATACGATCGCACTTAAATGAAATGAAACGACTCGAAAGTGTTTCATTGGGTGCCCTTAAACGAAATGACCCGACCCGAACACGTTTCATTAGGCGCCCTCACATGGTGCAACATGACGTGCCCGACCAAACGAAGGCACAAGGGAGAAAATGAAAAACGGGCTGTACGAATGTGCACAATGCACTTGGGTGGTCACAACTTAGCAAAATTGATACAACCTCCCTCAAACAAAACAACCCAAACCAAACGCATTTCATCGGGCGCCCTCAAATGAAATGACCAAACTCGAACATGTTTCATCGGGTGCCCTCAAATTCAACGACCTAACCTGAACACGTTTCATCAGATGCCCTCACACAACGCGTCTGCCTGAACGAAGGCACAAGGGAGAAAACGACAAACGGGCCGAACGAACATACACAAGGCACACAGGTGATCACAACTTAGGAAATTTGATATGGCCTCCCTTAAGCGAAGCGACCACACCCGAACGCGTTTCATCGAGTGCCCTAATATTGTGTGACACGGCGCGCCCGACTGAACAAAGGCACAAGGGAGAAAATGACAAACAGGCTGCACAAATGTGCAGAAGGCACCTGGTCAGTCACAACTTAGAAAATTTGATACGATCGCCCTCAAACGAAACGACTTGACTTGAACGCATTTCATCGGGCACCGTCGGATGACGCGACACGGCTCGCCCAACTGAACGAAGGCCTAAGGGATCAAATGGAAAATGGGCCACACGACCGTGCACAAGGCACCTGGACAATCACAACTTATCAAATTTGATACGACCATCCTCAAATGAAACGACCAGACTCGAACACGTTTCATTGGGTGCCCTCACAAGGTGCGACACGACCCGCCCAACCAAACGAACACACAAGGGAGAAAATGGAAAATAAGCCACATGAACGTGCACTGGGCACCTCGATAGTCACAAATTATTAAATTTGATACAACCGCACTCAAACAAAACGACCCAACGCGAACGCGTTTCATCGGGTGCCCTCAAACGAAACTACCCGACCTGAACGCGTTTCATCAGGCGCCCTCACACGGCATGACACAGTGCGCCCGACCATACGAAGGCACAAGGGATAAAATGACAAATGGGCTGCACAAACATGCATAAGGCACCCAGGCAGTCACAACTTAGAAAATTTGATATGGCCACCCTCACACAAAACGACCCGACCCGAATGCATTTCATTGGGTGCCCTCACACGTCGCAACACGACATGGCTGAGAGAACGAAGGCACAAGGGATAAAATGGAAAACGAACCGCACCAATGTGCACAAGGCACCCGGGAGGTCACAAATTAGCGAATTTTATACGGGCGCCCTCAAATGAAATGACCAGACCCGAACGCATTTCATCGAGCGCACTCACATGGCGTGACACAACGCGCCTGACCGAACGAGGGCAAAAGGGAGAAAATGATAAAAGGGTCGCACGAATGTGCACAAGGCACCAGGGTGGTCACAACTCAGAAAATTGTATATGGTCACCCTCAAACCAAACAAACTGAGTCGAACACGTTTCATCAGGCGCCCTCACATGGCACGACATGACCCCTGCGACTAAATGAGGGCATAAGAGAGAAAATGAAAAATGGTCTGCACGAATGTGCATTAGGAATTGACGCAGTCACAACTTAGAAAATTTGATACAATGACCCTCAAACAAAAGGAATCCACTCGAATGCACTTCGTCGAATGCCCTGAAATGAAATGACCTATCCTGAATGCGTTTCATCAGGCACCCTCACATGACGCGCCACGATGCACCCGACTGAAAGAAGGAACAAGGGAGAAAATGGGAAGCGGGCCACACGAACGTGCACAAGGCACTTGGGCGGTCACAACTTAGAAAATTTTGTACGGGCACCCTTAAATGAAATGACTCAACCTGAACACGTTTCATTCGGCACCCTCACATAGTGGGAAACAACGCGCTCGACTGAACGAAGGAACAAGGGAGAAAATGGAAAATAAGCGGAATGAACATGCACAATGCACCTGGGCAGTAAAAACTTAGCAAATTTGATACGACTGCCCTAAAATGAAATGACCTGACTCGAACACGTTTCATCGGGCGCCCTCGCACGACATGACACGATGCGCTCGACCGAATGAAGGATTAAGGGAACAAACAAAAAACAGGCCACATGACTGTGCACAAGGCACCCGAGCAGTCACAACTTAGAAAATTTGATACGGCCACCCTCGAATGAGATGACCCGACCTAAATGCATTTCATCAGGTGCCCTCGCACGGTACAAAATGGCTCGCCCGAGTGAAAAAAGGCTCAAGGGTGCAAATGGAAAATGGGTTGCACGAACATGCACAAGGTAGTCGGGCGGTCACAACTTAACAAATTTGATATGGGCACCCTCAAACGTAAGGACCCGAATTGAACGCGTGTCATCGGATGCCCTAAGGGGGAAAACAGAAAAACGGTTACACAAATGTGCACAAGGCACATGGGTGGTCATAACTTAGAAAATTTGATTCCCTCAAACGAAACAACTCGACCCAAACTCATTTCATCGGGCGCCTCATAGGGCGCGACACAACGCGCCCAACAAAATGAAGGTGTTGGGGTCTTGTGATTTGGCTGATTGGAAAACCGAATGACAAGGCAACATATAAACCAAGCTTTAGAGCTCTAGGATCTAGCCCTCCTAGTCTCAGATAGGGATCTCTCAATATGTGCAAAGATATGTCTTGTTTTCTTTTAAGGGGTTGATTTTAGGCTAGTTATTAAGTGCAAGTTTGTTTGTTTGGGTTTGGTTGGTTGAACATGAATGATCTAGGAAGAATAGATAGAAACTGGAAATATTAGAGCCATTGGGCAATGGAGTCAAGAAGAAGTTATAACAAGCTCAATCAATGGATATGGGATATCAAAGGGAAAATCTAACTTGGCCAGTGGATCTTGGGTTTGGTGGATGAAATGAAATGAACATTAAGGATTTAGAAAGAGAAGTAGAACTAAGGGAAATTAAGAATCCTTAATTATATGTACTCCTCAACAAAGGGACTTAAAACATTATTTGAACATGAAGAGGCATTCCATAGACATGGCTAACCATAAATTCTAGAAACCACACTTCAGCACATAATAATTCAAAGACAAACTTTTCCAATGAAATCTAGGAGTTGAGGAACGCTCTATTTCATCCAAAGATTTCACTTTCAAGGATAAGAAAACATTTAAGATTGACACATAACTGCATTCATAGAAGAGGGAACTCCTAGAAATCTAAGACTGCAATAATAAATACATTCAAAACAATTATCTCAGCAAGAACAAAGGGTATGATCAGAACATACCTCTTTGGCAGACTGTAAACAATGGTACTTTAAAGGGAGACTTCAGAAACAATTTTTAAGTTGTAGCAAGTAAGCAGGGAAAACCATAAATCATTCTTGAGGCCAACTGTATGAACTATTTCAGAAATAAACAATCTTAAGAGTTTAAAAGCAGTCAAACTACTCAATAAAAACTTCAGCAGATAAAAACATAAAGGCAGTGAAGAGTAAACAGGTCTAAGGTGCTTCTAGGAGACATTTCTTAGCCTAAGATTTTTACTCTACTACAAGCAAAGCATAATGGAACAAAATCGAAAACAGGAAATAAAATTAACTATTTAGAATACATCACCAATAGCCATTCTCAAGGACCCAATGATAGAGCCTTCTCATTAACAAAACATGTTAAACATCATCAATCTTCCAAAACTTCAATTTCTTCTTAATCTTCAGCCAAAATATGTACAACTTCAAAGAGTTCGAATGCCAGTAACCAACCCCTAAAAATGAGTTCCACAACAGTATTTATACTGTAATTGAGGAGGTGGAACTATCTAGGGTTCAAAATGTTATTAATGACATAATAAATGCACTCCTAGCCTTAAAAAACCATGCAAGGCATAAGGTAGGAATGTCTCTCAACTACTCTGCATAATAAATCTGTCTTTATTTCGTGAGGGTGAAATAGGTGAAAAGATTGACTTTGAGGCCTTTTTCTGTCTTCTACAATAACTGTCTGACAACTTGTAATCTCTTTTTACTGTGTAATAACTGTCAATTTGCTTTCATGGACAAAAATTAGGTCATAGGTGGCAGTTTGATTTATCAAATGAAATAACTGCTCCCTTTGATGTGTTCGAGGCTATCTGCCTTGTTGACCTATCCTTGCTGATTGATTTAACTTTGATTTATTTGTCTTCATGCTGTGCTTTATCTTTAATCTTCACAGGTTAAGCTCTTGATCTTCAATTTTATGCTTAATCCCTTTATCTTTATTCTTCACTGATCTTTCCTTCTGTTCTGTGTACAGGTGTTCTTGGCACGCTAGAAGGTTTTATTGATTTTACCAGTGTTCATGAGGCACGGGTAAAACACATACAGGCCATGGTAAATCCCTTTTCCCATTTTACGATCCCAGGATCGCCATCCTGAGCTCCTTTGCCACTGATATTTGACTGTGTGAGGTCTGTGTATTAATCCACCATTAAAACCTGCAAAACAAGCCAAAATATTAAATAAATCCTACGGGTTGGGGTTTTAACTGCTTTGGAGGCTCCGGAGAGATAGAGGAGCATTTACAGAGAAATGAAGAATGTAGTGGAGGTGGAAAAACCCATGGCGGAAGGCAGAACCAAGGTTTAAACTTAAATTCTGGTGCGGAAAAGGTGAGGTGGTATTTTGGAATACTGCCAATGGTATTCGCGCGGAGGGAGAGTGGTAAGAATTATTGGCAGAGGGGAACGTGATACAGGTGAAAGGCTGACACGTATGCCCCTTAAAACCACCCATTTCATGTGCAAGATGCACGGTGGGAAGGTTTGGAGAGATCGGGCGCGGAACGGATTTGCGGCCGTTAGATCTAGGCAGTCCAGATCAATGGTTGCAGATGAGCGCGGTAGGGGATAAGATGGGGCAGAGAAAAAATATGGTGGGGCTGGGGTGACGTGGAATGATTTTTTGCATAGCGAGCATGCTTGTAGTCGATTAAACAATGGTTTATAGTGTTAAAGTGAAATAATCTGGGTAGGAGAAAATATATAAGAAAAATATGGAACTGGGAGGAAACGAAGGTGCTCAGCTGTAGGACCAGGACGTGATGTCATAGTGGAGGGACTAGGTGTATGGAAGGAAAACTCAGATGGGTGCCTCTGCAGTGAATCTCAGCCATAGATCTGAGATTTCACACAGTCAACAGGGTCAATTTCTGGGGCACAAGGGGAGTACCAGTCACCTTGGTCGGGTGCCCCCGTAGTGACCCTAAGCAGTAGATTTGGGAGGAGAAGGATGGGAGGATCAACGACCAGGATTGAATTGGAAAATCGGCCATCGACAGAGAAAAAGGTTCAGGGGAAGGAGGAATAGGCAAAGTGCGATGGGCCGATGGCCGTTGGATCTGCAGGATGATCCAATGGTCCAGATTTCATCGGTGGTGACAATTATCGGCGAAAGGAATTCATAATGAGAAGGTTGCGATGCGATTTGTGATGGCACAGACCATTCGATCTAGATTTAGATCGATGGTTGAGATCTTCTCGGGATATCACATCGGTGAAAAACAAAAACGAGAAGCAGAACCGGGAATCGGGCAATTGAGATGGTGTGATGCGATGAAATCGGGAAATCGCATCGGCGGGGGGGGGGGGGGGAATAAGTTTGGGAGGTGGAAAACTGGAAATGCCGATGTGCGATGGATGATGGGCTTTAGCACTTAGTCACAAAACATAGTTCTATGGTGAAAAGGGGGGTTTAGGCCTAAGCCGGAAAGTGCTTAAGGCCTAAGTTATGAAAAGGTCGGAAAAAGGCCGAAAAAGTGGGTTTTTGAGCCTTTTTTGGGTTCTGATAGAGGAAAAAGGGGTTTAAAACTTGCTAAAATGGATTTACAAGGTTAAGGGGGGTTTTTTAGGAAATGGTGGATAAGGTAAAAGGAAAAATGGGTTTTTAAGGGGGAGAAAAAACACTTGTTATGAAGGGGAAAACGAATGAAATGAAGGGTTTGGAACAGTCTTCTTTTGAACCAGCAGGGTTTTGAAGGATTTCTTGTGGAAACAACAGTGAAGATGATCCGTAAGATAAAAGACACCAAGAAGGCTTCAAGAACTAGTAGTTTTCCATGAAGATTGCTTCTTGAAGGCTTGAGAACATATTTATCCATCATTTGGTATAACAAAAATTATAGATGGCTAACAGTGGCTTCACTTGGGGAGGACAAATTGCTTTTTAAGGTGTTTATAACCTTAGCATATCAATCTCTAGTTTTCAGCAGACCAGTGCTTTAATCCATTGGGTAGAATTTCCTCATTTTCTTGCTGATTTTCTTTGCAGTTTGAAAATTCTTCAATGACCTGCAGCATGAAAACTCTTTAAGACAACACCTCTACCTACCCAAAACTACTTGTCCTAGCATTTTTTCTTCTCTTGAGTGCACTTGGAATGGCATCTATTTTACAATTTATTTTTGAAAACATAAAGATAAAACTATCTAAGGCTACCCTTATTTCTTCCAAGAGTCCAGATTAAAGAGTTGGACTCAGAAACTTCTCTACCTAATCTACTATCTGTCAAGATTAAGCTGTTTGACAGATCTGAATTCTCTACATTCTAAAACAGAAATTTAAACACATAAAAACTAGGATTAAACAGTCTGATTTGCTGTAGTGTATATGGCTGTATGTACAAGCTGCACATAAACTTTATTTGCAGAAAATTGAAACAAAATTGTGAAGGCTTAAGATTTGAAAACAAAAGACATCCTTCTTTCTTCTTGGCTCAAGTTTTGATCTGTTTAGAGCCATCTTTTCTTTCTTTTCTTTGGTTCATATTTTGAGCATGTTTGAACCATTATTTCTTCTATCCTAATCTATTCTAATGATAAGCCAAGATTAAACAGTTTGGAAAATCTTCTTCACTAACCTATCAACAGTAAATTGAAATCTATCTAGTCATGATTAGGCTGTATGACTAAATAGCAGTGCTCTCTTTGGTAGTGGTATTTAAGCTTGCACACTTTCAGATTTTTCTCTTTTTTGGTATGGGGTTGTACCTTTCTTCTTTTATATCTGCCCTCTTTTCTCTTTTTCTATTGTTTTTGTTATTTTTTCAATTTTTATTTTTCAAAGAAAAAACAAAAACTAACTAAATGCTCAAAGGGTGAGATTTATTGCATTCCTATCTAACCTATTCTAACTTGGAATATTTACATGTTTAGCTGACCAATTCTCTTTTCCAATACATCCAATCAAGAAAACGGTTCCATGATTGGTATTTTCTCATCTCTTTGAGCATGCTGGATGAGCAAAAGGGCCACTCCCATCTCACTTGTCTTTTAGTAGCAGTGCTAAAAAAATTTCTTGCTTTTGGTAATACACTGCTTCTAACAATCTTTATCCCATCTTCAAATATCTTCAAGAAATGAGCATAGGGATCTTGAAATAATACCTGGTTGGGAGTATTAGATAAGTAAGGTCCAACCAGGATCATTTTGTCTTCCACTGGATCAAGAAAAAGATTCTTTTGAGAAAGAAAATCTTCCTCATCTTCATTGCGATCTGAACTGGAGGACTCATCATATTTTTTAGTGTTGTCCTCTTGTAGCCCTGGTAAGATCTAATTCAGTGGACTGTACTCTGTGAAGAGGTCATTATATTCTTGAGCAGGGGTCTCTTTGATTACCTCAACCCTTTCAGGAGAAGGTTCTTTATATTCATCACGCTCAAGAAAATTTTCATTGTTTTCCTCCTCAACCTTTGAGCTGAAAGACTGCTGATTCCCAATCACATGGAAACTGTTACTGATGAGTTGTAACGAATCCAAGCAAATATTCAGAGATTTTTCGCCCTCTTCTGTATTTTTATAGCTTTCTTCCTCAGTATCATAAATAGCCTACTTTGGCTCATTACTTTCTTGGAGTTAGTAGAAATGATCTTCCTCCCACAAATCTACTAATGATGGTCCTGCAAGATCAACTTCTGTTTGGAGAACATCATCATCAGGCAGATCAAAATTATGAAAGTCATTAATGTAAGTAATGTCACCAATCAAACATACTGCATTATCAACAGATCTTTCTTTATTCTGATCTACAAGGGAAACTTCTAAATTTTCATCACATAGTTCATTAGGTGAATGGGCAAGAGTGTTTGTTTTGTAAAAAGTTTCAGAGGCTGGCTTTTTGTTTATAATTTGATCAATTTATTATTCTGTCAGAGGGGACGATGTTTCTATGTTTCTTTGAGCAGAAGTACATCAGTTCTCTACCTCTTGAGAAGACTGAATTTGAGGCTATATGCCATCTTGAGCCTTAGCTAAAAGGGATGATGAATCATCATTAGTTGTGTTTTCAGTTGGATCCTGAGGATTTTCTTTTGTTTCTTGATTAATTTCTTCGTCAAATGATTCATCTAGGTTCTTGCGATAGTTGTTTTGGATATGAAATTCATGAATGGTGGCTAAGAGATCTTCAGGATGCATATTAACCAAATCCTCGTCAATATCCAACATGTATTGTATGATGTTCTGAGATTGATCACAAAAATTTGCAGTCCATGATAAAGATGAAGAGTTTTCTTTATATTTTTCATAAAATACTTGGTGCATGTCTTTTAAAGAAAAGAAACTCTTAGGTTCTAACCATTCATACCAATCCCTTGTCTTTCCTTCTAATGTTGCATGAAATTTTTCATAAGACAATCCTCATGCCATTCAACTTTTAACCTCCATACATGTATATGAAACTTGATGAGATGTAACAAAGGGTCATCAAACTTTTCATCTTGAAAAATAGGCAGGTTTTTTAGCCAATCTATTTGAGGCATTTTGTGTGGGGATCTAGGGATATGATCTCTGTTCATTGGAGCATATCTCCTTTGTATCCTTGGATCCATGTTTGTAAATCAGAAAGGGTCATCGAATCTTTTCAACTGGTCTAGAGTTCTCTACCAGTGGAGTCATTTGGTATTTAGGAGTTGTGCAGTCGCCAGGTGGAAGATTTGAACTTTTCCATCCACCAATAATATGATTGGGTTTGCTCGATGCATTCCCAAGGGAGTTTACAAGGACTGGTAAAGTAATAGGCCTACTGGAGGCCAATGGAGTTGCAAGGTGGAAATTTTTAGCTCTTTTGGAGGTAAAATATTCTATGGTCCACCACCAATGTTTATTATGAAACCAATCTCAATTTTTTTTGGGGTTTTCTGAGTTTCTATGGTTGTTTTAAGGACTAATGAGTCTATAAGAGCTTGCTAGGAAACTATGAACTCAGAGGTCCCACCGTGATCGCCAGAATGTTGGGGTCCTGTGATTTGGCTGATTGGCAAGCCAAATGACAAGGAAACATATAAACCAAGATTTAGAGCTCTAGGATCTAGCCCTCCTAGTATCAGAGAGGGATCTCTCAATATGTGCAAAGATATGTCTTGTTTTATTTTAAGGGGTTGATTTTAGGCTAGTTATTAAGTACAAGTTTGTTTTTTTGGGTTTGGTTAGTTGAACATGAATGATCTAGGAAGCATATATAGAAAGGGGAAATATTAGAGCCATTGGGAAATGGATTCAAGAAGAAGTTATAACAAGCTCAATCAATGGATATGGGATATCAAAGGGAAAATCTAACTTGGCCAGTGGATCTTGGGTTTGGTGGATGAAATGAAATGGACATTAAGGATTTAGAAGGAGAAGTAGAACTAAGGGCAATTAAGAATACTTAATTATATGTACTCCTAAACAAAGGGACTTAAAACATTATCTTAACATGAAGAGGCATTCCATAGACAGGGCTAACCATAAATTCTAGAAACCACACTTCAGCACGTAATAATTCAAATAAAAACTTTTCCAATGAAATCTAGGAGTTGAGGAACGCTCTATTTCATCCAAAGATTTCAATTTCAAGGATAAGAAAACATTTAAGATTCACACATAACTGCATTCATAGAAGAGGGAACTCCTAGACATCTAAGCTTGCAATTATAAATACCTTCAAAATAATTATCTCAGCAAGAACAAAGGGTATGATCAGAACAGACCTCTTTGGCAGATTGTAAACAATGGTACTTTAAAGGGAGACTTCTGAAACAATTTTCATGTGGTAGAAAGTAAGCATGGAAAACCATAAATTATTATTGAGACCAACTGTATGAACTATTTCAGAAATAAACAAGCTTAAGATTTTAAAAGCAGTCAAACTACTCAATAAAAACTTTAGCAGATGAAAACATAAAGGCAGTGAAGAGTAAATAGGTCTAAGGTGCTTCTAGGAGACATTTATTAGCCTAAGATTTTTACTCTACTGCAAGCAAAGCATAATGGAACAAAATGGAAAATACGAAATAACATTAATAGTTTAGAATACATCACCAACATCCATGCCCAGGGATCCAATGATAGAGCCTTCTCATTAACAAAACATGTTAAACATCATCAATATTCCAAAATTTAAATTTCTTCTTTATCTTCAGCCAAAATATGTACAACTTCAAAGAGTTCGAATGCTAGTAACCAACCCATAAAAATGAGTTCCACAACAGTATTTATACTGTAATTGAGGAGGTGGAACTATCTAGGGTTCAAAATGTTATTAATGACATAGTAAATGCACTCCTAGACTTAAAAAACCGTGCAAGGCATAAGGTAGGAATGTATGTCAACTACTTCTCTGCGTAATAAATCTGTCTTTACTTCCTGAGGGTGAAATAGGTGAAAATATTGACTTTGAGTCCTTTTTCTATCTTCTACAATAACTTCTTGACAGCTTGTAATGTCTTCTGACTGTGTAATAACTGTCAATTTGCTTTCATGGACAGAAAGTAGGTCATAGGTGGCAGTTTGATTTATCAAATGAAATAATTGCTCCCTTTGATGTGTTCAAGGCTATCTGCCTTGTTGACCTATCCTTGCTGACTGATTTAACTTTGATTTATTTGTCTTCATGCTGTGCTTTATCTTTAATCTTCACGGGTTAAGCTCTTGATCTTCAATTTTATGCTTAATCCCTTTATCTTTATTCTTCACTGATCTTTCCTTCTGTTCTGTGTGCAAGTGTTCTTGGCAGGCTGGAAGGTTTTATTGATTTTACCAGTGTTCATGAGGCACGGGTGAAACACATACAGGCCATGGTAAATCCCTTTTTACATTTTATGATCCCAGGATCGTCATCTTGAGGTCCTTTGCCACTGATATTTGACTATGTGAGGCTTGCGTATTAATCCACCATTAAAACATGCAAAACAAACCAAAATATTAAATAAATCTTGCAGGCTGGGGTTTTAACTACTTCAGAACCTTGGGAGAGGCGAAGGAGTGTTTATAAAGAAATGAAGAATGCAGCGGAGGTGGAAAAACTCATGGCGGAAGGAAGAACCAGGGTTTAAACTTAAATTCTGGCGTGGAAAAGGTGAGGTGGTATTTCAGAATACCGCCAATGGTATTCGGGCGGAGGGAGAGTGGTAAGCAGTATTGGCAGAGGGAAACGTGATACAGGTGAAAGTCTGACACGTATGCCCCTTAAAACCGCCCATTTCACGTGCAAGATGCACGGTGGGAAGGTTTGGAGAGATCAGGCGCGAAACAGATTTGGGGCCGTTAGATCTGGGCAGTCCAGATCGATGGCTGCAAATGAGCGCGGTAGGGGATAAGATGGGATGGAGGAAAAATATGGTGGGGCCGGGGTGACGTGGAATGATTTTTCACGTAGTGGGGAGGCTTGTAGTCGGGTAAACATGGTTTATAGTGTTAAAGTGAAATAATCCTGGTAGGAGAAAATATATAAGAAAAAGATGGAATTGGGAGGAAACAGAGGCGCTCAACAGTGGGACCAGGAGGTGACGTCATAGTGGAGGGACTAGGTGTACAGAAGGAAAGCTCAGGGGGGTGCCTCTGTAGTGAATCTCAGCCATAGATCTAAGATTTCACACAGCCAACAGGGTCAACTGCGGGGGCACAGGGGGAGTACGGGTCACCTTGGTTGGGTGCCCCCGTAGTGAATATGAAATGTAGATTTGGGAGGAGAAGGACGGGAGGATCAAAGACTAGGATTGAATTGGAAAATCAGCAATCGAAAGAGAAAAAGGTTCAGGGGAAGAAGTAATAGGTTAAGTGCAATGGGCCGATGGCCGTTGGATCTGAAGGATGATCAAACGGTCCAGATTTCATCGGTGGGGACAATTATTGGCAAAAGGAAGTCAGAATGAGAAGGTTGCAATGCAATTTGTGATGGCGCTGACTGTCTGATCTAGATTTATATCGATGAATGAGATCTGCTCGGGAGATCGCATCAGAGAAAAACAAAAAGGGGAAGTGGAATCGGGAATGGGGCGATTGCGATGGTGCGATGTGATGAAATCAGGAAATCACATCGGCGTGAGTGGGGGGGGGGAAGAAATTTGGGAAGTGGAAAACTGGAAATGCCGATATGCGATGGCTGATGGGATTTAGCAGTTAGTCACAAAATGTAGTTCTATGGCGAAAAAGGGGGTTTAGGCCTAAGCCGAAAAGCGGTTAAGGCCTTTTTATGAAAAGGTCAGAAAAAGGCCGAAAAAGTGGGTTTTTGAGCTTTTTTGGGGTTTCGCTAGAGGAAAAAGGGATTTAAAACTTGGAAAAAGAGATTTACAAGGTTTAAGGTGGGTTTTTTAGGAAATGGTGGATAAGGTAAAAGGAAAAATGGGTTTTTAAGGGGGAGAAAGAACACTTGTTATGAAGGGGAAAATGAATGAAATGAAGGGTTTGGAACAATCTTCTTTTGAACCAGCAGGGTTTTGAAGGATTTATTGTGGAAACAGCAATGAAGATGATCCGCAAGATAAAAGAGACCAAGAAGGCTTCAAGAACTAGCAGTTTTCCATGAAGATTGCTTCTTGAAGGCTTGAGAACATATTTATCCATCATTTGGTATAATAGAAATTATAGATGGCTAGCAGAAGGAACAAGGGATAAAATGGAAATTGAGCTGCACGAACGTGCATAAGGCACTCGGGTGGTCACAACTTAGCAAATTTGATATGCCCACCCTAAAATAAAGCAACCTGACCCGAATGCATTTCATTGGGGGCCCTCACACGGCACAACATGACGCGCCTTATCGAACAAAGGCATAAGGGAGAAAATAGAAAATGTGCCGCACGAATGTGCACAAGGCACAAGGGCGGTCACAACTTAGAAAATTTGAAACGACTGCCCTCAAACGAAACAACCCAACCTGAACGCATTTCATCAGGCGCCCTCACACGGCGTAACACGACCCGCCTGATCGAACGAAGGCATAAGGGAGAAAATGGAAAACAGGCCACACGAATCAGCATAAGGCACCTAGGCGGTCACAACTTCGAAAATTTGATACGACTGACCACAAACGAATAGACCCAACCCTGAGGCATTTCATCGGGTGCCCTCACACGACGCGACACGAAGCACCCGACCAAATGAAGGCACCAGGGAGAAAATGGAAAATGGGCTACACAAATGTGCAAAAGGCACCTGGGTGGTCACAACTTAGCAAATTTTATGCAGATGCCTTCAAAAAAAATGACCCGACTTGAACACGTTTCATCGGGCGTCCTGAAACGAAACGACCCCTACCTAAACACATTTCATTAGGTTCCCTCACACGATGCACCCGACCGAACGAAGGCAAAAGGGAGAAAACGGAAAATGGGCTGCACAAATGTGCACAAGGCACCTGGGTGGTCACAACTTAGAAAATTTGATACAACCCCCCTCAAATGAAATAGCATGTCCCTAACGCATTTCATGGGGTACCCTCACATAGCATGATGTGTCGTGCTCGATCGAACGAAGTTACAAGGGAGAAAACAACAAATGCGCCACATGAACATGCATAAGGCACCCAGGCTGTCACAACTTAGAAAATTTGATACGGTCGCCCTAAAAAAAATGACCCAACACAAACATGTTTGATCGGGCGCCCTGAAATGAAACGACCCGACCCAAATTCATTTCATCGGGTGCCCTGAAACGAAACGACTCGAACCAAACGAGTTTCATTGGCACCCTCACATGACGCTCCCATCCAAATGAAGGCACAAGGGAGAAAACGAAAAATGGGCTTCACGAATGTGCACAAGGCACTCGGGCAGTCATAACTTAGAAAATTATATACGACCGCCCTCAAACGAAATGACCTAACTTGAACGTGTTTCATCGGGGGCCCTCACATGACCCGACCTGACTCGAACACATTTTTTTGGGCGCCCTGACATGACCTGACTAGAAAATATTTCCTTGGGCGCCCTGACATGACCCGAACCGACCCGACCCAACTCGAATGCATTTCCTTGGGCTCAGACGACTTGACCCGAACCGACCCAAACGAAGGCATAAGGGAGAAAATGACAAATGAGTCGCACAAATGTGCACAAGGCACACGGGCGGTCACAACTTAGCATTTTTTATATGGGCTCCCTCACACGACCCAACCCAACCCAACCCGAACGTTTTTCGTTGGGCGCCCTCATACAGTAGTGTTAGGTCCCCATAATTTGCAGATTGGAAAGAATAAATGAACAGGGGTAACATCAAAGCAGTCTTTGGAGTCTTAGGACCTAGCCTTCCTAGACTCAGAGAGGGCTGTCTCTATAAATATATAAAAGGTGTGATCTTGATTGCTTTAAGGTTTTCATTTTAGGCTAGTTATAGGGATTATGGTTTTCTTGTTTGTTTGTTTGGTTGGATAAGTTTTCAAGAAGAATAGGTAGAGTAAGAGAGGATAAATCCATTGCGCTATGGGGTCTGTAAAGATTTTGAAGAGTGAAAAAATAGTTCAAGGCTATTTCATAGGGCAAGTAAATAGGGCCAAATGGATCTAAGTAGGTTTTGAGTGAGTGAGATGAACATGGAGGAGTGAATATAGTAGTTAAGGGGAAGTCAAGGATCCTTTAACAAACTAATAACAAAGAAAATATTTCAGCAAGATTAGCATAGTAAAATCTTGAAGAGCAATGAAGGATTCTTCAACCAAACAATACTAAGCAGACCTTAGAGAAATAGATGAGTAAACTTAGAGAGATTTTAAGGATTTTCTAAAAATTACTTGCAAACAATTATATTTTCCACATAACATCTCAGTAAAACAAAAGAGCACTTAAGAATTCATTAATTAGACTTCAAGGATGAAAACATAAATATCAAAGGATGTAGACAAAGCAGGTTGCTGAAAAGACATATCCTACTTTAAGATTTCTATCCCATGAGCAAAGAAACATAATGAGAACTAAAGGAAACATGTATAAAGGTGGAATACATCACAATTCATCAAAGCTTTATGAATCCTAAGAATGAGCTCAATCCACAGCTACTTAGTCCAAAGCCACCACAAGACACCAAATCCAATTTCACAAATAAAGTTAGAGTATATATCATATTATGCTCAGAAACCAACCAAAAACTACAATAAGGCCTCAAGGCTCTATTTAACCAGAAAATGAGGAGGTGGAAACCCTAAGAGGCTTCTAGAAACCATAAATATGCCATAAATGTCATTTATGTCCAAAGAGGCCATGCAAGGCCCAAGGCACATAATAACTATTTCAATAAATGAAATATAAACTAAACATAACTCCTTAATCAATGTTGGAGTGATTTGCCCCAAAAAAACTCGAAAATATCCTTTAGTGTGTTTTTTTTCTTTTTTCAAGGTGGCAGCTTCAGAGGTCTGAAGGCGCAGCGCCTACACAAGAAAAATGAGTCATCTCGCAGCCAAGTTTTGAAGGCCTTCCTGATGTTGAAATTGGCTCCATGATGGCTCGATGGAAAGCCTGTAAAGTATACCTTCCAAAATTTCTCTTATTTTTCTAATTGGATTCTACTAAACTATTAAAAAAGAAAATCTCCCAAGGCTACTGAAGGCGTAGTGGTAGCCCTGAAAACATGGCAGCAAGGTGAAAATTGGCATGTTTTGGGGCCTTTTGGAGAAACCAAAATTGCTCCAAATGATCTGAAATTTGGTGTGCATGATTTCCTTGGGCTGATGAATCCAAAAATGTAAACTTTACCTCCAATTTATTCCTGTAGGAAAAGCGTAGCGTCGAGGGTGTTGCGCTTTCGGCCCTTAATATCAGTCAAAAAACCAAAAACGTCAAAAACTTGGCAAAATTTGAAATTTTTTTGCTGATTATGTTTGGAATGTCTTGTAAGGGGATAGATCAACAAGAATTTAAAGGTTTCCTTTGTTCCTTTGTCTTATTTAGGACTTTCCCTCATTGGCACCAGCCTCACTGATTTGGTCATTGCTTTTGTCTTCATTGGTTTATGCTTCCTTGCTGCTATTATTTTTACTGCTTTCTGCATTTCCCTTGTTACTATTTACTTCAATGACCTTAATTATCTCATGAATACTATCATTATTCTCATCACCATAGTTTTGTGCACCATTTTTAGCCTCACTGTCATCAGGGCTCTTTGTCTTATTGCCATCAACATCTCTGATGCTCTTTGCTTGATCACTCTCTGTCTCATTGATATCTCCCTCCTCACTTCATTGATGTCAAACTGACAGGAAATAGGGCATCTGATTTCACTCTATTTTGAAATATAAGGGATTGAGTGTCATGTCAAGCCTTGATGGATGAAAAACTTTTAAACCAATGCAACCACCTTGATTATACCTGTTTGACTGATATCTTCTTGTTTGCAGATGAGGGAGGCTTAAACAGGGTTTTTAGCATGAACACTTAGGTTTTCACTCCTTTAGGGATTTTTTAATTTCTCTTGACTTTAAATCATAAAAATGTGTTATAGGAAAAGGTATGACATCCACCTACCAATTAGCAATGCTTTGAAGACCATTTATGGTAGCTTGGAGGTATGTTTTTATGTTTTTTGAGTGTTTGCAGGTGTAGGAGGAGCTTCAGGTCCAATGCGCCCCGCCTAAATGCATATTTGGGCCTTTTGGGTCTACCAAAAGTGAATCACCTTCAAGCATATTTAGGCCTGTTGGTTCTACTGAAAGTGCAGCACCTACACATGTATTCGGGCCAGTCGGGTCTACCAAAAGCGCAATGCCTTCATGCATATTCGAGCCTGTCGAGTCTGCCGAAAGCGCAATGCCTGCCATAATGCTTCTGCATGGGTGTGTCGGGCTTCTTGGGTGAATGTGTAGTGCACCTATAAACGTGCAACGCATGCCTCTGAACACGTAGTGCAATGCAAATTTGCACACGAAAATCCTCCGAAGGCGCGGCGCCTGACCTTGAACACGCACCGCCGCCCTGAATGCGCAACGCCTTTTTGCAGAGTCAATTTGGAGACCTTCCTGGTATCCAAATTGGGCCCATGATAGCTCGTTGGAAATCAAATATTTTCTAACTTCAAAATATATATTTTTTTCTATTATTGGAGTTGATTTTACCTATCAAATGTTGGTTCTCCAAAGACTGGTCAAAAAGTGATAAATGATGGTGCAGAAATGCAAAGTGCTGGTGCAGACAACTTTCGGAGGCCTTCCTCAACTCCAAATTGAGCTCATGATAGCTCATTGGAAAAAAATTCTAGTATAGTTGTCATTTGACTCATCAAGAAAGTCATTTCGACACTCCAGCTATGATAAAACCTGATTTTACCATGGTCACTCCAGAAGTGCATCAATTCTCCCGTGACACCTGTATTTTTAACATTTATCCCAAACAATGATACCTGTGTAAAATCTGGAGGTTTTTCTTCTCGGACCTATGGTGGAAAAAAAAATCTCTTTCTTTTGGAAAATTCATCTTTATTTGTTCAGAAACACAGCTTGAAGAGAAACTGGCCTTATGAGTGACAAATGGCTTGACTCTTGGAATGAATTCTTTGAAAATGATGGAGGCGTGATGTTTATGAGTTGGTATGGATTTATTCTTGCTGATATGACCTATCATATGGATCCTCTACTCCTATGTCTCTTTTCCATATCAAACCCTAGCTTATTTGGAAGAGGAAATTAGGTTTTGGTGTAGGAAAAATAGGGGATTTAGGACTACCTTGTAGAGGGAGGGGAATGAAGGGGTTAAGGGTTGTCTAAATTCTTGGGGAAATTTTGGGGGGTAGGGATAGATGTTAGAGAGTAGGGGAAAGTGGAATTTCAAGGATTTAGTTAGGGGAAGGAGTCCACAAGGGAAAAACACAGGCCTAGTCTCGAAAAGTGTCAAATTATAGCAATAGGGTAGGGTAGGTTTTGTAGAAAAATGATGAGTTTGGATAGGAGTGATGGGAAGTGTTTAGGGAGGTATATTGAGGATAGGGGAAAATGAGGAAATGATGTTATAATCATGAAAGGAGGCTAACAAAGGTACGTAAAATCACTGAAGAAGTATTTTAGGAGTAGTAGGGTGACCATGGAATGGCAAGCTAGTAAAATAGTGAAAAATTTGGTACAAGGATATAGAAGGTAGTGAGATTTCTAAAACTCACAATATTCATGAATATTGTTTTTAGAAATATACAACTGATATTTATTCATCTACAGATAGCAAAAATTATTAATGACTAACAGTGGCTCCACTTGGGAAGGGCAACTCCTTTTCAGGAGGTGTCCAGGACCTCAGAGCTCAAATCTCAGAGTTTTGAAGACCAGTGCCTTACTTGCACTTTGTAGATCACTCTTCCTTCATTTTTTGATGTTCTCTTGAAGCTATAACCTCAAAATCTGGAATATTTGCTTGCTTCAACCTCATTTCAACCTACCCATCATACCATGTCCAACATTTTTTCTTCCTTTGGGTGCACTTGGACTAGCAAACCCTTAACATTTTTCCTTTGAAATTAAAAAAAAGACTATCTAATTGTACCCTTGTCACTTCCAAAGTTCAGATTAGGCTAATGAAATTTTTATTCTCTACCTAGTCTACTTATATGTCAAGATTAAGCTGTTTGACAAATTTTATTCTCTATCCTACTAACATGAAATTGAAAACATGACTAAACCAGGATTAAATAGTCTGACTTTCCATTGGTTGTGGCATTCAGAAAAGTTGCACACAAACATTATTTTTGTACAATCAAAACCTAGAAAACATGAGGGTTGTCATTTATAATTTGTTAGGCATCCCTCTCTTTCTCTTTGGTTCAAATTTCAATATTGAGAACCAACATATTTTCCTAATGTAATCTACTGAGAAGTCAAGCTTAAATGGTTTGACGAGTCTTCTTTCACTAACCTATCAGAAAAAATTTAAAACATGTTCAGTCATGACTAGGCTAGATGACTGAACAAGACTTTCTTTCTCAAGTAGTGGCATTTAGGCTTGCACACTTTCAAAAGTACTATTTTTTGGGTATGGGGCTATACCTCTTCTTTTCATATGACCTCTCTTTCTTCTTTTCTCTATTTTTGTATTTTTATTTTTAGATCATCATTCTAAGACTACAAACTAGAAAGATGCTCATAGTGCTGAGCTTATTTTGCATACCTAATCTATCCTAATCTAACTTGGAGGCATACATTCATTTGGTGAACTCTCTTTTCCAGTGTAACCAATCAAGTAGTAGATTCAATGGGTTATTTTCATTCAGTTCTTTGAGTGTGTTTTCAAAATAAAAAAGCCACTCCCACCTTACTTGTGTTTGAACAGTTTTGTAATATCCCAAAATAGGGATTGCTTAGCAAGACATGCCTGAAAAATGCATTTTTAAGAAATGGATTCTATAGGATTTGAAACCAAGACCTGGATCCCTTAGATCAATGTATCTAGGACCGAAATCCAAGAGGAGGCTCAAAATAAATCCCTCTATGTGGGTTAAATAGGTCTCCCACACCTAGTTGTCTTGAAAAAGTGCCCAATGAAGGGGCTACAACAATGTAGGAACAAAAAATAGAGAAGCTACGTTATTTTTATGAGCCTGAACACATGAATATGTAAATATCCAAAAAGTGATGTTATAGCAGTAAAGAGAGTACAAATTCTTGAGGAAACAATCACTCAAGTTAGGCAATGCAAGCCTCAATAGAACATGTACAAGAAAATGAAGAACACTGCTACATGTAGCAAAACCCAAGGCTATGACAACGTAGTTTATAGGAGGAACTGCTACAGAAATAATATCAATACAAATATATGGCAATTTATGGCTCAGATAATGTGGGGAGAAAGCTCTAAAATCCTGGAAACAATAGTACAACAATCCTTAGAAGGACTGGTTGAAATATACAAAATGGAAAAAATGTCGGAGTAGCTGGTTTGAGTAGCAGCTACAACTCAAGAACTGGATGGAGATGGATGTAGATGATACACAATCTGAATAGAACTCCTCCAATAGATCTCCCAAGTGAAAGGCTGATCCTAACACTAAAGATCTAGCCCTCCAAACAATACTGCAAACCCTCATTTTAGATATACTTAGAAAATAACGCAATCTAAGAGAGGCACTGCACTGTAGGTGATGAAAAATGGTTGTCCTGATGCCAAAGATGATGGGAATCAACTCAAATGCTCCCTAACTGATCTTACAAAGGTAAGGAGACTCCCTCCTCTGAAAAATAGCTGACGGAAGTGGTGTTGTAGAACCTCCACTGCAACACCCTGCTACACAACGTTTCCTGCTATAGGAATAACGTTGTAGCTGAAGCAGGATGCTTGGCCTCAAGCCTGAATGTGGAGAAAATGAAGAGAAACCACCTCAAGAGACCTCTCTTGGAAGGAGAAGGAATTCCTAAACAAGAATGCCTTGTGCTAAGCAACATTGCAACTCTGCTAAATAGCAGGAGAACGCACAAAGTCTAAACAGAAAAGAAATCAATAATCTTCAACATGCCTTACAATGGCTGCCTTTCCCTCCTTTTAAACAAGTGATATACCTCTCACCATGGGTCCCACTCATTAGGGTTTCCTTCACCAAATAAATCTCTTCCCATTCATACTGCGCTATTTTTCTAAGTGTTGTCCACCTCCTATCCCAACGCTGTTGACTTGATCAAACTTGACCTTGTCCACCTGCAAATGATCTTGTTCACCTACAAATGATCTTTTCCTCCTTACCCATTTATTCTTATCCTAAGTGAAATCAGAAAAAAATAATATTCTAATTTGCTGCATGCAAATTTTGGAATATTACAGTCCTCCCCTCCAAAATGTTGCTTGTCCTCAAGCAACTACAACGATAGAACTAAGAAGTTTCCTCCCAAGGAATGGAGACTGAAAAGTATTGGGGAAAAAATCTTCCCCAAGTGGATCCTCCATCCCAAGCAATCATCCATACAAAATGAGTCACCTCCCAACATGGCAACTCCTGAAAATGTTCCTCCACCTTGAGCTCATGCAATGTAGGTGGGCTGAAAATCTTAACATGGTAGGCATATAAGCCTACCCCACGCTGTGCTCCTCTCCACTTGTGATAAGTGTAGAGTGTGTCTTGATCCCGGGCTATAAAATTATTGCCCTCAAATGGCAAAATGAAGAACAATCCTCCAAGGACCTCCCCTCCAACATTGAAGAACAAGATGGCCCAAAACATTTCATCCATGATGAATAGGACATGGTCATCATAGAGAATCTAAATGATAAGTTTGCTGGAGGTTTTACATGATGATGCATGATACAAAAATATCTCAAGAGGACACAGTGTAGTCTCATCCACTGCAACTTCAGATAATAGTATGCAAGTAACATACAAAACCCATCACATCTACTAATGAATAGTAAATGCCTGAATGTGTCAACAATACATGATCAAATACGTGCCCATGGTTATACAATGGATGGATATCAAACTCATGGCCCACCACAAAAGAAAAAAAATATGTGGCTGTGGTGGCCATATCTCCTCCCATGCTCCCATTAGAACATGTAGTGCAGAAAATGTGGGAAATCTCTCCCCTCAAGGGCACACCCAACTCATGTGTCAATTCCAAAATCATGCTCTCAACAAGAATAGAAACAATATCAGCAACTAAAGGCATGATCAGTACAAGAATGAATGAGATAATAATGGATTCATGTGGTGCTTGAAGATACCAATAGTCTCCTAAGTATGTATAGTGCAGTTTTACAAACTGCTGCTTCAAAAAATTACAAGGCAAAATGTTTGTTGATACATAGTTAATCATGTATGTCACATATGGCAAATAGTTGGATATACAAACTAAACATACATGTAATGAGAAAACATTTTTCCAAGGCCACATAAAATATGGCTGCCTCCATCATGTAGTTTGGCCCAACTTTGATCATGGAGCAATATGAAAAACTTGCCCTTTTGTGGGGCAATGCACTGCATAGTAATGGAAATAGTATGTAAATCAATAAATGTAAAAACATATTTCTTACCATATTCTGGAAGTAAGATGATACATGGATCCATGAGTAAGTCCTCCATATTTTTTTGGCATGATATGAAGAGGAATGAACCATGTGCTGCAAGAAGATCCTCCTTCTCATGCTTGGAAACCCAAGTCAAGAAGAATATGTCATGGTAATAGGTGTCTCCATCCACTACCCCATCATTCTCACCTCCTCCTTGTTCACCAAGTGCATCCAATATGAAGTGATCCTGGGGATAATCCATCAATAATTCCCTCCTCCAAAGTGACAGTGCTGTGAGCTCATGTAAATAAGCTCCTATAAATACAAAGCTCTGTTCTCCTAGATGCTCCTTGTCAAAGACTCCTCTAGTAATGCTGCTACAAATATGGAATACCTCACATGATGGAAGTGATTCTTGATCATCCAAGGCCAAGGAGTAGCCCCTTTTCAATATGAGAGTGCCCTCTTATACTCTTGCAACATCACCCAATAAGTGAGAGCAAATCTGCCCTTGCTCTCTCAAGTACAACTCAAGCAACCAAAGTGCTCGCTGCCTCCTTATGCTCCCATCATACTTCTCATGTGATGAAGACATAAGGAATGATATGAATGTCACATCAACACCATGCATCCATACTCCATGCTGTCCAATGATGCAAGAATCCTGCCATATTTTCTCCATCCCCATCCTCCTTGGAAGAGGATATGCCAAGTGATGGCCAAACTCCTTCAAGGGGAGCCAATGCAGCCAAGCCTCTTGCTGCCCAGTGTCATACAATTGCAAGTATCTTACCAACTCCTTGCTCATCAACCACATCCACTCAATCAATTGTGGATGTATTTTTCTTCTCTTCCCCTTGGTACTCTTCTCATGAGGGCTACCCTTCTCCCAAACCAAATCTCTCTCTTTGCATTTCATGAAAGTTTGAAATGCATCTCTTTGGAGATCTCCTAGAGAAGATATCTCACCCATGACTATGTTGAATCCACAAGGATCCAAATATGATGAAGATAACATCTCCTCTCCACCATTGTTTGACATCATTTTTAATCCCTCCAATGATGTAGTGGCTATCTCATACTCCAACTCAAGGATGGTCTCATGTTTTTTCATAGGAGTGTCATGGTTTGTTTCATCCTCCAAGAGTTCACACTAAAACCTCAAAGGTTGTGTGAAACTCAACAAAGGTGCATGAGGATGATGGTTCATCTCCTCCTTGAACCATTTTCACAGTGTAGTGCAATCATGTTGCTCTAGATCAACAATGTGTGTTGATTCTTGGTCATTACTAAATGAATTTCCACAATCCTCTAAATGTTTTGCTGAAATAGAAGGTGGAACTTCAATCATACCTTGGTAGAATTTGGGCTCTTCTTGTATGGCTGCAATAGCTTTCCCCTTCAATGCAATGTTTGCCCCATTTATAGATGTACAGGGCTGCTCTTCCAAGGCTGTGACAGTGCTGGTACAAGTCTCCTCCCATGATGGTGTGAGATTTTCCTCCATTTTTCTTTCTCCATCAAAGGTTTTGATCAACCTTTGAGTGAACTCTTCAAAACGTTTCACCCTTGCATGGCTCAAGTGGCTGAACCACCAAACATAGGCTCCACCCTCCAAGTGTAGCACTACAACTTCTACTACCTCCCTCTCTACTATTGGATGTAGTAGGAAGAATTCCTCAAGCTTTCTTTCCCAGGCTCTTGCTCTAGTTGACCCATCAAATGTAGACAATAGGAATCTATTGCCTTTGATCTCCCTTTTTCTGCAGGGCCTTCTCTCCTCCTTCTGCTGAATAAACTGTGGGAGAGACAAAATCTCTTTGGAATATCTAGATTGAGATTTGTATTCACCCAGGTATTGAATTATAACCTGATGATCCAAGTATATTTCATGCTTATCTTCTTCTTCTTCATGAGAATAGGAAGTGCATAGTCCTTCCTCTTATTTTTACTCCTCCTCCTTGGAGAGGCTCTTATTAGTTCTGAAAACTGATGAGAGTAATCTCATATTCTTCATCATTCTGATCTTGCTCCCTCTGATGGCTGGAACTCACAGGCTGAGCCAAGACTATTCTATGATACCACTGTAATATCCCAAAATAGGGATTGCTCAGTAAGGCATGCCTGAAAAATGCATTTTTCAGGAGTGGTTGCTACAGGATTTGAAACCAAGACCTGGATCCCTTAGATAAATGTATCTAAGATTGAAATACAAGATGAGGCTCAAAATAAATCCCTCTAGGTGGGTTAAACAGGTCTTCCACACCTATTTGTCTTGAAAAAGTGCCCAATTAAGGGGCTGCAGCAATGTAGGAACAAAAAATAGAGAAACAATGGTATTTTTATGAGCCTGAACACATGGATATGTAAATAGCCAACAAGTGATGTTATAGCAGTAAAGAGAGTACAAATTCTTGAGGAAACAATCAATCAAGTTAGGCAATGCAAACCTAAATAGAACATGTACAAGAAAATGAAGAACACTGCTACATGTAGAAAGCCCAAGGCTATGACTGCACATTTTATAGGAGGCACTACTATAGAAATAATATCAATACAAAGATATGGTAATGTATGACTCAAACAATGTGGGAAGCAAGCTCTAAACCACTGGAAACAATAATACAACAATCCTTAGAAGGATTGGCTGAAATATACAAAATGGAAAAAATGACAGAGTAGCAGGGTTGAGTAGCAGTTGCAACTCAAGAACTGGATGGATATGACTATAGATGATACACAATCTGAATAAAACTCCTCCAATATATCTCCCAAGTGAAAGGCTGATCCTAACAATGAAGATCTAGTCCTCCAAACAATATTGCAAACCCTCACTGGAGATATACTCAGAAAATAACGTAGTCTAAGAGAGGGACTGCACTATAGGTGATGAAAATTGGTTGGCTTGATGCCAAAGATGATTGGAATCAGCTCAAATGATCCCCCACTAATCCTGCAAAGGTAAGGAGACTCCTTGCTTGTAATATTACCACTTTAGCACACAACAAAAGGGAATATTAAATTTTGTTGTTTACACATAGGAGGTAAATAAATGGGTAAGGATGCCCATACATTGTAGAAGAATGAATAAAATCCCTCATAATATAAAAATGGATATTCAGAAGAGCTGGATTTCATACTCTCAAGTATGAAAGGGGACATTTGCATGAGGACAAGGTCAAGTCTGACCAAGTCAATAGCGGTGGGATAAGAGGTGGAGGCCAATTCGAGAGACAATGCAGTGTGAATGGGAGGAATTTTCCTTGGTGGAGGAAACACTAAGGAGTGGGACCCATGGGGAGAGAGTTCTCACTTGTTTAAAATGAGGGAAAGGCAACCATTGTTTCTTATGTCATGCATTATTGATTTTATGGTCTATTCAGACTTTGTGTAATCTCCTGCTATTTAGTAGAGTAGCAATGCTGCTTAGCACAAGGATCTCCTGTTTAGGAATCCTTATCCTTCCAAGAGAGGCCTCTTGAAGGATCCTGTACTTCATTTTTCACATTTAGTCTCAAGGCCAAGCTACCTCCTTCAGCTACAACGTTATTTTTGTTCAAGGATAACGTTGTGTTGCAGGGTGTTATAGTGGAGGTCCTCAACACCATTTCCGGAGCTGATTTTCAGAGGAGGGAGCTTCCATTCCTTTGGGAGGTTAGTGATAAAGGTTTTAGAGCTTATTTCAGATCTTGGCATTGGTCCATCTCATTCCCTTTCTCCTACAGTGCAACATCCATTAGGGACTGCGTTATTTCCAGTGAACATTTGTAGTAGGGGATTTGCAGATTGTTGAGAGGGTGAGATATTTAGTGATAGGATCAGCCTTTCACTTAGAATATCCATTTGAGGAGGTATTTTATCTGATGTAGCATCTTTAGCTTCCTCCATCAATTTCCAGTTTCTGAGTTGCATCTGCTACCCTGCAACTTCGGCATTTTTCAGATTTTGTGTATCTGAGCCAATCCTTCCAGGATTGACTTGAGGTAGTCTTTGGGAGCTTAGATCTTCACTCCCAATGTTGTATGAGACATCCATATGAATATATATGATGTTTTTTATTTCCTGTAGCAGTGCTCTCTCTATGACTGCGCAGTTTTGATTCATAGGCATTCTGTTATGCAGCAGTGTTTCACTATTACATGTGTATTCTTGGGAGGCTTGTTTGGCTCAATTATATGATGTGTATTGTACTTATTTGCTGCTGTTATATACAATAAAATGGCTTTATGTCTTTCATACATATTGTAATGTTCTTGTCACTGCTACTCCATTGTTGTGTTTACATATTGCCGGGTCTCCAATTTGGGAATATTATAAGATATTCCTAACATTGTAGATTTTACCTAATTTGGGATATTACAGTGGTATCAAAGCACAATATTGGCTCAAATTGTGGATCTCAGCCATGATTCTATCAAGAAAAGAGAAGATAAAGACTCCATTATGTGGAGAGAGAAAGGAAGATAGGCTTACAAAGCTTCTTCCGAGATTTGTACAGAGCATTCATGAAGATTTCAAGAAGACAAGGAGGGAGATGTGTACAGAATCTCCAAGAGGGTTTGAAACTGAGTCAAACTATAGATTCTCTTATGGGGAGTGTGAGCATGCAGCCACACCCTATGATGCACAACGTAGTCACATGGCCATTTTTTCCATAAGAGAGAGAGAAGAAGAAGGAATGCCGAAGAGGGGAACTCTTAGTGGTTTCTTGCATGAGTATGAATCTCAAACTCAGAATTTTAGAGATCGTATTAATTTTTTGGAGTTTTGCAAGGTCAAGGTGAGGAGGAGCAAGCATCGTAATGTGGGTGGACTTCTTCTATCTACCTTTGATGTTTCACCTATTTTTTCAGCCGAAGCTTGGGTGGAAGAGCTAGACATATTTTTGCAACAACACCATATTTCCAAAGATGAAGCCATCAAAGTTGCAGCGCTGAATCTCAGAGGTAAGGCCTATGCATGGTGGATATTTAAGTCCTTTTCTTTGAAAAATGCAAACACTTTCTCTTATGAAAGTTTTATTAAGACATTGGTAGAAAGGTTTGATGGGAAACTTTCTAAAACAAATATGGTGGAGCTAAACAAAACTAAACAAACCAAACCCTTGCATATGGTGGAGGAAAATATAGACTCAGATTCACTTTAGAAAACCATAGGAGAGGATGATATCTTGCATTATACTCTGCTGGAGGCAAGACCTTCATCTTTTATTATGGCACAAGGAGGCATGGAGATCCCTTTTCCAAAAGAGGATCCAATCATTGAAGGGTTGCCCATTCATGTTGAGGAGACTAAGGGAAATAACGTTGTCAAATATGGAGTTGATATAGCACATCATGCAGAGGAAGGAGGAGCCCTTGCTCCAACTAGAGGGGTTCTTGTATCATTGCAAGAAATTCCTCAGGATCTCACATGTGGAGATCAAGGCACAACTCATGCTATACATGTGCCATTGATGATAAGGTGTGGAACTATGGAGATACAAGGAGGAGATAGGGAGGATGAACAACATCATGTGATGAGGAGCCCACATCCCTGTATATTTCATGAGATTGATACACCTAAGAGGGAGATTGGATTGCGCAGTGAGAGCAGAGACAAGTCTGTCCATTCATGTATGTAGTCTACTCTTGATGATGATGTCTCATTGCATGGAGACATTTCACCAAGGAGGCCACCATATCAGTAGATGATGAGAGATGCTTCACATTGTGAGGCACCATTCATTGATTTCAGAGGAGTGGAGACCTTGGGAGGTCATTGTACAACACCGAGGGTCTTGGTTAGACTCAAGGAGGGGAGAGGCATTCTCTCAACATCATCTTTACCCACTCTTAGTTTATATTCTGCGCTGTGGCAGAAGCAGCAGGGGAAGGATAGAAACCTTCCAACTTGCATCTTTGGCATGGGAGATGCCAAAGAGTAGGATGACCATATGACAAATGTTCTTCATGAGAGATCATCAACGCTGTCACTATGGAGGATAGATCCATATTGGAACTCCCAACTGTTGGTGGAGAATTCCAAGGATCTTTTCACTTGTATGATATTGGATGACTAGTTGCATGAGGAGGGATATTCAGTCAGAGATGGGGTCATCTCCTATCATGGTAGGATCTTCTCATCTTGATCTTCCAATATCAAGGAGAAGTTGCTACAAGCAGCTCATGAGGATTTTCTTTTCAACCCCACTTGTTCTATGAGAGAATACCACACCATCATGGAGGGGTATTTTTGGAAGGGTTTTGAGGAGGAGATATATTAGCATATGAGGAGATGCATGGATCATATGGAGATGGAGGAGTTAGCCAAACCAACTCTTTTCCCTTTGAGGATGAGGGAAGACTCATCTATGAGCCACTCCATTTGTATGAGAAAAATATATGGTAAGGGTATTTTTGATTTGCATGGTAATTTTTCTATATGTATGCATCTCTTAACCATATATGTGTAGGAATTTTCTCAAAGGATGGATATTCCTCCTTCTAGATTTTATGGTCTACTTAAGGCCATTATAGATGATCACTCCCTAGGAGGATATGGGGAGGAGATTTCTTGTGGAGAACATAATCACCTTGCATAATACATCATTCACTTTCTCCAGACTTGTGAGGATATTGGGGAAGCAAGCAAATGGTGGGAAGGCCACCCATCATTTCATTTTCTATGGCAGTTGAGTATCAAACTGTGTTGGCTTCATTTCAAGGACCATTTTCCTTATCCCTTACTTCACATGGCAACCAACATGATTCTCCTTATGGTTCCCTTTGTTGATATTGCTATTGCTTTTCTTGGGAGCATGATTGGGGGAGAGACACATTGGGTGAATGTGTCCCTTGAGGGAGAAAACTCCCACACTTTTTGTACTACATGTTATAAGGGGAGCATGGGAGATGATATGGCCACCTTAGAAACACATTTGTTTTCTTATGAGGTGAACCATATGATGGATGAGATGCCATATGATGATGATATCCAACTCATCATATATGGGAATATTTGGGCCAGCATGATTCATAACGTTGGAGAGGAGATCTTTGAGGATCCCATTTCCTTCTTGCCACTTGAGGGCAACATTATTTCAGCCCAGGATAAGCAGACACTCTACACTTATCTTAAGTGGAGAGAAGGACAGTGTGGGGTAGACTATTTTGTCTACCAAGATCAGATTTTCAGCCCACCTACATGGCTGGACCTCAAGGTGGAGGAGCATTTTCAGGAGTTTCCATGTTGGGAGGTAACTCACTTTGTATGGATGATTGCTTGGGGATGGGAGCTTCATATGGGGATGGCAGACCCCAACTCATATCAGAACTCATGCCTCAAGAAGGCCCCTCAGTTTTATCTTTGGAGTTTCTTGAGGACAAGCAACATTTGAGAGGGGAGGACTGTAATATTCCCACTTTAGCACACAGCTAAAGGGAATATTAAATTTTGCTGTTTACACATAGGAGGTAAATAAATGGGTAATGAGGTCCATGCATTGAAAAAGAATGAATAAAATCCCTCATAATATAAAAATGGATATTCATAAGAGCTGGATTTCATACCCTCAAGTATGAAAGGGGACATTTACATGAGGACAAGGTCAAGTTTGACCAAGTCAACAACGCTGGGATAAGAGGTGGAGACCATTTGGGGAGACAACGCAGTGTGAATGGGAGGAAGTTTCCTTGGTGGAGGAAACCCTAAGGAGTGGGACCCATCGGGAGAGAGTTCTCACTTGTTTAAAAGGAGGGCAAGGCAACCATTATTTCTTATGTCATGTATTATTGATTTTATGGTCTATTCAGACTTTTTGCAATCTCCTGCTATTTAGCAGAGTTGCAGTGTTTCTTAGCACAAGGATCTCCTATTTAGGAATCATTATCCTTCCAAGAGAGTCCTATTGAAGGATCTTGTACTTCATTCTCCACATTCAGGCGCAAGGCCAAGCTACCACCTTCAGCTATAGTGTTATTTCTGTTCAAGGATAATGTTGTGTTGCAGGGTGTTGCAATGGAGGTCCTCAACACCATTTCCGGAGCTGATTTTCAGAGGAGGGAGCTTCCATTCCTTTGGGAGGTTAGTGAGAAAGGTTTCAAAGATTATTTTAGATCTTTCCATTGGGCCAGCTCATTCCCTTGCTCCTACAGCGCAGGATCCATCAGGGACTGCGTTATTTCCAGTGATCATTTGTAGTAGGGGCTTTGCAGATTGTTGAGAGGGTGATATCTACAGTGATAGGATCAGCCTTTCACTAGGAAGATCCATTGGAGGAGGTATTTTATCTGATGCATTATCTTCAACTTCCTCCATATATTTCAAGTTTCTGAGTTGCAACTGCTACCCTGCAACTCTGGCATTTTGCAGATTTTGTGTATTTGAGCCAATCCTTCCAGGATTGACTTGAGGTAGTCTTTGTGAGCTTAGATATTCACTCCCAAAGTTGTATGAGCCATCCATATGTAGATCTATTATGTTTTGTATTTCCTGTAGTAGTGCTCTCTCTATGACTGTGCAAGTTTGATTCATAGGCATTCTGCTATGCAACAGTGTTTCACTATTCACATGTGTATTCTTGGGAGGCTTGTTTGCCTCGATTATCTGATGTGTATTGTACTTATTTGCTACTGTTATATACAATAAAATGGATTTATGATTTTAATACATCTTGGTATGATCTTGTCATTTCTACTCCATTGTTGTGTTTACATATTGCTGGGTCTCCAATTTGGGAATATTATAAGATATTCCTAACATTGTAGATTTTTCCTATTTTGGGATATTACACTCCTCTGAAAAATAGCTGATGGAAGTGGTGTTGTAGAACCTCCACTGCAATACCCTACAAAAAAATGTTTCCTAATACAGGAATAACATTGTAGCTGAAGGAGTATGCTTGGCCTCAAGCCTAAATGTGGAGAAAATGAAGAGAAACTCCCTCAATAGACCTCTCTTGAAAGGAGAAGGAATTCCTAAACAGGAATGCCTTGTGCTAAGCAACACTGTGACTTTGCTAAATAGCAGGAGAATGCACAAAGTCTAAACAAAAAAGAAATAAATAATCTTCAACATGCCTTACAATGGCTGCCTTGCCCTCCTTTTAAACAAGTGAGATCCCTCTCACCATGGGTCCCACTCATTAGGGTTTCCTTCACCAAAGAAACCTCTTCCCATTCATACTGTGTTGTTTCTCTAAGTGTTCTCCACCTCCTATCCCAGTGCTGTTGACTTGGTCAAACTTGACCTTGTCCACCTGCAAATGATCTTGTTCACACATGAGGGTGTGAAAACCAGCTCCAATGATGATCCACTTTCATACTACGAGGGACTTTATTTAGATTTTTATTATGCATGGTCCTCCTTACCCATTTATTATTCTCCTAAGTGAAATCAGCAAAAACTAATATTCCAATTTGCTACATGCAAATTTTGGAATATTACAAGTATTGCCTAAGATATCCTTTATATTATGCAATAAATTGCTCTTGGTATAGAATATTATTCTTCTAGATACCTATAGGAAAACATAAAATGGATCTTGGAATAATACCTGAATTAGAGGATTTGAAAAGTAAACTTCATTCAAGACTACTCCTTCTTTCACTTGGCTCTGCTTGGGATTATTTTGAACAAGAAACTCCACCTCTTCCTCATGATCATCTGCACTATCAGTCTCATCATATATTGCAATTTTTTCCTCTAACAAAACTGATATTCTTTGATTGAGTGGGCTGAAATATGTGTGAAGGCCATCATGTTGATGAGTAGGAGCACTCTTGTGATTATCAATTTCCAAGCCTTCATTTGCAATTTGAACTTCAATGGAACTTGGTAGATGCAAATATAAATTTGAGGAGAATTCCATGTCCCAAATGATTTCCTCAACCATTTCAAGAAAAGGTGTCTCATTTACAACTTGCTCAATAAGTTCATAATCTTCCCCAACCTTAACATCCAAACTAAAAGACTGTTGATTTCCAATCACATGAAATTTATTTCTGATAGACTGAAATGAAGTATAACAAAGAGTCAGAGATCCGTCACTTACTTCTAGACCTTTGAGACTTTCCTCATAAGTTTCATAGCTAGCATGTATTGGCTGATTACTATTTTGATGAAACTGAACTTCCTCCCACCAACCAACTGCTGATTGCTCTGCAAGATTAGCTTCTGTTTGGAGAACATGACTATCATCATACTGATCAAAATTTGGAAAATAATCAAAATAAGTAATGTCACCAATCAAACATACTGGATTATCAGATTGTTTTTCTTCAAAATTATCTACACATACACTTTCTGATCTGTGATAGCTAAGATTAGTATGAGGAACAATAGAAATTTTCTGCTCATATGAAGGTTTAGAGGCTGGCTGTACGATTATAATCTGATCTATTTCATCTTCAGTTAAGAGAGGAGGCATCTTTCTCTTTCTTTGGGTAGCACTACTTCAGTTTTCTTCCTTATGTAAAGGCTGATTCTGAGGTTAAATGTCTTCTTGAGCCTCACCTATAAGAGATGATGAATCATCACTTGTGCCTTCAGAAAGATCCTGTGGGTCTTCCTTTGTTTACTAATTGATTTCATCCTCAACCAACTCTTCTTGGCTATCATGATAGATGTTTTGAGAATGAAATTCATGAACTGCTTCTAATAGGCTTTCAGGATGCTAATTTCCCAAACCTTCATCAATGTTCACAGGGTATTGTATGAGATCTTCAGATTGTTCACAACAATTTTCAGCTAATGACAGAGATGGACAATATTCTTTATAATGTTCATAAAATACCTTGTGGAAATCCTTCAAAGAAAACAAGGTGCCAGGGTTTAGGCCTTCATACCATTCTCTTGCCTTTTTTTATAATTTCCCCATGAAAATTTTCATGAGGCAGTCCTCATGCCATTCAACTTTTAACCTCCATACATGTATATGAAATTTGATGATATGTAACAAAGGGTCATCGACTTTTTCATCTTGAAACATAGGCAGGCTAGAAAACCAATTTATCTAAGGCATTTTGTGTGGGAATCTAGGGATATGATCTTTGTTCATTGGAGCATACTCCGTTGTATCCTTGGATTCATGTTTTTAAATAAGAAAGGTTCATTGTATCATTTCAACCAATCTAGAGTTCTCTACCAGTGGATTCTTTAGGTCTATTGAGAGTTTTTGAGTCACCAGGTGGAGGGTTTCAACATTGATATCCACCATCAGTATGATTAATGCATTCCTAAGAGAGTCTATGAGAACTAGTGGGGTCAGTAGGCCTACTGGAGGCCAGTGGAGTCACCAGGTGGAGGGCGTTTATTGTCTTAAGGATGTTCTTGTTGTCCACCATCAACAACTAAAAGCCAATCTAAGGATGTTTCTCAGTTTTCTGAGGTCTTAAGGAAGTATAAGATATTATTTATTCAAAAAATCCCACCATGATCGCCACTATGTTAGGTACCTGCAAGAACAAGTGAACATAGGTAACAACAAACCAGTCTTTGGAGTCCTAGGACCTAGCCTTCCTGGACTCAGAGAGGGCTCTCTCTATAAATATGTAAAAGGTCTGATCTTGATTGTTTTAGGGGTTTTCATTTTAGGCTAGTTATAGAGATTAGGGTTTTCTTGTTTGTTTGTTTGGTTGGATAAGTTGTCAAGAAGAATAGGTAGAGTAAGAGAGGATCAATTCATTAGGCTATGGAGTCTGCAAAGATTTTGAAGAGTGCAAAAATAGTTCAAGGGCGTATCATAGGGAAAGTAAACAGGGATAAATGGATCTAAGTAGGTTTTGAGTGAGTGAAATGAACATGGAGGAGTGAATATAGTAGTTAAGGGGAAATCAAGGATCCTTTAACAAACTAATAACAAAGAAAATCTTTCAGCAAGATTAACATAGTAAAAACTTGAAGATAAATTAAGGATTCTTCAGCCAAGTAATACTAAGTAGACCTTAGAGCAACATATGAGTAAACTTAGAGAGCAGTTAAGGATTCTCTGAAACTTGCTTGCAAAAAATTAGATTTTCAACATAACATCTCAGTAAAACTAAAGAGCACCTAAGAATTCATTATTTAGACTTCAAGGAATAAAATATAAAGATCAAAGGATGTAGACAAAGTAGGGTGCCAAAAAGACATATCCTACTCTAATATTTCTATCCCATGATCAAAGAAACATAATGAGAACTGAAGGAAACCTGTACAAAGGTGGAATACATCACCATTCAAAAAAGCTTTATGAATCCTAAGAATGAGCTCAATCCACAGCTGCTCAGTCCAAAGCCATCACAAGACACCAAAGCCAATTTCACAAATAAACTCAGAGTCTATATCATATTATTCTCCGCAACCAACCAACAATTACAATAAGGCCTCAAGGCTCTATTTAACCATAAAATGAAGAGGTGGAAACCCTAAGAGGCTTCTAGAAACCATAAATACACCATTAATGTCATTTATGTCCAAAGAGGCCATGCAAGGCCAAAGGAACATAATAACTATTGCAATAAATGAAAGATAATCTAAACATAAATCCTTAATCAAAGTTGGAGTGATTTTCCCAAAAAAACCTCGAAAATATCCTTCAGTGTGTTTTGTGACTTTTTTGCAAGGGGAAGCTTCAGAGGTCTGAAGGCGCAACACTTGCACAAGAAAACCGAGTCATCTTGTAGCCATGTTTTGAAGGCCTTCCCGATGTCAGAATTGGCTCCGTGATGGCTTGTTGGAAAGCCTGTCAAGTCTAATTTAGAAAAATGCCATTATTTTTCTGATTGGATTCCATTAACCTGTTCAAAAATAAAATCTCACAAAGCTACTGAAGGCGCAACACCAGCCCTGAAAACATGGAAGAAAGGTGAAAATTGGCATGTTTTTGGGCCTTTTGGAGGACCAAAACTGCTCCAAATGATTTGAAATTTGGTGTGCATGATGTCCTTGGGCTGATGAATCCAAAAATGTAAACGTTACCTCTATTGGATTCATGTAGGAAAATTTTAGCGCCAAGGGTGGTGTGCTTTCAGCCCTTAATATCAGTAAAAAAACCAAAAATGTCAAAAACTTGCCAAAATTTGAAATTGTTTTGCTGATTATGTGTGGAATGTCTTGTAAGGGATAGATCAACAATAATTTCAAGGTTTCCTTTGTTCTTTTGTCTTCTTGAGGACTTTCCCTCATTGGAACCTGCCTCACTGATTTGTTCATTGCTTTTGTCCTCATTGGTTTCTTCTTCCATGCTCCTATTATTTTTACTGCTTTCCACGCTGCCCTTGTTACTATTTACTTCACTGACCTTACTGCTCTCATGATTGCTATCATTATTCTCATAACCACAGTTGTGTTCCTAATTTTTAGCCTCATTGTCATTGGGGCTCTTTGTCTTATTACCATCAACATTTCTGTTGCTCTCTGCTTTATCACTCTCTATCTCATTGATATCTGCCTCCTCACTTCACTGATGTCAAACTGATAGGAAAGAGGGCATGTGATGTCACACTGATTTGCAATATAAGGGACTAAGTGTCATGTCAAGCCTTGATGGATGAAATTTTTTTAAACTAATGCAACTACCTTGATTATACCTGTTTGACTAATATCTTCTTGTTTGCAGATGAGGGAGGCTTAAACAGGGTTTCTAGCATGAACACTTAGGTTTTCACTCCTTTAGGGTTTCTTCAATTTATCTTGACTTTAAATCATCAAAATTTGCTAGAGGAAAAGGTATGACATCCACCTACCAATTAGCAATGCTTTGAAGACCCTTTGATGGCATCTTGGAGGTATTATTTTATGTTTTTTGAGTGTTTGCAGGTGCAGGAGGAGCTTCAGGTCCAACGTGCAGTGCATGAACATGTATTTGGGCCTGTCGGGTCTACCGAAAGCATAACGCCTACACGTGTATTCGAGCCTGTCGAGTTTGCCGAAAGTGCAGTGCCTGTATGTGTATTCAGGCCTGTCAGGTGTGTTGAAAGAGTAGCACCTACTGGCGTATTCGTGCCTATCTGGTCTGCCCAAAGCATAACACCTACACGCGTATTTGAGCCTATTGGGTCTGCCAAAAACGTAGTGCTTGGAGGTATGCTTCTGCAAGAGCGTGTCAGGATTCTTGGGAAAAAACCCAGCACACCTATGAACACTCAGTGAGTGCCTCTGAACATGCAACACAGTGAAAATTTGCAAAGGAAAATCCTCTGAAGGCATAGCGCCTGACCCTGAACGCGTAGCACGGCCCTAAACGAGCAACGCCTTTTTGCAGAGGAAATTTGGAGGCCTTCTTGGTATGAAAATTGGGCCCATTATAGCTTGTTAGAAATTTTATCTTGTCTAATTTCCAAATACATATTTTTTTCTTTCATTGGAGTTGATTTTACCTATCAAAAGTTGATTCTCCCAAGATTGGTCAAAAAGTGCTGAACAATGGTGTAGAAATGCAGAGTGCTGGTTGCAGACAAATTTTGGAGGCCTTCATCAACTCCAAATTGATTTCATGATAGCTCATTGGAAATATATTCCAATATAGTTGTCATTTGACTCATCAGGCAATTCATTTGGACACTCCAGCTATGATAAAACCGGATTTTCCCAAGGTAACTCTAGAAGTGCAGCAATTCTCCCATGACACCTCTATTTTTGAAATTTCTCCCAAACCATGATACCTATGTAAAATATGAAGGTTTTTTTTCTTCTTGGACTGATGATGGACAAAAACCTCTCTCACTATTGTAAAATTCATCTTTTTTTGTTCCGAAACACAATTTGAAGTGAAACTGGCCTTTTGGGTGACAAATGGCTTGACTCTTGGAATGAATTCTTGGAAAATGATGGAGGCATGATGTTTATGAGTTGGTATGGCTTTATTATTTCTGATATGACCTATCATATGGATCCTCTGCTCCTATGCATATTTTCCATAGCAAACCCTAGCTTAGTTTGAAGAGGAAATTAGGGTTTGGTGTAGGCAAAACAGGGGATTTAGGACTACCTTGTAGAGGGAGGGGAATGAAGCTGTTAAGGGTTGTCTAAATTATTGGGGAAATTTTGGGGGTTAGGGATAGATGTTAGAGAGTAGGGGAAAGTGGAATTTCAAGGATTTAGTTAGGGGAAGGGGTCCAAAAAGGCAAAACATAGGCCTAGTATTGAAAAGTGTCAAATTGTAGCAATAGGCTAGGTTTTGTAGAAAAATGATGAGTTTGAGGGATAAGAGTGATGAGAAGTGTTTAGGAAGGTATATTAAGGATAGGGAAAAATGAGACAATGAAGTTATAAGCATGAAAGGAGGCTAACAAAGGTAGGTAAAAGCACATAATAAGTCTTTTAGGAGCAGCAGGGTGACCATGACATGGTAAGCTAGTAAAATAATGAAAAATTTGGTATAAGGATAATGAAGGTAGTGAGATTTCTAAAAATTACAATATTCAAGAATCTTGTTTTTAGAAATCTAGAACTGATATTTAGTCATCTACAGATAGTAAAATTATTTATGACTAACAGTGGCTCCACTTGGGGAGGGAAGCTCCTTTTCAGGGGTGTCCAGGACCTCAGAGCTCAAATCTTAGAGTTTTGAAGACCAATGCCTTACTTGCACTTTGAAGATCTCTCTTCCTTCATTTTTTGATGTTCTCTTGAAGCTATGATCTCAAAATCTGAAAGACATGTTTGGTTCAACCTCATTTCTTCCTACCCATCATACCTTGTCTAACATTTTTTCTTCCTTTGGGTGATTTTGGACTAGCAAAGCCTTAACATTTTTCCTTTGAAAAAAAAAAACTATCTACTTGTATCCTTATCACTTCCAAAGTTTAGATTAGGTTGATGAACTTTTTATTCTCTACATAGTCTACCTATCTGTCAATATTAAGCTGTTTGAAAGATTTTATTCTCTATCCTAATAACATGAAATTGAAAACATGACTAAAATAGGATTAAACAGTCTAATTTTCCATGGGTTGTGGCATTCAGAAAAGCTACACATAGGCATTATTTTTGTACAATAAAAAAATAGAAAACATGAGGGTTGTGATTTATAATTTTCTAGGAATCCCTCTCTTTCTCTTTGGTTCAGATTTGACTATTGAGAACCAACATATTTTCCTAATCTAATCTACTAACAAGTCAAGCTTAAATGGTTTTTTGAGTCTTCTTTCACTAACCTATCAGCAAAAATTTAAAACATGTCCAGTCATGATTAAGCTAGATGACTGAACAAGACTTTCTTTCTCAAGTAGTGGAATTTAGGCTTGCACACTTTCAGCAGTACTATTTTTTGGGTATGGGGCTATACCTCTTCTTTTCATATGCCCTCTTTTTCTTCTTTTCTCTATTTTTGTATTTTTGTTTTTAGATCAGCATTCTAAGACTACAAACTAGAAAGATGCTCATAGTTTTGAGCTTATGCATACCTAATCTATCCTAATCTAACTTGGAGGCATACATTCATTTGGTGAACTCTCTTTTCCAATATAACCAATCAAGTAGATGATTCCATGGGTGATTTTAATTCAGTTCTTTGAGTGTGCTGTCAAAATAGAAAAGCCACTCCCACCTTGTGTTTGAACATTAGTTCCTAAGATCTCCTTTATATTCTGCAACAAACTGCTTTTGGAATAACCAGGGAAAATTTAAAGGATGGAAGTTTATCTTGAAGTTTAGAAACCTTGGCGAATCTTACTAGTCCCCAATATGTAAATTGTAAAATTTTTTTGATGGTTTTCTTGTAAAAATATTTAGGTTTCCAATTATTTTATATTAGTATATCTAAAATTTTGGCTATTTTTAGGGTAAAATATTTTTATACAATAAAATTTGGGCGATTCAATTTTCAAAAAAATGGAAATTGGCGAATATTTTTTTTTGAAAAAACATGGAAAATTAGCCCTCCTACCAATATTAGCCCCTAAAATTTTCCCTGGGAATAACATATTCTTCTTTTAGATACCTCTAGGAAAACAAAAAATGGATCTTGGAATAATACCTGACTTAGAGAATTTGAAAAATAGATTTCATTCAGAACTACTTCTTTCACTTGGCTCTACTTGGGATTCTTTTGAACAAGAAACTCCACCTCTTCCTCATGATCATCTTCACTGTTAGTCTCATCATATATTGCAATGTTGTCCTCTAACAAAACTAATATGCTTTGATTGAGTGGGTTGAATTTTGTGTGAAGGCCATCATGTTGATGAGTAGGAGCACTCTTGTGATTATCAATTTCGAAGCCTTCATCTACAATTTGAATTTCAATGGAACTTGGTGGCTGTAAATCTGAAGCTGAGGAGAATTCCATGTCCCAAATTGTTTCCTCAACCATTTAAGGAAAAGGTGTCTCATTTACAACTTGCTCAATAAGTTCATAAGCTTCCCCAACCTCAACATCCTAACTGAAAGACTGCTGATTTCCAATCACATGAAATTTATTTCTGATAGACTGAAATGAAGTAGAACAAAGAGTTAGAGATCCTTCACGTACTTCCAAACCTTCCAGAATTTCCTCATCAGTGTCATAGCTGGGATGTATTGGTTGATTACTACTTTGATGAAACTGAACTTCCTCCCACAAACCAACTGCTAATTTCTCTACAATATTCGCTTATGTTTGAAGAACATGACTATCATCATATTGATCAAACTTTGGAAAATCATCAAAATAAGTAATGTAACCAATCAAACATACTGGATTATCAGATTTTTTTTCTTCAAATTGATCTACACATCCACTTTCTGATCTGTGATAGATAAGATTAGCATGAGGAACAATAGAAATGTTCTGCTCATATGAAGGTTTAGAGGCTGGATGTATGCTTTTAATCTGATCTATTTCCTCTTCAGTTAAGAGAGGAGGCATATTTCTCTTTATTTCGGCATCACTACTGCATTTTTATTCCTTATGTAAAGGCTGATTCTGAGGTTGAATGTCTTCGTGAGCCTCACCTATAAAAGATGATGAATCATCACTTGTGCCTTCAGAAAGATCCCATGGGTCTTCCTTTTTTTCCTGATTGATTTCATCCTTAACAAAATCTTCTTGGCTATCATGATAGATGTTTTGAGAATGAAATTCAGGAACTGATTCTAATAGGCTTTTAGGATGCCAATTTCCCAAATCTTCATCAATGTTCAAAAGGCATTGTATGAGATGTTCATGTTGTTCACAACAATTTTCAGTCAATGAAAAAGATGGATAATATTCTTTATAGTTTTCATAAAATACCTTGTGGAAATCCTTCAAAGAAAACAAGGTGCTAGGGTTTAGGCCTTCATACCATTCTCTTGCCTTTCCTTCTAATGTCCCCATGAACATTTTCATGAGGCAGTCCTCATGCCATTCAATTTTTAACCTCCATACATGTATATGAAATTTGATGAGATGTAACAAAGGGTCATCAAAATTTTCATCTTGAAACATAGGCAGGTTTGAAAACCAATTTATCTGAGGCATTTTGTGTGGTAATACAGGGATATGATCTCTATTCATCGGAGCATATCTCCGTTGTATCCTTGGATTCATGTTTGTAAATCAGAAAGGTTCACTGTATCTTTTCAACCAGTATAGAGTTCTCTACTAGTTGGGTCTTTAGGTCTATTGAGAGTTGTGGAGATGCTAGGTGGAGGGTTTCAACTTTGTTGTCCACCATCAGCATCATTAATGCATTCCTAGGAGATTCTATGAGAACTAGTGGGGTTAGTAGGCCTACTAGAGGCAAGTGGAGTTGCCAGGTGGAGGGTCTTTACTTTCTTAAGGATGTTCTTGTTGTTCACCATCAAAACCCGAAAGCCAATCTAAGGATGTTTGTGGGTTTTCTGAGGTCTTAAGGATGTCTAAGATGTTATTTATTCAGAAAGTCCCACCATGATCGCCACTATTTTAGGTCCCCATAATTTGCAGATTGGAAAGAACAAATGAACATGGGTAACATCAAACCAATCTTTGGAGTCTTAGGACCTAGCCTTCCTGGACTCAGAGAGAGCTCTCTCTATAAATATATAAAAGGTGTGATCTTGATTGTTTTAATGGTTTTCATTTTAGGCTAGTTATAGCGATTAGGGTTTGCTTGTTTGTTTTTTTGGTTGGATAAGTTGTCAAGAAGAATAGGTAGAGTAAGAGAGGATCAATACATTGGACTATGGAGTCTGCAGATATTTTGGAGAGAGAAAAAATAGTTCAACAATGTTTCATAGGGCAAGTAAACAGGTCCAAATGGATCTAAGTAGGTTTTGAGTGAGTGAAATGAACATGGAGGAGTGAATATAGTAGTTAAGGAGCAATCAAGGATCCTTGAACAAACTAATAACAAAGAAAATCTTTTAGCAAGATTAGCATAGTAAAAAATTGAAGAGAAATGAAGGATTCTTTAGCTAAACAATACTAAGCAGACCTTAGAGCAAAAAATGAGTAAACTTAGAGATTAGTTAAGGATTCTCTAAAAATTACTTAGAAACTATTATATTTTAAACATAAAATCTTAGTAAAACTAAAGAGCACTTAATAATTCATTAGTTAGACTTCAAGGAAGAAAACATAAAGATCAAAGGATGCAGACAAAGCAGGGTGCCAAAAGGACAAATCATACTCTAAGATTTATATCCCATGAAAAAAGAAACATAATTAGAACTGAAGGAAACATGTACAAAGGTGGAATAAATCACCATTCAACAAAGCTTTATGAATCCTAAGAATGAGCTGAATCCATAGCTGCTCAGTCCAAAGCCATCACAAGACACCAAAGACAATTTCACAAATAAACTCAAAGTCTATATCATATTATGCTCAACAACCAACCAACAATTACAATAAGGCCTCAAGGCTCTATTTAACTAGCAAATGAGGAGGTGGAAACCCTAAGAGTCTTCCAGAAACCATAAATACACCATAAATGTCATTTATGTCCAAAGAGGCCATAATAACTATTGAAATAAATAAAAGATAACCTAAAAATAAATCCTAAATCAAATATGGAGTGATTTTCCCAAAAAAAAACTCGAAAATATCCTTCAGTTTGTTTTGTTGACTTTTTTGCAAGGGGGCACGTTCAGAGGTCTGAAGGCGCAATGCCTACATGGGAAAATTGAGTCATCTTCCAGACAAGTTTTGAAGGTGTTCCTGATGTCAGAATTGACTCCATGATGGCTCGTTGGAAATCCTGTCAAGTCTAATTTCCAAAAATTCCCTTGGTTTTATGATTAGATTCCACTAACCAATTTAAAAATAAAATCTCCCAAGGTTGTTGAAGGCGTAGTGCCAGCCCTGAAAACATGGTAGAAGGTGAAAATTGACATGTTTTTGAGCCTTTTGGAGGACCAAAACTGCTCCAAATGATTTGAAATTTGTGGTGCATGATTTCCTTGGGATGATGAATCCAAAAAATTAAAATTTACCTCCAATGGATTCCTGTAGGAAAAGCGTAGCACCAAGGGTGGTGTGCTTTCGACCCTTAATATCAGTCAAAAAACCAAAAATGTCAAAAAATTGCCAAAATGTGAAATTGTTTTGTTGATTATGTTTGGAATGCCTTGTAGGGGATATATCAACAAGAATTTCAATGTTTTCTTTGTTCTTTTTTATTCTTTAGGACTTTCCCTCATTGGCACCTGCCTCACTGATTTATTCATTTCTTTTGTCTTCATTGGTTTCTGCTTCCTTGCTGCTATTATTTTTACTGCTTTGTGCACTGCCCTCGTTACAATTTACTTGACTGACCTTACTGCTCCCATGAATGCTATCATTATTCTCGTCACCAGAGTTGTGTGCCCCATTTTTAGCCTCACTGTCATCAGGGCTCTTTATCTTATTGCCATCAACATCTCTGTTTCTCTCTACTTTATCACTCTATCTCTCATTGATATCTACCTCCTCACTTCATTGATGTCAAATTGATAGGAAAGAGGGCATGTTATGTCACTATGTTTTGCAATATAAGGGATTGAGTGTCATGTCAATCGTTGATGGATGAATTTTTTTTAAACCAATTCAAGCACCTTGATTATCCCCGTTTGACTGATGTCTTCTTGTTTGCAGATGAGGGAGGCTTAAACATGGTTTTTAGCATGAATACTTAGGTTTTCACTCCTTTAGGGGTTTTTTAATTTCTCTTGACTTTAAATCTTCAACATTCACTGGAGGAAAAGGTATGACATCCACCTACCAATTAAATATTCTTTGAAGACCCTTTGATAGCAGCTTGGAAGTATTTTTAATGTTTTTAAAGTGTTTGCAGGTGTAGGAGGAGCTTCAGGTCTAACGCACAGCGTCTGAACGCGTATTCGGGCCTGTCAGATCTGTTGAAAGTATAGTGCTTGCATGAATATTCATGCCTATTTGGTCTGCCGAAAGCACAACACCTACACGCGTATTCGGGCCTCTCGGGTCTGTCGAAAGCACAACACCTACACGCGTATTCGGGCCTGTCGGGTCTATCGAAAATGTAGCGCCTACTAGAATGCTTCTGCACAGGTGTGTTAGGATTCCTTGGAAAACACGTAGTGTGCCTCTAAAAATGTAGTGCGTGCCTTTGAATGCGCAGTGCAATGCAAATTTGCACAGGAAAATCCTTTGAAGGCGCAGCGCCTGACCCTGAACGAGTTGTGCCGCTGTGAACGCGCAACGCCTTTTTGCAGAGGAAATTTGAAGGGCTTCCCGGTATCCAAATTGAGCCCATGATATCTTGTTCAAAATATTATTTTGTCTAATTTCCAAATACATATTTTTTTCTCTGATTGGAGTTGATTTGACGTGTCAAAATTTGATTCGACCAAGACTGGTCAAAAAGTGCTGAATGATGGTGCAAAAATGTAGAGAGCTAGTGCATAAACATTTTGGAGGCCTTTCTCAACTCCATATTGAGATCATGATAGATCATTGGAAATATATTCCAGTCTAGTTGTCATTTGAATCATCAAGCAAGTCATTTGGACACTCCAACTATGATAAAACCTGATTTTCTAAAGGTCACTCCAAAAGTGCAAGAATTCTCCCGTGACACTTGTATGTTTGACATTTCTCCAAAACCATGATACGTATGTAAAATCAGAAGGATTTTTTTCTTCTTGGACCAATTATGGATAGAAACATCTCTCACTTTTTTCAAATTCATCTTTTTTTGTTTGGAAACACAATTTGAAGCAAAACTGGAGTGACGAATGGCTTGACTCTTAGAATGAATTCTTGGAAAATGATGGACGCATGATGTTTATGAGTTGGTATGGCTTTATGCTTGCTGATATGACCTATCCTATGGATCCTCTTCTCCTATTCCTCTTTTCCATAGCAAACCCTAGCTTAGTTGGAAGAGGAAATTAGGGTTTGGTGTAGGCAAAACAGGGGATTTAGGACTACCTTGTAGAGGGAGGGGAAAGAAGGGGTTAAGGGTTGTTTGAATTATTGGGGAAATTTTTGGGGGTAGGGATAGATGTTAGAGAGTAGGGGAAAGTGGAATTTCAAGGATTGAGTGAGGGGAAGGGGTCCAAAAGGGAAAAACATAGGTCTGGTCTCGAAAAGTGTCAAATTGTAGCAATAGGCTAGGTTTTATAGAAAAAATGATGAGTTTGAGGGATAGGAGTGATGGGAAGTGTTTAGAAAGGTATATTAAGGATAGGGTAAAATGAGGCAATGAAGTTATAAGCGTGAAAGGAGGCTAAAAAAGGTAGGTAAAATCACATAAGATGTCTTTTAGGAGCAGCAGGGTGACCATGGAATGGCAAGCTAGTAAAATAGTGAAAAATTTGGTATAAGGATAATGAAGGTAGTGAGATTTCTAAAACTCACAATATTTAGGAATGTTGTTTTTAGAAATCTAGAACTGATATTTAGTCATCTACAGATAGTAAAAATTAGTTATGACTAACAGTGGCTCCACTTGGGGAGGGCAGATCCTTTTCAGGAGGTGTCCAGGACCTCAGAGCTCAAATCTCAGAGTTTTGAAGACCAATGCCTTACTTGTACTTTGCAGATCTCTCTTCCTTCATTTTTTGATGTTATCTTGAAACTATGATCTCAAAATATGAAAGACATGTTTGCCTCAACCTCATTTCTACCTACCCATCATACCTTGTCTAACATTTTTTCTTCCTTTGGGTGCACTTGGACTAGAAAACCCTTAACATTTTTCCTTTGAAATAAAAAAAACAAACTATCTACTTGTACCCTTATCACTTCCAAATTTTAGATTAGGCTGATGAACTTTTTATTCTCTACCTAGTCTACTTATCTGTCAAGATTAAGCTGTTTGACAGATTTTATTCTCTATCCTACTAACATGAAATTGAAAACATGACTAAACCAGGATTAAACAGTCTGATTTTCCATAGGCTGTGGCATTCGGAAAAGCTGCACACAGAAATGATTTATGTTCAATAAAAAACTAGAAAACATCAGGGTTGTGATTTATAATTTGTTAGGAATCCCTCTCTTTCTCTTTGGTTCAGATTTGAGTATTGAGAACCAACATCTTTTCCTAATATAATCTACTGACAAGTCAAGCTTAAATGGTTTGACGAGTCTTCTTTCACTAACTTATGAGCAGGAACCTAAAACATGTTCAGTCATGATTAGGCTAGATGACTGAACAAGACTTTCTTTCTCAAGTAGTGGAATTTAGACTTGAACACTTTCAACAGTACTATTCTTTGGGTATGGGGCTATAACTCTTCTTTTTATATGCCATCTTTTTCTTATTTTCTCTATTTTTTAATTTTTGTTTTTAGATCAACATTCTAAGACTACAAACTAGAAATATGCTCATAGTGATGAGATTATTTTTCATACCTAATCTATCTTAATCTAACCTGGAGGCATACATTCATTTGGTGAACTCTCTTTTCCAATATAACCAATCAAGTAGATGATTCCATGGGTGATTTTCAATCAGTTCTTTGAGTGTGCTGTCAAAACAGAAAGGACACTCCCACCTTACTTGTGTTTGAACAGTAGTTCCTAAGATCTCCTTTATATTCTGCAGCAAACCGCTCCTGGCTAGCATATTCTTCTTTTATATACCTCTAGGAAAACAACAAATGGATCTTGGAATAATACTTGACTTAGAGGATTTGAAAAATAAAATCCATTCAGGACTACTCCTTCTTTCACTTAGTTCTGCTTGGGATTCTTTTGAACAAGAAACTCCACCTCTTCCTCATGATAATCTGCACTGTCAGTCTCATCATATATTGCAAGGCTTTCGTCTAACAAAAAGGAGATGCTTTGATTGACTGGGTTGAAATCTGTGTGAAGGGCATCATTTTGATGAGCAGGATAACTCTTGTGATTATCAGTTTCCAAGCCTTCGTCTACAATTAGAAATTCAATGGGACTTCGTGGCTTCAAATCTGAAGCTGAGGAGAATTCCATTTCCCAAATTATTTCCTCAACCACTTTAGGAAAAGGTTTCTCATTTAAAACTTTCTCAATAAGTTCATAATCTTCCCCAACCTCAACATCCAAACTAAAATACTGTTGATTTCCAGTCACATGAAAGTTATTTCTGATAGACTAAAATGAAGTAGAACAAAGATTCAGAGATCCTTCACTTACTTCCAAACCTTCCAGGCTTTCCTCATCAGTGTCATAGTTGGCATGTATTGGTTGATTACTATTTGGATGAAACTGAAATTCCTCCCACAAACCAACTGTTGATTGCTCTGCAAGATTAGCTTCTATTTGGAGAATGTGACTATCATCATACTGATCAAACTTTGGAAAATCATCGAAATAAGTAATTTCATGAATCAAACATACTGGATTATCAAATTGTTTTTCTTCAAATTGATCTACACATCCACTTTCTGATCTGTGATAGCTAAGATCAATATGAGGAACAGTGGAAATGTTCTGCTCATATGAAGGTTTAGAGGCTGGTTGTATTCTTATAATATGATCTATTTCCTCTTCAGTTAAGAGAGGAGGCATCTTTCTCTTTCTTTGGGTAGCACTACTGTATTTTTATTCCTTATGTAAAGGTTGATTCTGAGGCTGAATGTCTTCTTAAGACTCACCTATAAGAGATGATGAATCATCACTTGTGGCTTCAGAAAGATCCTGTGGGTCTTACTTTGTTTCCTAATTTATTTCATCCTCAACCAACTCTTCTTGTCTATCATGATAGATGTTTTGAGAATGAAATTCATGAACTGCTTATAATAGGCTTTGAGGATGCCAATTTCCCAAATCTTCATCAATGTTCACAAGGTATTATATGAGATCTTCAGATTGTTCACAACACTTTTTAGCTAATGATAGATATGGAAAATATTCTTTATCGTATTCATAAAATACCTTGTGGAAATCCTTCAAAGAAAACAAGGTGCCAGGGTTTAGGCCTTCATACCATTCTCTTGCCTTTCCTTCTCATGTGCCCATGAACATTTTCATGTGGCAGTCCTCATGCCATTCAACTTTTAACCTCCATACATGTATATAAAATTTGATGAGATGTAACAAATGGTCTTCAAATTTTTCATATTGAAGCATAGGTAGGTTTTAAAACCAATTTGTCTGAGGCATTTTCTGTGGGAATCCAGGGATATGATCTCAATTCATTGGAGAATATCTTTGTTGTATCCTTGGATTCATGTTTGTAAATCAGAAAGGTTCACTGTATCTTTTCAACCAATCTAGAGTTTATTACCAGTGGAGTCTTTTATTAAGAGTTGTGAAGTTGCGAGGTGGAGGGTTTCAACTTTTCCGTCCACCATTAGCATGATTAATGCATTCCTAGGAGAGTCTATCATAACTAGTGGGGTCAATAGGCCTACTCGAGGCCAATGGAGTCGCTAGGTGGAGGGTGTTTACTGTCTTAAGGATGTTCTTGTTGTCCACCATCAACAAATGAAAGCCAATCTAAGGATGTTTGTGGGTTTTCTGAGGTCTTAAGGATGTCTAAGATGTTATTTATTTAGGAAGTCCCACCGTGTTCGCCACTATGTTAGGCCCCCATAATTTGAAAATTGGCAAGAACAAATGAACAGGGGTAACATCAAACTAGTATTTGGAGTCCTAGGACCTAGCCTTCCTAGAATCAAAGAGGGTTGTCTTTATAAATATATAAAAGGTGTGATCTTGATTGTTTTAAGGGTTTTCATTTTAGGCTAGTTATAAGGATTAGGGTTTGCTTGTTTTTTTGTTTGGTTGGATAAGTTTTCAAGAAGAATAGGTAGAGTAAGAGAGGATCAATCCATTGGGCTATGGAATCTACAAAGATTTTGGAGAGTGCAAAAATAGTTCAAGGGTATTTCATAGGGCAAGTAAATAGGGCCAAATGGATCTAAGTAGGTTTTGAGTGAGTGAAATGAAATTGGAGGAGTGAATATATTAATTAAGGGGTAATAAAGGATCCTTTAACAAACTAATAACAAAGAAAAGCTTTCAGCAAGAATATCATAGTAAAAACTTGAAGAGCAATGAAAGATTCTTCATCCAAACAATACTAAGCAGACCTTAGAGCAAAAAATGAGTAAACTTAGAGAGAAATTAAGGATTCTCTAAAACTTACTTGCAAACAATTAGATTTTCAACATAAAATCTCAGTAAAACTAAACAGAACTTAAGAATTCATTAATTATACTTCAAGGAAGAAAACATAAATATCAAAGGATGTAGACAAAGCAGGGTGCCAAAAAGACATATCCTACTCTAATATTTCTATCCCATGATCAAAGAAACATAATGAGAACTAAAGGAAACATGTACAAAGGTGGAATACATCACCATTCAACAAAGCTTGATGAATCCTAAGAATGATATTAATCCACAGCTGCTCAGTCCAAAGCCATCACAAGACACCAAAGCCAATTTCACAAATAAACTCAAGAGTCTATATCATATTATGCTGAGCAACCAACCAACAATTACAGTAAGGCCTCAAGTCTCTATTTAACCAGCAAATGAGGAGGTGGAAACCCTAAGAGGCTTCTAGAAACCATAAATATACCATAAATGTCATTTATGTCCAAAGAGGCCATGCAAGGCCCAAGGCACAAAATAACTATTTCAATAAATGAAAGATAACCTAAACATAACTCCTTAATCAAAGCTGGAGTGATTTTGCCCAAAAAAACTCAAAAATATCCTTCAGTGTGTTTTGTTGTCTTTTTTGCAAGGGGGCGGCTTCAAAGGTTTGAAGGCGCAGCGCCTGCATAGGAAAATGGAGTCATCTTGCAGCCAAGTTTTGAAGGCCTTCCCAATGTTGGAGTTGGCTCCGTGATGGCTTATTGGAAAGCCTATCAAGTATAATTTCCAAAACGGCCCTTGGTTTTCTGATTGGATTCGATTAACATGTTAAAAAAGAAAATTTCCCAAGGCTACTATGTTAGGATATTCCATAACACAGGAAATAGTTAATAATAACTTAGTCTAGTGTAGAGTTAGGTAAAGTGTGTTTCTTTACCATGTACATTTGTAACTTATAATCCAACAGTCATGATTTGTAGTGATCCAATTTTTATCTCTCTCCTCGGTATTAATGACACTTGATCCATGGCTTAACACCTGATTGGTCCATGATCTCTATTTAAAGAGCATGGAGGGTCATTTTTCTACTAACCATTTATGAGAGAAACATATGTAACTTTTCTTTTTATATTAATAAATTTCCTGAAGTGGCCGTGTTGGCTCAGGCCATGGATTGTTTCCCTCTTCGAGGGCTTTAACCACGTGATTATACTGGTGTAGTGATTTATGATCTATTTGTGAGCAGTGACCTTTGGTTCTTGATCTAAGGAACTTACCTTGTAAATTCCTATGGACCCAAGTTCGATTCCCCTGAGGGGGGCTATTGATTCCCTGAGCTGCATTTGAGGGGGGGTGTTGGAGTAATCACCGCACCTCTATGGAATCTGTAATTCCCACCCTGGTTATCCTAGTTACTAGTTTGGAATTTTACCAACACCTGCAGGTTTTGGGGTAATGGGAAACGTCTATATGGTATCAAAGCTATTTTGAGGGCCGCATCCATTGTTGATCCAAATCCAATGCTGGATTGACTACATGTGCTGTCATTTTGTAGATCTATTATTTATGAACTTTTTCAAGCCTGGAGAGCTACTCTGTTGTGTCCATAGTGTCTGTTACAATGAGGAATGCCTTTCGTTTCATGTGAAAAGGTTTCCGGTTGCCCAAGTTATTTCAGTTTAGATCTAGAGGCATAAAGTATCTGTTTTGCAATTATATTTGTTAATAGTTTTGCTTATTTAGGTTCCCTATGTTTATTTTAGTTTTTAGGTTTTATTTATTTTCCAGATCTATATCATCTTCTCTGTGTATGATCTTTTCTTTGCACTATGTGTGATCTCGGAAAATCAGAAATAGGAAGAAATTTTTATTTACTACGTATGCTCTTTCCCTGCGTCTTTGTGTGATCTCGGGAAATTCAAAATAGTAAAATAGATAGTTTCTGGTAAGGCTAACTGAAAAACTAACATTCTGTCATAAGGCTTTCATTTCTTTGTTTTCTTGATTTTGTGTGCAGGAAAAGCACGCAGACCAAAGTAGAGTTGACAGTCAAATAGATTAAAGAGAGTTATTTTTCTTAAAAATTTGTTTCGAAATCAACCCATGTTAGTTCTAAAGGGCTACTAACATGGCTCCTTACTCTTGAATTGTGTGTTAGTAAAGGGACACTAATGCGTTCTCTTCTCTTGAAAAGTGCATTAGTAATGCTGAGGCTCCTCCAAAACAGTGTGTTAGTACAACAAACTAATGCTCCTCTTGCCCCTATCTTTCAAAAGGCGTAACTTATTCATCCGGAAGCCGTTTCTCCGACCGTTTTTTTTTAAAAGGCCTAATTTTTTGAGATATTTCCATTGGAGCAGTTAGTTTCAGCTTTTTCTTAGCTTCGTTTTTTAAAATGGAAAGTGCATGCCTGATTATTCTTAACAACACCAATTATTTCCAATGGCTACCTCACATGGTAGATATACTTAGAAGTAAAGGGCTTTATAGAATAGCCACAGGACAAGAAACGAAACCTTTCAATGATGATAAAGTTCCTAAATGCGAAATTAAATAAGATTAAGCACGAGGGTTGATAGGAATGTCCATTGCTCAAGATATTCGATTTCACATCCTTGACATTGACACCCCTGATAAAGCCCTGGAAAAGATAAATATTGTTTTTGGCATTCAAAATCAAATCATGGCCTACTAGCTTGAAAATTAGTTGCTTACTTTGGACCCCAATAATTTCTCCTCTATTGAAGGCTTTTTGTCCAAATTCAATACCCTTAGACTTATTTTAGAAGGTTGTAAGGTCAAAAAGGAAGATGGTAGCCTCATCTATTGCATTCTTGCTAAGCTTGGCCCTGCATAATCTATATTTTTTTCCGCCTTCCATTCCACTAGAGAAGCCATCATTTCTTCAGGAACCACCTCCAAGAATCCCTCTTTTGATTCCTTTTGTGATTATTTGATAAGAGACGAAGAAAAAATATTACACCTTGGTCTTATCACTTCTGGAAATGCTTCTAAGAAAGCCTTAACATCCCAACAACAACCATATCAAAAGAATTCCAAGAAGCAATATCCTAAAAAGTATGGTCCTAAACCAAACAAGGGTCCTAAGCAATTTCAACCGCAAACTGAAAAATAAAATCACCAAAATGTTAAAGAAAACAAAAACAAAGGGAAGAAGATAGATAGACATTGCAACTTTTGAAATCATGATGGCCATATAGAGTCCAAATGTTTTAAGAATATGGAAGCCTTAGAAGCAACAATGAAGAAGCACAACATCAATTTGGAGAACTCTTCACCTTCATCTTCAGTAATGGCACTTTCTTCTTGTGATTTTCAAGCATCAAGATCTAGTTATGCATTAAATGTATCTTCCTCTTCTCCTTCTCATGAGTGGCTCATTGATTCTGGAGCTTCTTACCACATGGCCAAAAATAAAGCCATGTTTTATTCTTTAAATGATTGTAACACCAAACATATTTATGTTGGTCATGATAGATCTCTTATTGTTGTAGGATCTGGAACCATTCATCTAGATAATGGTCAGTTTAATGATGTACTATGTGTTCCTACCTTGTCATGCAAAATTCTCTCTGTTTATCAGATAGCTCATTCAGGTGAAGGGAAAATAGTAGAATTTTCACCTCATGATGTTGTAATAAAGGACCTCAAAGATCCTAAAAATATTTTAGCTACTAGCATCATTGATGATTCCACAAGGTTGTATAATTTTGACAACTTTTGGTCATCATGTCTTCCCTCCATTTTTGTTTCTCATAATGATGCAGTGAGAAAACTCGGGCATGAGCAATTTGGTCACTTAAACTATCGCTCCCTTCAAACTCCATGTAAGGAAAATATGGTGACAGGTCTTCCTATGGTATCTTGCCGAGATGGTGTTTGCTTCAGATATGTACTTGGAAAACATCATCGAGATAGTTTTGACAAACATGCCTCTTGGCACGCTTCAGCCCCTTTGCAACTTGTGCACAGTGATTTATGTGGTCCACTTCCTATTGTTTTGTTCTTTGGTTGCAAGTACTTCTTAACTTTCATTGATTATTTTTCCAGATGCACTTGGGTATATTTCTTAAAACTTAAGAGTGGAGTTTTTAACATGTTCTTAGCCTTTAATGCCTTTGTTGAGAAACAATATGGACATAAAATTCTCAAGTTAAGAATAGAAAATGGAGGGGAATATGTTAACAAAAAATTTATCAACTTCTCCACTGAGCATGGCATTCAATTGCAACATAATGTTCCATATACTCCACAACAAAATGGTGTAGCTGAAAGGAGGAATCACACCTTAAAAGAAATGGCTAATTGTATGCTTCAATCTAAAGGACTTGGTCTCAATTTTTGGGAAAAAGCCATTAACTGTGCAAATTACATAGTAAATCACACTACTTCTAAGGTTTTAAAGAATATAACTCTATAAGATGCTTGGAGCTCAATCAAACCAAATGTAAGTCACTTTCGTGTTTTTGGAAGTGTTGCTTGGGCCCATATTCTAGATGCGAAGCATAAATCCTTAGAACCTAAGAGTGAAAAATGCATTTTTGTTGGATATTCTGAAGATGTCAAAGGATATAGACATCTTCAACCAAAATCCAAAAATATAATCATTAGAAAATATGTAAAATTATATGAAAATATATCGACCTGCGAGCCTAGTTCGGCGGGTGTGCCACCTTTGGCCTGCGAGCCTGATTTAGCATATGTGCCACCTCTATCTCTCTCTTCTATTTTTAATAGAGTTATTTCTAGTTTAGATGGTGATAGTGAGGATGAAAATCCTCCTCTTGAAATTATTACTTTTGCTCCATAGCTTCCAAGATGGGTCCGCTCTACTCGAGATGCAGCAGGTTCTCTTGTAGGTGACCCTGTCGATCGACGATGTACACGTTCTCAGTTCGAAAGGGCCTCTTCCTTATTGGCTCAATTTCCAGAAAATCCTGATCCAGAAACCCTTGAAGAAGCTTCGAGTCATCTAGATTGGGATGAAGCTATGAATGAAGAATATCATTTCTTATTGGCGAGTGACACTTGGGATCTTATTCCTCTTCCAAAAGGAAGAAAACTTGTTAGATGTAGATGGCTTTACAAAACCAAGTTTGGACCAGATGGAAAAGTGGATAGACATTAAGCTCGTCTTGTCGCTAAATTATTTTCACAAGTTGAAGGCATTGAATGTACTAAAACCTTCTCCCCTGTTGCCAAAATGAAATATATTCGCCTTGCTCTTTCCCTTGCTTCCTCTTTTAAATGTGAATTCCATCAGATGGATGTTAAATCTGCCTTCTTACATGGAGATTTGCATGAAGAAATATACATGGAACAACCCCGGCTTTATCCAAAATGACTCTAGCCTTGTTTTTCTCCATAGGAAGTCTCTCTATGGTCTCAAACAAGCTCCTTGGGCTTGGTATGCCAAAATGGATATATTTCTTTTAGATAATGGCTTTTCTAGGTGTCATTCTGACAACACTATCTACATCAAGAAAGTGGGTAAGTCCTTCACCATCCTTGTTATTTATGTTGATGATCTTATCCTTACTGGTAGTGATCCCAACCATATAAACCATGTGAATTCTAGCCTCAAAAAGAAGTTTGAAATGACATACTTAGGACACTTGCATTATTTCCTTGATCTTTAAGTCTTGCAATCCAAGGAAGGCAATACCCTATCTCAGTCCAAGTATGATTGTGATCTTCTACACCACTTTCACATGGAAGAATGTAAGCCAGCCCCTTCTCCCTTTTAGTCTGGAGTCAAGATTTAAATCACTTGTACTACCCCTGAAGTTGATGCTACCTTATACCATCAACTTGTTGGTAAACTTCTGTATCTAACCCATACCCGTCCCGACCTTTCCTTTGTCGTTGGTCTTGTCGCTCGGTTTATGCACCAACCTCATGAAAGTCATTGGAAAGAAGCTAGAATAATACTTCGATATATTCTAGGTACAGTTCACTTCAGGATTCATTACAGTGTAGGAGCATCTCCATTGTTGATTGGTTTCACTGATTCTGATTGGGTTGGTGACCATGATGATTGAAAGGATACTGTAGGACATGTATTCACTCTTGATTCAGGACCTATTACTTGGTCTTGTAAGAAACAAAGTGCCATATCTATTTCTTCAGCAGAAGTAGAGTATCGTGGTGCAGTTGAAGCCAGAAAGGAAGCCATGTGGCTTTGTCAGATCCTATCTGAATTTGGTCTTCATTAGCAGCATCTAACTACAATTTGGTGTGATAATCAGAGTGCCATTCAACTATGTAAAGATCTAGTTCAACATCAACGTATGAAACACATTTAACTCCACATACACTTCATTAGAAATCTCATTCATGATCATGTTCTTGAAGTGCAGTACTGTCCAACCAATGATCAAGTAGCCGATATCTTTACAAAGGCTCTCACAGAAGTGAAGTTTACAACTTTTATCCATGCTTGGAGTTCAGAAAAGTTGTCATTAAGGGGGGATAGGCCCTAATGCCTCCTTCCTTCTCCTATTTTTTCACTTTTGTAAATCCTTCAATCCTATCCCAATTTCTTCTTAAGGGGGGATGTTAGGATATTTCGACATATAGAAAATAGGCTGCTTTTCTGTCACCATTGTAAATCCTTCAATCCTATCCCAAGTTGTTCTTAAGTGGGGATGTTAGGATATTACAACACATAGGAAATAGTTAAGAATAACTTAGTCTAGTGTAGAGTTAGGAAAAGTGTGTTTCTTTACCATGTACATTTGTAACTTATAATCTGACGGTCACGATTTGCAGTGATATGATGGTTATCTCTCTCCTCGGTATTAACGGCACTTGATACGTGGCTTAACACCTGATTGGTCCATGATAGCTATTTAAAGATCATGGAGGGTCATTTTTCTGCTAACCATTTATGAGAGAAACATATGTAACTTTTCTTTTTATATTAATAAATTTCCTCAAGTGGCCGTGTTGGCTCAGGCTGTGGACTGTTTCCCTCTTTGGGGATTTTAACCACATGATTATACTGGTGCACTGATTTTTGAGTGGAGACCTTTGGTTCTTGATCTAAGGAACTTACTCTGTAAATTCCTACATGCTGAAGGCGCAGCGCCAACCCTGAAAACATGGCAGAAATGTGAAAATTGGCATGTTTTTGGGCCTTTTGGAGGACCAAAACTGCTCTAAATGATCTGAAATTTGGTGTGCATGATTTCCTTAGGCTGAAGAATCCAAAAATTTAAAATTTACCTCCAATGGATTCCTATAGGAAAAGGATAGCGCCAAGGGTGTTGCGCTTTCGACCCTTAATATCAGTCCAAAAACCAAAAATGTCAAAAACTTGCCAAAATTTGAAATTGTTTTGTTGATTATGTTTAGAATGTCTTGTAGGGGATATATCAACAAGAATTTCAAGTTTTACTTTGTTCTTTTGTCTTCTTGAGGAATTTCCCTCATTGGCACCTGCCTCACTGATTCGTTCATTACTTTTGTCTTCATTGGTTTATGCTTCCTCGCTGCTATTATTTTTACTGCTTTTGTGTTGCCCTTGCTACTATTTACTTCACTAACCTTACTGCTCTCATGAATGATATCATTATTCTCGTCACCAAAGTTGTGTGCCTCATTTTTAGCCTTATTTCCATCAACATATTTGCTGCTCTCTACTTTATCACTCTCTGTCTCATTGATATCTGCCTCCTCACTTCACTGATGTTAAACTAATAGGAAAGAGGGCATGTGATGTCACTCTGTTTTTCAATATAAGGGACTGAGTGTCATGTCAAGACTTGATGGATGAAAATTTTTTAAACCAATGCAACCACCTTGATTATCCCTTTTTGACTGATATCTTCTTGTTTGGAGATGAGGGAGGCTTAAATAGGGTTTTTAGCATGAACACTTAGATTTTCACTCCTTTAGGGTTTTTCAATTTCTCTTGACTTTAAACGATCAAAATGTGCTAAAGGAAAAGGTATGACATCCACCTACCAATTAGAAATGCTTTTAAGACCCTTTGATGGCAGCTTGGAGGTATTTTTTATGTTTTTTGAGTGTTTGCAGGTGCGCGAGGAGCTTTAGGTCCAACATGCAGCGCCTGAACACATATTCGGGCCTGTCGGGTATGCCAAAAGTGCAACACCTGCATGCGTATTCGAGCCTATCAAGTTTTCTGAAAGCACAGTGCCTGCACCCGTATTGGGGCTTGTCGAGTCTACCAAAAGCGCAACGCCTACACGTGTATTGGGGCCTATTGGGTCTGCTGAAAGCGTAGCGCCTACCGGAATGCTTTTGCATGGGCGTGTCGGGATTCCTGGGTGAACACGCAGCATGCGTCTGAATGCATAGTGTGTGCCTCTAAACACACAGTGTGTGCCTTTGAATGCACAACACAATGCAAATTTTCACAGGGAAATCCTTCGAAGGCGTAGTGCCTGACCTTGAACGCACAACGCCGCCCTGAACATGCAATGCATTTTTGCATAGGGAATTTGGAGTTCTTTCAGGTATCCAAATTGGGCCCATGATATCTATTTGGAAAGATTATATTGTATAATTTCCAAATATATCTTTTCTTCTCTTATTGGATTTATTTTGACCCGTAAAAAGTTTATTCTCCCAAGACTGGTCAAAAAGTGTTGAATGATGGTGCAAAAATGCAGAGTGCTGGTGTAGACAACTTTTGGAGGCATTCCTCAACTCCAAATTGAGATTAGGATAGCTCATTGGAAATATCTTCTAGTTTAGTTGTCATTTGACTCATCAAGAAATTCATTTGGAAACTCCAGCTATGATAAAAACAGATTTTCCCAAGGTCACTCTAGAAGTGCAGCAATTCTCTCGTGACACCTGTATTTTTGACATTGCTCCCAAACCATGATACCTGTGTAAAATATGAAGGATTTTTTCTTCTTGAGCCTATGATTGAAAAAATAATATCTAATTTTTTTCAAATTCATATTTTATTGTTCGGAAACAAAATTTGAAGCGAAACTGGCCTTATGAGGGACAAATGGCTTGACCCTTGGAATGAATTCTTGGAAAATGATGGAGGCATGATGTTTATGAGTTGGTATGGCTTTATGATTGCTGATATGACCTATCATATGGATCCTCTTCTCCTATGCCTATTTTACATAGAAAAACCTAGCTTAGTTGGAAGAAGAAATTAAGGTTTGGTGTAGGTAAAATATCAGATTTAGGAGTACCTTGTAGAGGGAGGGGAATGAAGGGGTTAAGGGTTGTGTAGATTCTTGTGGAAATTTTGGGGGGTAGGGATAAGTGTTAGAGAGTACGGGAAAGTGGAATTTCAAGGATTGAGTGAGGGGAAGGGGTCCAAAAGGAAAAAAACACAGGCCTAGTCTCGAAAAGTGTCAAATTGTAGCAATAGGCTAGGTTTTGTAGAAAAATGATGAGTTTGAGGGATAGGAGTGATGGGAAGTGTTTAGGAAGGTATATTAAGGATAGGATAAAATGAGGAAATGAAGTTATAAGCATGAAAGGAGGCTAAAAAAGGTATGTATAAGCACATAATAAGTATTTTAGGAGCAGTACGGTGACCACGGAATGGTTTCCTAGTAAAATAGTGAAAATTTTGGTATAAGGATATTGAAGGTAGTGAGATTTCTAAAACTAAAAATATTTAGGAATATTGTTTTTAGAAATATAGAACTGATATTTATTCATGTATAGATATTAAAAATTACTGATGAATAACAAGCACGACCCGACCCGCCCGAACGAAGGCACAAGGGAGAAAACGGCAAACGGGCCGCACAAACATGCACAAGGCACACGGGCAGTCACAACTTAGAATTTTTGATACGACCTCCCTCACATGACCTGAACCAAATGAATTTCCTTGGGAACCCTCACATGACACAACCCGACCCAAACGCATTTCATTGGGTGCCCTCACACGGCACGATCCGACCCGCCTAAACAAAGGCACAATGGAGAAAATGACCAACGGGTTACACGAACGTGCAAAAGGCACATGGGCAGTCACAAACTAGAATTTTTGATATAGCCTCCCTCACACAACATGACCTGACCCATCCCGAACATGTTTCCTTGGGCACCCTCACACAACACCACCCGACCCGCCTGAACGAAGGCATAAGGGAGAAAATGGGAAACTAGTCACACGAACGTGCACAAGGCACACGAGCGGTCACAACTTAGCAGTTTTTATACTCCCGCCCTCAAATGACCCGACCCGAATGCATTTCCTTGGGTGCCCTCACATGACCCGACCCAACCCTACCCTACCCTACCTGCCCGAATGCGTTTCCCTGGGTACCCTCACATGACACTACCCGACTCGACCCGACCCACCCAAACACAATTCCTTGGGCACCCTCACATGACATGACCTGAACTGACCCTCCCGAATGCGTTTCCTTGGATGCCCTCACACGACAAAACCCGACCCGACCCAACTCGCCTGAACCAAGGCACAATGGAGCAAACCGAAAATGGATCGCACGAACATGCACAAGGCACATGGGCAGTAACAACTTAGCATTTTTGATATGGCCTCCCTAACACAACCCGACCCGAATAGGCTAGAACAAATTTCCATGGGCACCCTCACATGACAAGACCCAACCCACCCGAATGAAGGCACAAGGGAGAAAATGGGAAACAGGTCAAATGAACATGCATAAGGTACACTGTTGGTCACAACTAGCATTTTTTGTATGACCACCCTCACATGACCCGAGCTGACCCGACCTGAACACATTTCCTTGGGCACCCTTACATGACCTGACCTGACCTGACCCTACCTGACCCGCTCGAATGCGTTTCCTTGGGCGCCCTCACACGACATGACCCGACCCGCCTGAACAATTTTTTGCCCGCACATGACACGACCTAAACTGAACCTACCCGCCCAAACATGTTTCCTTGGGCGCCCTCACATGACACAACCCAGCCCGACCCACCCAAACGCATTTCCTTGGGTGCCCTGACATGGCATGATTTGATCTGACTCACTCGAACGCGTTTCCTTGGGTGCCCTCACATGACTCAACCTGAACACGTTTCCTTGGAATCTGTCACATGACCAAACCCACCCAAACACATTTCCTTGGGGTGCCCTCACATGGTAGGACTCGACCCGAACATGTTTCCTTCAACGCTCTCACACGAAATGAACTGACCCACCCGAACAAAGGCACAAGGGAGAAAACGATAAATGGGTCACAAGAACATGCACAAGGCTCAAGGTCGGTCAATGATGTAGCCCCCCAGAGAGGGGATCTCACTCGCCAGCTTCATTGCACCTCACAGGTTTTCAAACCTGTCGACTCACACACATGTTAGATTCCTTAGTACGTGTTTCAAGATGGGTTGAATGGAAAGCATGCCTACCAAAACCACGAGTGTGAAGGTGCACATGATCCACCACAAGGTCACGTGCTTTGTTCCTCGACTACCACAACGGAAAACCGACAGGTGGTACTCCACCCGCACTTGTGATGATGCAGCAGCCCGTGTTGGTTTGCATCTCAAGTCGAGCAGTGGGCCAGCCTAAGTCGTTCCACGTCTGACCGAGACTCATCGACAGCCTCCATCTACTTCCCTCCCGACAATTTCAAGCAATTTTTAACTCTCTTTAAAAAGTACTTTTCATTTTTCCCTCGTGGTACTTGTTCGCTATCAGTCTCTCACCCGTATTTAGCCTTGGACGAAATTTACCAGCCAATAAGGGTTGCATTCCCAAACTACCCAACTCACCGACAAAGTCACCTGATGCGGCAGGGTCCTGGCCTGACAAGGCTGTCACCCTCTCAGGTGCCACTTTCCAAGGGACTTCGCCCAGGTCTGCTGCTAAGGACGCTTCTACAGACTAAAATTCAGGTGATGCTGCCACCCAATTTTCATGCTGGGCTCTTCCCAGTTCGCTCGCCACTACTAGGGGAATCCTTGTAAGTTTCTTTTCCTCCACTTAATTATATGCTTAAAATCAACGGGTTTTCTTTCCTGAGTTGAGGTCAAAATTTGGAGCTAAATTCACCCTACCCAATGGGAGGACAAGAGAGAGAAAATCAAGTTTCATGGATGCCACACAAAGCCCGCATCAGCTAATGCCGACTGCCCAACCAAGGGGACAAGATCACCACTTGCTGAGGCATGCCACGAAACATCACCTGCCACATTTCAACCAACTGCACCACATTGGGCATGGACGACCACATCCTCTACTCCCTAGCATATTGCAAGGAGCATGTTTGATTGGTATCTGATGCCCAGACAGATGTGCCCTCGACTGAGGCCTCAGATACAAATTGCGTTAAAAAACTCGATGATTCACGAGATTTTGCAATTCACACTAAGTATCACATTTCACTACGTTCTTCATCGTAACAAGAGTCGAGATATCCATTGATGAGAGTTGTTTCCATGTGTTACCATAAAATCTCACCCCCACGAGAAATGGATAAAATCCAAACCAACATACAATGCATTGCAACAAGCCCCCTTTCCCCTCAAGACAACCACAGTCCATAACCCATGCACTAAAGGGAAGGCTCAAACAAGCTCCCTGTACCCCATGCCTTTTCAAAAATGGGGGAAATGCAAGGAAAAGTGATCGAGAAGGACTAGGGTGGCCGACCTAAGAGCTCCCGCTTCTTTTCATCCTTCTCGAAGACCAAACCACAACAGTTCCCCCCTTTCTCCATAACGCTACTGGGGGTCGCGAAGAGGAAGGGAAGGGGAAAAAAACAAAATATGCAGATAAAAATAAATAAAGAGAAGGTGGCTCCAACCCCCTCACAAGGGAAAGCTCAAATAGACAAACAAGAAGAGCTTTCCAAACCCCTTGCCTTTTCAAAAAAGGTAGAATTGTAAAAAAAAATGATCGAGAAGAACTAGAGTGGCCACCCCGAAACTCACACTTATTTTCATCCTTCATGAACATCAAACTATAATGTCCCAATTTTTAGCCTCAAGCTAAAATGGACATTATAGTTGCACATTTTATTTTTGTTTAATAAAATGGGCAAGGAGACACCTTAGCCCCTTTTAAATGAAGAAATAACACTCCTAATGTGAAAGGGGAGTGAATAAAGCAGCTGAAATAAACACCAAGGGTGTGAATGGAACCCAACTTACTTGGATTAGTCATCTTTGACTAAAGTCAACAACGCTGCCTATAGAGGAGAAGCTTCCTAAAGAAGCTACGCAGTTTTAGAGGGAAGACACTTTCATGAGGGTGGAAACCCTAATTTGTGGGGACCATGATGGAGAGGAGTTCTCTCACTTTATATGGAGGAGATGGCAGCCCATTTTGATTATGTTATGTTTTAGATTTCAGACTTGGGTCTGCAAGAGCTTGCATCCCCGGGTTGTTTAGCAGGGTGATGGTGCCCTCAGGCACTAGGGTGTTCCCAGTCGGGAATACCTACCTCTTCCTCAAGGAAGGATGAGGATTGAGCCACATTTCCTTAATTCGGCATTGGCCACAACTACATTCATCTTCTACAACGTTATCTCTGTAGCAGAGAGGACATTGTGTTGCTGGGTACAACAAAGGAGGAACTCATGGAGTCTTCTTAGCTTGTTTTCTTCAGTGGCGGAGGGATATATTCATTGGAGGAGCTGCAAGGAGGATTCCCAGGCTTCATATCAGATCTTTTGTCATGGGCCAAAATTCCATCATCTCCCACTACGCAATCCATGAGAGAAACTGCGTTATTTTATGGAGGCAGTGAGAGAGGGTTTCATGGAGCTCATAAAGAGGTTGTTTCTGAGGCAAGGGGTTCAGCCCTTTGTATTGGAGGCATTATCAGAGGAGGGAATTTATATTTCAGATCTTCCATAGCCTCATTCATATTTTTTATCAGTTGTAGTGACAACTCTGTTGTCACATTTTTGTATTCTCCAGCATTTCTAGCAATCTTCATAGATTGAATAGAAATCTTGTATTTCAGCCCAATTATTGTTGCTGGGCTTATTTATTGTATTCCTTCAGCCATATGTACATTCACTCATATTCAACAGCTTATACCTTCATGTACTCAATGCAGTTGCAACTACTCCGACATTTTATAGAGTTGCAACTACTTATGTATTTCATTGTTTATGCATTGGAGGTTTGCTCTTAAATTTTGAGTGGCTTGTCCCTCAACTATTTCTTGTATTCATTTAATGATATATCATAATATCATGATGGATGTAGCATTTCCCTCTTATTATTTATTCAGAGTTGCAGAGTTCATGCTTATGTTCTTATGTTGTAAGCTCTCTCATTGAGCATGGTTTTAGAGATCTAGTTTGGGGAGATCTGAATAACCCATCTATATGTATTTATTTGAGCTCATATTATACATAGGAGTTATATTAGAAGTGTTCTAGGGCATCCCAGAATTGGATAGCCTTATTTATGCAGCAGCTTCCTTATACAACGTCCTCATGGGCAGCTGTAGCAGAAATTCCCGAGGTGGAATATTGCATATCCATAGGCAGAGTCTGTGAAGGGCCAGCTAGCCTCAGGATCTCTCCCTTATTTGAATGAGACATATCCTGTAAATGGCCCAACAGTCAATCTCTGAAATGGACTTGCAGTGTCTCACTGAAGAAGGAAAAATGGAACATCTAAGATGTTCCCGATTGAGCGGCAAGTTCCTGAAAAAGGGACATTACACAAACCACTTCAAATCCAATTTTTTTCTCCATAAAGCTAGGGTATGTAATTAGGAAAGTAAGAAAAACACATGAAGGAAAGTAGAAACAAAATTTTCCACTCGCTCAAAGGAGGAGGCTCAAACAAAGAACAAACTTCCTGAGCCCCGTTCACTCGCAAAAGAGGGGAAATCACAAGCAACGACGATCGGGAATGAATAGGGTGACCACCTCTAGAGCTCGCACTTCCTTTCATCCTTCATGAATTCCAATCCTCAACGAATCACCCTTTTCTTTGTAAATATTGGGGCTGGAAGGAGGAAGGGAAAAAAGTAAAGAGAAAAAATAAAAGAAAAGAAAAAGTGAACCAAAACATGGTTGCCAGTAGAGAAGATGACGCTCAAACACAAAACAGGATTTCAAGGCCCCGTGCCCTCACAAAAGGGGTTGAAACTGCACAGATCATCGATCAAGAAGTACTAGGGTGGCCACCCCAAGAGCTTGCACTACTTTTTCATGCTTCCAAAAACTCAAATCCATAGTAATTCCCCCTTTTCTCTGTAAATCTAGGGACCAAAACGACTCACAAGGGGAGGCTGAAACATAGTACAAGCTTTCCAAGCCCTGTAACTTAGCAAAAAGGGGGGAATTGCAAGGAACGATGACCGACAAGGAATAGGGTGGCCAACCTAGGAGTTAGCACTGGTTTTCATCCTTCTCGGACACCGACCCACAACAATTCCCACTTTTCTCCATAAACCTAGGGACCGAAAGGGAAGAAAAAGACATGAAAGCAAGAGAACCAAACATCACCCACATAACACTCGTGAAAAAAATCCAATTTGGGAGAAATGGGGCAAAATTTCAAGCAACGCTAGCAAAACAGAGGGCCACCACCACGTGAGGATATTTTTTTCTTAACCAAAAATAGAGAAAACAAGGCAACCAATAAAAACCATCCCACCTTTTCACACCCTTCCACATACATCACGACACAACATCCTTTCTATCTACATAGCATAATAAGTGAGAATGAAGCAACCAATCAAACAAGTCACAACCTAAACTTGACCACCAGAAAAGTTGAGGGCCATGACGAGATGAGTGTTTAGAGAATGCTACTACTGAAAGGTAAACGACCACCCAAACCACACAAGGCTTAAAAAAAAAATTCACTAATAGAAAACCCACCCTGCTATTGCACCCTTCCATATACAGGACACCCAAGAACCTTTCCGGCCAAAAATTCAAGGAGGTCCAAACAACCGAACTCCAAAGAAGAGTTATCGTTGAAAATTAATGCTGGATAAAGCCAAGGGCAAAAAATACACTAGTGGTGCAATGTAAAACCATAAAAGGAGTGAAGCCCCCATAGCGCACACCACAATGATATTGCAACAATCGACACATCCAAGAAATTACCAAGTTGCGCAATCCAAATGGAGAAACAAGGACATAAACTGCTCCTACTTTCCTCGGAAGGGGGAGTGGCTCAAGAAAGGAGAAGGAATTCCTTCAACACCAAAGGCATGAGAAAAAAATTCTACGTCATGCCCATTGATGGGGAAGCTTGCAATTTTGATGGAGCTTGGCCCGAGGGAGGGATTTTTCATTAACTAGACCCAACCCTTCAGTGAGGGCATATCAAGGAACAATCGAGACGAATATGGTGGCCATCTCAATGGATTGCACCACTCTTAATCCATCCCATATTGACCCCACCCTGACATTTACCCCTCATGAAAGGGTTGAGGTAGCAAGTGCATGCGCAACCACTCCCTTGAACCAACCACCAGCAAAAAATCTCGCCCAAGCAACACATAAACCATCGCCACTGCCTTTTGGAGAGAACCAACTATAGAAGCCCACATCTCCCAATGAAAAAAATAAAGTGCACATCCTCTATGAATGAGTCTGAATTTTTCCATCATGTTTCTGAAGCACCTCAACTGTAGCAACCATGCCCCGCCGAACATACCGTTGGAGAAGGGGCTCTTGAGCAATGAGCTTCTGAACCCCATACAAAAAAAAACATTAGGGGAAAGAATAAAAAAGGATGGGAAAAGCACAAGCATCACTTGAAAGTACGTGAAACAACAAGCATGAAATCAACATAGGCAACTAACAATGTTGCAGGTCTCTTTTGCAAGAGGCACCACCCCGATAAGCATCAAACTCGCTCTCCTAGAGACACACCACACGGGCCTAGATTAAAATCAACACCTACACAACCCAAATTAAAAAAAAAAACCATGTTATCAATGATCCTACCGTAGGTTCACCTACGGTAACCTTGTTACGACTTCTCCTTCCTATAAATGATAAGGTTCAATGACCTTATCACGATGTCAACAGCGGCGAACCACCTTCATCGACACAATCCGAACACTTCACTAGATCATTCAATTAGTAGGAGAGATGGGAGGTGTGTACAAAGGGCAGGGACGTAGTCAACATGAGTTGATGACACACACTTACTAGGAATTCCTCGTTGAAGACCAATAATTTCAATGGTATATCCCCATCACGATGAAATTTGAGAAGATTTCTCAATCCTCTGAAACAAGTAAGAAAAAATCGTTGGCTCCATCCTTGTAGCGTGCGTGCGGCCCAAAACATATAATGGCATCAGAGACATATTATTTCCTCAAACTTCCATGGCCTAAATGGCCATAGTCCCTCTAATAAGCTGGCCTCAAAGGGGAACCTCTAAGTGGCTAGTTAGCAGGTTGAGGTCTCGTTCATTATTGAAATTAACTAGTAAAATCTCTCCACCAACTAAGAACAACCATGCACCACCACCCATAGAATCAAGAAAGAGCTCTCAATTTTTTAATCCTTAATATGTTTAGACCTGGTAAGTTTCCCCATGATGAGTCAAATTAAGCTGCAGGCTCCACTCCTGGTGGTGCCCTTCCTTCAATTCCTTTAAGTTTTAGCCTTGCGACCATACTCCCCCTAGAATCCAAACACTCTGATTTCTCAGAAGGTGCTGGTGGAGTCCTTAGATCAACATCCACTGATCCCTGGTCGACATTATTTATGGTTGAAACTAGGACGGTACCTGATCATCTTCGAGCCCCCAATTTTCATTCTTGATTAATGAAAAAATCCTTGGAAAATGCTTCCGCAGTGGTATGTCTTTCATAAATCCAAGAATTTCACCTCTCATAATGAAATATGAATGTCCCCAACTGTCCCTATTAATCATTACTCTGGTCTTGAAGGCCAACACAATAGGACTAGACTCCTATCACGTTATTCCATGCTAATGTATTTATAGCATAAGCTTTCTTTGAGCACTCTAATTTTTTCAAAGTAACAACATCAGAGCCGCAACCCATCCAGTTAAGGCTAGGAGCATGCCACCAACAAGAGGGACAGAAGGCCAGGTGCACACCAAGTATGCGGACCGACCTTTACAACCCAAGATCCAACTATGAGATTTTTAATTGCAACAACTTAAATGTATGCTATTGGAGCTAGAATTACCGTGGCTGCTGGCACCAGAATTTCCCTCAAATGGATCATTGTTATAGGATTTATATTTTACTCATTCACTTTACCAGACTCGACGAGCCCAATATTGTTATTTATTGTCACTACCTCCCCATGTCAAGATTGGGTAATTTGCATGCTTGTTTCCTTCCTTGGATGTGGTATCTGTTTCTTAGGCTCCCTCTCCAAAATCAAACCCTAATTCTCTGTCACCCATCACCACCATGGTAGGCCTCTATCCTACAATCAAAAGTTGATAGGGAATAAATTTTAATGAAGCATCAACAACACAAGGGATGTGCGATCTGTCGAGTTATTATGATTTAGCGGAGAAGCAGACAAGCCTGCGCTGTTATCTAAAAAATGTATCCCTTCCAAAGAGTCAGGACTTGGTGCACTTATTAGCTCTAGAATTACTACGATTATCCAAGTAGTATGGTACCATCAAAAAAACTATAACTGATTTAATGATCCATTCACAGTTTCACAGTCTGAATTATTTCATTCTTAGAAATGCATGGCTTAATATTTGAGACAAGCATATGACTACCGGCAGGATCAACCAGGTAGCACCCTCCCACATCAAAGGGCATTCAAAGCTCTCTCTTACTAAGAGCCAACCTAAACACCCATCAAGTCAAGGAGAGGTCAAATTATCATGTAAAGTTTTTATAACTTGCACCTCTTGCATCCCCAAGAAGGGATTAGAGGCCACACACACTACATGCAAAGGACATGCAAAATAAATTCCAACATCAAACGCGATGGCCGATGGATGCAAGATCCACAAAGTGAAAAAATGGTTCACCCCGATGAGTCACATTGCACCGAGGCCACCTAGTAGTTGGAAACCACCCCCCAACTAGCAAGAATGGCAAAAGCCTAGTCACCCACGTCAGCTACAATGAACAGAAAAAGGGGAGAAAACAAAAAAAATACTCTCTTAGAAGTGCCCCCCCAAATCCTCCCCGCCCCACACCAAGGCCACCTAGGAGTCCACCCACACAGTGGAAAAAGTGGACCTCGAGTGTCTTCTATGACCTCAATGCAAAGGAATACAAAGAAAAAAATGCAGAACAACCAACCCCATGAACTCTCTCTCTAAAATTCCTCCCAACCATACCTTCCCCACACTAAGGCCATCTGGTAGTCCACCTGGACAGTAGCAATGATGGACCTTGATCACCTGATTGCCTGCGATGACCTCGATGGGAAGGAAAAGTAAGGGAGAACAACCGAACCCACAACATCTCTTAAAAATTACCTCCAACCCTTCCCTCCCAACAGCGAGGCCATCTAGGAGTCCACTCGGATAGCAAAAACAGTGGACCTTGATCACTTGATCACCTGTGGCAACCTCACTGGAAAGGAAAAAGAAGGAAGTAAAAGGAGAATGATCGAGTCGATAACCTCTATTATAAATGCCACCCCAACCCTCCCCTCCCCACACTGAGGCCACCTAGGAACCCACCGGGTCAACAACAATAGTTTACCTCGATCATTTGATCATTTTTGGCACCCTCAATGAATAAGATAAAGGAAGGAAATAAAAAAAGAACGACCAAGCCTACGACATCTCTTAAAAATTCCCTCCCAACCCTCCCCACCCCACACCGAGGCCATGGAGGAGTCCACCCGGACAGTAGCAATGGTGGACCTCGATCTCTTGATCTCCTATGACAACCTCGATGCGAAGGCAAAGGAAGAAAATAAATGCAAATCAGGAGGCTCACTACAAAAGGCATGAACATATTCGAATAGGAGGAGGGATTAGTCAACCCCACACCCCGCACCCCACACACCCTACATATAAGAAACCTAGGAGATTGCCCCACGAACTTACCAACTAGAAAATGAATACTTTTCACCTGCAACCACCTCCACATAGAGGAGGGAGGTCGAAGCATTACACCTTGAAGTCCTCCTTCTAGATATAGCCACCATCATCAACGTAGCAAGCCTCCTCCCAATTGGACCACAATTTCTTACACGATCAAAACAATAAATACCCATCACCTTGTGTCTAAACATTCCAAGCTGAAAAATTATACTGTGCACGAAAGATGGAAGGAAAAATCCAACCACTCGATCAAACATATGGGCCACCACATCTATCAAAACCTCAAAGAAAATGTGGGGACACATGACGTGCACCCTGAAAATAATTCCAAAACTTAATTTTATAACAAGGAGAATTGCTCCTCACATCGCCCAATGGAAAAAGAATGCAAGAGGGGAAAATTACAACCAAAACCCTTCCACATTCCTCCTAAATGTATGTATCTCAACCCACAATGCTAACATAGAAAGAGTACAAGAACAAGAAACCGACATCGTAAAGAGCCAAACAATGAAGAGGAGAGTCATCTCAAGGAGCCACACACAGCAACCCATCCAATTTCGTGAACACAGAGTGAAAGGGGAATTGTTCACATATGCCTCCAAGGATGAGAATGGCCAACATTACCACTCATGTGCTACCGAGTGGGGATGGAGAGAATATGAAAGTTAGCCACCATATAAATGACCCAAGGCCATTCTTTAGGCACACCCAAACAAGCAACTTATTTACCAACCTACCTTTCACATGAAAATCAAACGCCTCCCCCCACCAAAAGGGGATGAGGTGAATAATATATCAAAGAGTCGACTTCATGGAGCCAATGAGAGAAAATCCAACCTCTCCCACCCACCAAAAATGGAGGAGGTGAACAATACAGTAAAGAGAAAATTTCAACAGAGGCAACGAGCGACCAAGGGGAATGAGAGCGACATAGATAGGTGGCGAGTCGTCTCAAGGAGCCACACATATAAACCTCATCCAACTCTAAGAACACAAAGAGAAAGGGTAAATATGTTCACATATGCCTCTCAGGACAAGCATGGCCAACATTACCACTCATGTGCTACCGAGTGGGGATGGAGAGAAGATTAGAGTTGGCAACCATACAAATGAACCAAGGACATTATTCAGGCACACCTGAACAAGGGAGGATGCAAACACTATAGCAGAGAGATGATTTCAACGAATCCAATGAGCGACCAAGGGGCATGAGAGGGACATAGGCAGGCAGCCAATCATTTCAAGGAGCAACACAGAGAAACCCCATCTAAATCTGAGAACACAAAGCGGAAGGGGAAGTTTATTCACATATGCCTCCCAGGATGAGCATGGCCAAAATTAGCTCTCATTTTCTACCGAGTGGGGATGGAGAGAAGATGAAAATCGATGACCCTAAAAATTACAAAAGGCCATTCTTCAGGTGGACCCGAACAAATAACTCAATCACCAACCCATCTTTCTCACGAAAATCCAACCCCTGCTCCCACACCAAAAAGGGAGGAGGTGAACAATATAGCAAAGAGCCAATTTCAACGGAGCCAACGAGTGACCAAGCAGCAAAAAGAGCCAATTCCAATGATGCCAATGAGTGACCAAGTGGCATGAGAGTGACATAGTGAAGAGTCTATTTCAATGGAGAAAACGAGTGACCAAAAGCCCCGAGAGGGACATAGCAAAGAGCAGATTGCAATGGAGCGAACAAGCGACCAAGGTGCACGATAGATACATAGGTAGGCGACTAGTCATCTCAAGGAGCCACACACAAAAACCCCATCCAACTTCGAGAACACAGAGAGGAAGGGGAATTTTGTTCACATATGCCTCCTAGGACGAGCATGGCCAAAATGTTACCACTCATATCCTACCGATTGGGGATGGAGAGAAGAAAGTCGACGAACCTACAAATGATCCAAGGCCATTCTTTAGGCACACCCAAAAAAAAAAAATCAATTACCAACCCACCTTTCACATGAAAAGCCAACCCCTACCCCCAACCAGAAAGGGAATAGCTGAACAACCAAACGAAGGCACAAGAACATGCACAAGGCACTCAAGCAGTCACAACTTAGAAAATTTGATACGACTACCCTCAAATGAAACGACCCAACCCGAACACGTTTCATCAGGCGCCTCAAACGAAATGACTTGATAAGAACGTGTTTCATCGAGCACCGTCACATGGCGCAACATGGCGTTCCCCACCAAATGAAGGCCAAATGATAAAATGGAAAATGGGCTGCACGAACATGCACAAAGCACCCGAGCGGTCACAACTTAGAAAATTGAATACGGATGCCCTCAAACAAAATGACCTAACCCGAACGTGTTTCATTGGGCTCCCTCACACAGAGCACCCGACCGAATGAAGGCACAAGGGAGCAAATGAAAAATAGGCCACACGAACTTGCACAAGGTAATTGGGCGATCACAACTTAGAAAATTTGATACGGCTGTGCTCAAACGAAACGAACCGAGTCAAACACGTTTCATCGAGCGCCCTAAAACGACGCACTTGATCGAATGAAGGAATAAGGGATCAAACAGAAAACGGGCCACACGAACATGGATAAGGCACCTAGGCATGAAGGAATAAGGGAGAAAACAGAAAATAGGCCGCACGAACGTGCACAAGGCACCCAGGAAGTCATAACTTAGGAAATTTGATACGACCACCCTCAAATGAAATAACCAGACCTGAATGCATTTCATCGGGCGCCCTCACATTGCGCGACACAACGCGCCTGACTGAACGAAGTCACAAGGGAAAAAATGGAAAATGGGCCACACGTACATGCACAAGGCACCTAGGTGGTCACAACTTAGCAAATTTGATATGACCGCCATCAAACAAAATGACCTGACCCGAACGTGTTTCATTGGGTGCCCTCACACAGTGTGACAGGGCGCACTCGACCGAACGAAGGCAGAAGGGAGAAAACAAAAAATGGGATGGATGAACATGCACAAGGAACCTGAGTGGTGACAACTTAGAAAATTTGATACGACCGCCCTCAAACAGAAAGACACGACCTGAATGCGTTTCATCGGGCACCCTCACATGGCGCGACACAGCTCGCCCCACCGAACTAGGGCACAAGGGAGAAAATGGAAAATGGGCCACATGAACGTGAACAAGGCACCGGAGTGGTCACAGTTTACCAAATTTAATACGGCAACCCTCAAACAAAACGACCTGGCCCAAACACGTTTCATCGAATGCCCTCACACGATGAGACATGGCCCACCCGATCGAACTAAGGCACAAGGGAGAAAATGGCAATTGCGCTGCATGAAGGAGAACGAGGCATTGAGTTGGTCACAACTTAGAAAATTTGATATGGCCTCCCTCAAACAAAACAACCCGACCCGAACGCATTTCATTGGGCGCCCTCACACGGTGTGCCCCACCGAATGAAGGCATAAGGGAGCAAATGGAAAATGGCCCTCACGTACGTGTAGAAGGCACTCGGGTGGTCACAAATTAGCAAATTTGATATGGCCACCCTCAAATGAAATGACCAGACTCGAATGTGTTTCATCGGGTGCCCTCACATGATGCGGCATGGCACACCTGACCAAACGAATTCAAAAGGGAGCAAATGAAAAATGGGCCACATGAATGTGCACAAGTCACCCAGGCAGTCACAACTTAGCAAAGTTTATACGGCCACCCTCAAACGAAACGACTCAACCCAAATGCATTTCATCAGGCGCCCTCACACGGCATGACATAACCCACATGACTGAATAAAGGCTGAAGGGAGAAAACGACAAATGGGCCACATGAAGGAGCACAAGGAACCCAGATGGTCACAACTTAGCAAATTTGATATGGGTACCCTCAAATGAAACGACCCGACCCGAACGCATTTCATTGGGCGCCCACACATGGCGCGACACAGCATGCCCGACCAAACGAAGGCACAAGGGGAAAAAGGGAAAATGGGCCGCACGAATGTGCACAAGGCACCTGGGTGGTCACTACTTAGAAAATTTGATACGATCGCACTTAAACGAAATGACCTGACCCAAATGCATTTCCTTGGGCGCCCTCAAACGAAACGACCCGACCTGAATGCGTTTCATTGGGCGCTCTCACACGGCGCGATACGATGCCGGACCGAATGAAGGCACAAGTGAGAAAATGGAAAATGGCCCACAGGAACGTGCACAAGGCACCTAGGTGGTCACAACTTAGCAAATTTGATATGACTGCCCTCAAATAAAACAACTCGACTTGAACACGTTTCATCAGGCACCCTCACACAGTGCCTCACGGCGTGCCTGACTAAATGAAGGCACAAGGGAGAAAATGACAAACGAGTCGCATGAACATGCACAAGGCACTCGAGCGTTCACAATTTAGCAAATTTGATACAGCCACCCTCAAATAAAATAACCCGACAAGAACTCGTTTCATCAGGTGCCCTCAAACAAAACGACCTGACCCGAACGCGTTTCATCGGGCGCCCTCAAATGAAATGACTTGACCTGATCGCATTTCATTGAGTACCCTCACATGGTGCACCCAACTGAATGAAGGCACAAGGGAGAAAATGAAAAAAAGTCCACACAAACGTGCACAAGGCACCCGAATGGTCACAGCTTAGCAAATTTGATACATCCTCCCTCAAAGGGAATGACCCGACCCGAACGCATTTCATCATGTGCCCTCACACGACGCGACACGGAGCACATGATCAAATGAAGGCACAAGGAAGGAAAAGGAAAATGAGCCACATGAATGTGTACAAGGCACTCAGGTGGTTATAACTTAGCAAATTTGAAACAACCGCCCTCAAACAAAATGACCCGACTCGAACGCGTTTCATCGAGTGCCCTCACATGACGCAACACAACACGCACGACCGAATGAAGGAAAAATGGAGAAAACTGCAAACGGGCACCACTAACATTCACAAGGCACCTGGGCGGTCACAAATTAGCAAATTTGATATGGCCGCCCTCAAACGAAACAACCCGACCGAAACGCGTTTCATCGGGCACCCTCACATGACACGATGCAGCAAGCCTGACCGAATGAAGGCACAAGGGAGAAAATGGAAAATGGACTGTACGAATGTGCACAAGGAACGTAGGTGGTCACAACTTAGCAAATTTGATACAACTGCCCTCAAATGAAATGACCTGACCCGAAAGCGTTTCATCCGGTGCCCTCACACGGCGTGACACGACACGCCTGATCAAATGAAGGTAGAAAGGAGAAAACTGAAAATGGGTCGCACGAATGTGCACAAGGCACCCGGGTGGTCACAACTAGAAAATTTCATACGGTCGCCCACAAATGAAATGACTCGACCCAAATGTGTTTCATCGGGCACCCTCACACGTGAACGAAGCCACAAGGATGTGCATAAGGCACCCGGGAGATCACAACTTAGAAAATTTGATATGATCACCCTCAAAAAAAATAACTCGACCCAAACACATCTCATTAGGTGCCCTCACATGGCGTGCCCGACCAAATGAAGGCACCAGGGACCAAACGGAAAATGGGCCGCATGAACATGCACAAGGCACCCGGGTGGTCACAACTTAGCAAATTTGATACGGCCGCCCTCAAATAAAATGACTCGACCCAAATGCATTTCATCGGGTGCCCTCACACGGTGCGAAACAACGCACATGAATAAATGAATGCATAAGATAGAAAATGGAAAACAGGATGCACAAACAAGCACAAGGCACCAAGGAGGTCACAACTTAGAAAATTTGATACGATTGACCTCAAACAAAGTGACCCGACCCAAACACATTTCATCGGGTGCCATCTCATGGCACGACACGGTGCGCCCGATTGAATGAAGGCACAAGGGATCAAATGAAAAACAGGCCGCATGAACATGCAAAAAGGCACCGAGGCGGTCACAACTTAGTAAATTTGATACGACTGCCCTGAAACGAAATGACCCAGCCCAAACAAGTTTCATCGGGAGCCCTCAAATGAAAAGACTAGACCTAAACGTGTTTCATTGGGCACCCTCACACGACGTGACACGATGTGCTTGACCGAATGAAGGCACAAGGGAGAAAATGTCAAATGGGCCACATGAACATGCACAAGGCACCCGGGTGGTCACAACTTAGCAAATTTGATATGGACACCCTCAAATGAAATGACCCGAACCGAACACCTTTCATCAGGCGCCCTTGAACGAAACGACCAACGTGAATGCGTTTTATCAGGCATGCTCTCACGACGTGACACGACGCACATGAACGAATGAAGGCACAAGTAAGGAAAAGGAAAACAAGCCACCAAAGAAAGGCACATGGGAGAAAATGGAAAACAGGCCACACGAACGTGCACAAGGCACTCTGGCGGTCATAACTTAGAAAATTTGATACGTCCTCCCTCAAATGAAATGACCCGACCTGAACGTGTTTCTTCAGGCATCCTCACACAGTGTGACATGATGCACTCGACCGAAGGAATCCATAAGGGAGAAAACAACAAGCGGGTCGCACGAATGTGCACAAGGCATCCGGGTGGTCACAACTTAGCAAATTTTATACGACCGCCCTCAAATGAAAATAATCAGCCAAAACGCGTTTCATCGGGCACCCTCACACTACACGACACGACCCGCCCAACTGAGTGAAGGCATAAGGGATAAAACGAGAAATGGGCCACAAGAACATGCACAAGGCACACTGGTGGTCACAACTTAGAAGATTTTATACAACCTCCCTCAAATGAAATGACCAGATCCGAATGCATTTCATCGGGCACCCTCACACTGCGCGACACGACGCGCCCAACCAAAAGAAGGAACGAGGGAGAAAATGACAAACGGGTTGCACAAACATGCACAAGGCACCCGAGATGTCACAAATTAACAAATTTGATAGCACCGCCCTCAAAGGAAATGACCACAACCGAACACGTTTCATCAAGCACCATCACATAGCGCAACATGGCCCGCTCCACCAAACGAAGGCACAGGGAACCCTAGATAGTCACAACTTAGCAAATTTGATATGGCTGCCCCCAAACTAAATGACCCAACCCAAACGTGTTTCATCTGGTGTCCTCACATGACGCAAAATGATGCACCCGACCAAACGAAGGCAGAAGGGAGAAAACTTCAAACAGTCTGCACGAACGTGGACAATGCACCTGCATGGTCAAAAATTAGCAAATTTGATATGATTTACCTCAAACGAAATGAGCCAACCTGAAATCATTTCATCGGGAACCCTCACATAGCGCGACATGACCTGCTCAACCAAATGAAGGCACAAGGGGGAAAATGACAAATGGGCCGCATGAATGAGCACAAGGCAACCGGGCGGTCACAACTTAGCAAATTTGATACAACCACCCTCAAACGAAATGACTTGACCTGAACATGTTTCATCGAGCGCCCTCAAATGGTGTGACACGACACACCTGACTGAACGAAGGCACAAGGGAGGAAACAAAAAATGGGCCGCATGAACATGTGCAAGGTACCTAGCCGGTCGCAACTTAGCAAATTTGGTACGACCACCCTCAAAACAAATGACCCAAGCCGAACGCCTTTCATCGGGCTCCCTGACACAACACGATAGGTCACACCTGACCAAATCAACGCACAAGGGAGAAAATGGAAAATGAGCTGCACGAACGTGTACAAGGCACTTGGGTGGTCACAACTTAGCAAATTTGATATGGCCGCCCTAAAACGAAACGACCCGACCCGAACGCGTTTCATCGGGTAGCTTCACACGGTGCAACACGACACACCCGACCGAACTAAGGCACAAGGGAGAAAATGGAAAACATGCTGCATGAATATGCATAAGGCACCCGGGTGGTCACAAATTAACAAATTTGATACGACTGCCCTTAAACGGAAGGACCCGACCTGAACACGTTTCATTGGGTGCTCTCACAAGCCGCGACATGACGTGCCCGACTGAACAAAGGGAGAAAGGAGAAAATGGAAAATGGGCCACACAAACTTGCATAAGGCACCTAGATGGTCACAACTTAGTAAATTTGATACAAATGTCCTCAAACGAAATGACCTGACCTGAATGTGTTTCATTTGGCACCCTCACATGGCAAGACATGGCGCGACACGGCTCACCCAGCCGAATGAAGGCACAAGGGAGCAAACAGAAAATGAGCTGCACGAACATGCACAAGGCACCCGGGCGGTCACAACTTAGCAAATTTGATATGACCTCCCTTAAATGAAATGACTCGAAAGAATGAAGGCATAGGGGAGCAAACGACAAACATGCCACACGAACAAGCACAAGGCACCCAGGTGGTCATAACTTAGAAAATTTGATACGACCACCATCAAACGAAATGACCTGACCCAAATGCGTTTCATTGGGAACCCTCACACAACACAACATGGCACGCCCAACTGAACGAAGGCACATGGGAGAAAATGGCAAACGGGTCGCACGAACATGCACAAGGCACCCGGGTGTTCACAACTTAGTAAATTTGATACGGCTGCCCTCAAATGAAACAACTCGACCCGAACGCGTTTCATCGAGTGCCATCACACAGCGCGACACGATGCGCTCGACCGAACGAAGGCACAAGGGAGAAAATGGAAAATGGGATCCACGAACGTGAAGAAGGTACCCAAGCAGTCACAACTTAGCAAATTTGATATGGCTGCCCTCTAACGAAACAACCCGACCGTAACGCGTTTCATGGGCGCCGTCCCATGGTGCGACACGACCCACCCAACCGAACGATGACACAAGGGAGAAAAGGACAAATAGGCCACACAAATGAGCACAAGGCACCTGAGTGGTCACAACTTAGCAAATTTTATATGGCCGATCTCAAGCAAAATGACCCGACCCAAATGCGTTTCATCGGGCGCCCTCATAAGGCACAACATGGCTTGCCCAACCGAATGAAGGCATAAGGGAGAAAATGGTAAATGGGCCGCACGAATGTGCACAAGGGACTCAGGCAGTCACAACTTAGCACATTTGATATGAACACCCTCAAACGAAACGATCCGACCCGAACGCATTTCATTGGGCATCCTGTTACACTAAAATCTGTCATTCTGACATTTTACTATGAGTATGAGCTCATTATTACTCATACTTCCTCCTTTTGAAAGTCTAACATATCTGCTCCTCATATCAAGCTTTCAAAATCAGAGAAAAGTCCCTAAAATCCACTAAACATTGGTATCGCACTTTCTCTATACATTCCCTGCGGTCCCGCACCTAAAGTTCAGCTTGCCTGCGGAACCATACCGCATGTTATTTGTGTTATGGGTGCGAACCTCTGTAAAATATAAAAAGGCGAGAAAGTAAAGATAAAAAGTGAATTTCAGATGAATTCTAGAAGATTCTAGATGGGAATTTTCGGGAATGGATATGCTTTGAGAAGGTTCATGCATCCCTCACTTGATGGAGCTAACCCCTTGATGAAAGGAGCTAATCCCTTTGAAGGAGGATTCTATCCCTTCATATTTGGAACAAGAAACCTCCTCTTTTCCACTATAAAAAGAGGCCTTGGGTAGCCTCAAAGGGAGTTCAAGCTTACGATATTTTAAGTTAAATGCTGTTGAGATTCAGACTCAGTTAACTAAGACTTTCTGTGAGGTTAAATCACTCATCTATATTTGTCTTGGTTCAAAGAGTGCAATACTTGTCAAATTAGAAGAGATTCCTGCTTTGGACCCCAGGAGAACCTGCACAACATCAAGGCACAGGTTGTAAAGGTTTTCTTTATTTGAAGTTAATACAAATATACTCATTTCTCTCATTAAACTGTCAATTCATGGTTTATTTCATAAATTCCTTGATCATTATGATAAGCATGGTTTATAATAATGTCTATACAGGTGCTGTGTAATCTTTTTGCTTGTTTGTGACTGTAGATTCACGAGGAACGTTCTTTCAGTGCACGGGAAGGACTTCAACGAAATCAAGCAAGCGTTGGACATAAGGTAGGCCTTACACCTATATAGTGTTTTTATGAATCCTATATGCTTAGAGAGAGATTAGTATAATTGGCTGTTTGTTGCTAGTTACTTTTAGTACTAGAGAGATTGGTCTTGTCCGTAAGACGGATTAATCTACACAACAAAATGGCGACTCCACTGGGGACAAAACTTGTTGTTTTTGGTTCTCTTTTATTTTTGATTTGAGGAAACATTTTTTCCTGGTTTTTGATTGATACATATCTATCTGGGTAATTTAGATTTTCCCTATTTTTGAAAATTTAGAAGTATTTTAAGTTTTTCTATAATTTTTCTTAGGACCGCACTCTGCCTTACTTTGACAGTGCGGGCAGGTTCGCACTTTCTCTAGAGAATACAGTGCGGGACCGCACCTGTCAATGCTGGTTACCTGCGGACCCTGTTAAAATTTTAGAAAATCTCTAAATTTCTTTTTCTAGTTTGTTTTTAGCTTTTTTGTGTCTGCCCAGACTGATAATTGTTTCTGTCAAGAATTTTTTGTGAATGAACTCCAACAGTGTTAATGCTTTGATGATTTTCTAGAAGATTTTGCTATTTGGATTGTTTTTCCACTTGGTCTTTGTAGCGATTCGATCTTTTGACAATTTGCAGTATCTCAGATTACATTGATCTCTTTTTGTCTTTTGAATCCGACCTGATTGTGAAAACATCCTATATTGAGACATTAAACCTTTTGTTTCTTTGCAAATCTTCGAAAAACTTGGTTCAAAGTTTTGAATTTCATTTTTATAAAAACATAATTGAGTGTTTTTGATTTGTTTGTTATCTGAACGAATAGATTCTTAGTTTGCTGAACAACTAAGGAAAAAATTCATAAAAACATCTTAAAAGCTTTTACTCAATTTAGATTTTAGATCTCAAGATTAGATTTTGTAGTTTTGAGTAGTTTTAGTTTTTGTAGCTTTCTTTCGAAGAAAAAATGTTTTGTAGCTTCTAGTTTGAAAAAGAAAAGGATTTTTCTCTTGAGCTTTGATAGTTTATTGAAAATCCAAAATATTTTCTTTCAATCATTTTTTCATGTTTAAAGAAGGAATTAAAAGAATTGCATTCTCTAACTCTTTCTTTAGATAGAAAGTTCATTGAAAGAAAAAGAATTGAATATCATCCTAGGTGCATTTTAGTGTTTTTTGGAAGTCGAGTCTTCACATCATCCAAAGTTTCATTTCTGCACCCATTGACTTAAGAAACAACTCCTAAAAGTAACGCTTAATTTAAAATTCATCTAGTAATCTTTTTATTTCTAGGGCTCTTATCACCAACATAGCTTAGGCTAGTATCTTGGAGTAGGGAGTAATTAACTCTCCAAGATAGCTAAAACAAACAAGTAGACAAATCTTGCGGTAGGAAGAATTCTAGTTGTTGCATGTATGCTCTGGGAAGCTCCTCTTAAAGGAGTTAAGCACGAGATCATATCTGAACCAGTGGGGTAATCAATCCTTCCTCATTGGGAACGATAGAAGATATACACGTATTAAAAACGGTAAACCTCGGATAGACCATTGTCGAGGAGCCAGGGGTCACTTGTCGGAGCCTTGGATTATTTCAAGGAGCATTCAAGGGGATTGAGCTTTGTTACTCTGCCCTTGCGTGTGTGTCGAATCGTAGACTGTTCCCCCAGGTATATTTGTTTCAGTTGGTAACCTTAGAGGCCATAATATTTAGGATTCTTTCCTAAGGTGACGGTGGAGGGAAGATCCCACTGTACCTGGAATAGACGTCGACTAGACTCACTTGGACTCTCTGGGGGGTTCTCTTCACTCGAGATGGTTTTGTGAAGAAACTTGTGCCAGTCTGTTTCATTAAGCAGGTTGTCGGGGTAACTGTTCCAACCGCCCTTTTCGTGTTAAAATTCTACTAAGTTGGATTTCATCACCAACTAGTGTTTTTAGTACGGAAAGTTACCTGTTTGTGTGTGGTTTGAACTCTTAGATTTTTAAGCGATTGATTCAGTTGTTTGTTTCTTAGAGACTTTAGGTGCTTTCATTGAAATTTTTCTTTGTTTGTGTGTGATTAGATAAATTTTCATCGTGGCGGAATTGCCAAGACAATCCCAGAGAATATAAGGGAAACCCCCCGAATATTCACCAGGTCAACTTGAAGGGCTTCGAGCTCTGGTACCACACAGTAGCCATAGACTTAGGTCAACATAATTTGAAAGATCTGCTATTGTTATACATCCTGATCATCAAATATCTACAACAGAATAAATTCAAGAACCGATTTCAGTTTCTGAAGTTACTGAAAATATTTCTCCTTTTGGTGAATTATCTGACGAACCTGAAATCTCTGAGCCTGAAATTGAATCTTCTGTGTTAGAAACATCCTCAGGATTTGTTACACCAACTTCTAGCGATCCAGGTTCACCTAGGGTAAGAAATATCATTACTGAAAATCTTCCCTCTGGACTTATTTCTATTGAAGAACTTACTAATCCAGACGAAGACATATCTCTTCCCAACTCCCCTCAATCGTTAAATCTTAGGGAGTGTGAATCTATTTTATACAGCCCCATTCAAACTAATCCTTGGTATCTCTCTTTAACAAACTTTTTAGAGAATCCGGGTCTTGCTTTTTATCCACCTCGAGTTCCATTTCATCCTACACCCAGAGGTTATTATCCGTCATCTATTATGACTGGTGAGTCATCCATGTTTTCTCAAACGCCTGAATCATTTTTACATGGTGGTCCTTCTGTTCCTTCGGGATATCAGTCTTTGTCTGGTACTTTCTCGGGAGCAACTCCTCAACCCATCGAAAATGTGTTATCATATGGTCTTGATGGACTTAAAATTGAAACGTCGAAAGCAGAGCAAATTTTTATGATGTCCGGTAATATTCCCAATCCTCAAGCTCAAGGCAGTCAGTTTCCTTCTGGGGGCCAACCTCAGGGAATTCAGTTACCGCCTGGGGGGCAACCTCAAGATAGTCAGTTACCACCCGGGGCTCAACCTCAAGGTAGCTTTTTCCCAGGACAACTGTGGATCCATATTATTTTGGGGGGCAACCCCAAGGATAGTACATACCTTAGGGTTATCAACCTCAAGGACAGTACATTCCTCAAGGTCAACCCCAAACTCAATATGCTCCTCAGGGTCCTCAACAACCCCAACTTCAGTACGTGCCTCAAGGTTATCAACCTCAAGGGAAGTACCCAATGCAAGGTTACCAACAGCCTTCTGGTCAACCATCTGTTCAAGGAGCCAGAAATTTACCTTTTAATTATCAACCCTACGTTCAACCAGGTTTTGGTCCTTACGTTCAACCTTCTACGGGACAATACCCCAGAATGATGGTGTGGGATCCGTCCTAATATCAACAGCCTTTGAAGCCTAATGTGTAGTTACCTTATCAACCTGGCCAGCCATTGGTTTCTGGTTCAACTCAGCAACCTGTTCAGCCAGCTATTTAAACTCCTGCACCTAGTTCAGTTCAGCAGGCTGGGCTTAGTACACCTCAGACTCCACCCCAAACTGCTGCAACTGCTGCAACATCTGTTCAACCTATCACACTTGTTTCTGGAGTATCTGTAGCCCCGAGTTCGGCTACCCCTGTATCCGTGCAAATTCCTCAGGTCTCTGTACCTCAGTCAGGAACTTCAGTTCAGACTACAGTTCAGATGCCTGTAGGACAAACCGATACAAGTATAGTTGTTACAAGTCAACCTCAATTTACGTATCAACCGTACTAGGGACAGCCACAATTCGGTCCCTATGTACAGAATCCAAACTATCAGTATCAACCGTATCCTGGTTATACTTATCAACAACCTCAGTATGGTCCGGTTCATGCTGGTTTTCCAGGAGGTTATACAATACCTAATGCTAATCCGATTCCTAGTTATCCTGGGTATCCGCCTCCTGGATCTGCTTTGGCTTCTCAAAGTTTTCGTGACCCTAACCGTCAATTACCGTTCATCGCAACTTTGGACTTACCTGATTTGACGCGCCTTACAAATGATCCTATTTTTTATTATCAGAACTGGTCGCCAATGCCTCATAAGTTTCCCAGTGATATACCAAAGTTTGAAGGTAAGTCAGGAGAGGATCCATCGAATCATGTTATGACTTATCACCTTTGGTGTGCATCTAATTCAATCATTGATGATTCGGTTCGCTTACGTCTTTTCCAAAGAACCCTTATAGGTCTTGCGGCTAAATGGTACATTGAGTTACCACGCAGCTCATTTCATAATTTCAGTCAGTTAGCAACATATTTCTTGACTCATTTTCAGTTGCCTGTCAGATACGACAATGGCACAGAATTATTAACTTCGCTAAAAAAATCTACGTCCACGTATATTTCTGATCATATTCATGAATGGCGACGTAGACGACGTTTGGTGAAAGTTTATATTCTGGATCAAATTTTGGTAGAATGGTTTGTTAAATCATTGTTACCCAAGATCACTGAAGATGTAGCTAAGGCTGGTGTTGTTACTGAAGAGCAAGTAATTGCTCAGGCTCAGTACCTGGACCTTGTCTATACGCAGTCAGGTACTCTACATGAGAAAATTCCCGATCTTCCCAAACAAGGTCAAATAGCTGCCGCTCCTTCAGGGTCTCATGCCGCTGACGGCATGATTGGTACAGTTAGTTCTAAAAGCAAGAAGAAATCCTCAAATAATTCTTCTCCAATTATAACTTTACCTGATTCCCCGAAAGGAGAAGCCTCTCCTGAAGTTTCTGCCGACATTCATGTTGTTGAAACATCTACGACAAAATCAAAATCCGGTGGTAAAAAGAAGGGGAGGAACAAAAACAAAAAGAATTCGAAAGAGAAAACAGATAAAGATGAATCCAATGACGAAAAACGTAAACCTCGTTATCCTTGCTTCATTTGTGAACAAGATCATTTCACGAAAGAATGTCCATATCGAGACGAAGTTACGAAACTCGTTAAAGGATCGCAACAACCTGCTGTCTTGAAGGATCCTTTTCCAGTTCAAGATAGTAAGATGATTGGTTCTTCCTCGACTACTTTAGAAGAGCCTATTATGATGATGTCTCATGTAAGGGTTGTGACGTGATCGCAAGATTATGGTTCTAAGAATCCCGTTGATGGAAAAGAAGCAGAATCTTCTAATGCGAATACATCAAATACAACTCCTCCTGTTTCCGGTCGGCTACAGATCGAGAAACAAAATCCAGACTTGATAATAAAACCGCCTGCTAAAGGTGTTCTTCGTAAATCAGCTTTCAATCCACACGCGAGAGCTGCTCAGAATTACAACATTGTTGAAGATTTAGCTGTTTCTCCTTCAGCAATGTCGGCTTTGGAAGTGCTGCAATCGTGTCCAACACAGCGTAAATTATTATTGTCTGCCGTAGGAGATGTTGATGTTCAGGATTCTAACCTTATAATATTTGATTTAGAAAATAGTACACCACGTCTTCCTCACCAAATGGCTTTCCAGATTCCAGTGTTAGTAAAAAACAGACCTATTTTTCGGACTGTGATTGATGAGGGAGCTTCAACGTGTATTATGTCGATTCAGTGTTGGAAATCGCTTGGTTCTCCTACACTTAACCAATCTCCGACGATTCTAAAAGATTTTGATGGTCGAGGTTTTCAACCTTATGGTATTTTGCAGGATTTACCCATAGGGGTCGAAGGAAAAATCGTTAATCTAGATGTGGAAGTGGTTGATGCCCCGCTAGATTACAACCTTCTTCTGGGTCGTAGTTGGTCCTATGCTATGACTGCTATTGTCTCTTCGGCCTTTCGACTCATAAAATTTCCATATCAAAGAAAGATCGTGACAATAGATCAGTTAAATTATTTTTCGTCCGACCCATCCTCTATAGAAACAATCCAGCATGTTGGTAAAACGGCTATCCCTTATAAGGATGTTGGAGTAGGTCTGATTAAAGATTCTGGTTTACTAGGAACTTTTTCCTTTCCTCCTCCTAATGTATCGCCTTCTACTGCAACTATTCATATGATTTCGTCAAACACTGTTATGTTTGATGATCCTTGGATTATACCTTCAGAATCTGAGATAGATTCATTTGATGGCGTGATGCCCTTGAGTCCATTTGAAATTGCATACCAGGCAGTACAGTCTTTTTCCGACCCCTCTTCAACCGAAACCGATCCAATGAATGGGATCCAAGAGGAATCACTTTCTATATCTAGTTCAGATACAACGAAATTTCCTGAACTTGTTCATACAGATGAGCAAATCCGTGAGTTTTTGTCTGTTGATGATTTACCATGGGAAGATCTACATTACCGATATTCATTTTTACCTGAATTAGATCATTTTGAAAATGATTTCGCTTCAATTTTTACTGCTGAATATGCCAAGGAACCTCAGAATCCGTTGCAAAATCCTGATTCTGAGTTAAATTTGGAAAATATATCTAGAACGGTTCCAATTGACGTTTCAGTAAAACCAGGAATATTGAAAACATTCATATAGGTGCAAGTTGTACGGATGAAGAAATTTAGACTTATAAAGCCCTATTTCAAGAATTCCGTGACGTGTTTGCCTGGTCTTATGAAGAAATGCCAGGAATTGATCCCTCGATCGTAGTTCATGAAATTAAGACTTACCCGGATGCTAAACCTGTTCGTCAACGATTACGTCAAATTCATCCTAGAAAAGCTGCTGCTATAAAAACTGAAGTTGAAAAATTACTTCGAGCAGGATTCATTTATTCAATTCCCTTAACGGATTGGATATCGAATATTGTTCCTGTGACTAAAAAACAAGGAACGATAAGAGTATGTATTGATTATAGGGATATTAATCGAGCGTGTCCAAAAGATAATTATCCAACTCCCTATATCGATCAAATAATTGATGATTGTGCTGGAAGTGAATTATTTTCCTTCATGGATGGTTTTTCGGGCTACAATAAAATAAACATACTCCCTGTAGATCAACCCAAAACAACTTTCATTTGTCCATGGGGAACATTTGCTTATTGTAAACTACCTTTTGGACTAAAGAACGCTGGCGCAACTTTTCAACGAGCTATGTCTTATGCATTTCATGACATTAAGCACATTGTCCAGCCATATCTCGATGATTTACCTGCTCATTCATTACGTAGGGCCGATCATCCCACTCATTTACGAGAAATTTTTATGAGATGTAGGCATTATCGGATAAGGCTGAATCCGCACAAATGTGTTTTCTGCGTAGAATCAGGTCGATTACTAGGATTTGTTTTCTCAAGAGCAGGCATTCGTGTAGATCCATCGAAGGTCGAAGCTATTTTCAAATTTCCTCCTCCTTCGACTTTGCGCCAACTCCAAAGTTTGCAGGGGAAAGCAAACTTTTTACGTAGATTTATTCCTAACTATGCCGAGCTTACAAAGGGTTTTACCCAGTTGTTGAAACAGGACATTCCGTTCTTTTGGGACGAGATCGCTGATCGATCTTTTGATGCACTTAAACACGCGTTGACCCATGCACCGTTATTGCATCCTCCCAACTACAACCAAGATTACATTTTGTACCTCGCTACTTCTCATTCCACCATTGGGATGGTACTAGTTCAGGAAGATGAATCTCACAATGAACATGTGATTTATTATCTTAGTCGAAATCTGCATCCGACTGAAATCAAATACACACATGTGGAGAAATTGGCCTTGGCAGCTGTTCAAGCTGTCCAACGTTTTAGACATTACATCCTGTTACGTAAAACCACGGTAATTTATAATTGCAACCCTATGATGTATATGTTGACCAAAAAATTGCTAGGGGGCAAATATTCCAAATGGATAGTTATCCTGCAGGAATTTGACTTGGAATTTGAGAAATCCAAGGAAAAGAAATCTTTGGTATTTGCGGAACTGATGTGCGATTTCCCCACTACTGATACTGAGACATGTGGACGAATCTTGTTTCTTATTAGTACACTTGATCCATGGTATGGGGATATTATTGTGTATCTCCAAACCCAATCTTTTCGGCCTGAAATTTCACGAACTCAACGACGGAAAATATGCTTCCAATCCCAACAGTATAATATCATTGGTGATATACTTTATCGACGTGGAGCGGATTCTATTTTCTGATGATGTCTAACTCATGAAGAAGCTGAAAATGTGCTTAATGACTGCCATTCTGGAGCATGTGGTGGTCATATGTCTGGGTATGCCACAACCCAAAAGATATTGCGTGCAGGTTATTTCTGGCCAACGTTGTTCAAAGATTGCATTTATGCGGTTCGGAAATGCCACAACTGTCAAATTTTTGATCGGAAAATGTGCGCGCCACCCGCTCCTCTTCACCCTATAATTGTTGTTGGTCCTTTCGCGAAATGGGGTATCGATTTTATCACATGTAACCCTCACTCGGCCGGGGGGCATGCCTATATTATTCTCGCAGTAGATTATTTTACAAAATGGGCCGAGGCGATGCCTACATATTCAGCTGACGGCAAGACTGCTGCAACATTCGTATTTAATCACATAATTTCTAGGTTCGGTGTTCCTCAAGCTATTATTACGGATCATGGAAGTCTTTTTCGGAATGTCATGATGACTGAACTGACAGAACAACTTGGCCTACGCCACGATAGTTCCACTCCATACTATCCACAAGCCAATGGTCTAGTTGAAGCCATTAACAAAGTTTTAGTCACCATGATTAAACGAATCATTGGTATTCACAAGACAAATTGGCATTCCATGTTATTTTCAGCGCTTTGGGCATATCGAACCTCAGTCAAAACATCAACGGGTTTCACTCCTTTTCAACTGTTTTACGGTTTGGAAGCTATGCTGCCGATTGAATGCGAAATACTGTCACTAAAATTAGCCGTAGAATTAATTCCAGTTACTTCTGAAGAGGAAAAACATTTCTTGTACTTAGCCCAATTAGATGAGAATCGACGAAATGCTGCAATAGCAAACGAGGCTCATGTTAAAAGGATCAAAGCTCAGTATGATAGAAATGTGACCCCTCGAAATTTTTCAGAAGGAGACCTAGTTTTACTTTATGATCAAGCTAACGACAAGCTAGGAGCTGGGAAATCGTGCCTATGTGGCATGGTCTTTATATTGTGAAACGAAAGTTAGCAAAAGGGGCCTATGAGTTGATAGATTTTGACGGTGTCCCTTTGGATAAACCCAGAAATGGGCTTTATCTAAAGTGATATTATGCTTAAAACAAGGTGTGGAGATTTTTGTTAGTTTAGATTTCTTTACTACTGGTGTGTTAGATTAAAAAAATGTGCCTAGTTTAGAAGTGTGTTTTTGTCACTATTCCTGCTTATCTGAGTTTTACTCTTGATATTGCAGATGTCGACGTCTCTTCAAACCTACATTGGTTTTGCTGATGGTGCTTGTCGTAGTACACTGAACATTTCTTCCGCAGCTTGGGTTATCTATTCACCCTCTGACGAGTTAGTATCCGTGCATGGGGTAAGCCTTGGTCAAACAAAAAATAACATTGCCGAGTATAGTGCAGTGATTGAGTTATTGTCTGAGTCCATATCATTTGGAATTCGGAGTTTGATTGTAAGGTTGGATTCTGAACTTGTTGTATTACAGCTTAACATGGTTTATACCATTAGAAATCCAGTGTTATTAAGGTTGTTTTTAAGAGTTCATCTCTTGGAACGTGAGTTTGATTACATTGAATATCAGCATATTCCAAGACATTTAAATACATTAGCAGATTCAATTGCTTCTAGTATGATAAATAGACATTTGCAATAATTAAAAGTAGTAAAACAAACAACATTCACATATGTACACAGATAGCCGGCAAAATAGTGATATATCATAGTATAGGAGTGTGTTCAAAAAATATACATCGTCTTCGATCATAGGTTGGAAACACCTTATGATCGGCAAAAATGATAATACAAAAGTCAAAAATATGAGTCTACGCGATCATCCCATCACTGATGGTGATAACGATACGAAACCACTGCCCGGGCTACTCTGCATAAGAACCTCTTGAAAGGTCCTGGAACTCCAATCACATATCTCTGTAGCCTGAGAGGAATGTCATCTATACTGGTCTCTGGAATATCTAGAGTCAAGCGCTCTAGATGATGCTCCAAATCAGTCAAAATCTCTACTGATTGGCCTGCTGGGGCTGGTGCGAGCGCAACTGGTTGTCTCCTCTCGAAAGGTTGGAGATGAGCTGGTCGATGTGGACCCACATCTGTATTCAAAAAACTTTTGGTTATTAGTTTTATAAGACGATAAAAAAAAACTAAAAAAAATTAGAACTTAGCAAACGTTGAAAAATAATTTTACCTGAATCATCCCACTGTTCCCCTACAGGGAGAGCCATCTCTCTGTCACCGCGGAAATCTATCCCGACATACGGAAAATCCTCTATCAAAAAAAGTTGGCGATCTAGCCAACAAAAATATGAAGAAGGGAATCGTACGATCTCAGTGCCCTCGATAGCATGACGGGCCATCAGCGCGGACCAACGAACCATTCTCGGTTCTCGAGGTCGACCGGCATCAACAGCAATACTCTGTGGAGCTAATTGGGGGATCCTCTCCAGAGCAAAAGAAACGATGATGGATCCATATCCAAAGTTTTTCATTTTCCCATTTTTTGCTCTGGTTAGTTGGCCTTTTACATTGGCCAACACAGCTTCACACCAGTTAAAGATGGTGCCGCAAAAACAGTCCACTGCAACACGCATTTGGGAACTAGTAGCTACATGAAGTGCAGCGCTCCCACATAGTTTGGTAATAGTAAAAGCTATAACTTTCAACTCAGGACAGATGATGTGTTTTATGTCAATCTGTTTGTCCCGAGGATTTTCCTGATCATTGCAAAATTCTAGTTGAAGACTAGCGACAGTCTGGCCACCTGGCCTAGTCCCAAACAAGGATACTTGTTCGCCCCTCTTGGACAAACCAGTCAAAAAGTATATATCCTCCAGCTCAACTTCGAGCCGGTGGCCACCAATGAAGAAGCACTGGTCCTCCACGTTCCATCTGTTTACCAACCATGTCAAGAGCTCTACTTGTGCCCTCATGCCAGAGATAGCCCAAAATTTGTATAAACCACATGCTTTTAATGCCCTTTGTGTGGGAAAATGGAGCATGACAGCGTCTTCTACTTCCTCGTGCTCTCGTTCTTGCCAGATAAGCATCTTGTTATTCCTGCAATACAAAATAAGGCAAGTTAGAAAAGTGTTATTTGAAAAATTTTGGCAGATAAATGAGAAAACCATGCTTTAAAATTAACCGCGCGGGTACCGCACCTGTCTTTGTAAACAGAGTGTAGGTCCGCATGCGGGCTGTGTGCCAGGTGCGGTACCCACGATTTTTTCCTTTTAGGAAAAAATCGGGGTCCGCAGGTAACCTGTGTCCCACCTGCGGACCCCGCGGGCGCATTTTTGAAACATTTTTTGCCCTAAAAAATGAAACTAAAGCCTAAAAACGAATTTTAAATGGATGAAAAACAAGATAAGGAGGTCGTGGATTACCTGGGACTGACAGTTTTTGATTCCAACGGACGAATTTTCCAAAATCTTCACGGGAACTTTTTTATCCAAAAGCTTTTTACTTTTCACTCTGGAACTGAACGGTAAAAATGAAATTGAAAAAGTCCTTTTTATAAGTTTTTTCAAATGAATGAATTTTTAATTTATTTATTTTTCACTTTAAAAGGGTATTTTTGAGAGCATTTTTACTTATCTTAAACATGTATGTGTAATGTTTCAAGTTTTTGTGCAGAAATAGGATTTTTCAGGGGAAATGATCGTTTTTCAATAAAGAGCATACTTTTATCACTTTTTCGGACTCTTTCAAAAATTTTACGAAAAAGCGAAACCTTGGAGTCCTCTTTTAAGCTCTTTTCAGACTCTCTAAATATGAAAAGATTGCCGAGTACTTAACTATTTGAACTCGTTAAAATAAATGAACAGTCGTCCCTTCAGTATAAGTTTACCCCTTTTACGGACTGAAATGGACTATTTACGAAAAAGGTATACGTTGACTAAATACGGTCAATAGAGTTCTCTCCTGCATTATTTTATCCTTTTTCGGGCTCGAGAGACTAAATTTACGAAAAATAACACCCATGGAGTTTTCTTAAGTTTTTCTTCTGACTCCCTAAAATTGAAAAACACCGAGTTTCTCCTATACTGGACTTGTTAAAACTTAACAGTAAAGGACCTGTTTAATTTTCAACAGGAACGAACCACTCCTTCTTAGGGTTTGAATTTTAAACTAAGTTGGACTCATCCGAAGGATGAGCTTATAATCAAGCAAATGTTATCCTCCTCAAGCTTGTCAAAAATAAAGAGGTACTTGCCAGAAATGGTGGGGGAAAAAGAGAGAAAAATGGGCGTGTTTGTTGTATTTTAAATTTTTGAAAATTCAGTCAACCACTCTTGGACACGACACTTATATTCACCTGGGTTGGGAAATCCTTTGCCTAACAGTTAATCAAACCACATTGAAAGTCTTCAGTCGGTTTCTGGGTATTAGCTTTGGGTCAATTGTCACCAAGCCATCTGCAGTGTCATTATGTGTTCAAGAGAACAGTTCAAAGTAAACCATTCATCTGCAAAATATCTGTCATCCATCTTTTGACCATCCCTGAGTCAGTCCTTGCCAATATATTTTCAAAACTTGATCTATGATTTCGTGTTGTGGGCTTGCCTACGACAGATCAATTTCTATCGACATCAGCACATTATCTAGGAAGTTGATCCAGAAATCGTCAGTACCTTGAAATCTGCATGCCTCAATGGCAGGTTTCTCGCCTTCGACGACAGGTTGCATCATTGACCTTTGATCGAATGATTCCGTGACATGTTCGACTTCAGCTCATTCATTCACATTTCATGGATTGTACTGAGTACTTTGAGAGCCATTAACATTACTGGTGGTTTCTCTCACACTTGTTAACAATTCACATCATTGACTGGTAATCAAGTGGTTTCTACCATGTTCGACTTCAATACATTTATTCACATGGATAGAATCATACTAGTTCGAGATGCGGAAATCAAGACCCTGGATCTAGTTTCCACCATCCAGGCTGCGAGGAATTTTGTTGTCATCTATACAGTAGACTATTTATAAACAGATGGCTGCGTCCATACTGTGTCTACATATATCTGTACTATGATGTATTCAAAATCATTCTTGTATCAGAACGATTTCAGTTAGTTTATAGTTAGTTTTTATCTGAGTATGGGAATGCCTACCTCAGTGATGACATATATATGTATATATTTTGCATTGAATGTTTTTACAGGTTTCGACTCGGGTGTCCACAGGATGATCTTTGAAATGATAAAGTACTACACTCTTCATATATGACAGACTACAGCTTCATCTATTCCAGACTTTTCACTTTAGGGGGCAATTTGTTACACTAAAATATGTCATCCTGACATTTTACTATGAGTATGAGCTCATTATTACTCATACTTCCTCCTTTTGCAAGTCTAACATATCAGCTCCTCATATCAAGCTTTCAAAATCAGAGAAAAGTTCCTAAAAATCCCCTAAACATTGGTATCGCACTTTCTCTATTCATTTCCTGCGGTCCCGCACCTAAAGTTCAGCTCGCCTGTGGAACCATACCGCATGTTCTTTGTGTTATGGGTGCGGACCTCTGTAAAACTCAAAAAGGTGAGAAAGTAAAGATAAAAAGTTGATTTCAGATGAATTCTAGAAGATTCTAGATGGGAATTTTTGGGAATGGATACGCTTTGAGAAGGTTCATGCATCCCTCACTTGATGGAGCTAACCCCTTGATGTAAGGAGCTAATCCCTTTGAAGGAGGATTCTATCCCTTCATATTTTGAACAGAAAACCTCCTCTTTTCCACTATAAAAAGAGGCCTTGGGTAGCCTCAAAGGGAGTTCAAGCTTTAAGATATTTGAGGTTAAATGCTGTTGAGATTCAGACTCAGTTAACTAAGACTTTCTGTGAGGTTGAATCACTCATCTCTATTTGTCTTGGTTCAAAGAGTGCAATGCTTGTCAAATTAGAAGAGATTCCTTCTTCGGACCCCGGGAGGACCTGCACGACATCAAAGCACAGGTTGTAAAGATTTTCTTTATTTGAAGTTAATACAAATATACTCATTTCTCTCATTAAACTGTTTATTTATGGTTTATTTCATAAATTCCTTGATCATTATGATAAGCATGGTTTATAATAATGTCTATACAGGTGCTGTGTAATCTTTTTGCTTGTTTGTGACTGCAGATTCACGAGGAACGTTCTTTCAGTGCACGGGAAGGACTTCAACGAAATCAAGAAAGCATTGGACATAAGGTAGGCCTTACACCTATATAGTGTTTTTATGAATCCTATATGCTTAGAGAGAGATTAGTATAATTGGCTGTTTTTTGCTAGTTACTTTTAGTACTAGAGAGATCGGTCTTGTCTGCAAGACGGATTAATCTACACAACACATCCTCAAACGAAACTACCCGACCGAAACAAGTTTCATCGAGCGCCCTCACACGACGTGACATGACACGCCCAACTGAATGAAGGCATAAGGGATCAAATGAAAAATGGAACACATGAATATTAACAATGCACTAAGGTAGTCACAACATAGAAAATTTGATACAACCACCCCCAAATGAAATGACCCGACCCGAACACGTTTCATTGGGTGCCCTTGCATGAAGCGACACAGAGTGCCTGACCAAACAAAGGCATAAGGGGGAAAACAACCAACGGGCCACACGAACATGAAAAAGTCACCCGAGTGGTCATAACTTAGCAAATTTGATACGACCACCATCAAACAAAACAATATGACCCGAACGCATTTCATGAGGCACCCTCAAATGAAACAACCCGACCCTAGCACATTTTATTGGGCACCCTCACATGGCCCAACACGATGTGTCCAACCGAATGAAGGCACAAGGGATAAAATGGAAAAGGGGCTGCACGAATGTGAACAAGGAATTAAAACTTGGAAAATTTGATACGGCTGCCCTAAAATGAAATGACCTGACCCGAATGCGTTTAATCGGGTGCCCTCACATGGCGCAACATGACGCGCCTAACCGAATGAAGGAACGAGGGATAAAATGGAAAACGGGGCACAAGAATGTGCAAAAGGCACTTGGGAGGTCACAATTTAGAAAATTTGATATGGCCACCCTAAAACCAAATGACCCGAGTCGAACGTGTTTCATAGGGCTCTCTCACACGGTGCGTCCGACCGAACGAAGGAACAAGGGAGAAAATGGTAAAAAATTACCATGCATTTGCACAAGGCACCCGAGTGGTCACAACTTAGAAAATTTGATACGACCGCCCTCAAACAAAATGACCTGACCGAAACGCATTTTATTGGGCACCTTCACATGATGTGACAAGGTGCGCCTGAATGAATGAAGGAACAAGGGATAAAATGGAAAATGGGCTGCACGAACATGCACAAGGCACCCTGTCGGTCACAACTTAGAAAATTTGATATGGCCACCCTCAAACGAAACGACGTGACCAAATCTCGTTTCACCTGGCGCCCTCACACGACGCGACATGATGCACCCGACTGAATGAAGCCACTAGGGAGAAAATGAAGAACAAGCCACACAAATGTGCAAAAGGCACCCACATGGTCATAACTTAGCAAATTTGATACACCTGCCCTCAAATGAAATGACCTGACCCAAACGCGTTTCATTGGGCACCCTCACATGGCGCGACACGACCCACCCGACCGAACGAAGGCACAAGGGAGAAAACAGAAAACAAGCCACATGATCGAGCAAAAGGCACCCGAGTGGTCACAAATTAACAAATTTGATCCGACCACCATCAAACAAAATGACCCGACTCGAACGTGTTTCATTGGGCACCCTCACACAGTGTGACACAACCCGCCCAACCGAAAGAAGGCACAAGGGAGCAAATGGAAAACAGGTCGCATGAACGTGCACAAGGAACCCAGGAGGTCACAACTTAGCAATTTTGATATGGCTACCATCAAACAAAATGACCCGACCCTAACGCATTTCATCAGGTGCCCTCACATGGTGCGCCCAACCAAATGAAGGCACAAGAGAGCATAAGAAAAACGGGCCACACGAACATGTGCAAGGCACCCGGGCGGTGACAACTTAGAAAATTTGATATGGCTGCCCTCAAACAAAACGACCCTACCCGAATGCATTTCATCGGGTGCCCTCACACGGCGCGACACGACTCGCTTGATCGAACAAAGGCACAAGGGAGAAAATGGTAAACAGGCCGCACAAACAAGCACAAGGTACCTGAGCAGTCACAACTTAGCAAATTTGATATGCACGAACTCAAATGAAATGACCCGACTTGAACGCGTTTCATCAAGTGTTGTCTCACGACGCGACATGACGCACCTGAATAAATGAAGGAAAAAGGTATCAAATGACAAATGGGCCGCACGAACATCCACAAGGCACCCAGGCAGTCACAACTTAGCAAATTTGATATGACCACCATCAAACAAAATTACCCGACCTGAACGAGTTTCATCAGGCGCCCTCCAACAAAATGAACCGACTTGAATGCATTTCATCGGGCACCCTCACATGGTGCGACACGTTGTGCCCGACTAAACAAAGGCACAAGGGAGAAAAAAACAAATGGGGCGAACGAATGTGCACAAGGCACTAGGGCGGTCACAGCTTAGAAAATTTGATACAACTGCCCTCAAATGAAACGACCCGACCCGAACGCGTTTCATCGAGAACCCTCACATGGCGCGACGTGTCGTGCCTAACCAAACGAATGCACAAGGGAGAAAAAGGAAAATGTGCTGCATGAACGTGAAAAAGGCATTCAGACGGTCATAACTTAGCAAATTTGATACGACTTCCTTTAAAAAAATTACCCGAATCGAATGTGTTTGATGAGGTGCCCTCAAATGAAATGACCTAACCTCAATGCATTTTATCGAGCACCCTCACAAGACACGACACGATGCACCCGACCGAACGAAGGCACAAGGTAGCAAATGGAAAACATGCCACACAAACATGAACAAGGCACCCCAACAGTCACAACTCAGCAAATTTGATACGACCTCCCTCAAACATAAAGACCTGACCTGAACGCATTTCAATGAGCGCCCTCACATAGTGTGGAATGACGCACTCAACCGAACAAAGGCATAAGGTAGAAAATAGAAAATGGGTCACACGAACATGCACAAGGCACCTGGGTGATAAGAACTTAGTAAATTTGATATGGTCACTCTTAAAAAAATGAATCGACCTGAATGCGTTTCATCGAGTGCCCTCACACGGTGCGACACGATGCACCCAACTGAACGAAGGCACAAGGGAGAACATGGGAAATAGACTGCACAAATGTGCATAAGTCGCATAGGCACTCACAACTTAGCAAATTTGATATGGCCGCCCTCAAATGAAACGACTTGACTCGAATGTGTTTCATTAGGCGCCCTCACACCACACGACACAACGCGCTCGACTAAACAAAGGCATAAGGAAGCAAACGACGAATGGGTCGCATGAGCGCCCTCACACAGTGCGACATGGCTCGCCCGACCAAATGAAGGCACAAGGAACCTGAGTGGTCACAACTTAGCAAATTTGATACGGCTGCCCTCAAAAAAAGCAACTCGACTTAAACAAATTTCATCAGGTGCCCTCACACGACATTACATGACACACCCGACCAAACGAAGGCATAAGGGAGAAAACAACAAATAGTGTGCACGAACGTGGACAACGCACTCGCACGGTCACAACTTAGCAAATTTGATATGACTGCCCTCAAACGAAATGACCCAACCCAAAATCATGTCATCGGGCACCCTCACACAGCGTAATACGGCTCGCCAGACCAAATGAAGGCACAAGGGAGAAAAGAACAAACGGGCCGCACGAACAAGCACAAGGAAACCGTGCAGTCAGAACTTACCAATTTTGATATAGCTGCCCTCAAACGAAACAACCCGACTCGAACACGTTTCATCTGGTGCACTCACACGACACGACATGACGTGCCCGAGTGAACAAAGGCATAATGGAGCAAATGGAAAACGAGTTGCACGAATGTGCACATGGCACCTGAGAGGTCACAACTTAGGAAATTTGATGTGGCCACCCTAAAACGAAACGACCCGAATAGAACATGTTTCATCGAGCACCCTCACACGGCAACGTGCCCGACCAAACAAAGGCACAAGGGATTAAACAGAAAACGGGCTGCATGAATGTGCACAAGGAACTAGGGTAGTCACAACTTAGCAAATTTGATATAGGCATCCTAAAAAAAAATGACATGATCCAAACGCATTTCATCGGGTGCCCCCACAAGGCGTGACATGGCCCGCCCGACGGAACGAAATCACAAGGGTTGTTACACAACATTTTGTCACCGTCCCTGCAATCCCCCGTCCCGCACATTGGAGGTATTTTTCCATGACCTATGAGTAGTGACATGACCTAAAACCACTTTCATTGCATCCCCTTTCATAAGAAAAAGCATTCCTCTGAAAAACCCTAAAAACATATATTTTTTCCTTGGTGCGACTAGCCAATTCAGCCCTCGCGTCAATGGGGGAAATCCACCATAGAGGGCACGCCAACTGGCACTTTGTCCCTATGTCTCACTCGTGCAAAGCTTAATAAGGGATGTTTTTTAAAAATAAATGGCGGAATTTTGATTCCAACAAATTCCTGAATCAGTCACTAAAAGGAATTGGGTGGTTTGGCTCTGGATCTCCATGTATGGGAAGTGGTTTTCCACCTATCATGGAAGCTTCCTTAGAGATAGAGCCAATCCCATGATTGTAGGGATCCCAACTCCTCTTCCCCCATCTATAAAAGCTTGCCTTCACCATTAGCAAGTTAGCTGAAATTGTAGCAAGGAGACTATAGCCAGATAGCTTTTGAGAGCCAAGCCAAAGAGAGAGAGCTTTGTCTCGTTTTCGACAGGCTTCGTTGAGACGTGCTCTACTGTCAGCCCCGCTGAAGGAAGATCAAGTGTCAGAGCTTTGGGTTGTATCTTTCCTTTGTTATTTTATCGATAAGTGACTTTGATTATGGTTCTATTCATGTGTTTATTTCTTTTATGAAATGAATTACATCCTCTCTGACAGATGTATGGTTACAGGCTTTAGATTTTACGTTGTATATCATTGTATCCTTTGCATGTGTGCAGGTGTTCAGGCATGTCAAGTGAAAGAATCATGATCTGCCAAGCGAGGGATGGGAAGTGTCATCCTTTCTTCAATGACCACTACGTACGATTTGAGGTAGGCAATTCGTTATGATTTTTGTCGTTTTGTAACTAGGAACCTGCGTCACTGCGTGACCTGATTGTTGCTAGAACTGATCTGGGCTAGTAGGGATCGCCTTTGTTCGCAGAGGGGATTTACCTCTCCAATAAACTGGCGACTCCACTGTGGAATTAGTTGGAGTTATTCTTGTCTCTTTTGGTTATTTTGGCTTGTGATTGATTGACTTGCTCTTCTTGTTTGCCTCCTTTTGGTGTAAAACCCTTGTTCAACCGCTAGAAGACCTGATCCAGTCTCTTTTTGATATTATTTCATTTCTTCCCGTAGTAAACTCGATTGGTGCAGTTTATAGGCTGAAAATTGTACCAACTGGTGCCTGTTGCTAGTTAGGCCCCCATGCCAATGCTTTTTTGGCACAAAATACAGCCAAATAGTTGCGCTAACTCTGTTTGGTGTCAGGGTTTGCTTGCTTCTGAGCCCTCTGAGTTTGATTTCTGGTCCTGGTGTCATTTTTTTGAGTAATTGAGTGCCTTGAAGTCCTTGTTGACTGTGTTTTACTTTTATCCTCCAGTTGTTTTCCCTTTATCATCAACTTTGCAGTGTAGCCCTAGGGTTTCTAGATGTTATAGTTTGCTGAGCCTCCCATGGGAGTTTTTGGTTCTCACTTTTCCAGTCAACTTCATTTTCACTTCTTTGCATTTGTTTTGTTGGATTCCATTGTATCATTGCGTTAGTTGAGTGATTGCTCTATTTTTAATTCAAGTTTCGCTTTCTCTCATTTCGACCTTAGATTACACGGTTTGTATGAGTCTTTTTGAGATTCTTCTCCGATTTGAAGGATTTCTCCATCAGTTTGAGTTCTGATTGTGTGTGTTTTCATTGAGTGAAATTTCTTGTTTCGAATCTCTCACTGTCATTTCTTGAATTGGTTTCTTCATTAGTTTTTCATTTTTTTGGGTGAATTTTCTCTAAAACATTGAAAAATACAAAAACAAATCTATTTTCGTTTAGATTAGTTTAGTGAAAATTGAAAGCTTTTTTGCATTATTAGTGATATATAACTCTAAGGGAAAAGTTTTTAATTTCATTAGCATGCATTAGAGACAATAGTGGATGTTTTTTTGATCATTTTGTCGTTATTTGAAAAGCTCTCAACCTTCCCGTAGTTATCTCTTCATCAAACAAAGTGATATATTGTGGCATGTAGTGTGCATTTAGAGGATTTTTGAGATACAACATTCGATAGGGCCTAAAATTGAAACATAATTTAAAGATCAACTATAAAATTTATTCAATTAGCCTAAGGCAACATTGAAACATTAATGGAATATCTAGAGGTCTAGGCTAGTGACGTGTTCTGGCATCGTTAAACCTAGTAGTTGTCATTTGCCATCTGGCTTTAGACAGCGCTAGTACAGACTTGTGCTCCCCGTACCATCGCATATATAAAGAGAGACCTCATTAGGTTGCTATCCTTTATCTGTAGGAAGCCGAGTCTGCTACCTTTTACCCGTGATACACATGACATAGCATTCGGGGAGATTACCTGCACGTACGTCAAGTCCTTGGTTGATTTCTCTTTCATTTTTTAACCAAGGTGTATATGGAAGTTCAAGGATATCTGGTACACCCATCTGCCTAGATTACCAGAGCAGTTATTTCGATCTTTACTGACCCATTAAATTTGAAAAGATCATCAAGCACTTGTCCTTTCACGCTTGTTTCCAAACTGAAAGAGATAGTCATCTTTTACTTGTTTCTTGACTCTTAAAATATGAAACGGTAGAGTTTTTTTTCAATGTTTTAAAAATTAATTGCCCACGAAATATTCCTGGTTAAAGTTAGTTTCCTTCGAGTGTTGTTTTGGGTCGTTTCCGATGGAAAATTTTCCGGAGTTCACCAACCAAGGAATCCCCTTTGATGGGAATCCTATCCCTTTTCCTCCTTTTGGAAATGTTGGTGCTCCTTATATGGCAACATTTTCCCTTCCTAGGTTAACTGTTGGGTTGCCTGTTTGGTTGTTTTCAGCCTTTGTGGTTCTGATTGTCCCGGCTACTGTTCCATCAGTTCCTCCACCTGAACAACATCATGTTGATTCCAAGGTGGACCTCTCCCCTTCTTCGCCTGTTTCTGCGTCCTCCTCTTCTACTTCACCTGGTGAAAGTCTGGATTCTAGTAACCAAGTGGCTAAGAAGAAGAAGAAGAATTCAGATAAAGGAGAGGCTAGCTCTGCGGCTATTGTGCCTAAGAATCCTTCCATTGATGAAACTTCCAACCCTCCACAGAAAGTCAAGTTCCCTTGCATGTTGTGTTGGGGAAACCATCTTCTTCGAGACTGCCCTGGGATTCCCAAGGTGCTCGAAGTATGGTCCAACGGTCGTCCTCCATTTCCTTTGGATTTTGGGAGTCAGGTTGGGGGCATGTCTTCAGCTAGTGCTGGTAAAGCTCTTAAGTTTAAGGGTAAGCTCACCAATCCCTCTAAGTTGTGTGAAGGGCATCATCCCATTCACCTTTGTCCGTATATGGATGAAGACAAGATAGTGTTAGAAAACTTTACTATTTCTACACCATGCCTTCCTGCAGGTTATAAACAACTTTCTTTGAGTCCTTCACCAGTTGATTCAACGATTGGTCAAGAGTCATCCTTGGTCAATCCTGCTCCCCCGGAAATTCAAATTCAGGAATCCATCCCTGACCAACCATTGGTTGTGGGATCGGTTGAGTTGGCCCCGTCTACGGTGCATCAGGTCTTTTCTATTGAGAGTGGATCTCACATCCCTCAGGTTCTTCTTGTTTCTTTAGATTCTTCGGACTTTGAGAAATATTCTCCTGTCCCTATATCTCAAGAAGCCACTCCTCCACCGCCCATGATGAAGGTCTCGGAGGATACCCTTCCCGACTCCATGATGGAGGTTGTGGAGGATGCTCCTTCTTCTATCGTAACACTAGGGGAAGACCATCTCGGTTCGATGGTAGCCCCTCCGAGTAGTTTGGTCGCTTCCTTTGATTGGAGTCGACTTCCAGGATACCGCCTTCCGTCTTATGTGCCCTTTGAGATCATAGTACAAGCCTCCCATCTGGTCATACCAGGCACCATTATAGATGAAGGCATGTCTATTAGTATTTTATCCTCAACTACTTAGCAAGTTTTCAGTTTGCGTCGCTTGTGCCTGTTACGTAGAATCTGTTGGCGTTTAACAGAGGAACTAGTCAACCGTTAGGGATCCTTTCGAAGTTGCTTGTTACTTTGGGAGGGAAAAATGTCCATATGGATGTGATGGTTGTTCCTAGCCCCTTGGACTTCAATCTACTCCTGGGCCATGATTATACTTATGCCATGGGATCGCTTGTCTCCTCCCTCTTTCGTGTGATGTGTTTTCTGCACCAAGGTCGGACTGTGACCATCGATCAGCTTGCGTCTCTGCCAGATCTTTATCCACCGGTTGTGTCATCCCCTCCACATGTCAATTATGTGGCTACCTATCTTGTGCCCGCAATCAATGATACTACCATTGTGCATAGGGTGCTGGGGGCATTGGGTCTCGATTTCCGAGATGTTGTTCTCCCATCTGGTGTGGAAATATTGGAAGCCATGACTTCTTATTCATCATGATGAGTTTTCTATTGGAGAAAAGTTCATTTTCTTGTGTCAAGCTTGTTAAAAAATGAAACAAGGTGTTTGGAGTAGAGTTCATTTTCTTGTGTCAAGCTCCTTAAAAAATGAAACAAGGTGGTCGGAGCATGGTTCTTTCTCTTGTGTCAAGCTCCTTAAACCATGAAACAAGGTCTGTCAGAGCATAGTTCATTTTCTTGTGTCAAGATCCTTAAAAAATGAAACAAGGTCATCCGAGGATAGTTCTTTTAATGTGTCAACCTCGTTAAAACAATGAAACACGTTCCCGTTCAATTTGAGTCTTTGATAAGATCTTGTAAAATCCCAGTCGAGTCTTTCTCTTGATCTCGTAATCTGAACCTTCACTCCATCTGCCTTTCATATGGATTGAAGCTTGGGCGGCATGTACCTCGAATTGAGTCATCATTATGGGGGCATGCTTACTTTTTCAAGCATAGTTTGTTTTCGTTCCAAGCTTGTGTAAAAATGAAACCAGTTTCAAGCATAGTTTATCTTTGTTTCTAGCTTGTGTAAAAATGAAACCAAATTCAAGAAGAGTTTCCTAATTTCAAGCTTGCGTAAAAATGAAACCATTCCCATTTTACCTCTCTTGATTGACATTTTATCAGCCTGTTTTGCCAGATGAGCCTTGGTTTTCTTATTCCACCGTCATTATCTGCTTGGTCGACCATATGCCTTCACTTGGTTGTTTTACCCGTTCCTGAGGAACCGCTACGATGAGTGGTCTTGTTAGCCAAACTCTTGACCTTTATCTTGTTCTGAGTAGTTCCACCATCATCGGAACCAGTATCTACCATTTATACCACTCGTTCCTTCAGGAGTAGTCACCTTTCAGCTCTTTTTTGACTCTCTAAAAATGAAAATATTGTCGAGTCGCTTGTCGTTTTGAGCTCGTTAAATTGGCTGCGAAACGATATCTACCCAGTATACGTTTACCCTTTTTTTGGGGTGGGATAGATTATTTATGAAAGAGGAATACCCTAGCCTATCGTGACTAGGAGGTTTTCTCAGACATATTTTTCTACCTTTTTGGATCTGAGGAACTATTTACGAAAAGGGACTGTTGGAGTTTACTTTTCCGCTACCTTTTCAAACTCTCTAAACATGAAAAGATGCCAAGTTCTTCCTTTGTCAGACTCGTTAAAACCTGATGAAATCAGACTCCGTCGTAATGATGATACCTGAGTTCCTCCTTCTTAGGGCTCGTTAAATGTACTAGGTTGGATTTGTCCGAAGGAAAAACTTATATCACAAGCATATGCTATCCCCTTAAATATTATTTTCAAAAATAATTGGGGTACTCGCCAGAAATGGTGGGGAAAAAATGGGACCAATATCATCATCGTGTCGGCAGTATGTCGCTCTTGAACATGGCACTTGTCTGCATTTGTGTCGGGTTGGGGACATCTCATCTCGTTATTTTCTTGCCTCCGTGGGTTTGGGTAATACTTTTTGACCACTCATCTGTTCTTTGCCACGTCATCATGACCTCATATCCTTTGATGTCAAATACTGCCAAATCTAGTGTCGTGCCATCGATACGTTCAAGAGAAGTTGGCCTCTGCAGTTCTCAACCTCCCTCTGATTCTCTACTGATCCTGATTCACAAACGTTATGTTCCTCTGTCTTGTGTCAATGATGTGGGAAACACTATGGCCCACCTTTGATCAAGGTCACTTCCTGTTGACTTCAGCTCATTATCCAGGAAGCTGATCTAGAGACTCCCTTCAGGTAATTTGGAGCCTGCATGCCTCAATGGCAGGTTCTTCACATTCGACGCAAGTTTTTCATTATTGGCCTTCAATCGGATGATTTTGTGGGTGTTTGATGCTAGCTCACTGTTCACATTTCATGGATTGTACCTATAGTACCTTAAGGGCCATCCTCATAATTTGTGGTTCCTCTCACATCTGTTAACGACTTTCATTATTGGCTGGTAATCAGATGATGTTCTTGCATGTTCGACTTCAGCTCACTTATTCACATGCTGGGACTTGTACTCTATTCAGGTCGAGATGGAGTGCAAGACCCTGGGTTTTGTCTCATGAAATCTAGGCTGTGGATTTTTTGGATTATCATGAGTAGTTACATGACTCATTTCATTGGATGGCTGCGATCATACCTGAGTCTACTTGTTGATCCTTTTTGGATGGCTGCGTCCATACCTTGGATCCTGATTATTGTATACTCTATTATGGATGGCTATGCCCATAACACATATCATGTATCAGAGATATCAGTTGCACTTAGATGTAGGTATTCTGACGGTAGTGTTTTCAGTTGGGCATGTTCTCATAAAGCATTTCACCCCTCCCTCTCTCTCGGGCCTCATGCTTTAGGGGGCATCTGTTACACAGCATTTTGTCACCGTCCCTGAAATCCCCTGTCCCGCACATTGGAGGGATTTTTCTGTGACCTGTGAGTAGTGACATGACCTGAAAGCACTTTCATCACATCCCCTTTCATAAGCACAAACATTCCTCTGAAGAAAGTTTCCTCTAAAAAACCCTAAAAACAGATCTTTTTTCCTTGGCGCGACTAGCCAGTTCAGCCCTCGTGCCAATGGGGGAAATCCACCATAGAGGGCGCACCAACTGGTGCTCTATCCCGGTGTATCACTCATGCCAAGCTTAATAAGGGATGTTTTTAAAAAATAAATGGCGGAAGTTTGATTCCAACAAACTCCTGAACGAGTCACTAAAAGGAGTTGGGTGGTTTGGTTCTGGATCTCCATGCATGGGAAGTGGTTTTCCACCTATCATGGAAGTTTCCTTAGAGATAGGGTCAATCCCATGATTGTAGGGATCCCAACTCCTCTTCCCCCATCTGTAAAAGCTTTCATTCACCCTTAGCAAGCTAGCTAAACTTGTAGCAAGGAGACTATAGCTAGATAGCTTTTGAGAGCCAAGCCGAAGAGAGAAAGCTTTGTCCCATTTCCGACAGGCTTCGTTGAGACATGCTCTGCTATCAGCCCCGCTGAAGGAAGATCAAGCGTCAGAGATTTGGGTTGTATCTTTCCTTTGTTATTTTAATGTTAAGCGACTTTGATTATGGTTCTATTCATGTGTTTATTTCTTTTATGCAATGAATTACATCCTCTCTGACTGATGTATGGTTACAGGCTTTAGATTTTACGTTGTATATCGTTGTATCCTTTGCATGTGTGCAGGTTTTTAGACATGTGGAGTGGAAGAATCGTGATCTGCCAAGCGAGGGATGGGAAGCGTCATCCTTTATTCAACTACCACTGCGTAGGATTTGAGGTAGGCAATTCGTTATGATTTTTGTCATTTTGTCACTAGGAACCTGTGTCACTGCTTGACCTGATTGTTGCTAGACCCGATCTGGGCTAGTAGGGATTGGCTCTATCCGCAGAGGAGATTTACCTCTTCAAAAAGGGTGAAAATGGAAAATGGACAGCACGAATGTGCACAAGACACCCGGGTGTGTTGGGAAAAATACTGAGAGGGGGGGGGGTGAATCAGTATTTACTGCATATTAAAAAATTTCACTTTTTCCTGCTTCTAAAATGCATACGCTACGTTCCTGAACCAGACTTGCGTATATACGCGGATACCCTTTACGAAACTCGCGTATACACAGAAATCTATTTATGTCATTAATTCTTCACTTAAATCATTCCTTCATTTATTTATCAGATATTCAATAAGCAGTAAACATGTGCAGTAAGAACAGAATAAATCATCACACAAAGCATCACACAAGAACATCAAGATTTTTAGGTGGAAACCCAAGTCGGGAGAAAACCACCGCTGCAGTTGCTCAGCCTTCACTATTTTATTATAGAGAAAACATCTTACAACATATGTGCTGGCGCAGACTTGACCAGCACGCAGGCACCCACCTGCGCTCGTTTACCAGCCTCTCCTGGAAGGGAGCTACGACCCCCTGACTCATTTTCTAGCCTCTCCTGGAAGGGAGCTATGACCCCTTGATCTCGTTTACCAGCCTCTCCTAGAAGGGAGCTACGACCCCCCGATCTCGTTTACCAGCCTCACCTGGAAGGGAGCTACGAACCCTTGATCTCGTTTACCAGCCTCTCCTGGAAGGGAGCTACGACCCCCCGATCTCGTTTACCAGCCTCACCTGGAAGGGAGCTACAACCCCCTGACTGAAGGCTACAACCTTCAGCACCACCTTGGACCACGTTTCATCAATTTTCACAATGGATCCAATCATCAACTTACTTCAATAGAACACCACTTGCGAGCCACATTTCATCATATTTTCATGCGGACCCTTTCCCGCGCACACAGCACAAACATACATCATCAACGGATACATATCAACACGGATCAGATAGCGAACGGATCGGATATTGCACTTGCCCTTTAAGCAAACCTAGTTTGCATACGCGCTTTTACTTCACTGATACCGCGTATATACGCGCCTTCTTCCATACAAACCCGCATATACTTCAGTACAAATTATAGAGCTGATTTCACTGCGCATACACGCTTTCTATTCAGCGAAGCCGCGTATATACGCGCTTCCTCTGCGGTGAACTAGCGTATAGATCTTCCACCATTATAGAGTAGCATACTTCTTCAGATCAGATATTCAGTTCAAATTTATCCTTTTACTTCAGACAGATGTTTGCCTCATCTCAGATCTAAGCCTTCCATAAACAGATCTAGCAGATACAAATACATTCCAAATCTAGATTCCCTTCTTCATCATACTTTGTCATACAATCAGATTTATAATTCCAAGTGTAACCTTTCCATTCAGATATACTTAGAGAGAAGTATTCATTCAAGCTGAGACATGTTGCACCCAACACTCACTTCGTTTTACAATGAATTTCTTCTCCTTATATGGGTTTTCCTTTTCAATACCATGAGCCCCTTTTTCAATACCATGGGCCAAAACAATACCATGAGCCCAAAAGTACACAGACGGGGTCCGTAGGCGGATCATTACCTAATACCATGGGTCAATACCATGGTGGTTTACCCTGGGTTTTTCACTTTTTGAGCGCTTTAGCCCATACGCGACTTGGCACGTTCTTTTTCGCGTGCATACGCGACTTCCCCTAGGCCAATCCGCGTATGCAAAGAGACATACTCTTTTCATCATATTTTGAGCACATTCTGAATTCCTTTCTTCATTGCCTTCTGTACACACTGTAGAAACACCATATTTTCTTCATCAGGAACATATTCTCTCAAGCACAACTTCATTAAGTTGTCATCATCTTCATCAGGTGGGTTTCCTTTCAAGGACAACATTCAGCATCATATTGTCAACAAACATTATATCATATCAGATTTACATCATTTACTAAGTCCATAAAGTCAAGAATAACTTCATCAGGTGGTTTGCCATCAAGGACAATACATGTCAACAGTCGCATGTCTTCATCTTCATTTAGTGGGTTGCCATCAAGGACAACATTCTGCATCATATTTCCAACAATCTCCCCCTTTGGACTTGATGGCAACCATGATGGTGTTTGGTTACCACAACAGATAGATTTATACCATGTCACTCTCTCCATTTATTTGACATCATTCAAACACCATTCAAACACCATGTCACTCTCCCCCTTTGACATCAAGGGCAAAGGGCGGATCAAAAACCAACACTCTCCCCCTTTTCTCCTCATGTGGAAGAAACATTCTATAGATCTGATATGTGCTGAAGTGGCAAAACTCCCCCTGAGTTTATGCTGAATCTTCAAACATATTTGTCAATGAAGTACATGACTCTATGAACTTCCTATCACCAAAGACTCATACTTACATCAAATATCCAACCAAGTGGATTTACATATAAGACTCAAGTACCCAACCAAGTGGGTTTACAAAATTTGACTCAGCTACCCAACCAAGTGGGTTTACAAAAAAAAAAAAAAAAAAAAGAGTCCTTACATGACTGAATATTACAATTTTTACATCATGGGTCTCAACAAGACCTTTTCACCAAAATATAAATATGACCATTTATGACCAACACCAGAAAGTCCTCAAGAAAGATCAGAACCATAATAATGCCAACACTGCATTATACTCAACAAAGCTAATGCTCCCCCTGAATCTGTGCAACCAGGCAATCTTTCCAAATGACTAAGGCTCCCCCTTAGTTTGTGCATCCTGAAAACTTCCACCAACAATTCATCAAGGCATCTTCATCAAATCATTAGAAACAGAATTATGAGAACTGGAACACCACCAGAGATACCAAACATCACTGCAGCTGTGCTGAAGAGAGCTGAAACAACCAAAAATTGTCAGCAACCAACCATACGCGGTTTTCTGTGCAGGAACTCGCGTACATACGCGACTGTGTTTAAGGAAACCCACGTATCCCAAGACATCTTCTAAATTTCAACCAGATCTGATTCTTTGTAAGGCAAAGACAGTGTTCAGCTTCTTTCTGAGACATTTGAATGCTTCCCTGGACTACAGATAGATAGAATAGTGTAGTTGTGTCTTCAAGCATCATCCAACGGTTGTAGCATCAGAACAATAGTAACCAAGCCTTCAGATTCTTTGCAGCATCAATACGATCTTTCCAAGAAAGATTCTCATATCAGAACAACATCTTCACATAGGTGTCAAGCAATCATCCATGTGGTCATGATCTTCAAGATTTAACATGAAGTAACATATGAAGGCAAAAGATCTCTCAACCATAGTAACACATTCTGCATGATTTATTTCTGCATCAAATGACATCCAACTCATCCATGTGGGAGTACAAAAGATACTTATCAGCAACCAGGGCTCAAAAACTCATCATAATAAACCATGTACCAGGTCATCTTCATTTGAGCATGAGTATCACAAAAACCAGATAATAAGCAATCATATTGCCAACAATGCAATCATTAGTATTCAACCTGCTGCTCCCCCTAAACCAGTGCTCTTCATTATCTTGTGCAATCTGAAGTAAGTCATCAGCAACAATCTCTGCATGATCTGTCCTAATCTCTGAATTATAAGACTTTCATTTCAACAACGAAAGCTCTTCATCATAAAGCAACCAGGCTTCAACCATAATATTCAACACAAGAACCCATGTATCATATCATCATTTGTTTAGAACTAAGAAACTAAGCTGATACTGAGACAATAATACAGTTATTAACAATCAGACTGATGCTCCCCCTGAACCTCTGCTTCAGATCTTCAGCTATCAGATAAATTCTCTTATCATCAATGCATACGCGACTGTGTTTGCTGGAACTCGCGTGTATACGCGACTTTGGTTAATGTAACCCGCGTATGGAAAGTGAAGCATAGAAAATTTTCATCTTCCTTCATTTCCTCCTGAGCTTGTACCTCCTGTACCTGTCCTTTTCACATCAGATGCGCTGTCAGAAGTAAACATAACCAGAATAATCAAATCAACCATGAGAGTCATCATGCATTGCTCCCCTTGTGACGATACATTAATAGATCTCATAATGTATCTCACATCGTTCCTGCAGTCAATCAGAGAAGTAATCTTCCAGAAGCGGATGACTGCAGTAGGGTCTGAATTCCCTACGTTTCCGATCGGTCCTCCTTCTTTTTCCAAATTTGCTTGAGCTTTCCAACTGTCTGCTGAAAATTGTCCACTTTCCCAGATCTGTTCATCCTGCATTCTTTTTCTACATGTCCATACTTGTTACAAGCATAACATCTCATGTGGCCAGAGAAATAAACATAAGAATCATAATGAGTATTTCTATTCTTCCTCCTTTTACACTCAGTTGCTTTATGTCCATACTTGTTACATGAATAACAATATCCCTTGAAGAAACCAGAGTACCTTTCTATGTAGGAACTGTTTGTTTGAGGCTGAAATGATCTGCTCCTGCAATTTGCTGCAACATGTCCATAATTATGACATTTAAAACATTCAACGTCCTTGAATGAATTCCTTTGAGAATTCATGATTGTTGGTTGAGCTTTTGTCTCTTTCAACACTTCAGTTTTTGCATTGACATCCTCTGAATTTTTGGCACTTCCTTGTGAGCTAGATTCTCCTTTAATAGTTTCATGGAAACCAAGACCATGTTTGATAGCAGGAGACCTTTGATTACTCAGAATATTGTCCAAAATGTTAGTACTATCATGAAACCTCAAAAGTTTAACCTTTTCCTCTAATTTACCTTTGAGAATGTTTACCTCAACCTCCAAGGCTTGACATTGCTTTGTCATACTTTCTTCTTTTCTTCTTCCATCTTCAACTTGATCCTTCAGATTTAGAATCTCTTCTTTCAACCAATCTTCATTTCCTTCACATGTTTGTTGCAGCTCTTCATTCTTCTTATTTGATTTTTCAAGATCTTCTTTGAGAGAGATGATTTCTGCTTCAAGGCCTTCCTTTTCAAATGATTGTAGAGGTTCCTTATTTTTCTTACTTGATGCTTCTAAATCTTCCTGAAGACAAATGATTACAGCTTCAAGTCCTTCATTCTTCTTGCTTGATTTTTCAAGATCTGCTTCTAGATCTTTAATTCGATTGGATGCATAAGTATGAAACCTTTGATACTTGTCCACCTGTCCATTCAACATTTCTATTTGATCTTTCATTTGTGAGATCATCTCTTTGTAGATAGTTTCTTGATTATTATATGAAATTTGCAGATCTTCAACTTTAATCTTGAGAGCTTCTTCTAGATCCACAACTTTACTTTCACTATCTTTACTATTGTTTGCACAAAGAAGAGTATTACACGTGGCCTTCTCCTTTTTCTTCTTTGCCATGAGTGCTTGTAGATCTTCGTCGAAATCTGTTTCATCTTCTTCAATTTTTGCTATACATGATTTCTGAGGTATCTCCTTTCCTTGAGTAACCTTCTTCTTTTGCTTCTTAGCCATGAGCACTTTCAGATCTTGGTCAGAATCTTCTTCATCTTCACTGGACACTTCATCATCATCTTCTTTTGCATAATAACTCTTTCTCTTTTCAAATTTTTTCCCTTTACCATGCTTTTCTCTATAAGGACATTTAGCAGCATAATGACCAACTTTTCCACACTCAAAACATTTGAAGGGAAGCTTACCTTTGAATCTTCCAGTACCTAGTTGGAGCTTTCTCACGAAATTCGCTTCTTCTTCATCGGATATATAGCTGGATTCTTTGACAATTTCCTTTTCCTTTCCTTTTGTAGATGCCTTAAAAGCAGCTTCTCTAACTTGAGAAGGGCCTCCTTGTCTCATTTCAAAAGCAGTCAGAGTACCATGTAATTGAACAATAGTGAGAGTTTGCAAATCTTGCCTTTCTTCAATAGCTGAAACTTTAGAGTCAAATTTTGAAGTCAATGATCTTAAGACCTTTTCCACCAGAGTAGTATCAGTTATGGTTTCACCCAAATTTCTCATTCGATTTACAATATCATCCAGACGAAGAAAGAAACTGGCAACACTCTCATCACTATGCATCTTCAAATTTTCATATTCAATTCTAAGAGTTTGGAGTTTTGCACTTTTTACCTTTGTGTCTCCCTCATAGCTTAGAATGATTTTGTCCCATATATCTTTTGCTGAATGTAGCTGCATCACTTTAGCAAATTCTGATTCAGACATGCTTCCCAATAAGACATTCACTTCTTTGGCATTGATTTCATACTTCTTTCTTTTAGCTGCATCAGTAGGAATACTTGCCAGGTATTGATAACCTTCTTCCACGATTGCCCATACATCTGCACCAAGACTTTGCAGATATGCTTTTGTACGTACCTTCCAGAATATCAGATTTCTTCCATTGAATAGAGGTGGCTTTATAGACATTACTCCTTCTTGACTTCCCATTGCGACGGATCTCCTTTAAGCGATCAAGCTTCTGCACAAGGACCAGCTCTGATACCAATTGTTGGGAAAAATACTGAGAGGGGGGGGTGAATCAGTATTTACTGCATATTCAAAACTTTCACTTTTTCTTGCTTCTAAAATGCATACGCTACTTTCCTGAACCAGACTTGCGTATATACGCGGATACCCTTTACGAAACTCGCGTATACACATATATCTATTTATGTCATTAATTCTTCACTTAAATCATATCTTCATTTATTTATCAGATATTCAATAAGCAGTAAACATGTGCAGTAAGAACAGAATAAATCATCACACAAAGCATCACACAAGAACACCAGGATTTTTAGGTGGAAACCCAAGTCGGGAGAAAACCACCGCTGCAGTTGCTCAGCCTTCACTATTTTATTATAGAGAAAACATCTTACAACATATGTGCTGGCGCAGACTTGACCAGCACGCAGGCACCCACCTGCGCTCGTTTACCAGCCTCTCCTGGAAGGGAGCTACGACCCCCTGACTCGTTTTCCAGCCTCTCCTGGAAGGAAGCTATGACCCCTTAATCTCGTTTACCAGCCTCTCCTGGAAGGGAGCTACGACCCCCCGATCTCGTTTACCAGCCTCACCTGGAAGGGAGCTACGACCCCTTGATCTCGTTTACCAGCCTCTCCTGGAAGGGAGCTACGACCCCCCGATCTCGTTTACCAGCTTCACCTGGAAGGGAGCTACAACCCCCTGACTGAAGGCTACAACCTTCAGCACCACCTTGGACCACGTTTCATCAATTTTCACACTGGATCCAACAACTTCAATAGAACACTACTTGCAGGCCACATTTCATCATATTTTCATACTGGACCCTTTCCATACTTTTAAGCACAAACATACATCATCAACAGATACATATCAACACAGATCAGATAGCAGAACAGATCAGATATTGCATACCCCTTGCTTCAGCAAACCCTAGTTTGCATACGCGCTTTTACTTCACTGATGCCGCGTATATACGCGCTTCCGTCCACACAAACCAGCGTATACCTCAGTGTATATTTTATTGCGCATACGCGCTTTCTCTTCGCTGAAGCTGCGTATATACGCGCTTCCTCCGCGGCGAAGTAGCATATAGATCTTCAATCATTACAGAGCAGCATACTTCATCAGATCAGATATTCAGTTCAGATCTACCCTTTTTGCTTCAGACAGATGTTCGCCTAGATGCTCGCCTCATCACAGATCTAAGCCTTCCATAATCAGATTTAACAAATACAAGAGCAATTCAGATCTAGATCCCCTTCTTCATCATTGGTGCATCATACAATCAGATTTATCATTCAAGTGTAACCCTTTCCATTCAGATATACTTCAGAGAGAAGTATTTATTCAAGCTCAGACATCTTGCACCCACACTCATGATTTGCACAATGAATTTCTTCTCCTTATATAGGTTTTCCTTTTTCAATACCATGAGCCCCTTTTTCAATACCATGGGCCAAAACAATACCATGAGCCCAAAAGTACCTGGACGGGGTCAATAGGCGGATCATTACCCAATACCATGGGTCAATACCATGGTGGTTACCCTTGGTTTTGCACTTTTTGAGCGCTTTAGCCCATACGCGACTTGGCACGTTCTTTTCCGCGTGCATACGCGACTTCCCCTAGGCCAATCCGCGTATACCAAGAGACATACTATTTTTCATCATACTTTGAGTACATTCTGAAATCCTTTCTTCATAGCCTTCTGTACACACTGTAGAAACATCATATTTTCTTCATCAGGAACACATTCTCTTAAGCACAACCTTCATCAAGTAAGTTGTCACCATCTTCATCAAGTGGGTTGCCTTTCAAGGACAACACTCAACAACATATCATATCAGATTTACATCATTTACCAAGTCCATCAAGTCAAGAATAACTTCATCAGGTGGTTTGCCATCAAGGACAATACATGTCAACAGTCGCATGTCTTCATCTTCATTTAGTGGGTTGCCATCAAGGACAACATTCTGCATCATATTTCCAACAGGGTGGTCATAACTTAGAAAATTTTATATGGCTGCGCTCAAACGAAATGACCCGACCCGAACACGTTTCATCGAGCACCCTCACACTGTGCAACACAATGCACCCCACAGAACGAAGGAACAAGGGAGAAAATAGAAAATGGGCCACACAAATTTCCACAAGCTACCTAGATGGTCACAACTTAGCAAATTTGATACAACCGCCCTCAAATGAAATGACCCGACCCGAACGCGTTTCATCGGGTACCCTCGCACGGCGCGACACGGACCACCCGACTGAACGAAGGCATAGGGGAGAAAACAACAAACGAGCCGCATGAATTTGCACAAGGCACCTGGGCAGTCACAACTTAGCAAATTTGATATAGTTTCCCTTAAACGAAATGACCCGACTCGAACGCGTTTCATTGGGCACCGTCACATGTCGCGCCCAACCAAATGAAGGCATATGGGAGAAAACAAAAAACAGGATGGACGAACATGCATAAGGCACCCAGATGGTCACAACTTATAAAATTTGATATGGCCTCCCTTAAATGAAATTACCTGACATGAACGTGTTTCATCGGGTGCCCTCACACCACACGACATGGTGCGCCCTACTGAACGAAGGCACAAGGGAGAAAATGGAAAACATGGTGCACGAATGCGCACAAGGCACTCGAGCGATCACAAATTAGAAAATTTGATACGACTGCCCTCAAACGAAATGACGCGACCCTAACGCATATCATCAGGTGCCCTCACATGATGTGAAACAACGCCCCCAACTGAATAAAGGCACAAGGGATAAAATGTTAAACGGGCCACATGAACGTGTACAAGGCACCAGGGTGGTTACAAATTAGAAAATTTGATATTGCCTCTCTCAAACGAAACAACCCGACCCGAACGCATTTCATCAGGTGCCCTCACATGACGCGCCTAAACAAATGAAGGCACAAGGGAGAAAATAGAAAATAGGCCGCAAGAATGTGCACAAGGAACCCAGGCAGTGACAACTTAGAAAATTTGATACGATTGCCCTCAAACGAAACGACTCGACCCAAACACGTTTCATCGGGTATTCTCAAACGGTGCGACATGACATGCCTGACCGAACACATTTCCTTGGGTGCCCTCACATGAACTAATTGGACCCGACACAAACGTGTTTCCTTGAGCACCCTCACATGACCTGAACTGAACGCGTTCCTTGGGCATCCTCACATAACTTGACCTGACTTGAAAATGTTTCCTTAGGCATTGTCACATGACTCGACCCGACCCGACCAAAAAAAAGGCACAAGGGAGTGAACGACAAATGGGTCCCACACATTTCATTAGGCGCCCTCATATGGCATGCCCAACTGAACGAAGGCACAAGAGAGAAAATGGAAAATGGGCCACACGAACATGCATAAGGCACCCAGGCAGTCACAACTTAGAAAATTTGATACAATTGCCCTAAAACAAAACGACCCTACTCGAATGTGTTTCATCTGGTGCCCTCACATGGTGCGACACGACCCACCTGACCGAACGAAGGCATAAGGGAGCAAATGGTAAACAGGTTTCACAAATGAGCAAAAGGCACCTGAGTGGTCACAACTTAGCAAATTTGATACAGACGAACTCAAACGAAACGACTCGACCTGAACGCGTTTCATCAAGTGTTGTCTCATGGCGCGACATGGCGCGCCTGACCGAACGAAGGAAAAAGGTATCAAAAGACATATGGGCCACACGAACATCCATAAGGCACCTAGGCATTCACAACTTAGCAAATTTGATACGACCACCATCAAACAAAATTACCCGACCTGAATGAGTTTCATCGGCTGCCCTCCAACAAAACGAACTGACCCGAACACATTTCATCGGGCGCCCTCACATGGTGCGACACGGCGTGCCCAACTGAATGAAGGCACAAGGGAGGAAATGACAAATGGGGTGAAAAAATGTGCATAAGGCACTAGGGCAGTCACAATCTAGAAAATTTGATACGACCGACCTCAAATGAAATGACCCGACCCAAACATGTTTCATTGAGAACCCTCGCATGGCGCGACACTTCGTGCCTAACTGAATGAAGGCACAAGGGAGAAAAAGGCAGACATGTTGCACGAACGTAGAAAAGGCATTCAGGCGGTCATAAATTAGCAAATTTAATACGATTGCCTTTAAACAAAATGACCCGAATCAAATGTGTTTCATCAGGTGCCCTCAAATGAAATGACTCGACCTCAACGCTTTTTATCGAGCACCCTCACACGACGTGACACGGTACACCTGACCCAACGAAGGCACAAGGTAGAAAATGGAAAAAAAGCCACACAAATGTGAACAAGGCACCCCAGCAGTCACAACTTAGAAAAATTGATACGACTTCCCTCAAACATAAATACCTGACCCAAACGCGTTTCATCGAGTGCCCTCACACAGTGCGACACGACGCGCTCAACCGAACGAAGGCATAAGGTAGAAAACATAAAATGGGTCACATGAACATGCGCAAGGCACCTTGGCGGTCACAACTTAGAAAATTTGATATGGTCACTCTCAACGAAATGAATCGACCTGAACGTGTTTCATCGGGCACCCTCACACGGTGCGACACGACGAGCCCGACCGAACGAAGGCATAAGGAAGAACACATGAAACAGACTGCATGAACGTGCACAAGGTGCACGGGCAGTCACAACTTAGAAAATTTGATACGGCTACCCTCAAATGAAATGACCCAACCCGAATGTGTTTCATCAGGTGCCCTCACACCGCACAACACGATGTGCTCAACTGAACAAAGGCACAAGGGAGAAGACAACAAATGGGTCACATGAATGTGCACAAGGCACCCAGTGTAATATTCCCAACTTAGCTCATAGCTAAGTGGAATACTAATTTTTTGAATAAATTCAAATGCATGAATAAGTGAGCAAGGAGGCTCATAAAAACTACTCTAGCATGAATAAAAACCCCTCACAATGTAAAAAGGGGCCATGAAATAACCAGCTCAAGCATCGAAATGTGTGAAAAAGGTTAATTTGATGAATTCAACTCCACTTTTCTTTAAAAGAATGGATCCATGAATAAGGCAACTCAATGTGAATGGAGACAAATTCAGCAAAACAATTTGAAGACTCCTTAAATGTGAAAAGGGGTAAGGAAAAGAGACTCAATCAAGGAATATTATTAGAAGATTCATTCAGTCACATTGACTAAATCAAACCACGCAGCACCTAGTTTTTCTCCACTTAATGGGATAGTGTAACCCTAGAGGGGGAAATCTTGGCAAGGAAGCAAACCCCAGTGGAGTGGGGCCCTTGGAGGAGAAGCTCATTTTCTATATAATTAAGGAAGGGAATCCATTTGGGTTTATATTGGAGATTATGTTTTCATGAGGTCTTCTTAGACTTCCTGCATACTTAGTTGTTTAGCTAAGTTGCTGCACTGCTTAGTGCAAGGGTTTTATCATGTGGGAATGCCCTGCTTTTTCTTGGAGATCTTGTAGAAGGAGATATGAGAGAAGATTATGATCTATAATTTTCACTTTTAGGTGTTGGGCCAAGCACTTGTGCCCCATATCTGTGCAGTCCCTTGAGGATACTACGTTATTTTTCAGAGGTGCAGTGGAAGGGGGTTAAAACCCCATTGTTTCGAAGCTAGTTTCCAAAAGGGAAGATCAATCCTTCTTCTAGGAGATGATTAAAATAATTGCAGCCATTTATCATGTGTATTCAGCCATTTCATGTAAAGCTATAGCCATACTACGTTATTTCAGTTTATATCTCCTGCTGCTTCTTTGTATTTTCAGTGTATGTGGGAAAACCCTTGTTGGGTGATCATAATTTCATTGTAAAGGAGATTAGATCTCTGTTTCTTAGCATCATTGAGTAATATAATGTGAATATCATATTTCTTTCTCCATTTTCTGAGTATTTCCTTCAATAGACAGTGTAGTCTCTTTGCAGCAGCTCCGACATTTGCATGTTTTGGGGTTCTTGTCCATTTTCAGCTATTTGAGCATGGGAGGCCTGTTTAACTTTGATGTTGGTATTTGTTTCTAAAAAAATATTTCATGCAGCTCATATATTTTCTAATATAAGGGAAAAAACCTTTATTTCATACTGCTGTAACTCAATACTTAGAAAAATAGTGTTTCTAGGTCACTAGCGGTGCTTTTCCCCACTTGGTTGTCTTTCTGAAGTGATGTCTGCTATAGTTTTTGTTAAATTATGAGCTATGCATCTGATATAACCTATGATATTATAATTTTCTGATTCCTCTTGAGTTTTTAAAGAAATTGTGCAAATTCTGAAGTAGGATTTCCATTTTGATGCAACCTTCCTCTTTCAGCAGTTTTCAGCAAGTCTAGTTTGTGGGAGATCTGTTTAAGGTATCTAAGTTCATTTTTTTCAGCTGAAATTCCATAAATAAGTCAAATACAGCCCATAAGAGAGGAAAAAAGAATTAATATACATTTATGTAGCACAGTTTTGCCTATACAACGTTTTCCTTGAGCTGCTTGTCAATAGTCCTGAAAGGGAAATATTAGCCTTCAACATAGTTCTATAGACAGAGTCTATTAGTGGTCCAGATAGCTTCTGGATCTCACCCTATTTTCAGAGGTGACATATCCAGTAAATTCCCCTATATTCAATTTCTTGAATAGATCCAGTTGTTGATTGGTAATGTTTTCGAAAAAGGATTCTCATTTGCCAGATTCATGAGAAGTTCCTGAAAAAGGAATATTACAGTGGTATCAAAGCATGATCTCTAGCCCAACCTATGAGATCAAGCTATCAGATAAGTGCTGAGGAGAAGTAGAAAGTAGAAAGTAGAAATTATGGACAGGATGTGATTACTGTCATCAATATTCAAATCGAAGAAGAGCCTCTCAAAGGGGGTTGAACAGTTGGGGGTAGGAAGATGCAGTGAGACTCCAAGAGGTTTCAAGGAGAATAGGACTGTAGTGAAACCTTTATGAGGTTTCAAGAAAAACAAGCATGCATGGGAATCCCTCCTTCAAGAGAATACCAAGATTTAAGGTCTCCTACTAAGGATGAGGCATTTTCCATATCTAAAGAAAAGACTGGGGGTGACAAAGTAGTCATAACAGAGGCACCTCTAGCATCTCAAGAAGAAGAAGTGGTGAGGAAAGTTGCACCAAGAAGAGAAGCTCTTGCACCTTTGCAAGGAGTTTCAAAGAATCTCACATATAGAGATTGTGGCACAATCCATGTGCAGCATGTGCCATCATTATCAAATGGTGAGATCTGGAATATTACAGTTTCATAGGGTAAGCAATGTCTACCCCTCTTTATTTCTGAAGAATGATGCACAAGGAAGGCAGGAAGATCCATGCACATTAGTTCATCCATCTCTCTATGATGATCTATGTCTTGATTCCTCCTTATTTGAAGAAGGGCCATTAGGGCAATCCCCTGATGAGAAGAAAAAAAAAGTGTTCCCTCAACATGATACAATGAAGACACCAGAGGTCAGAGGAGACATTGTCACAACACTGGAGGTTATGGGTAAGAACAATATTTATGAAAATAAAATTTTATTTTATGATTGCATGTGCTCTCTTACCTTATATGTGTAGGCCATAACTCCCAAGGGGAGTGTTCTACCTTATAAGCTTCATGGCCAACTATGGGCCAAGATTGTTTTCAAGTATGGCCACCTCCTTGATGAGTTGAGGGAGGTGATGCACTATGATGGGTGCTTCCCTAAAGCTCCAAATATACATTTCACCTTCAGCCATGGTGAAGTGATAAGAGTAGCAAGTAAGTGGCCTGCAAACCACTTACCATATCCTGATATGAAGCGGGGAGAAGGAAGCCTGTGATGGTTTCTATTGGGTGAGTGTGGGTATTCCCCAAAATTTCTGATTCTCATGACTCATGCCTCGTACTCTAAGAGAAGGTTTCATAATGGGAAGTCATGGTTGTTATAGATGTCACAAGGAGGGTTTGGACACTATATGCTGAATCTTATGGCCAAATATTTACCCATGTTTGAGGTATGTTTCATGCATTCACATGTATTTTGGGTTGAGATGTATTTCAAGTATGTATCTTGGTTTGGGAGGAGGAACAACTCCCACATGGTGTGGAATGGGAGAGATAGCTTGCATTATGTTGATGGAGCACCCCACATGTCCATCATTACATCATTGCTCCATGATCCACACATTGATAATGTAAGGAAGCAACAAGAGCCCTTGCGGCTATGGTTACTTTTGGGAGAGTATAGGCTGAAAACTCTCCATACTCAACACAACATTCCAAGAGGAATGCATGGCACATCCAAAGTGAAAGAAGGCTACCTTTTAGCAATGATGGAAGGGAGGGAGATCCTCTCACATAGCAGCACAAGGGTGAATGGTTTTTGCATGTGGAATGTCAAGAGGAAGAGTCATGGAGTGACAAGAGCATTGCTACTTAAGCCTACGATGCTTTCCTCTAAGAGTAAGTTTCTGATGATGGAGTATTTCCAAAGAAGTGTGCATCCTTTCATCTTGCATAAATTTACGAGGAGATTGTTATGGGAGAGATCACTCATGGATCATATCTTCAGCTCACACATGAGGCATGGTAAGAAATACATCTATGTGATTATTGATTATTCTATTAAGAATTTGTATCTTCTCACCAATTGTAAGCAATGCATTGCTCTGCAAGAGAGCAAGATTATTCATGGGTGTTGTGGTCACTTTAGGGCCACATTTTGTAATGATGATAACCCATCTCTACATGACTTGGGGCAAGTGCTTTGTTGTTTGATTGTATGCAGTTGATATATATTTTTGCTCACTACTTTCTAGTAGATGAGTTGACATGCATAGCTGAAAATTCTTTGGGAGGCAACTTGCCACTTGATTTTTTAAATCAGCAGTTGGGAAAAGTACATTATACCCACCATGGAGGCCATATGTATCATCTTCACTTGCACATAAACTTCAAAAAATTTCTGATTTGGATGAAATATGGTGGTGATGTGTCATTCATTTTTAATGGAATGATTTGGGTCAGCAGGATCCATGACTTTGGAGGAAGGATCTTTGGAGATCCAACCTTTGTTTTACCGTCAAAGGGCACCCTTATTTTAGCCCAAAATCAGTGCGATATCTACTCTTGCCATAAGTGGAGAGGGAGACAGCATGGGGTAGGCTGTTTTGCCTATCATGTTCAACCATTCAGCCCACCTTCTTTGCAAGAGCTCAAGGTGGAGAAGATTTACCATGAGTTGCCATCTTGGGAGGCAACAAATTTTGCTTGGATGATATCATGGGGAGGAGAGTCTTTCATTGATGATGAAGTGCTCCATGATTATCACCAATCCTATCTTGAGGAGGCCTTTGATCAACAAGAAATTTCCCATATCAGCTTTTCATTCTTCCATGACAAGAGCCATTGGGCTTATTCACCACAGGCCAACTTGTACACTTGGAAGGAACCATTGGAAGAAAAACACTTTGGCAGAAAATTTGATGGAGGCTATGGCTGAGAAGGCCACAAAATAAGGAGAAGAAATTTTGCAGCACCCTTGTAGTTTCTTGAGGACAAGCAACATTTGGGAGGGGGAGATTGTAATATTCCCAACTTAGCTCATAGCTAAGTGGAATACTAATTTTTTTCAATAAATTCAAATGCGTGAATAAGTGAGCAAGGAGGCTCATAAAAACTAGTCTAGCATGAATAAAAACCCCTCACAATCTAAAAAGGGGCCATGAAATAACCAGCTCAAGCATCGACATGTGTGAACAAGGTTAATTTGACCAAGTCAACTCCACTTGTCCTTAAAATAATGGATCCATGAATAAGGCAACTCAATGTGAATGGAGGCAAATTCAACAAAACAATTTGAAGACTCCTTAAATGTGAAAAGGGGCAAGGCAAAGAGACTCAATCAAGGAAGATTCTTAGAAGATGCATTTAGTCACATTGACTAAATCAAACCACGCAGCACCTAGTTGTTCTCCACTTAATGAGACAACATAACCCTAGAGGGGAAAAGCTTGGCAAGGAAGCAAACCCTAGTGGAGTGAGGCCCTTGGAGGAGAAGCTCATTTTCTATATAATGAAGGAAGGGAAGCCATTTGGGTTTAGATTGGAGATTATGTTTTCATGAGGTCTTCTTAGAATTCCTGCATACTTAGCTGTTTAACTAAGTTTTTGTACTTCTTAGTGCAAGGGTTTTCTCATGTGGGAATGCCCTGCTTTTTCTTGGAGATCTTGTAGCAAGAGATCTAAGGGAAGCTTCTGATCTGTAATTTCCACTTTTAGGTGTTGGGCCAAGCACTTGTGCTCCATATCTGTGTAGTACATTGAGGATACTATGCTATTTTTTAGAGGTGCAGTGGAAGGGGGTTAAAACCCCATTTTTTTGGAGTTAGTTTCCCAAAGGGAAGCTCAATCCTTCTTCTAGGAGCTGATTAAAAGCATTGTAGCCATTTCTCATGTGTATTCAGCCATTTCATGTAGATCTATAGCCATACTACGTTATTTTATTTTATATCTGTAGCTTCTTCTTTGTATTTTCAGTGTATGTGGGAAAACCCTTGTCGGGTGATCATAATTTCATTGTAAAGGAGATTAGATCTCTGTTTCTTAGCCTCATTGAGTAATATAATGTGAATATCAGATTTATTTCTCCATTTTATGAGTATTTCCTTTAATATACAGCGTAGTCTCTTTGCAACATCTCTGGCATTTGCATGTTTTAGGGTTCTTGTCCATTTTCAACTATTTGAGCATGGGAGGCCTGTTTAACTTTGCTGTTGGTATTTGTTTCTGATACCCTCTTGCATGCAGCTCCCATATTGTCGTTTGCCATAGTTTTTGTAAAATGATGAGCTATGCATCTGATATAACCTCTGATATGATAATTTTCTGATTCCTCTTGAGTTTCTGAAGAAATTATGCAAATTCTGAAGTAGGATTTCCATTTTGCTGCAACCTTCCTCTTTCAATAGTTTTCAGCTTGTCTAATTTGTGGGAGATCTGTTTAAGGTCTCTAAGTTCATATTTTTCAGCTGAAAATCCATACATAAGTCACATACATCCCATATGAGAGGAACCAAGCATTAATCTACATTTCAGTAGCATAGTTTTACCTATATAGCATTTTACTTGAGCTGCTTGTCAATAGTCCTGAAAGAGAAATATTAGCCTTCAACATAGTTCTATAGAAAAATTCTATAAGTGGGATAGCTAGCTTATGTATCTCACCCTCTTTTCAGAGGTGACATATCCAGTAAATGCCCCTACAGTCAATCTATGGAATATATCGAGTTGTTGATTAGTAATGTTTTCGAAAAAGAATTCTCATTTCCCGGATTCATGAGCAGTTCCTAAAAAAGGAACATTACACCCAGGCAGTCACAAATTAGAAAATTTGATAGTGTCACCCTGAAAATAAATGGCTAGAGTCAAATGCATTTCATTGGGCACCCTCACATGGCATGACACGGCTCACCCGACGAAATGAAGGCACAAGGCACCTGAGTGGTCACAACTTAGCAAATTTGATACGGCTGCCCTCAAACAAAGCAACCCAACCTGAACGAATTTCATCAGGTGCCATCACATGGCACAACATGACGTGCCTGACCAAATGAGGGCACAAGGGAGAAAACAACAAACAGTGTGCACGAACGTGGAAAATGCACTTGCATGGTCACAACTTAGCAAATTTGATATGAATACCCTCAAACGAAATGAACCAACTTGAAATCATGTCATCGGGCACCCTCACATAGCACAACATGACTTGCCAGACCAAACGAAGGCACAAGGGAGAAAAAAACAAATGGGCCGCACAAACAAGCACAAGGAAACCATGCGGTCAGAACTTACCAAATTTGATACGGCCGCCCTAAAAAGAAATGACCTGACCTGAACGCGTTTCATCTGGTGCACTCACACGACATGACATAATGTGCCCAAGTGAACAAAGGCACAATGGAGAAAATGGAAAATGAGTTGCACGAATGTGTACAAGGCACCTGAGTGGTCACAACTTAGGAAATTTGATATCGCCACCCTCAAACGGAACGACCCGAACAGAATGCGTTTCATCGAGCACCCTCACACGGCGACGCGCCCGAATGAACGAAGGCACAAGGGATCAAATGGAAAACAGGCTGCATGAGTGTGCATAAGGAACCAGGGCAGTCACAACTTAGCAAATTTGATACAGGCATCCTCAAATGAAATGACATGACCCGAATGCATTTCATCGGGCGCCCCCACACGGCATGACACGGCCCGCCCGACGGAACGAAATCACAAGGGTGAAAATGGAAAATGGACCACAAAAACGTGCACAAGGTACCCAGGTGGTCATAACTTGGAAAATTTTATATGGCCGCGCTCAAACGAAATGACCCGACCTGAACATGTTTCATCGAGCACCCTCACAAGGTGCGACACAACGCACCCTACGGAACGAAGGAACAAGGGAGAAAATAGAAAATGGGCCCCAAAAATGTGAACAAGCTACCTGGATGGTCACAACTTAGCGAATTTGATACGACCGCCCTCAAACGACACAACCCGACTGAACGCGTTTCATCGGGCACCCTCGCACGGTGCGACACGGATCGCCCGACTGAACGAAGGCACAAGGGAGAAAAAGACAAATGGGCCGCATGAATTTGCACAAGGCACCTAGGCAGTCACAACTTAGAAAATTTAATACGGTCACCCTCAAATTAAATGACTCGACTCGAACGCGTTTCATCAGGCGCCCTCACACATCGTGCCCGACCAAATGAAGGCACAAGGGAGAAAATGAAAAAATGGGCTGAACGAACATGCACAAGGCACCCAGGCTGTCACAACTTAGAAAAATTGATACGGCCTCCCTTAAATGAAAATACCCGACATGAACATGTTTCATCGGGTGCCCTCACACGGTGCGACATGGTGCACCTGACTGAACGAAGGCGCAAGGGAGAAAATGGAAAACGGGGTGCACGAATGTGCACAAGGCACTCGGGAAATCAAAAATTAGCAAATTTGATACAACTGCCCTCAAATGAAATGACGCGACCCTAACGAATTTCATCAGGTGCCCTCACATGACACGACACAACGCCCCCAACCAAATGAAGGCACAAGGGAGAAAATGTTAAACGGGCCACATGAACGTGTATAAGTCAGTCGGGTGGTTACAACTTAGAAATTTTGATATCGCCTCTCTCAAACGAAACAACCTGACCAAAATGCATTTCATCGGGCACCCTCATGTGGCGCGACATGATGCATCCGACTGAATGAAGGCACAAGGGAGAAAATAGAAAATAGGCTGCATGAATGTGCACAAGGAACCCAGGCAGTGACAACTTAGAAAATTTGATACGATCGCCCTTAAACAAAATGACCTGACCCAAACACGTTTCATCGGGCAGTCTCACACGGTGCGACATGACGCGCCTGACCGAACACATTTCCTTGGGCACCCTCACATGACCTCACCAGACTTGACACAAACGATTTTCCTTGGGTGACCTCACATGACCCGACCTGAACGCGTTCCTTGGGCATCCTCACACAACCTAACCCAACTTGAACGTTTTTTCTTGGGCGTTGTCACATGACCCGACCTGACCTGACCAGAACAAATGCACAAGGGAGAAAATGACAAACGGGTCCCACGAACGTGCATAAGGCACACGGGGAGTCACAACTTAGAATTTTTAATACGACCTCCCTCACACGACCTGACCTGACCCAACTCGAACACGTTTCCTTAGGAACCCTCACACAGCATGACCTAACCCGCCTAAACGAAAGCACAAGGGAGAAAATGAAAAACAGGCTACACGAACATGCACAACACACATGGTTGGGCACATATTAGCATTTTTGATACGTCCTCCCTCACACAACCAGACCTGAACTCTTTTTCTTGGGCAGCCCTCACACGACCCGACCTAACCCAACCTGACCCAACCCGAACACGTTTCCTTGAGTGCACTCACACGGCACAACCCAAACCTACTGAACGAAGGCACAATGGAGAAAATGACAAACGGGTCACATGAACGTGCACAAGTGTAATGTTCCAAAATTTTCATGAATAAATTGGAACATTAATTTTTGCTCATATTTTGTAGTAGGTGAATAAAAAGGAAGAGGAGGCCTCTTGACATGAATAAAATCCTTCCTAATGTGAAAAAGGGAATCTTTGAGCAGCTTATTTTTCACCTCCTAATGTGAAAGGGGCCAATTTCATGAGGACAAGGTCAAGTTGACCAAGTCAACCAGTGCAACCTAAGGAGTAGCTTGCCTAAGAAGACAACGAAGTTTTGGAGGGAAGAGTTTCAAGTGAAGAGGGAAACCCTAAGAGGTGGGACCCAAGGTGAAGGACCTCATAACTAAATAAGGAGGGGAGGGGAATATTTGTGGGGTTAGTTGGTGTATTTTGATTTCATGTCTGCTTAGACATTTTCTGCAAACTCCTGATGCTCAACAGAGTTTGGAGGAATTCCTGTTTATGAATTCCTTCTTTTTCATTGAGTGATTTCTTGAAGGGGTTGTGCTTCATTTCTCCCACATATGGATTTTATGCCAATCATTTCTCACAGTTATGGCATTATTTCTGTAGCAGAGGACGCTGTGTTGCTGGGCAGTGCAGTGGGAGGGTTGTTTCATCTACTCTTGTGCATTTCTATCCAGTGGAGGGAGTTTCTCTTGCATTGAGGGAGTTGTATAGGAGATTTAAGAGCTTATTTCAGATCTTGGAATGTGGCCAACTCATGTTCCATCCATTATAGTGTAGTTCACTGGGTAAACTACGTTATTCTTGTGAGAGTAGCAGCTGCGGGGTTTGTTCCCTTGCTTGAGGGCTTATTCTTTGGAGAAAGGGCCAACCCTTCTCCCAAAAAGCTCTATATTCAATTCCTTGTATGTATTTTCATATTCTTAATCATATTTATGTTCAATTTTGTAGTGACTGCATTTTCTAGCTACATATATTTGCAGATCTGCACTTGTACACTTGTATTTCCATGAAGCCCCTTGTGGGTGATCTTCATTGTGTATAAAGAGGAAAGGAATTAAATTTTATTAGCCGTTGGATGCTTGTTCATTTCAGATCTGATATGTCACTTATTTACTGCAGAAACCCTAGTAGGAATAACGATGTTCTTGTTTTAGTCTTTTCTGCATGAGTTAGACTATGGGGTTTTGAGCTAGATTGAGGCATATTGTTTTGGGAGATCTGTTTATATGATCTAGATTCATTTGTTTTACCTATGATTATATAAATGAGTCATATATTGAGTCATCTAAGGGACCTCAGTCCCATTTCTCATTTATAAAACATCATTTTCTGGAGACAACTATTTTGTACCTATATGTTGCTGCCATTTTCAGCTAGTTCATTATGGGAGATCTGAATAACCTCCTTAAGGTTATTTATTTGAGCTTAAATTCTGCAAGGAGGTCGAAATATATATCTTCTAAGGCATTCTAGTAGTGGGAGGCCTTATTTTCACATATTATTCCTTATACATCGTCCCTAAGGAGCTTGCTGCAGCAATTCCTGAATAGGAATAATTACATATCTGTAGACAGAGACTGCAAAAGGCAAGGTAGCCTCTGGTTCTCTCCCTTCTTTGGAAGGATACATAGCCAGTAAGTGCCTCAACAGTCCATCTCTAGCACAGAATTGTGATTTTTCCAAAAAAGGAACATTACAATGGTATCAGAGCATGATCTCTGGCACTGCCTGTGAGATCAAGCTTTCAGAAAAACTAAAGAGAAGATCAAGGAGAAGCTATCTTGGCTTAGCCCGTGGATTTTAGATCCACCCAGAGAATAAAAAGAAGAGGATAACAAATATGGAGAGGATGAGGTTACTCTCATCCATTTTTCAGATCAGAAAGGAGCCTCTCCAAAGGGGTTCAACCAATGGGAAAGAAAGGTCCAGTGAAACTCCAAGAGGGTTTCAAGATGAGAAAATATGCATTGAAACCTCTAGAGGGTTTCAAAAGGTAGGAGAAGATGAAAGCACTTCCTATGCTCATGAAGGAAGTGAGGAATATGGAGGACCACAAGAGGAAGTGGATAGATGGCCAGAAGAGGAGGAGCATTCTTCTCCGCTTGAGGAGGCTTCTACCAGCGCTGTCCAGTTCATAGAGGAGCAGCCCACCATATCAGCAGTTGGATCAGTCTGCAAATCAGAGAGAGGGACTCTTGTAGCCATACAATATGTCTCAAATATCCACAAAGGTATGCAAAAATTTCCATGTAGTGACATTTCAGAAAATTTCATAGGAGGCTTGGGAAATTTGCATTCATATGGTCCATGATTGAAACATCATACTGAAAAAGAGAAGTAAGATTGCACAATGTTGTGCAGTATGGGCTTGATCCAAGGAAGGATCGACACTCACTCCTTTGCACCCATATTGAGTTGCATGCAGCAGGTGGGGTTAAGGTGCAAGGATTTTGGGAGCATCATGCATGATGTGCCATCTCCCAAGGATGTCTTGTCCTTAACACACTTCGATTCTTGTGGATTCAAGGGTTTGATTGGTGAGAGGATTTTCCTGGAAGCTTTTCAAGGGGTTACATCTCAACATCCCATGAGGTGTAAGGAATAATATTTGCTTAGGGATAATGGCAGTATTCATTGGGAAGATTCCAAAGGAGAGAAGTATTGGGGGCAGCCATATCTTGATGGAGGAGAGTGGATGGAGAGCAAGAGGCTTGTGATACACTTTCATATCTATGACACAGGGCAGCAAGAGGCAAAGCTGCGCTGGCTACTCAGGAGAGAGTTTGGTCATCATGAGACATGTCCTTTTCTCAAGGGTATGTGGATGGAAGGAGCTTGGAAGGATACTTTCATCATGGCACAACAAGGAGTGTGGATTCATTATGGTGGTAGGGTAATTTTTTTTCCACCACATATGATGAGTGATGGAGGTATGGAGAGGCAACAAGGATATTTTTTTTCTTCAGAGGATTGGGAGAAAGCAAGGGCAAAATTTCTCTCCCACTTGGCATAATGTTGCAAGGGTGAAGTATGGCATTATCATGGTGCAAGAGGTGTTTTCATCATGGAGGAGACCCCTCATATATGGCAGCATTATGGAGAATTCCTTTGAAAAACCACATGTCAAAGGAAGGAGCTTGATAGGGATAAGAGCCTATGTGTATAGGCCAACAACGTTATCTCTTTGGAGCAGAAATCTATGGATGAAGTGTGCCCAGTGGAAGTGTGGTGGATCCATAACCCACAGGCTCCAAGAAAATTTCATATTAGTTGCACTGGATGAGGAAAGAGGAGGTGAGATAGATGAGGTAATATATGGAGTCATCTATTACTATGCTACATTCTTCTTGACTTGGATCCCCAAGCACTAGAAGAGGGATCTTCTTGCAGCACCTAGTCCATTCCTCTTCATGGGAGCATGCCAAACAACTATGGAGGGTTCATTCATGGATCCATACATCATTTTACTCCTAGCATATGGTAAGAAATTTGTTTTTGCATTGGCTGATTTGTATACTCTTACCATTATCTTGCAGTGCATGGCTCTACAATAGGGCAAGCCTATCAGATTGCTCCATGGGCAGGATTGGGCCAAACTATATGATGGAGGCAACCATCGTTCACATGGCCTTTGGTAGATTTTTTTCCATTCCATACATGATCAATTAATTTACATGATTATCCATGAGTCACAAAGCATTTTTCCATGTAAATTTCTGAAGCAGCAACTTGGAAAACTGCGCTGCCACTATTGGGGAAACTGTTGGTACTTCCTGGCATCACATGAAAACTTCAGCATTTCTCTCCTTTTTTTTTCTGATCATGACTTCCTTGGCTGATGTGGATCTTATTTACATTGGGAGCATGATTGGAAGGTTGACACATGAGTTGGGGGTGTCCCTAAAAGGGAAGGATTCCCACATTTTCTACATTGCATGCTCGAAGGGGAGCATGAGAAAAACTATGGCCACCACAGCTAAGTATGTGTCTCTTCTTGAGGTGGACCATAATTTTGATGGTAATTAATTGTATAATCATGGGAAAGTGATAAAATATGATTTGTATGTTCATCTGACCCATTCATCCATTTACTTTTTACTAGTGGATATGAGAATTTTCACCACTAGTCATTTAGCAACATACTACTTGCCATGCCAATTTCTAAAGAAGCAATGGATGAGATTGTGCTATGTCATTTTGAGACCTTGTTGGTATCATACAGAAACACTAAAATCCTTCAGAAAACATCTCACTTGGACATTATATGATGACCATGTCCTATTCATCATGGAAGGAATATTTTGGGGCAACTTGTTCTTCAATGTTGGAGGGGAAATCTTTGGTGGATTGCTCTACATTTTTCCACTTGAGGGAAATACCTTTGCAGCCCATGTAAAACACATAATCTGTACTATTCATAAGTGGAGAGGAGGACAGCATGGGATAGGCCATCTTTCCTATCATGTTCAATCATTCAGCCCACCTACACTTCAAGAGTCAGTGGTGGAAGGAATTCTTCATGAGTTACCATGCTAGGGGGTGACTCATTTCATATGGATGATAGATTGGGGGTGGAGGTTTCAATTTGGGGGAATAAGGTTTCCCATTCATCTTGCACTCGATTCATTGAGAAGACCTCTAGACCACCCATGGTTGTCTCTTTGGGCACTTTCCTTCTCGTGATTTTAGTCATTTGGGGTGTTTCACCAAATGCTAGTCTATATGATTGGGAGCGACACTATGGAGTTTCATGGATGAGATGGCATCATATTATTTGAAGGATTCCATCATATGCTGATGCTACTAGAGGAGGTAAATATATTCACTCAGTTCTATCCTTGCAGTTTCTTGAGGACAAGCAACATTTGGGAGGGGAGGACTGTAATGTTCCAAAATTTTCATGAATAAATTGGAACATTAATTTTTGCTCATATTGTGTAGTAGGTGAATAAAAAGGAAGAGGAGGCCTCTTGACATGAATAAAATCCTTCCTAATGTGAAAAAGGAACCTTTGAGCAGCTTATTTTGCACCTCCTAATGTGAAAAGGGCCAATTGCATGAGGACAAGGTCAAGTTGACCAAGTCAACCAGCGCAGCCTAAGGAGGAATAGCTTGCCTAAGAAGACAACGAAGTTTTGGAGGGAAGAGTTTCAAATGAAGAGAGAAACCCTAAGAGGTGGGACCCAAGGTGAAGGAGCTCACAACTACATAAGGAGGAGAGGGGCAGCTTTGTGGGGTTAGCTGGTGTATTTTGATTTCATGTCTGCTTAGACATTTTCTACAAACTCTTGCTGCTCAGCAGAGTTTGGAGGAATTCCTGTTTAGGAATTCCTTCTCCTTCATTGAGTGATATCTTAAAGGGGTTGTGATTCATTTCTCCCACATATGGATTTTATTCCAAGAATTTCTCACAGCTATAGCGTTATTTCTGTAGCATAGGACGTTGTGTTGCCGGGCAGTGCAGTGGGAGGGTTGTTTCATCTACTCTTGTGCATTTCTATTCAGTGGAGGGAGTTTCTCTTGCATTGAGGGAGTTGTATAGGAGATTTCAGAGCTGATTTCAGATCTTGGCATGTGGCCAACTCATGTTCCATCCATTATAGTGCAGTTCATTGGGTAAAATGTGTTATTCTTGTGAGAGCAGCAGCCGCGGGGTTTGTTCCCTTGCTTGAGGGCTTATTCTTTGGAGAAAGGGCCAACCCTTCTCCCGAAAAGCTCTATATTCCATTCCTCTTTTGTATTTTCATATTCTCAGTCATATTTATGTTCAATGTTGCATTGACTGCATTTTCCAGCTACATATATTTGTAGATCTGCACTTGTACACTTGTATTTCCATGAAGCCCCTTGCGGGTGATCTTCATTGTGTATAAAGAGGAAAGGAATTACATTTTCTTAGCCATTGGATGCTTGTTCATTTCAGATCTGATATGTCACTTATTTACTGTAGAAAACCTAGTAGGAATAACGCTGTTCTTGTTTCAGTCTTTTCTGCATGAGTTAGACTATGGGGTTTTGAGCTAGATTGAGGCATATTGTTTTGGGAGATCTGTTTATATGAGCTAGATTCATTTGTTTTACCTATGATTCTATAAGTGCGTCATATATTGAGTCATATAAGGGAACTCAGTCCCATTTCTTAGTTATACAACGTTATTTTCTGGAGACAACTATTTTGTGCTTACATGTTGCTGCCATTTTCAGCTAGTTCACTGTGGGAGATCTGAATAACCTGCTTAAGGTTATTTCTTTGAGCTTAAATTCTGTAAGGAGGTTGAAATATATATTTTCTAAGGCATTCCAGTAGTGGGAGGCCTTATTTTCACATCTTCTTCCTTATACAACATCGCTAAGGATCTTGCTGTAGAAATTCCTGAATAGGAATACTTACATATCTATAGACAGAGACTGCAAAAGGCCAGGTAGCCTCTGGTTCTCTACCTTTTTTGGAAGGAGACATAGCCAATAAATTCCTCAGCAATCCATCTCTGGCATAGACTTGTGATTTTTCTGAAAAAGGAACATTACAACAAGGTACAGGGACAGTCACAACTTAGAATTTTTGATACAACCTCCCTCACACGACCTAGCCCAAAAAAATTTCCTTGGGCTCCCTCACACGGTCACATGACATGAACTGACCCATACGAATGAAGGCAGAGGGGGGAAAATGGGAAACAGGTCACATAAACATGTACAAGGCACACGAGCAGTCACAACTTAGAATTTTTGATACGGCCGCCCTCACACGACCTGACTTGAACACGTTTCCTTAGGCGCCCTCACATTACCCGACCCGACTAGATCCTACCCAACCTGACCCAACCCGCTCGAACGTGTTTCCTTGGGTGCCCTCACACCACATGACCCGACCCGCCCGAACGCGTTTCCTTGGGCGCCCTCACATAGCACAACCCAACTAGACCCAACCCACCTGAACGAAGGCACAATGGAGAAAATGACAAACGAGCCACATGAACGTGCATAAGGCACACGGGCAGTCACAACTTAGCATTTTTTATGCGACCTCTCTCACACGACCTGACCCTACCTGGCCCGAACATGTTTCCTTGGGTGCCCTCACACGACACTACCTAACTCGCCCAAACGAAGGCACAAGGGAGAAAATTGGAAATGGGTCACACGAACGTCCACAAGGCACACAGGTGATCAAACCTTAACATTTTTAATATGATCTCCCTCACATCACCCTACCTGAACCGACCCGAATGTGTTTCCTTGGGCGCCCTCACACGGCTCGACCCGAATCGAACCTACCTAACCCACTCGAACGCATTTCCCTGGGCACCCTCACATGACACGACCTGACCCGCCCAAACGCGTTTCATTGGGCGCCCTCACACGACGCGACCCGACTCGAGCCAGCCCTCCCGAATGCATTTCCTTGGCCTCCCTAACATGACACAACCTGATCTAACCAGCCTGAACGCGTTTCCTTGGGCACCCTCACACGACCCGACCCAAACGCATTTCATTGGGCACCCTCACACGACCTAACCCGCCTGAATGCGTTTCCTTGGGCACCCTCACACAGTACGACCCGACCCGAATGCATTTCCTTGGGTACCCTAACACAGCCCAACCCGACCTGCCCGAACGAAGGCACAAGGGAGCAAATGACAAACAGGTCATACGAACATGCACAAGGCTCAAGGTCGGTTGACGATGCACCCCACCCCCCCTAGAGATGGGATATCACCCATTAGATTTCTTGTGCCTCGTAGGTTTTCAAACCCACCGACTCGCACACATGTTAGAATCCTTGGTCTATGTTTCAAAACGGATCAAATGGAAAGCCCGCCAACCAACACCATGAGCACACGGGTGCACGAGGCCCACCAAAAGGGCGTGTGATTTATTCCTTGACTGCCGCAATGGGAAATTGATAGGTGGTACTCCACCCATGCTTGTGATGATGTAGCAACCTGTGTTGGTTTGCACCTCAAGTCGAGCAGCGAACTAGCCTGAGCCGTTCCACATCTGATCGAGACACATTGACAACCTCCCCCCCCAACAATTTCAGGCACTCTTTAACTCTCTTTTCAGATTCCTTTTCATCTTTCCCTTGCGATACATTTTTTCTATCGGTCTCTCGCCCATATTTAGCATTGGATGGAATTTACCACCCAATTAGGGTTTCATTCCCAAATAGCTTGACTCGCCGACAATGTCTCGTGATGTGGTAGGGTCCCGGCCTGATAGGGTTGTCACCCTCTCAGGCACACCCTTCCAAGGGACTTGGCCCAAGTCTTTCGCTGAGGAAATTTCTACAGACTAAAATTCAGGCGAGGATGCCACCCGATTTTCATGCTGGGCTCTTCCCAACTCGCTTGTTGCTACTGGGGGAATCCTTGTAAGTTTCTTTTCATATTCCTAATTATATGATTAAAATAAACGGGTGTTCTTGCCTGAGTTGAGGTTGCAAGTTGGATCTAAATCCACCCTACCCAATGGGAGAACAAGGGAGAACAAAGCAAGTTCCAAGGATGCCACACAAAGCCTGCATCAGCTAATGCCGACTGCCCAACCAAGGGGACAAGATCACTGCTTGTCGACACATACCACAAAACATCGCCTGCCACATTTAAACCAAATGCACCACATTGGGAACATACGACCACCTCCACTGCTCCCTAACATATTTCAAGGAACACGTTTGATTCATATGCGACACCCATACAGACGTTGTAATATCCCAAAAAGGGGGAAGGCAGTAATACTTCGCACAATATAAGAACTTACAGCAAGATAAAAAATAAATATAAGTAAAAATCAGAATATGTAGAAAGAGCTGAGCCATTTTATTATATTGGAGATGATTCAGTTACAACAGTACAAGATATATAAGATCTAGCCAAGTAGATGAGCTAGGATCACCTTGAAAACATGTATAAAGCAGGTACATTGTAACTGTTGAGGCTCTGTAGCAAATACTGCATTGTCTCTTCAGTAGAACATAAACATGTGGTTGCAGGATGAAAAGATAAATATGGATCTACTCAAAACTCGAGGTCTAATGATGCCAAGATTAAAGATCTGGCCAATGTGATGGATTCCCAAGATAACCCAGAAAGAATTTTCCAGATCTCCAACTTTGGAAAAATCACCTCCCCAGGGTTTGATCCTTGATCTGCTGGGAAATAAAGATCTGAAGCTAGATTTGAGGAATATATGGCTGAAATGTGTGCTCAGATCAGATCTATGCTTGAAGGGCTGATCCCTTCCTTAGATCTATGAGTTAGAAGATCTAGATCTAGCTTCTCAATCCTCCAAAAGATGATTGCAGCTGCTGCAACACAACTGCCTCTGAAAAATGTGCTGTGAGGGAAAGAGAGGCCTTATTCCTGCTGAAAGATGCTACAATAAACTCCAGGTTGATGGAAATACTGATGGAAATGTGAATGAATGATCCTCCACTATATTTCTAGTTTAATTACTAGCAACTTCATTCCTCCTTTCAAATCTGCAATATGGATAACGTTATTCTTGTGGAGAATACTGCTGCTAGGAGGTCAATAAATTTTTTCCTAATGCCAGATATGAAATGTGGCTCTAGGAATGCTGATCTATAAGCCCAAGTGATGGGAATAATCCCTCACCTTGTTCTCCAGCTGAAGTACTGAAGACAAATTCCACCTTCCAAACTGATCTTCAGAAATCTGCAGATTTTTGAATATGAATGTTCTGTAGAAAGTAGAAAAAGGAAATGGCACTTAAAGCCTGATGTATAATGAAGTAAAAGCCTCTTCCTTAGATATCACTCAAAGAAGGAGGAGGGATTGCCACCTAGGAACACCCTGTGCTAAACAACACCTGAAATCTATGCTAAACAGCCCAAGAATGCCGTGGAATGTCACTTGAAAATTCTAGATCTAAAAGATCATACATCAAATAATCCAAGATGCCTTTCACCTTTGCCTTATCCTCCTTTATAATTATTGAGCCCCCTCAAGCCTTGTCCCTAATCCCAACTGTGTTGTCTTAGGTGGATAAGATCCTCCAAGTGGGACTGTGCTGTTTGACCAAATCAACCAAATAGTCTAGGTGCAATGTACACCCCCTCCATCATGTGTGCTTCATTTTCAGATGATCCTCCACCACTTGATCATTAATGCTCAATGACCCTTTTTTTGACATCTTGAAGATCTTAGTTGACTGAATCAACCCTCCATGATCTCTCTCATTAAACGAGACATGATCTCCAATCTCATTCACATTAGTAGTTGCTCAACTACCTCTTTTTGCAGATCTAGTCTAAATTAATCCACACTCACACACACAAAGTGGATATTTATTCTTATTGAGGATTGTGGGTCCCTCCACCCTTTTATTTACTTAATTCATTAATAAAATCAAGGACTCTAATATTCCAAATATTATGTGAAAATTTGGGAATATTGCAGTTCCCCCCCCCCCCAAAAAAAAATGTTGCTTGTCGTCAAGAAACTCCAAAAGTAGATGCAAGGCCATCTATTCCCCTCCATATGGCATCCACATAAGGAAGGCTTCCCCTATTTGCTGCAATAGGTTATGTATGTTTGGTTCCAAAGTTTTATTTTAAAAACATAAAGAATGACCTCCAACTGTTTGGTTAGATGTCCTCCTGCCATCATGATGTACCAAGTGACAACCATATGATTTCCAACATCATCAACAGTACATGAGAGACATAAAATAAAGTATCTCTTTCCACAAGGGAAAAGCTTCATCATACAATACACTCCTTCATCCCATGTTTCACGAACTAGATTGAGAATTTATGTGCTCCCATACTTAGCCCTGTTGGCCTTGTTGGATCCAAAATCCATCATTTCAAAGTTATGAAAAAGAAGAAGGAAAGAAGTAATATGGGTAGACAAATATGTCAAACCATATTCTCCTAAAAACAACCACCGTAGTAAGGCCCTTTGCTTCCATCCTCCATCTCCTCCATGTAAGATGGTCAAGCCAAACTCCCCCATAAGCAACCCAAGCAACAAGAGATCTTGCTGCCTTCTCTACTCCCCATGTGAATCATGAAGCAAAAGCACAATAATGGACATATGAGATGTCACATCAGCCCAATACAAAGAAACATCATCAATGCACAACATGAGATCATGATGCCAAATTTTACACAATAAAAAACACATGGACATAGGAGATGTCATGTTGTGGCCAAACTTTCTCAAGTGGAACCAAAATGGACATGCCTCCCTTTGCTGCAATTTATCATTGAAAAACAAGGCATGAATCAGAAAATCAGGAGCTATTGGGTGGTATCCATACTCACCCAAGAGCAGCTAGTGTAGCCATGCCTCCCCCCTAATCTCATATGTGTTTTTCAAGGCATGGATCAGAAAAATAGGTGCCTTTGGAGAGTGACAGAAATATCCCAATGGAAACCAACGTAACCAAGCATGCTAGCCCATACAAATATGTAGGTGGTGTTGCAACCCCTTGCTTATCATCCTCACCCATTCACTCCCATGTGGATGATGAATGAGGTACTGCATAATCATGGCATCCTCCCTTTGTAGAATGCCATCCTCCCCAAACTTTTGAAGAACTTTGCATTTCCTGAAATTTTGAAATGCATCTCTAATGAGATATCTTAATGAGATTCTCTCTCCATCAAAATCCCTCCAAAACCAAAGAATTTTTGGATTTACTACAAGTAGAAGTTTCTCTTTGAGAAGTGAGAGGCTTATTGAGAAAGGGTCATCTAGAAGGGAGAAAAGGTTTCTAATTTCAAGATGTCTACCATTTGTCATCTTTACTTCCATTTCTTCATTAATGAAGCTACCTCTAGAGTGTTCCAAGAATGATGAAGCCCTTTATTTGGCACAACTAATAAGTGACAGTGCTGTAGATCTACAGGGTGATACATGCATTGTCTCAAAGCAAGTTACAACACTGATCTCACAATCAGTCCTTGTACATAGGATAATGCTAATCCCATTTTCTTAAACTATACATCTCAACTCAAAGGGTTGATTGTAGCTCAACAATGATGAATAGGGATAGTTTTCAGTCTCCTCCTTGATTAGATCAAGGGTCCTCTGCGCTGTGAAATGTCTTTGCTTCAAATCAACATTTTGTTCTAACCCTTGGTTATGCATTGATCTTGAAACAATATGTGCTAAAATTCTATGCATACCTTGGATCAACTAATATGTGGGAACCTCTTGACAGAACACAAGAGTTCCTACAACTGGGACAATAGTGTCTCCAACTGCTGGCAAGAGTGATGGCCTCTTCTCTTGAAGTGTACCAGCGTTGGTATCTCCATCCTCCTCCTCATGAATCTCTTGATCCATGCATGAGACTCCATATGTCAAGAGCTCAAGACTATCTTACAAAGGTGCAAGTGCCTCTTCTCTAGATACAAGTACATTTGCAGTAGGTGGTGAAGGTAGTGACCTCTCCACATCAAACCTCTTCCTCAACTTGTGAAATAAATATGAATACTTGGTCACCTTTGCATGCTCCATGAGCCCGAACCACCAATATTTTTCTTCATCTAAGAGATGAAGTGCTGCAATTTGAACAACCTCTTCTTTATTCACAAGATGTAGCTTGAAAAATGAATCTAACTCCCCCATCCAAGCCTTGACATTTCTTGAGGAAGATCCATCAAATGTAGGCAAATAGAATCTATTATGCCTCTTCCTTCTATTACTGCTATATGATCCTCTTTCTTCTTTAATATGGACAAATTGTTGGAGAGTTAGCTTCTCCTTTAAAGCTCTAGATTGTGCTTTGTAGTCTTCAAGATATAGACTGAGAGTCTCATGAGTCTTAGGTTCATTCCTTTCTTCACTTATATACCTATCACCTTCTTCAAAGAAAGTGGGCATAGTGGATCTATGAGGAGATCTAGGATTCTTCGGTCTTCCTTGCTGCCGATAGGAGGTACTTTCCTCATCACATCTTCTTCCTGGATCTTCTCTTTGTTCTTCCTCCTTCATTTGATAGACCTCCTTGGAGAGATATTGCATGGATCTAAAGAAAGGAGTGATAGAATTTTCATTCTCCATGTTAGATCTCATTAATCTGTTCTTATTTCAATGTAAAAAGATGAAGTGTCCACAAGCTAAGCCAAAGATCATGCTCTGATACCACTGTAATATCCCAAAAATGGGGAATGGAGTAATATTTGCATAATATTCCTTTTCCAAAAATATCACAAGTATGTGCCAGAGATGGACTACAGGGGAATTTACCGGATATGTCACCTTCTAAAGAAGGGTGAGATCCAGAGGCTTTCTAGTCCTTTGCAGACTCTATCTACAGATATGTGAAATTTCCTAGTAGGAATGGCTAGCAACCCAAGCCTGGAAAACACTTTTCTAGAAATGGAGGCAGCAAGATTTGATCCCTGGTCTAGGATCATTTTAATATATCTTTCTAAATCTGAAATCCTGAAGTGGACTCAAAACTAATCCTTCTAGGAGCTTGAGACAAGCCTCCTTCACCTGTTATCTTCAGAAAAGGGCCCAATGAAAAGGGCTGCTACAACACTTTGCTCAACAAAGGGAATGACAACGTTATTTCTAATGAGCCATGTCACATGAAGATGAAATCAATATGTAAATATATGTTCAGCTAAAAATGTAGACAAACTCTTGAGGAATCTCTTACTTAAAGCAAGCCAAAGAATCTCAAGGAGATAATGTACATAAGAATGGAGGAAACACTGGTCACATATTTTATTCCTACTAAGACTACGCAGTATATGGGAGGTACTGCAGCAGTAAATATATTAATATTAAAGATACAAAAATGTAAGCTCAATAAATATGGGGGAGCAAGGCTTCAACCCCTGAAATTACAATACAACAATCCTCTAAAAGGATTGGATGAAAACTAGACAAAATGGCATTTTACCAAAATGATGGAGTTGTTGGGCAGCTAATGCAACTCAATAGAGATTGGAAATGGAAGGATATTGCTGAATATGATGCCTTTGCTGAAATAACTCCTTTTTTCAATCCTTTCGATGAAAGACTGATCCTTTCATAGAAGATCTCACCACCCACCAAAATGCTGCAATCCTCACTGCAAATCCTCTATATGAACTGCTTAGTCAAGGAAGAGGGATGCTCTTCTGCTGATGGAAATGATTGGCTTGATTCCAAAGATGATGGATTGAAGATCAAAAACTCCCTCATTGATCTCCCAAAGGAATGGAGACTCCCTCCTCTGAAATACAATGCCGGAAGTAGTGTTGAGGAACCCTCCCCTGCAACACCCAGCAACACAACTCAGCCACCAATGGAGATTGTGCTAGAGCTGAATGGAATGCTTTGGCCTCAAGAAAAAATATGGGGAATATGAAGAAAAAGCTCTTCCAAGAGGTACTCAATAGAAGAGATGGGATTCCCACCCGGGAACACCCAATGCTAGCAGCACTACATCTCAGCTAAACAGCTGGAGAATGCTCTTGTTTGAGAAGACAAGAAAAATGATAATCAAAGCATGAATGAGAATGACTACTTCGTTATCCTTTTAAAAAAGTGAAGGGTGCTTTGTCATGGGCCCCACACGTTAGGGTTTCCTCTCTAGAATTATATCCCTCTCATGCAAACTGCGCTGGTCCACCAAGTGATCCTTATCTTCTCAATCTGCGCAGTCAACTTGGATTCTTCTATAATTATCCACTTGCAAGGTGTCTCTTTTCACACATGGGGTGTGGAATCCAGTTATTTATTGATCCCTTCTCACATTATAAGGTTTCCTTATTTATATTTTTATTATCAATGGGTTTTCTTACCCATTTATTCTCCTCCTAAAGCAAAAACAAAAGTTTTTAATGTTCCATAAAATTTTGGAACATTACAGTCCTCCCCTCCCAAATGTTGCTTGCCGTCAAGCAACTTGTAAGGATAGAACTGTATGATGTCCTCTTCCTCCAGATTTAGAATCTACTTATGATGTAATCCTCATGAAGAATGAGACGCTGTAGCAACAAAGAGTCTCCATACTGCTCCTCCCAAACATGCAAACTAGCCAATGTGGTTATCATCATGATCATGGAATGTACTCAAGAAGGCAATAAGGTGCTGTCCAGAGGTCTCCTTGAGGCATGGTGTCAAAATGAATTGGGAAGAAAATTCCCCTCATGTGAATCCTCCATCCCCAAGCAACCATCCATATGAATCTAGTTACCTCCAGACAAGGCAACTGCTGAACATCTTCTTCCACCTTGAGCTTCAAAAAAGAAGGTGGGATAAAATTTTGAATTTGGTAGGCATCATAGCCTACCCCACACTGTTCACCTCCCCACTTATGAAAAGTGTAGGGTGAAGGCTGCTCTTGGGCTGAAGAAATGTTTCCCTCAAGTGGCAAGATGAAGTTTGGATCTCCAAGGATCTTCCCTCCTCCATTGTGAATCAAGCTGGCCCAATGTCTCTCCTTTGTGATGGGAAGGAGATCAACACCATCATATGACTCCCCATCACTCCCATGGCTCACCTCAAGAAGGAATAAATGTTGAACTATGGTGGCCACATCATCTCTCATGCTCCCATTATAGCATGCCCTGCAGAACGTATGGGGATCTTCTCTCCCAAAGGATAGATTCAACCCATGTGCCTCTCTCCCAATCATGTTCCTGACAATAATGTGATCAATAACATCATAAGGAGCCATAATTAAAGTCATGTTGGCTTCCATATGTAGTGAGTGAGTGGGGCAATGATCCCTCATATGCAACCAACGTAGCTTGAGCATAAAATGCAATAAAGAATGACAAAAGATGCAGTTCCTTAGCCATCGGTTTGCTGCTACATTCTCCTCATGTATTTGGAGGCATTGAATGATGTATGAGACATGAGGAACATGTCCTCCAAAATACAAATATCCCCCAAGTCCATCAAGGGGATGGCCATCAACTATGCTCTTGGCCCCAAGTAGACCAAAGAGCCTTTGAAAAAGAATGATCCTCCTTGGAGCAACATCCTGCATATACATGGTTAAGGAATAAACATGTAAATCATATAAATGAACAATATCCCTACCATGTTTTCTACTCACGCAAAGGGAGCAACTCATAGATGAATCTCTCCTCTTCCTCCCAAGGAAAAGAAGTGACTGTGCCCATTCCTCCAAAGAGTGGTGTGCATATACTGCTCCCATGCCAACTATATAAGTGGGAGGGTTGTTGTCCCTCCCTTGCTTCCCCTACCATAGCGCAGGTACTGAAAGGAGAGTGGGTAAGAATGATAGTGAAGGAATGCTACCCTCTACTTTGTTTTTACCCAAAATCCCCAGCGCTGCAACAAGCTGTCCCAAGGCCTCCACACTGCTGAAATCAGTGATTGATGCCTCACTGTCTGAAGCATCTATCCTCCTCTTTTGAACCAGTGGCCTCCTTGGTGTGATGTCTCCACTGAATGAGACATTCTCATTTGAAGATGACCATATACATGGATGAAAAACCCTGTCCATGCTTCCATTGCGCAGCTCAATCACCTTCCTAGGTGTAATGACCTCCAAAAATGGATAGAGATGGGCCCACCTCATCACATGGTGCTAGGTCTCTCCTCTATCTTCTTTCTGAATCTTCATGGTTTTACACCTCATCTTCCATTGCACATGTGAATCATGAAGTGTGCCTTGATCTCCATGCATGAGATCCTGGGGACCTTCTTGCAAAGACACAAGAATCCCTCTATTTGGAGAAAAAACTCCTTCTTCCTTTGCATGAGGTACTAGATGATCTTTAGATTTGGCAGTGCTGTTGCCCTCTATTTCTGCAATAAATTTGGGAAACATCCCAATAATTTGATCCACCTTTGAAAAAGAGAGCTCTTTATTTTGTTGCTCAAAGGTGTGGGATGAAAGTTTGGCCTCCAACAAGGCTTGATGCAAGTTTTCAGCTCCTCCAATAGTTTCTTGAGGTGGTACTGTGTTTCTATGCAAGGGTTTTTTTTGAGTCCCTTGGGTTAAATCCATCTCATGAGTTCCAAGAATGTTTTGATCAAATAATTTCACCAATGACTTAGTGAAATTCACATAATATGAGGCTTTAACATTCTCAAAAGAAATGGACTCAAGTTTCCACCATGCATGAGCCTTACCTCTCAAATGCAGCACTGCAACCTTGATGATTTCTTCTTCTGAAATGTGGTGCTACTGTTGGAAGGTATTTGGCTCCTCCACCCAATATTTGGTTGAATATGAAGGTGAAATTCCAAAATTAGATAGGAGAAATCTATCTTGCCGCTCCTTCCCCTTCACCTTGCTCTTGCAAAACTCAAAAAAAGTGGGCTAATTTCTGAATCCATGAGTGTGAGACTCATACTCCATCAAGAAATCAATAAGGGTTTCCTCCTTAGTCACCTTTCCTTCTTCTTTCATCTCCCTCATAGGAATGCTAGGCTTTTGACTGCGGTGTTCATCATGGTGTGTGGTTGCATGCTTACCCTCACCATGTGAAAATCTAGGGCTTCCTTCAGTTTCGAACCCTCTTTGAGATTCTCCATCAATCTCCCTCCTAACCTTTCTGAAATCTTCATGTGTGCCTTGTATAGATTTGGGAGGAAGACTTGTGAATACTTTCTTCTCCTTTCTTCCAAGAGATGGAGTCTCTCTACTTAACTCCTTATTTCCTTATAGATGAGAATAAGAAGTGTAGGGGTCTTCCTTTTTTGTTTTCTCTTACTCCTTGGGGAGGTTCTTCTTCTTTTCAAAAATGGATGAGATTAATCTCATCCTCTTAATCTTCTGTTCTCTTTCTTGGGCTTTGAAGGCCACAGGCTAAGCCAAGAAAGATGCTCTGATACCACTATAGTATTCCTTTTTTCTGAAATATCACAAGTCTGTGCCAGAGATGGACTGTGGGGGCATTTACCGAATATGTCAACTTCTAAATAAGGGTGAGATCCAAAGGCTTTCTGGCCCTTTTTAGACTCTGTCTACATATATGTGAAATTTCCTAGTAGGAATGGCTAGCAACCCAAGCCTGGAAAACACATTTTCCAGAAATGGAGGCAGCAGGATTTGATCCCTGGTTTTGGATCCTTTCAATATATCTGTCTGGAGCTGAAATCCTGAAGTGGACTCAAAATAATCCTTCTAGGAGCTTGAGACAAGCCTCCTTCACCTGTTATCTTCAGAAAAGGGCCCAATGAAAAGAGCTGCTACAACACTTTGCTCAACAAAGGGAATGACAACATTACTTCTAATGAGACATGTCACATGAAGATGAAATCAATCTATAAATATATGTGCAATAGAAAATGTAGACAAAATATTGAGGAATCTCTTACTTGAAGCAAGCCAAAGAATCTCAAGGAGACAATGTACATAAGAATGGAGGAAACACTGCTCACATATTTTATTCCTAATAAGACTGCACAGTCTATGGGAGATAATGCATCAGTAAATATATGAATATGAAATATATAGCAATGTAAGCTCAAATAAATATGGGGGAGCAAGGCTTCAACCCCTAAAATTACAATACAACAATCCTCTAAAAGGATTGGATGAAAACTAGACAAAAGGGCATTTTACCAAAATGCTGGAGTTGCTGGGCAGCTACTGCAACTCAATAGAGAATGGAAATGAAAGGAGCTTGCTGAATATGATGCCTTTTCTGAAATAACTCCTTTTTTAAATCCTCTAGATGAAATACTAATCCTTTCATAGAAGATATCACCACCCACCAAAATGCTGCAACCCTCACTGCAAATGCTCTCTATGAACTGCTCAGTCAAGGAAGAGGGATGGTATTCTGCTGATGGAAATGATTGGCCTGATGCCAAAGATGATGGATTGAAGATCAAAAACTCCCTCACTAATCTCCCAAAGGAATGGAGACTCCCTCCTCTGAAATACAATGCCGAAAGTAGTGTTGAGGAACCCTCCCCTGCAACACCCAGCAACACAACTCAACCACCAATGGAGACTGTGTTGGAGCTGAATGGAATGCTTTGGCCTCGAGCCAGAATATGGGGAATATGAATAAAAATATCTTACAAGAGCTACTCAATGGAAGAGATGGGACTCCCGCCCGGGAACACCCAGTGCTAGCAGCACTGCATCTCAGCTAAATAGCTAGAGAATGCTCTTGTCTGAGAAGACAAGAAAAATTATAATCAAAGCATGAATCAGAATGGCTGCTTCATTCTCCTTTTAAAAAAGTGAAGGGTGCTTTTTCATGGGCCCCACACCTTAGGGTTTCCTCTCTAGAATGACTCCCTCTCATGCAAACTGTGCTGGCCCACCAAGTGATCCTTATCTTCTCAATCTGCGCAGTCAACTTGGCTTATTCTAGAATTATCCACCTGCAAAGTGTCTCTTTTCACACATGGGGTGTGAAATCCAGTTCTTTATTGATCCCTTATCACATGATAAGGGTTCCTTATTCATATTTTTATTATCAATGGGTTTTCTTACCCATTTATTCTCCTCCTAAAACAAAAACAAAAGTTTTTAATGTTCCATAAAATTTTGGAACATTACAATAAATCATAATATGCAGAAAGAGATGAGCCATTTTATTACATTGGAGATGATTCAGTTACAACATTACAAGATATAGGTAGATCTAGCCAAGTAGATGAGCTAGGATCACCCTGAAAACATGTATAAAGTAGGTACAACATAACTCTTGAGGCTCTGCAGAAAATACTGCTCTGTCTCTTCAGAAAAAACATAAAAATTTGGTTTTAGGCTAAAAATAGAAATAACTATCTACTTAGAACTAGTGCTCTGATGATGTCAAGATTTAAGATTTGGCCAATGTGATGGATTCCCAAGATAACCCAGAAAGGATTTTCTAGATCTGCAACTTTGGAAAAATCACCTCCCCAGGGTTTGATCCTTGATCTACTAGGAAATACATATTTGAAGCTAGATCTAAAAAATAGATGGCTGAAATGTGTGCTCAGATTAGATCTATGCTTGAAGGGCTGATCCCTTCCTCAGATCTATGAGCTAGAAGCTCTAGATCTATCTTCTCAATCCTCCAAAAGATGATTGCAACTGCTGCAACAAAACTGCCTTTGAAAAATGTGCTGTGAAGGAAAGGGAGGCTTTCTACCTGTTGAAAAATGCTACAATAAACTCCAGGCTGATGGCAATATTTATGGAAATGTGAAGGAATTCATTCATTGGATTGTTAGCTGAAGTACTAGCAACTTCCTTCCTCCTTTCAGATCTGCAATATGGACAACGTTATTCTTGTGGAGAATACTGTTGCTAGGAGGTAAATAATTTTTGGCCTAATTCTAGATCTGCAGTGTGGCTCTGGGAGTGTTGATCTATAATCCCAATTTATGGGAATAATCCCTCACCTTGTTCTCCAGCTTAAGTACTGAAGACAACTTCCACCGTTCAAACTGATCTTCAGAAATATGCAGATTTTTTAATATGAATGTTCTGTAGAAAGTAGAAAAAGGAAATGGAACTTAAAGCCTGATGTATAATGAAGTATAAGCCTATTCCTTAGATATCACTAAAAAAAGACAAGGGATTCTCGCCCGGGAACACCCTGTGCTGAATAGCACCTGCAATCTCTACTAAACAACCCAAGAATGCAGTGGAATGTCACTTGACAATTCTAGATCTAAAAGATCATACATCAAATAATCCAAGATGCCTTTCACCTTTGCCTTCATCTCCTTTATAATTATTGAGCCCCCTCAATCCTTGGCCCTAATATCAACTGCGTTGTCTTAGGTGGATAAGATCCTCCAAGTGGGACTCCACTGTTTGACCAAATCAACCAAACAGTCTAGGTGCAATGTACACCCCCTCCATCATGTGTGCTTCATTTGCACATGATCCTCCACCACTTGATCATTAATGCTCAATGACCCTTTGTTTGAGATCTTCAAGATTTTAGTTGACTGAATCAACCATCCATGATCTCTCCCATTAAATGAGACATGATCTCCAATCTCATTCACATTAGTAGCTACTCAACTACCTCTTTTTGCAGATCTAGTCTAAATTAATCCACACTCACACACACAAATTGGATATTTATTCTTATTGAGGATTGTGGGTCCCTCCACCCTTTTATTTGCTTAATTCATTAAAAAAATAAAGGACTCTAATATTCCAAATATAATGTGAAAATTTGGGAATTTTATAGACGTGCCCTCGACCGAAGCCACGGTTGCAAATTTCATTAAAAGACTCGATGCTTCATGGGATTATGCAATTCACACTAAGTATCGCAGTTCGCTACATTATTCATTGTAACAAGAGCCGAGATATCCATTTTCGAGAGTCGTTTCCATGTGTTACCAAAAAATATCACCCTCACGAGAAATGGCTAAAAGACAACCTGACGTACAATGTATGACAACAAGCAACAAGCCCCCTCCTCCCTCAAGAAAATTGCACTCCATAACCCACTCACTAAAGGGAAGGCTCAAATAAGCTTCCCAGACCCCATGCCTTTGCAAAAAGAGAGGAACTATAAGGAATGGTGATCGAGAAGGACTAGGGTGGCCAACCTAGCAGCTCCCGTTGCTTTTTAACCTTCTCCAAGACCCATTCCTCCCTTTCTCCATAACGCTACTGGGGACTGACAAGAGGAAGGGAAGGGGAAAATATATATATATATGCATATAAAAAAAAATAAAGAAAATTTCGCTCCCACCCCCTCACAAGGGAAATATCTAGAACACAAACAGGAAGAGCTTTCCAAACCCCGTGCCTTTTCAAAAAGGGTAGAATTGTAAATAACGATGACCAAGAAGGACTAGGGTGGCCACCCAAAAACTTGCACTTCTTTCATCCTTCACAAAAATCAAACCACTACAACTCCCCTTTTTTCTCCATAAAGTTAGGAGCCGGAATGAGGAAAGTAAAAAAAACACATGAAAGAAAGAGAAACAAAATTTTCCACCCGCTCAATGGAGAAGAGTCAAACAGAGAACAAACTTCCTGAGCCCCACACCCTCACAAAATGGGGGTAATTGCAAGGAACAACGATCGAGAAGGAGTAGCATGGACCCCCGAGAGCTTGCACTTCCTTTCATCCTTTGTGAATGTAAATCCTCAACAATTCACCCTTTTCTCCATAAAGCTAGGGGCTGGAAGGAGGAAGGGAAAAAATCAACGTGAGAAAAGAAAAGAAAATAAAAAGAGAACCAAAACATGGCTTCCAGTAGAGAAGATGAGGCTTAAACACAAAATAGTCTTTCAAGGCCCTTGCATCCTCGGAAAAATGGTGGAAACTGAAAAGATCGACGATCAAGAAGGACTAGGGTGGCGACCCCAGGAGCTTGCACTCCTTTTTCGTCTTTCCAAAAATGCCAATCCATGGAAATTCCCCCTTGTCTCTGTAAAGCTAGGGACCAAAACGACTCACAAGGAGAGGCTCAAACACAGTACAAGCTCTCCAAGCCCTGTGCCTTAGCAAAAATGGGGCAACTGTAAGGAACGATGACTGACAAGGACTAGGGTGGCCAACCCAAGAGTTCTCACTGCTTTTCATCCTACTCGGACATCGACCCACAACAATTCCCACTTTTCTCCATAAAGCTAGGGACCGAAAGGGAAGAAAATTACATGAAATAAAGAGAAACCAAACATCACCCACATAATACTCGTGAAAAAAATCCAATTTAGGAGAAAGGGGGCCAAATTTGAAGTAACGCTAACAAAATAGAGGGCCACCACCACGCGAGGAGATGTTGGCTTAGCCAAAAATAAAGAAAACAAGGCACCCAATAAAAACCATCCCATATTTTCACACCCTTCCACATACATAACAACACAACATCCTTTCTATCTACACATCATAACAAGCATCAATCAGACAACCAATAAGACAAGTCACAACAAAAAATTGACCACTAGAAAAGCTGAGGGCCACGACAAGATGAGTGTATGGAGCACAATACTAATGCAAGGTAAACAACCCGCCAAACCAGACAAGGATTCAAGCAACAAATGAACTAATAGAAAACCCACCCCGCTATTGCATCCCTCTATGTATAGGACACCCAACAACCTTTCCAGCCAAAATTTCAGGGAGGGTCAAACAATCGAACTCCAAAGAAGAGTTATTGTAGGCTGACACTCAATGCTGGATAAAGCCAAGGGCCACAAACAGACCGGTGATTAAATTTCACATCCTAAAAAGAGGTAAGATCCCAAAGCACACACCGCAATGCTATTGCAACAATCGACACATCTAAGAAATGACCAAGTTGCACAAAAAACCCACAATCCAAATGGAGAAACAAGAACATAAGCTACTCCTACTTTCCTTGGAGGGGGGAGTGGCTCAAGAAAGGATGAGGAATTACCTCAACACCAAAGGTATTAGAAAATAGTGCTACCTCATGCCCATTGATGGGGAAACTTGCAATTTTGATGGATCTTGGCTCGATGGAGGGATTTTTCATTAATTAGACCCAACCCTTCTATGAGGGTATATCAAGGAACAGTTGAGAGGACTAGGGTGGCAATCCCAACAAATTGCACTGCTCTTCATCAATCCCATATTCACCCACCCTGAAATTTTACCCTCACGAAATGGTTTAGGTATAAAGCGCACGCGCACCCACTCCCTTGAACCAACCACCAAAAAAATAGCTCGCCTAAGGAACACATAAACCACTGCTGCCGCCATTTGGAGAGAACCAACTATGGAGGCCCACATCTTCCAACGAACAAAAGACCGAGCACCGTCGCTATGAACGAGTCTAAATTTTTCCATCATATTTCCCAAGAACCTCGACTTCAGCAACCATGCCCCACCGAACATACTGTTGGAGAGGGGGCTCCTGAGCAATGAGCTTCCAAAACCCATACAAAAATAACATTAGGGGAAAGAATAAAAAAATATGGGACAAGCACAAGCATCGCTTGCAAGTATAGGAAACAACAAGCGTGAACTCAAAATAGGAAACTAACAATGTTGCAAGTCTCTTTCGCAAGAGGCACCACCCTGAAAAGCATCAAATTCGCTTTCCTAGAGACACACCACTTGGGCCTAGATTACAATCGAAACCCACACAACCCAAATGAAAAAATAAAAAACCTGCTATCAATGATCCTACCGGATTTTCACCTACGATAACCTTGTTATGACTTGTCCTTATTGTAAAAGATAAGGTTCAGTGAACTTATCACGATGTCAATATCGATGAACCACTGTCGTTGAGATAATCTGAACACTTCATTGGATCATTCAATCGGTAGGAGCGACGGGCAGTGTGTACAAATGGTAGGGACGTAGTCAACATGATTTGATGACACACACTTACTAGGAATTCCTCGTTGAAGACCAATAATTTCAATGGTCTATCCCCATCATGATGCAATTTGAGAAGATTTCCTGATCCTCTCGAACCAGGAATAAAAACTCGTTGACTGCATCATTGTAGCACGCGTGCAACCCATAACATCTAAGGGCATCATAGACCTGTTAATGCCTCAAAATTCCATGGTATAAATGACTATAGTCCCTCTAAGAAGCTGGTCACGAAGGGGAACCTCCGTGTAGCTAGTTAGCAGGCTGAGGTCTCGCTCGTATCGGAATTAACCAGAAAAATTTCTCCACCAACTAAGAACAAACATGCACCACCACCCATAGAATCAATAAATATCTCTTAATATGTCAATGGTTGCTATGTCTAGACCTGGTAAGTTTCCCCGTGTTGATTCAAATTAAGCTGTAGGCTCCACTCCTGGGGGTGCCCTTCCTTCAATTCCTTTAAGTTTCAGTCTTGCGACCATACTCCCCCTGGAACCCAAACAATCTGATTTGTTAGAAGGTGCTAACAGAGTCCTTAGTGCAACATCCATCGATCCTCGGTCAACATCGTTTATTTTTGAGACTAGGATGGTATCTGATCGTCTTTGAGCGACCAACTTTCATTCTTGATTAATGAAAACATCCTTGGCAAATGCTTTTGAAGTGGACTAGGATCCTATCACATTATTCCATGCTAATGTATTCAGAGCATAAGCTTGCTTTGAGCACTCCAATTATTTCAAAGTAATGGCGTCAGAGCCGCGACCTAGCCAGTTAAGGCGAGGAGTGCACCGCCGAAAAAAGCGATGGAATGTTAGGTGCACACAAAGTACGCGAACCAACATTTATGACCCAAGATCCAAATACGAGATTTTTAACTGCAAAAACTTAAATATACACTATTGGAGCTGGAATTAACATGACTTTTGGCACCAGACTTGCCCTCCGATGGATCCTCGTTAAGGGATTTAGATTATACTCATTCCAATTACGAGATTCCATGAGCCCAATATTGTTATTTATTGTCACTACCTCCCCATGTATGGATTGGGTAATTTGTGCACCTAGTGCCTTCCTTGGATGTGGTAGCTGTTTCTTAGGATCCCTCTCTGGAATCGAACCCTAATTCTCCATCACCCATCACCACCATGGTAGGCATTTATCCTACCATCTAACATTGATAGGGAAGAAATTTGAATGAAGCAATGCCAGCACAAGGGCTGTGTGATCCGTCAAGTTATCATGATTCACTGGAGAAGTGAGCAAGACAACGCTGAAATTTTATCTAAAAAATGCATTCGTTCCAAAGAGTCGGGACTTGGTGCACGTATTAACTCTAGAATTACTACGGTTATCCGAGTAGTATGGTACCATAATAAAAAAAACTAAAACTGATTTAATGAGCCATCCGCAGTTTCACAGTTTGAATTAGTTCATACTTAGACATGCATGTCTTAATCTTTGAGACAAGCATATGACTACTGGCAGGGTCAACCAGGTAGCACCCTCCCACTTCAAAGGGAATTCAAAGCTCTCTCTTACTAAGAGCCAGCCTAAACATCCATCAAGTCAAAGAGAGGTCAAAATATCATGTAAAGATTTTATACCTTGCACCTCTTGCATCCCCAAGAAGGGATTAGATCCCACACACAATACATGCCAAGGACATGAAAAAACAATTTTGACATCAAACGTGATGGACGATGGATGCAAGATCCACAAAGCGAAAAAATGGCTCACCCCATTCAGTCACATTGCACCGAGGCCACCTAGGAGTTGGTAACCACCCATCGACCAGTAAGAATGGCAAAAGCCTTGTCACCCACAACAAACACAATGAATAGACAAAGGGGAGAAACCAAAAACAAGACTCTCTTACAAGGGCCCCCCAGATCCTCCTCACCTCGCACCAAGGCCACCTAAGAGTCCACCCACACAGCTGGAATAGTGGACCTCGAGCACTTGTGGTGACGTCAATGCAAAGGCAAACAAAGGAAACAAATAGAGAATGACAAACCCCACAAAATCTCTCTCTAAAATGCCTCCCAGCCTTCCCTAACCCACACTGAGGCCACCTAGGAGTCCACCTGGACAACAACAACGATTGAATTCGATCACCTAATCGCCTGAGGTGACCTCAATGCATAGGAAAAGTAAGGAAATAAAGGAAGAACAACTGACCCCACAACGTATCTTAAAAATTCCCTCCAACCCTTCCCACCAAACAGCGAGGCCACCTAGGAGTCCACCCGGGAAACAACAAGAGTGGACCTTGATTGTTTCATCTCCTATGGCACCCTTAATGAAAAATTCAAAGGAAGGAAATAAAACAAGAATGACCGACCTTGAAACCTCTCTTAAAAATTCCCCCCCAACTCTCCCCACCCCACATCTAGGCCACCTAGGAGTCCACCCAGACAACATCAATGGTGGACCTCAATCACTTGATGGCCTGCAACAACCTCGATGTGAAGGAAAAGGAAGAAAATAAATGAAAATCAAGAGGCTCGCTACAAAAGGCATGAACATATCCGAACAGGAGGAGGGATTAGGTAGCCTCACACCCCACACACCCTACGTACAAGAAACCTAGGAGATTGCCCCGCTGACTTACCAAATGGAAAATCAATACATTTCACCTCCAGCCACCTCCACATAGAGGATGGAGGTTGAAGTGTTCCACCTTGAAGTCCTCCTTCCAGATATAGCCCCCACCATGAACGTAACAAACCTCCTCCAAATTGGACCACAATCGCATACGCGATCAAAAAAATAAAAACCCATCACTTTGTGTCTCAACATTCCAAGTCGCAAAATTATACTGTGCATGCAAGATGGAAGGCAAAAGCCGACCACTCGATCAAACAAATCGGCCACCAAATCTATCAAAACCTCAAAGCTAATGCAAGGATAGACAACGTGCACTCTAAAAGGAATTCCAAACATTCATTTTACAACAAGGAGAACCGCTCCTCACATCACCCAATGGAAAAATCAAGCAAGAGGGGTGGCTTACAACCAAAACCCTTCCACATTCCTCTTAAATGTATATATCTCAACCCATAACGTTGACATAGAAAGAGTACAAGCACAAGAATCGAGACCCTAAAGAACCAAACAATGAAGGGTACAGTCATCTCAAGGAGCCACACACAACAAACCATCCAATTCCAAGAACACAGAGTGAAAGGGAAATTGTTCACATATGCCTCCAAGGATGAGCATGGCCAACATTACCGCTCATATGCTACTGAGTGGGGATGGAGATAATATGAAAGCCAACAACCCTACAAATGACCCAAGGCCATTCCTCAGGCACACCTGAACAAGTAACTCAATTACCAACCCACCTTTAACATGAAAATCCAACCCCTCCCCCCACAACAAGTGGAGTAGGTGAACTATATAGTAAAGATCCAACTTCACAGAACCAACGAGAGAAAATAAAACCTCTCCCACCCACCAAAAAGGGAGGAGTTGAACAATATAGCAAAGAAAAAATTTCAACAGAGACAACGAGCGACCAAGGGGCATGAGAGCGACATAGATGAGAGACCAGTCGTCTCAAGGAGCCACACACCACAACCTCATCCAACTCTAAGAACACAGAGCGAAAGGGTAACTCTATTGACATATGCCTCCTAGGAAAATCATGGCCAACATTATCACTCATGTGCTACCGAGTGGGAATGAATAGAATATTAGAGTCGACAACCATACAAGTGACCCAAGAACATTATTCAGGCACACCCAAAAAAAAAACTCAATTACCAACCCACCTTTTGCACAAAAATCTGCCCCCCTCCCCCCAACCAAAAAGGGAGGAGGAAAACACTATAGCGGAGATTTGATTTCAACGAACCCAATGAGGGACCAAGGGGCACGAGAGTGACATAGGGAGGTGGCCAATCGTCTCAAGGTGCCACACAGAGTAACCCCATATAACTCCAAGAACACAGAGTGGAAGGGGAATTTTCTTCACATATGCCTCTCAGGATGAGCATGGCCAAATTTACCACTCATGTGCTACCGAGTGGGGATGGAGAGAAGATGAAAATCGATGATCCTAGAAATGACCAAAGGCCATTCTTCAGGCACACCTGAACAAACAACTCAATTACCAACCCACCTTTCACACGAAAATCCAACCCCTTCTGCCACACCAAAAAGGGAGGAGGTGAACAATATAGAAAAGAGCTGATTACAACAGAGCCAACGAGCGACCAAGAAGAATAAATAACCAATTTAAATGAAGCTAAAGAGAAACCAAGTAGCATGAGAGTGAAATAAAGAAGAGTTGATTTCAACAGAGAAAATCAGCGACCAAAGGCCACAATATGGACATAGCGAAGACCCGATTGCAACGGAGCGAACAAGCGACAAAGGGGCATGAGAGAGACATAGAAAAGAAACCAATCATCTCAATGTGCCACACAAAACAACCCCATCCAAATCTGAGAACATAGAGTGGAAGGGGAATTTTGTTCACATATGCCTCCCAAGACGATCATGGCCAAAACATTACCGCTCATATGCTACTGAGTGGGGATGGAGACAAGAAAGTTGGCGACCTTCCAAATGACCCAAGGCCATCCTTCAGGCACACCTAAGAAAAACAACACAATTACCAACCCAAATTTCACATGAAAATCCAACCCCTACCCCCAACTAGGAAGGGGATAGCTAAACGATAGAACGAAGGAACAAGAATGTGCACAAGGAACCTTGGTAGTCACAACTTATCAAATTTGATATGGTTGCCCTCAAACGAAATGACCCAACACGAACGTGTTTCATCGGGAACCTCAAAAGATATTACCAGAGAAGAACGTGTTTCATCGAGCGCCCTCACATAGTGTGACAAGGCGCGCCTGACCGAACGATGGCATAAGGGAGAAAATGGAAAACGGGCCGCACAAACATGCACAAGACACCCGGGCGGTCACAAATTAGAAAATTTGATACGACTGCCCTCAAATGAAATGATCCAACTCAAACGCATTTCATCAGGTGCCCTCACATGGCACGACATGGCATGCCTGACCAAAAAAAAGAACAAGGGAGAAAACGACAAATGGGCCACACAAACGTGCACTAGGCACCCGTGCGATCACAACTTAGCAAATTTTATATGTCCACCCTCAAACGAAACGGCTCGAGCCAAACATGTTTCATCAAGAGCCCTCACATGGCGTGACAGGGCGCGCATGACCAAACGAAGGCATAAGCGAGAAAACAACAAACAGGCTGCATGAACATGCACAAGGCACCCGCGAGGTCACAACTTAGAAAATAGTATACGACTGCCCTAAAAAAAACCGACCTGACCTGAACGTATTTCATCGGGCGCCCTCCCATAGTGCGGCACGACGTGCTTGACCGAATAAATGGATAAGGGATCAGATGGAAAACGGGTTGCACGAATGTGCACAAGGAACCCGGGCAGTCACAACTTAGCAAATTTGATGCGACTACCCTCAAACAAAACGACCTAACCCGAACGCGTTTCATCGAGCGCCCTCACACGGTGCGACATGACGCACCCGACAGAATGAAGAGACAAGGGTAGAAATGGCAAACGGGCTGCAAAAACCTGCACAAGGCACCCGAGTGGCCACAACTTAGCAAATTTGATACGGCCGCCCTTAAACGAAACGACCCCACCCGAACACGTTTCATCGAGCACCCTCACACGGTGTGACACGACCCGCCCGACATAATGAAGGCACAAGGGAGAAAATGGAAAATGAGCCGCATAAAGAAGCACAAGGCACCTGAGCGGTCAAAACTTAGCAAATTTGATATCGCCGCCCTAAAACAAAACGACCTGACCCGAACGCGTTTCATCAGGCGCCCTCACATGACATGACACAATGTATGTGATCGAATGAAGGTATAAGGTATCAAATGGAAAATGGGATGCATGAATGTGCCCAAGGCACCTGGGTGGTGAAAAATTAGTAAATTTGATATAGATTTCCTTAAACAAAACGACCCGACCCAAATGCTTTTCATTGGGTGCCCTCACAGGGTGTGACACGACGTGCTCGATAGAATGAAGGCACAATAAAGCAAATGACAAATAGGTCACACGAACGTGAACAAGGCACATGGGCGGTCACAACTTAGAAAATTTAATATGGCCACCCTCAAATGAAATGACCTAACCTGGACTCATTTCATTGGGCACCCTCACACGGCGCGACATAGCCCAGCCAACTGAACAAAGGCAAAAGGGTGAAAATGGAAAACGGGCCACACGAACAAGAACAAGGCACTTGGGCATTCACAACTTAGCAAATTTGATACTGCCACCCTCAAACAAAATGACCCGACCTGAACACGTTTCATCGGGTGACCTCACATGGTGTGAAACAACACGCCTGACTAAACAAAGGCACAAGGGAGCATACAAAAAATGCATCGCATGAACGTGAAAAAGGCATCCGGGTTGTCACAACTTAGAAAATTTAATACGGCTACCCTTAAACAAAATGACCCGACCTGAATGCGTTTCATCGGGTGCACAATGCAACACAATGCGCCTGACCAAACGAAGGCACAAGGGAAAAAATGACAAACATGATACACAAACGTGCACAAGGCACTTGGGTGGTCACAACATAGCAAATTTGATATGGGTGCCCTCAAATAAAACGACCTAACCTGGACATGTTTCATCAGGTTCCCTGACATGGCACGACATGACATGCCCAACTGAATGAAGACACAAGGGAGTAAATGGAAAACGGGCCACATGAACATGCACAAGGCACCTAGGTGGTCAGAATTTAGAAAATTTGATACGACCATCCTTAAACGAAATGACCCGACCCAAATTATTTTCATCAGGCACTCTCGCACGACATGCCCGACTGAATGAAGACACAAGGGAGAAATGGAAAATGGGACACATCAACATGCACAAGGTACCCGAGCAGTCATCGAGTGCCCTCGCACCGCATGACATGGCCCGCTCGACCAAGCGAAGGCACAAGGGAGAAAATGACAAACATTCTGAATGAACGTCCACAAAGCATCTGGGCAGTCACAACTTTGTAAATTTGATACGACCACCCTCAAACGAAACGATCGAACCCAAACGCATTTCTTCAGGCGCTCTCAAGCGAATTGACCTGACCCGAATGTGTTTCATTGGATGCCCTCCCATGCCACGACACAGTGCACTCAATCGAATGAAGGCACAAGGGGGAAAATAGCAAACAGGCCACACAAACATGCACAAGGCACCCGGTCAGTCACAACTTAGAAAAATTGATACGACCTTCCTCAAACAAAATGACCCGAATCAAACGTATTTCATCAGGCGCCCTGACATGGCGCGACACAACGCGCCTGACAGAACGTGTTTCCTTGGGCGCCCTCAAACGAATTGAACTGAACGTGTTTCCTTGGGCGCCCTCACACAATTTGACCCGAACATGTTTCCTTGAGAAGCCTCACACAACCAGACCTGACCTGACATGAACACGTTTCCTTGGGTGCCCTCACACGACTCGACTCGACCCGACCCGAACGAAGGCATAAGGGGGAAAACGACAAATAGGTCGCACTAACGTGCACAAGGAACATGGGTTGTCACAACTTAGCATTTTTTATATGGCCTTACTCACATGACCTGATCTGACTCAACCCGAATGAGTGTCCTTGGGCCCCCTCGCATGACACGACTCGACCTGCCCGAACGAAAGCACAAGCGAGAAAATAGAAAATGGGCTGCATAAATATGCACAAGGCACATGAGCAGTCACAAGTTATCATTTTTGATACAACCTCCCTCACATGACCCAATGCTAACGCATTTCCTTGGGTGCCCTCACATGACTAGACCTAACCTGACTTGGCCCGAACGCATTTCCTTGGGCACCCTCACATGACACAATTTGACTCGCCCGAAAGAAGGCATAATGGAGAAAATGACAAATGGGTTGCATGAATGTGCACAAGGCCCACTGCTAGTCACAACTTAGAATTTTTGATACGACCTCCCTCATATGACCCAACCTGACCCGATCCGGCCAGAACACGTTTCCTTGGGTACCCTCACACGACATGACCTGATCCGCCTGAACAAAGGCACAAGGGAGAAAATGGGAAATGGGTCACATGAACGTGCACAAGGCACTGGGGCATTCAGAACTTAGTATTTTTTATATGGTCACACTCACACGACCCAACCCAAACATGTTTACTTTGGTGCCCTCACATGACCTGACCCGACCCAATCCTACCCAACTCGCCCGAACACGTTTCACTGGGCACCCTCAGACGACACTACCTGACCCAACCTAACCCGCCCAAACATGTTTCCTTGGGTTCCATCAAAAGACATGAACGCGTTTCCTTAGGCGCCCTCACATGGCACGACCCGACTCGACCTAACCCACACGAACGAAGGCCTAATGGAGCAAACAGAAACCGTGTTGCATGAACGTGCATAAGGCAAAAGAGCATTCAAAACTTAGCATTTTTGATATCGCCTCCCTCACATGACCTGACTCGACCCGACCCGAATGCGTTTCCTTGGGCACCCTCACACGGCATGACCTGACCTAACCAAACGACGACACAAGGGAGAAAATGAGAAACAAGTCACACTAATGTGCACAATGCACATAGGCAGTCACAAATTAGCATTTTTAATACGTCTGCCCTCACATGACTTGCCCCGAACCAACCCAAACATGTTTCCTTGTGCGCCCTCACCCGAACTAACCCAACATGACCTTAGCCGACCCGCTCAAACACATTTCCCTGGGTGCCCTCACATGACACAACCTGAACTGACCCGACCCACCCAAATGCATCTCCTTGGGCATCTTAACATGACACGACCTGACCCGATCCGCCCCCAACACATTTCCTTGGGTGCCCTGACACAGCACGACCCGAATTGACCTGCTCAAATGCATTTCCTTGGGCGCCCTCACATGACCTGACCCGAATGCATTTCCTTAGGTGCCCTCACACAACCCGACCCTCTTGAATGTGTTTCCTTGGGCACCCTCACATGGCATGACCTGACCCAAACACGTTTCCTTAGGCTCCCTCACACGACCTGACCTGACCCGCCCGAACAAAGGCACAAGGGAGAAAACGACAAATGGGTTGCACGAACACGCACAAGGCAGAGGGTCAGTCACAACTTAGCATTTTTTACATAGCCTCCCTCACATGACCTGACCTGACCCGAACTAAACGCGTTTCCTTGGGTGCCCTCCCACGGCATGACCTGACCTGCCCGAACGAAGGCACAAGGGAGAAAAAAAAAATGGGTCACATGAACATGCAAAAGGCACACGGGCTGTCAAAACTTAGCATTTTTAACATAGCCTCCCTCACATGACCTGACTCAACCTGCCTAAATGCATGACATGACCCGCCCGAACACACAACTCTACCTGCCTGAACGCACGATGCAAACGGCTTGACCCGACCCACTCGAACGTGTTAGACTCCTATACCAATAGGTGTCATATTTCATGATTGTCTTATTGAACTATGGAATATGTTCAAACCTTTTTCTTGAGCAAAGGTGTTCCATATTCTTGAAAAACCAAAAAATAAAATAATAATAAAAAATTTAAAGAGAGTATACCCTAAAAGAAAAATCAAAGGGTAAAAAGAATAAAAATGACCAAAAAGTAAAAGAAATAAACCCCATCAAAAAGAAATGCCAAGGAAAGTGTGCAAGTCTAAATGCCACTACTTTTTACTCTGATGTAATAAACAAATTGTGTGCAACTTGTATTTTATGCCACAATTCATGAATAGTCAAACTGTTTAAGCTTGGCTAGTTCATTTTTCAATTTCATGTTGTAGAATAGTGAATAAATATCTGACCAAACAGTTTAATCTTGGCAGATAAGTAGATAGGTAGAGTGAATAAAGGGTGCTCAACAGCTTAATCTGAGCCCTTGGATGTAATAAGGGTAGAATTAGATAGATTTTCCTTGTAAAAAAGAAAAATATTGATAAGAGTTTTCAAGTCTAAATGCACCCTAATAAAGAAGAGAAAATGGTAGTGTCAAGTAGATAGGGTAGGTAGATGGTTGCAAAGTTTTATCTGATGAATGATGCTGCTACATGTTTTTGATCCTTTAATTTTATCACAAATACTGAAGCAGGAAATACACTGGAAAATCACAGCAAGCAAAGTCAAAATCATTAACTTCCCTCATCACTTTCCCCTTAAAGTTTTACTAATTTCCCCCAAAGTACTAGGGTACTTGGAGATCAAAAGGGCTCAAGGCATTTCTTTGACTTTTGGAGGGACCGGACCCTCGTCCTAATGATCAAAAAGACCTAAGCACTTGAGATCATTCATCATTATAATCATTCATCTTTAACCTTTTCCTAAGTAAAATCTCATTTTGCTTAGGAAAATTATACAAAATTCCATAAAAATCCCTCAAAATAACTTACTATTCTAAGTTTAAGTGTTGAAGATGAGATATTGCAATTTTATTTCAGAAAATATCACTTTCTTAGATGAGAAAAGTGTTTTGAGTTCCATTGTCCCTTTGTCATATTTACATCTAACTCTATTTACTAAATCCCTAGTGAAAATGCCTTGTCCTAAGTATATAACTCCTTTTACATACATATCCCAAAAAAACCCTCTATTATGTTTTAACCAAAGTATTTACTTCCCAAATATTCATTAAAAACCCACTATACAAGCCCTTTGGTTAAATATATCATTATACAATAGTCCCGCCCTTATGATAAGTTAACTATATTGGTTATTTTATCATATAATAAAATAAAAAACATATATGCGAAAGACTTTAAACATATGATTTATATGTTTAATATAAAAATATATATATAAAAAAAAGCTTTAGACATATTATACATGTTTAAACGCAAAAAAAGGGATAAAACCCGAAGTTTTGTTTTTAAATCAAAAACCTTGGAAAAGCCCCTATGCCACCGTGGCCCATCCACCTGGCATTCCGCCCGACGTTTCAACCGCAAATTAAAACCCCGCCGCGACCCCTCTTTCCATTATATTATGGGATTAATTAGTTATCTGAACTAATTAATAACCTTCCATTCACCAATAAAAAGCCTCCTGGGGTGATTAAATTAAACATTAATTGTTTCAAAAACCCGACGGGCCCGCACCTTAAAACCTTCGCTTACTCCACGTCCCTTTCCATCGTTGGATCGTCCCTCCACAGATCGATGCTCCACGTCAATTCCGCTACCCATCCTTTGTCAGAGTTTTAACGCGTGGGGGATTGGTGGTATTTGACCAGTCCTCCGTCCACGTGGCAACGACCCAATGGAATCGCTCCCCCCGCGATCAATACCACCTTTGCCAATAAGCGGTGCGGGGACTAAACTGCTTACCGCCCGGCCCTCCTGCCTCACGTCAGCCCGTACCAATGTGACGTCACTCCTCGAAAAACTAAAACCCCTCTTTTGACTTTGGGAATAAAACAAAATTGCATGTTTTTATGTCATTTTCATCGTTTGAACGCTACTGTGCTTTCCGCTACGAATTTCAAATTTCCACTGAAATCCACTGTTCAAATCGATTTCGCTCCAGATTTTCGCCAGGCATGTGTTCAAGTATCCGTCTGCTACCACCTGGTACCTGTTAAAAACCAACTTTCATCCAAGAACAGGTATTTATCCTATTCCGCCCCGAACTGCAAGTAAAACTCTGTTTTCTTTGTTTTTCGTTGAATCAGTGTTTAAATCATATTCCAAAGATCATTCCCTGAGTTTTACGACTATAAATTATTCCCCTGAACCTACAATTGTGCCAATTTCCTTTAGTAAGATCAAAATCACGCCCGGCCTGTGAAGAAAACTAGAAACCTCCGTTTTGAATCCACAAGAACCAAAATGGAGGCCCCGGCAGCTTTGAATATAACTCCACTGAATGCCCCTCACCGTGAGTTGGAATATTTACCTTTGGTAGATAAAGATTTCCAAATTAAAGACTTGCATTTTGATGAAAGTCCCCTTCTGAGTTATTGTCACTGCAGAGACGAATACTCAAAGGGGCAAGATCTCATTGGGTTGTGGGAATCCAATCTCCCAAGGTATCTCATCCCTTCAGTCATTTTTTTCCCAGAAATCATCCACTATTGCCATTCAAACTATGATCCCACTCAAAGGGCTGTAATAGCTCTTGATCAGAGTGTTCTGTTTCCCATTACTCCCCAGGCTATCAATGCAATGCTACACTTTGAACCAGACCAAGAACTAGCACCGTTGTCTATGGAAGAATTGATTGAGAATACTAGGCAATTAACCCCAGAAAAGCTAAAATCCATGTGCCAGAATTTCATGTTACCTGAACATCAACCTAAGGGGCCTCTTCCCTATGGTTTTTATTATTTCAATAAATTGGGAAGGCTCATCATAAATATGATATCTTTTGTCTTGGGATTCAATACCCGTGAATATGTGGATGAAATAACACTGGTTTTACTATCTATCTTTACTCCTGGGTAGCCTCCTGAAATTAAATATGACTTTGCCTCTTTCATAGCCAATAAGATCCATGATCAGTTCATGAGGCTAGATGATGAGAAAGTTTTCAAATATTCCTCAGTTATTTATCATCTCATTATCTTCTATCAATCAGAAAAGTTACCTTTCTCTGTTAAAAAGCTTGATGCCAAGGGAAATCCCAGGTCAGTTATATTTTTGTCTCCCATAATTCATTCTTCCTCTGATTCTCCCTATTCCTACACTGAGTTCATTGATCAGTTTGTATATCCTGCAACAACCTTGTTGACAGGAATTCCCCCCCCAAGGCTCAGTAATGAAATAAAGAAGACCTTGCGGCTTTCAAGGACTTATAAAGTTGGAGATTGGTATTTATATCAAAACCATACAGTTATCAGAATTTATGGATGTGAATTACATCCATTCAAGTTGCCAAGATATGTGCCCATGAGGATTTTTGCCTTGGAATATTTCAGGCAAATGAATAATTCAGATGTGATCCATTTTTGTAGTGTGAAGAAGAAAGCCCAACTAAGGATCAAAAGTCAATTAGGTCCTTTCATCTGCAACTCTAGGGAGGCCGAGCGAGAGGTAGAAAATATATTACAAAGTGAGTTCCAAAGAACTTTTCGTTGGGTTCCTTATGACCCATTTGGTTTTATTTGTGAAAAGAGATTAAAGAACAAATCATCCCCTTATATACACCACAAGATTCCTGAACTAGAACAATATGCCAATCAAGATGAATGGGTTGAAGGAACACTTGTTGAGGAAGAAAATGAAGCTGACAAAATGAACAAAATTATGAAAGATCTCGAGAAGAAGTATGACCTAGAATCTTGTGGTCAAGTGCAGGTACCCCACATTGGCACTTCTTCAACAAAAAATCTACAACAGACATTACAGGAAAGCAGTTCATCAGTTGCAGCAGAACCAAAAGGCAAAGGAAAGGAACCTGAAATCCAGGTCATTGAAACTTTAGTCATGGCAGAGAAACCACAAACTTCCAAAGCACCTGAACAAGCCCAAGTTTCTCCCACTCAGGTAAAACACCCTGAAGTTTCAGAATTACAAACTCCATCCAATATGGAGATAGGAAAGAAAAGGAAAATTCCAGATATTACTCCTCCTAAAGAATCCTCAGGAGTACATCAAGCCAAAAAACAGAAACCAGATCCAATTCCAGATGTAGAAATCATAGATGAAGTGTTTGATGATGGAAGGGAAGACAGTCAACTAACTGGCACAGTTAGTGAAACAAACACAGGACAGAAAGGAAAAGCTTTACAAAGCAATTGAGTACTGAGGTATCCTCTTTCAGACCACCAAAAAAAGATACAGGGGATATAAAAAGAACCTTCATTAATATAAAGGCAAAGAATGATCCATTAAGAATGAAGGTATATGATCAATATCTGAAAATGGCTCCCCATAATCAGGAAAGGTTAATGTCAGCATTTGACATTTCACAAGGCAAAATGATGATGAGCCACTTCAAGTCAAAGGTGCCAAAACCCATGTCAGCAGCTGATTATATTAGAGCAAATTTTGAGGTCCTGGAAAAGGACATTCATCCTTTGGACCAGATAGAGATGCATAAACAAACTGGGGAAATGGTTTATTCCACTCTTACTAATAAATCCATGGCAGCCCTAACGCTGCAAGATTCTTTAAATAACACAAGTGCCCAATTGCAAATTGAGAAGGCCTCTTCTCAGGCCAAAGATAACAGAATAAAGTCTTTGGAAGACATAATCATCAGCTTGGGTCACAACCCCAAAGACATTAAAAGCATCGAGGCATTAATAAAGAAGAAAGATGATGACATAGCTGCACTGAGAAAGCAGCTGAAATTTCCAGCCTCAAGGCACCCCCAGACCCAAGAAGTTTTAAAGGGGAATTCACAAGAAGAGGTAATGGAGTTGCTCCTAAATATGACTGAGCGACTAAGTGAAATAGAGAAGGAATTAGAGCAAGCTTTACAGGAAAAAGAAGCTATCAAACAGGCTACAACCACAGGTACTACAACAGCAAAGCAACAAACAGAGCCAGAACAGGTAAACACTTCTGGTTTGAGTTCTGATGAGTTAATAAAACAAATGGAAAGTCTACAATTAAGAGTCACGGAACTTCAAACCACTAAGTTACAATTAAAAGATTTGGAGCAGAAGTATGATACATCTAAAAAGACAGTTGCTGAAAATACCAGGGAAATCAAAAGATTGGACAAATTAGTTAAGGCTTTAGAGAAAGATCTTTCATTAGAAAAGCCTTTGAAGGAAATAAATCAAATTCTTTGGGGAAATATAATTGAATTAATAAAAAGTATTTGGCCCTCTATTCAAGCAATTTTTGAACAAAATGACTTGATTAAAATAGCTCAAGAAGAAATAAACAGAACAAGAGATGAACTAAGAGGTAGACCTGAGCAGGCCAATCAACTCATTCAATTTTTGAACACCCGAACAAAGCAACAGCTTGCAAGATTAGGAATTGAAGACAGAACCGGCACTATTTTGATAATAAAAAGGGTTTTCATCAAGAGAACTTTTATGCAGAATTTAGAAAGGAAATGTTCAGAGATTTTGGCTGATATTGATGCTTTCAGAGAAAAATTTCAAGTTTTATTGGACCATGGGTTACCCAGTCCCATGCTCACAGAAGACCAAATAATGGAACTAGAAACCTATGTCAAGAAAATAGAGAGCCATGCTCAAAACACAACTACTAGTTCTATCAGTCTACCAGAAGCAACGTTGCCAACAGGGAAAAATCTATATGACAGGTTGAAGAATTTATTTCATCTTGAACATGAAATAAAGTATTTGTTTCCTGATGAGCCCACTTTTTACAAACTCACAGAGGCTGATGAGACATTGAGAAAACTTAAGAGGACTATAATACCAGACGATCAATGGTGGAAAGACCTATTGGAAATTCTATGAAAATTATCTTTAGGATGAGAATTTTATCTTTTTACTATTATGTGAAAGATAAAAATGAGCACAGATGAAAGAGTATCAGTTGAACAGGTTAAAGAGTATCCGTAAAGACAAAGAGTATCAAACAAGCAAAGAATTTACTCCAAGGGACAGCACCGAGCCCTATTTCAGCACTTACCTCCAGCACATCAGCAAAATGAGGAAACAACACATCAACAGTTACTTATTATTCTATCCACGAGACCATTTGTCTCCTGTTTATTTGTAAATTACTCCTTAGTCACCCTAGATTATTGGCTAGGTTAGTGTAAGATTTTTTCAATTATTTCTTGTATAAATAAACCCTCAAAGAGAGTATTGAGGGTGGATTCTATTACTTTGCTGTAACCTTGAGATTTTCGGAATAAAAAGCATTTTGGAGAAATTTATTCGTGGCTTACTGGATGACGATTTGAAGCTCAGGACTTTTTGCAGGATTCATGTGTTGGACTGCAGTTCAATAAGTCTTTCTACCCTTTGTCTTAAGTTTTATATCAGTTTATAATATCATTATGTCCATTTCTGAATAATTTACATAAAGGATTGAATCAGAATTTACTTAATTGTACTTTGATTTCAGATGTGATTATTCTTAATGTTTTCCTCTAAATTGGTTATAAGCACGAATTCTTAAATGCTCTTGCTTTGCTAATTTAAACATTCTTGATTACTATAATAAATAATTCTTCATTGCTCTTTGTTTGTAGTCATCTCATTTCTTTCTTTTGAACATGGTGAAAGATTCTTAGCTGCCTTTCATCCCTTCAAGATCATCCCATCCTCTTTAAATTTTAAGGATTGTTCTCTGTCTAGCTATCTTGCCCTGCAAAGCCATCTTGTGTATAGAATAGAAATCCAGTAAAGCCATCCTTTGACTCCATAGCCCAATGGACTGAAAAATTTCAACCTTGCCCTTAGTTTGTGGATTCCACCATTATTCAAAACAAAATCTTGGATTTATAACTAGCCTAAAAACTTCTAAGAACAAAGATAAATCATAAAGAGAGAGCCCTCTCTGGATGCAGATTGGCTAGATTCTGCATCTGAAGGTTGGTTTGTGGTTACCTCGGGTATACTTTCCTCTTACACAACTTCTAGGAAAACCTGAGTGATAACAGAATGCACAACTTCAATTTCCTGAGTATGCAACCCGAATAACACGACCCGAACCGCCCAAACGCATGACTTGGATGGCACGACCTGACCCATCCAAACGACACTACCAGAACCGCATGACCCGACCCGCCTGAATGTGCACAAGGCACACGCACGATCACCACTTAGCATTTTTGACATGGTCACCCTCACATGACATGACCCAATCCAACCCACTTGACGAAGTTTCCTTGGGCGCCATCACACATGTGAAGCATTGGCACCACTACCACTTGGTGACAGATGGTATCCAAGCTTGACTCACTGCGATTTGAGCTTTGTTGAAGATTGAATATTGAAGCAGGAATACAACAATAGGGCTGCAGTTGGTATCGAAGCTTGGACATTGTCTTGGCTAGTCTTAGTGAAAAATTGGCAGGGGCAAGAAATTGGTGAGGGTCGAAGATGCATAACAAGACATGAAAAGTTGGGAAGAATGTCAAGGGAGGATTTTTCAGACCTTGTATAGGTTTATTTTTTCGTCGCTTCATCAATCATCGTTCATCGCATGTCCACCGAACGCTTCCAACGCCCTCCATCATTGTCCTCGACTCATGGGTCTTACATATTCGCCCACTTAATATAAGACTGTCATCCCCGATAGTGCTACCATCATCGTCACATCATAACATCATAATATATCATCACAAATTTTTTCACAATGTATCATCACACAATATCATCACATAAAACATCAAGGTTCATGTATAAAATATCCAAGGGAAATATCTCCTCAATCCATGATCATCAACACATCCGTCACAATCACCATGTGCTATACCATCGTGGAAGTCAATCTCTCCATCATGGCTACATGTTTTTGCAACATATATCGTGTCAACCCATCATATATTGTCAATATCAAGTGAATCTCTGCATCAAGTTCTCCAACCAACTCAACATAACAAAACCTGTTATGTATCCAGCATAACTCTGCACACTGCTATAGCCCTCATAATTCGAACTAGTTAGGTGATCATTCCAACTATACATTCTCATCATGAGAATGCACATCATCATACCCTGTGTTAGTTGTTCCTCTCACATCCTGTCACATCCATCAACTCAATCAAGAATCTCTCACATATGAGTGTAATGTAATCCATGTTCAGGTCCATGAAGCGCCCTTCATCTCATCCGCAACATGTTGTCCATCTAGAAATCCATCTCTATATGAAATGTGCTTCCCATGATGCCAATATCCATGTGGTGTTCAAAATACAGTCACAACTATCAAGCATCATCTAGGTGTGAAAGGTCGTCCTAAAATCAAGTCAAGAACATCCTCTCAGCAATGTGCCATATTTAGGTCCATGAAGCTATGTTCATTCCATCTGCAATATGCATCCAACACGCGTACCAAATTTAAGTCAAGGAATCTCATCACCACATATCCATAAAGTGAATCCTCACAAAAATACCCCATAAATGTGCTCAAAGGTGTGCATTCCATAATGCATCAAAACCAAGACCAATCTCGACCTCAGCTCCTCAGTGAGCCAAATACTGCAAGACCATTGTAGTACGAATCCTCTAATGAATGCAACTCCATCATGAACTCACATGCATCATCCTGTCCAAAGATTTGGCAAGCATACTTGTATTTTCCATGAGTGCCACCACAAGTTGTTCTCACCCTGCAAGTCATATGAATGTGCTCATAGGCTGCTCATCCAACCAATGTCTTCTTTCTGAAAGTGAACAACATCCATTAGCCCATCTATAAAAGATCTCCATGTAGCACCAACAATCGATTGTGCTCAACATCTAGCTTGACACTCCTCCATGATGCTCATAAGTGGAACCTAGTAGGTGCACTTGCATAATGTCTCCACATGATGTCCTACCATGCCCTCATGTCAATGTACCTGACTTTGACTTCCCATGTATCCATGAAGAGTAGAATCATCTCAACTCTATTCATCATCATTTGTATAGTGTATAGGTTAAGTTCCCTCAGTCACTTCTACCATCATCATCATGAGTACTTCCTTCAAGGCTTCTCCCCCACTAAAGGTGCACCAAGTGTTCCTTCTTGGTTGTAAGCCATTGAAGGAGTCTGCACAAACAATGTGCCCTACCACCAAGACAGTCCATGAGTCATGTCAAGAACCTAGCCAATTTCCATGTGGCTAAGCATGAACCATATCTGTCACAAATATCATCAAGTTCCACCCTTGTCACAGGCATTTGAACCTACTAGAGTGAGGTCACAAATTTCCCTATGAAGGTCTGGAACAAGAAATGCTCCTTGCTTCTCAAATGTACAAGGTTCCATCATAGTCATCGAAGGAAAGGTCCTCTGTGGTATTGGTAAAGAGGTCATATTCTTGCTCATCCCTGCATATGGTCCATCTCCCAAATGCTCAATTGAAACACAAGTCATATCTTCATGAAGACTATCTAAGCGAGTGTCCCCCATCCTCATCAATGTTTACAATGCTTCTGATCCTGGTAATGCCTGCTCATCAAGTTCCTCCTCGATCATTGTCACTTCTAAAACATTTTCATGTGGTTCATACACCAATGCCTACAATGTGCTTGGTTCAGGTTCAAATTATTCCAAAAGTTCTTCCTTAATCATATCCTCATCCTCAAAATCCTCCCGAGAATCATCCATCATTGACTCTTCGCCCCGGTCCAGCCGGTTCATCAAGTTCATTATTGAATTCTACCACATCTGCAACATCCTTGTGAGAATCATCCACCATCAATTCTTGTAATGTGCTTAGTCCTAGCCCAACTTGTTCATCAAGTTCTTCCTTGACTTCAATCACATCTACAACATCCTTTGGTTTGGCCATAGTGGGCTTCATGCCACCATGCTTCATCTTTCCAAGGTATCTAAGTTTGAGAAGCTTATCAAGTAACTTCCTTCGCTCTTCTTCCACCTTGTCCATTTCTACTCGAAAATTTTTCACTTTATACATAAGTCAAAATATTTAATCTTTGTTCATGTCATATTTCCTCCTCTTGCACAATATATCAATGGTCCGACTCGTCTCATCAAAATCCTTTGCCACTTCCTTCAACTTCTCTTTAATTTCTATAAAGTTCATTTCCAATGAAAGAAACTCATCCATCAAGCTTCAATACCACCTGCAACACTGCAACTGTATCCCTGCTTAATAATAAAAAATCCATGAAAAGGCAGCTCTGATACCAACTGTCACGCCCCTATACATGTGGTAGTATCCTAACCACTCTATAGACGAGTGCGGCACTACCTTATTTTTCTCTTTTCAAATACTCAATAAGTAGACTACACCTTACTCAAAACTGGTTTAATTAATCTTCCAAAGTGTTCTTGTGCAGAAATAAAAAAAACAATAAACATCGATATCAAACAACTTGAATGCCCATACATTCAAGGAGGGGAAATTCCCGTTAATAAGTCTGCCCGCTATTATGTTTCAATAAATATGTACAATCTATAATAATTATACAATCAAGCCTGTATAAACCATTTATGCTTCTTTCCAAATGTGCTTGTACCTTGGTTTAGCCTCAACAGCTTCCCAACAATGAAAAAAATCCAAAGGAACCCAAAAGTTTACTTTTAGAACATGCTTCTGAAGTCTGCACAAATTCTGGTTCAAGTGTGTCACTTGGGTCAAAGATTCCCTTGACACCCTAAACACATTTCTGCACGCGGGTCACCAGGGTCCCAGTCTACACGTGTTTCTTGAACAAGTTTGGATCATGTTCGACCCAACCTGGACCTGATGAATGACCTTCGCGCCTTCAAACACAGTTCCACACGTCCTAAACACAGACGCACTACACGAACCCGACTCGACCTGAACGTGCCCGCCCTGAACACTGTTATGCATGCATCTAGTCGAAGGAATCTAACTCGACCCTACCCTGAACACTGTTCTAAATGCACCCTGTGGAAGGAACTCGACTCCACCTATGGGTGAACGTTGAACGCGTTTTTACTCTACTCAACCCAGACTCTGTTTCCTTGCTATGGCTTTGCCATCCACCCTTGAACTTCGATCTAGCTCACGCCTTAGCATGCCAATGGAAGAATCAACAAGTGTAATATTCCCACTTAGCCCAAGCTAATGGGAATATTCAATTTTTCTTTGTCTTATTTTTTATTTTCATGTTGATGAATAAAATGTAAAGGAGGACATGTAAAACTCCTAAAACATCAAAATAAATCAATGCCCAATGTAAACAAGGCTAAATCTGGGCCATTTTATAAAACAAACTTGAGTGTGAAAGAGGTTGATCACTTGACCAAGTCAACCATGACCCTATCTACAACAGAGTCTAGATGCATTGAACCTCCTTGAGGCACAACGCAGTTCTATATGGAGGCCCTGCATGTGAATGGACTAAATTGATGAAGTGGTTTAGGGTTTAACAAGACTCTTATCTTATAAAAGGAAGAGGAGAGCAACATGAGAGGGGTTTTTGAAGATATTATTTTAGAAGAATTTTTTTGCTTAGACATTTCTCATTCTCTAGCTGTTTAGCTGAGAATAATGTTGTTTAGCATTGGGTGTTCCTGAGCGGGAATCCCACCTCCTTCCTTGAGTAGCTCTTGGAGGAGTTGTGCTTGTATTTACCACTACCAGGCTTGGGCCAAGCTTCACCTTACACCTACAGCACTGATCTTGTTGAGGGTTAGGTTTTCCTTGTGAATTACAGTAAGTGGGAGATAGATCTTCTCAGATCTATGCATATCTAGCCTCTCTTTTCACTAGGAAAGTCTGCTATCCCATTAGCAAGAGTGTCCTAGATCAGTGGAGCTTCAGATCCAGACCTTGGCATCAGGCCAAATAATTCTTAGAGCTTTCAGCATAGTTTCTATCCCTGGACTGCGTTATTTACAAGTTGGTAGTTGCAGGGTTTTTTTTATACATTTTGAAGGAGAGATCTCCAGTGTTAGGAATATTCCTCTCACTGAGGTGATCCATGGATTGGTCATCCAATCCATGTTAGTTTTAGATCTAATCTACTGTTATACTATATGATTAAGTAATTTCTAAATATTTTTGTAGATCTGCAACTCTAGATCTCATATCTACTCATGTACACTTATGTTTTGCACAAAACCCCAAGGGGAATGTATAGATGAGCTCTTCTTATACACATATCTGAATTATATATATGTTTTTATGTATATATCTGCTCTAGATCTGAGTTATAATATATTTCTGCTTCATCCCCATTAAAATAACGCTGTCAAGTTTATGCAGACTTTTCTTGTGGCTATAACACCTCATTTCTGAGGGTTATTTCTTTTTAAGTCTTCTGCTTTCTCTTGTACACTGTATGGGCTGTAATATAAATCTGATTTTTTGTTGTACATATGATATGTGAGCCTCCATACTGATCTACTACAAGTACTAGGCTGAACTGCGTTATTTTCTAGCAGTGTTCTTTGTATTGCTGCAGTCCCCTCTTTGGGTAGTTTTGAAGCCTTCCTAGGTGTGGGAGATCTGTTTAACCCACATAGAAATATTTATTTCTAATATCCTCTTATATTTCAGTCTTAGATACTCAGATCTAAGGGATCCAAGGTCTAATTTCATATTCTGTAGCAGCCATTCCTGGAAAATGCATTTTCCAGTCATGCTTGCTAGCAGATCCCATTTTGGGATAGTACAATAGTATCAAAGCTACTTTCTTGGCTCAGCCTATGAGCTTCAAGAATTATGGAGTCTTCTCATGATGAGGATGATATCTGTAAGAATAAGTAGAGAAAACCCTTGTTTTTTGGGGAGAATAGGTTCACAAAACTCCTATCTCAAGTTCTGCGGGGTATCATCAACGACATCAAAGAAATGAGGAGGGAAAAGCATGGAGATCCCTCAACGATATTACAAGATCTATACATGAGGAATGTTCTAAGTCCTCATCTCATGGATATGAGCACTCAGCCATATCATCAAATCTACAATGTTCTATCAGCAACTTCTTCATGAAGAGGAAGGAAGGAGATGTGTCAAAGAGAGAGAATCTCTTGAGCTTCCAAGGATCTTGCAAGATCAAGGAAGAAAGGGCTGAAGATGATAACGTAGTCATTGTTAGGGTCCTGTGATTTAGCCTATTGGCGAGCCAAATGACGATGTAACATCAAACCAAGCTTTGGAGCCCAAGGACCTAGCCTTCCTGGACTCAGAGAGGGCTCTCTCTATTATATGTAAAAGATATCGATGTGTTTGCTTATGGTGTTCTGATATTAGGCTAGTTATGAAGTGAGTTTTTGATTTTTTTGGTTTTTTAAGTTTGTGAGGGATAAAACTGATCAAAGATATAAACTGGGTAACAAGATGTAGATAAATTGGGCTATGGGGTCAAAATGGTCAAGGAAACTATGAGATGATGATGTAAGGTTGCTGTAGGGCCGATTTGATTCACGGTAGAAGGGATCTTTGGGAAAAATGGAGTAAATGAACATCAATTTGGTGAAAGACAAGGGATTTCAAGTGTAACTAGTTGATAGCAGACATAAACATGTTATAGCAAGCCATTAATCATGTTAAATGTAACTATGAGCTAATTAATACATAGAAATCAAACATTCCAGCCATACATAGAAGTATAAGACCCTCTAACTTTGAGAAATGGCTATCAGACTTTGGGGAAAACACATAAGGAGGACTAACAACTCATAGAACCATGCCGGAATGCCTAAACACAGTCTTTAAGTTATTGGGCACTTGGACAAACAAGCTTTCATAGTTTTAGGCAAAGGGCTAGATCGGGACTAGGCCTCCTTGGTTCAACAAGATGATAAGCTAATCAGTCAAAGAGAAATTTTTATGGACAGAACCATGGAAAACTTATAGGTAGGCAGGGCACACCATACATCCTACTCAACATGCATAGAACTTGTAAATAAAACTAGCAAACGGTATCCTTAAGTTACTAAAGAGCAGTTAAGAATTCTTTAGCATAACTAAGGAAGAAGAAAACATCAAGCTATGAAGATTCAGGAATTTTGAGGTGCCTCCATGGACATATCTCAAAACTAATCTCTACTGATCTATAGCAGCAAGAAGCATGTATCATGAATGAAAGCTAGAACACAACAACAAAGCAAGAAAAACTATACCATTCTACCATGTCATGGAATCCATCAACAATCCTTCATCATTCCTCAAAAGCATCCAAGAGGCAGTCCAAAAATCATAACACAAGTATGTTCTTCAAAGCTCATATGACCAATATATTTATTCTTCTCTCAAGTTCAGCCTCTTTTTTACAATGAAGCCTTGTGGAATAAATAGGCTTGAGGGAGGAAAACCTCATGGAGCAACTAGCTATCCCATTGGCCAAGTCAAAATATCTAAACTTGTCCTTGAGGCTTTGCAAAGCCCAAGGTACAAAATATCCCATAAAATATCTAAAAAACTGCTAAAAACGGAAATTATATTGACTTTACATCATTTCCCAAGTGTAAAAATAGCTAAACGCACATTTGGGAAAAGCAGATTTTTGAGGTTCAAAAATTACAAAAATACTTCATATTTATATCTTAAAAAGGTCCCCTGAATTGCTGGAGGCAATTGGCAGCCTTCCCGATGTCGAAACGAGGCTCATGATAGCTCGTTGGAAAGCTCTCTGTGTCTACTTTCTAGCACAACTGAAATCATCTCAATCTGATGCATGGAAGCTCCCCAAAACTGTACCTGTGTGAAAAAAACCAGGAAATAGCATACTGCTGATATGGCGGGCATAATGTGCAAAAAGAGGGCATATTTCGCCAATTTGAGGGGGTGAATGATCTCCAAATGCTCTGAAAATCGCTGGGGACCTGCTCATAGAATTATGGCATCCATTGGTATCATCCTTCTCCTTTCACAAATCTTCAAACTGAAATGGCGAATTTATGAGTTTTCGACCAAAAACCCAAAAAATGCCAAAAAACAAAAAGTTGTCGAAATGGGCCCAAACTTGGCACATATGACCCTCAGGGGTCCATAGCAACATGCTCCGAAGCTGAGGCCAAAATATCAAGGGCTGATATGCTTTTCTCCTCTTTTCGTGCCGGGCGCTTCCCCTTTGCCTTCTTCCTTTGAATGTACCTCAGCTAGGCAGATTTCTTAATAGGATATCATATAGTAAAGAGGAGACAGACTGCTGGGCAATTTTCCTGTACACAATGTTAAGAAATCACTTTTTCTTGTGAATTTGTTAGAGGCCAATCAACACACCTGTATCTCTGTCTCCAAGGTAGAATTTCAATCATTAACAACCTGCTCTTCTTGGAGTGCAAATAAAACAACAGACTTATGGATATGGGCCGTTTGATCTGCAGTAGGTATACAATACTATATTTCGAACAAGGTAAATGCAGTTTTTGAAATGCCTCAAAAGGTTTCAACAAGGCCTCGCAAGAGTCTTTACTTTGCAAAGTAGGCAAGACCTCCTACCAATGTAACACCTCTGGTTATGTTAAAGAAACCTTTACTTTAGATGGATAACAACTTCAATAAGCTTGAAAAACACAAGGCAGTTAACCAACAAACACAGTGAATACTGTCCCTTTGTGAGGAGCGTGAGCAACCTTCCCCTGTAGCTTCAACCTATAAATTTCTGCTTGATCAAGAACCCTTTCTCCTACTAAACTTCACTGTTCTCTATATATATGTCACTCCACCAAACAGGATCATACACATACAAATTTAACCTTCAGTGTGTGCATACATCCAAACTCACTGTTATGGAACAATGGTGACAGTCATTGAAACAAGCTCTATAGTTTTAATAAGGGTTGTAGCAGCTTATTTCTTCTCCATAATCTAAGCTCCTGTTAAATATGTAAACCCTGTTTCTTTGTAGAAAAAGCCTCTGTCCCATCTGAATACCAACTTGTGTTGAAATAAGCTTGAATGAACAAAAACAGTCAAGTTACAAAACTCAGGAGTAAACTGCCCTTTCTGTAGTTTATGGATTTAACCTCTATCCTTTGATGCTGTGAAAGTATAGGATCCCTGATCCTTTTATTAATTAAAGTGAAATCATACTGCTCTTAGTTTCAAAACCATTTATCTCCTGTAGGTGCTACAGCCAGCATTTTATTACTGCTTTACACCTCGAAACCTCACACAACAAACACTATTTCTTCAGCTATGGTGACAAGGTTTTGAAAATTTTGAATGCAGAGTTGTGAAAATTTGTAGCAGTTTAACAGTGAATAAGCTCTCCTTGGATCAAAACATCAACCCCCTCGTATGCAGCTCACCAATATGTGCATATCAGTCAATTTGAATTTTGCCTTTAATTGTCTCAAAATAGGGTTCTGACCAAAACACCCCCACCTGGATAACACTGCTTTTTGCTAAAAATTGACTGTTTTTGAGGATAACTACTAGGTTTTGAAACACACAGAAGGAGTGGCCTGTTTGGATAAGCCTTCTGTTGGTGAATATGGGCTATCCCAAACTCAGAAAAACTTTATTCCTTTTGAACGTAAACATTCAACTTTACTTGTTTCAAACCTTATTTTTGGCTCCAAACACCATCAAACAGTCACAAATTTTTAGGGGCAAAGTGTGTAAATACCTCAAGACATGAAGCACAAATCTTGTGGAGCGCTGGAGGTAGTTCTGGAGGTCTTTAGGCCTGCGCGGCACTCTTCAAGGAAAGAACGGCGCGCAGTTTACCAACGGGTGGCCCTGTCGGGTCGGGTGTCAGGCGCCGTGTACAGGCGCGTCGCGCGTACACTGGCTGCCTGTGTAAACTCGCTCCCAGGCGCGTCGCGCGAATTGGCAGGCACGTCGCGCGGCTTTTAAACTGTGCAACTTCTGCAATTTGACCCGAAGCTTGCTTTGCTTGATGCCGAGGGTAACCAAAGGACTTTGCTTCGTTTTGACAATGAAAGATGCACTCTTCACCTCACTCTATTGACATAAAACAAAACTCTCCAACGGTCATATTCTTAAATGTAACATGAACTCTTGGTCGTGTTTTGCAGGGTAAATACAGTCTTTTGACCTTTTTCAACAATACTTCTCGACGCAATTTCACCTCGGAATGACAAGCGATGCATGCATCAGAGATAAAGGCCAGAACTCTGTTTTACTTATGCACAGGTGTTTGAAGGGGGTTCTTGCTAGTTTTGTTCCTTGTGTGACAACTTTAACACAGAACTTCAAACTTGGAAAAAATAACTCAATAACCTTCATATAATCTCTGCCACTGTGTTTAATGATACTGGTGATATTTATGATGTAAAACAACCCCTCTTTTAAAACCTGTCAAGAGAATACTTGAGTTCTGACTTGTTTCTGAAAGGACAGGGTTTGTTTTGTCAACCTGTTTTGACAGCCTCGGTCTTTAACAGCTTCTTCAACTTTTTCTCGAATGCTAGTGTCAAACTTGCTGGTCTTCTTGGACTTGATCATGGCCCTCTGATCTGAGAAAGGCACCTCCTTTAAACATACTTTCTTGCTTATACCATTTATGATATCTCTATCCTTTTTGATTAATGAGAAGCTGTATTTTTTTTAAAACTCCCAAAACCCTGACAATCTATCAAAACCACTTCTTTGTCTATTCATAACTGGTATACTGATTTACAATGTTGAAACACAGTTATAATTTGCTTTGACTAGTGCATTGATCTTTTTGTAATAGAACCATTCCAAAGCTCAACTCTATCCCCTGCTTTGACACTTTAGGTGATATTTTAACAAGGAAAAACCATCCAAAATCTGTCAAAAAGCATTTGAAAGCTGTTTTGTTACTTAACAAGAGATTTCCTATGCTCTTCCAACTTGTTTGATAATTTCTGCTTCCAGGCGATTTATGAGCTCCTTCTTTGATTGTAAGTGCCATATTTTGCTTGCATCTCTTCATACCATATTTCTCTGTTTACTTGAAAGGCGCTCCTTTAGACTTCTTGGTATGTGACAGTGGGGTGTTGTTTGACCCTTTCCCTTAAGGAAACTGCCCCTTTTTGTATCAATGGCCTACATATCCAAATTGTCTCCGGTCTACTATGAGGTATAGTTTGATAGACATTTTCTTATGGGTAGGAAAACCAATACTTTTTGAGACATGAACACCATCTGTCACCTGTGTAAAGAGTTTTGCTTTCTTTCTTTGTCTCTTTCCACTGCATCTTTTGATCAATCAATTTTAACAATATTCAATGCCTTGGCCATCTGCTCATGAACGAAGGAGGCCCTTCACTTGGCAAAGTATCTGAAGATTGTTTGATAAACCTGTTTGACAAAGATTTTCTTTGGATGTGATGGTAAGCAAACAAATTTAAAAAACATTAATACTAGCACTTCTCTTGCAATCACTACTGTGCTTCAGAAAAACCCTAGTCAAAGTGTCACTGTCTCACTGTACTGCTCTGAGGGAACTGAAATTTCATCATTTACTTTGGTTAACTTATGACAATTTATTTGAAAGATAGTCTCTGTGACTATGGAGGTCAGTACCCTTTGAAACACAAACAAATTTTCTTCTGCCTGTGTGATGACATGATCTGTCAGCATCTCTTCAATTTGGTCTTGTGGACAAGCAAGCTGCTTATGATTGGAATTGTTTTTATTAATGACATGACTCTCTAAAGTTTCATCAATTCACATGATTCGAAAAATTCTCATGACTTCCTTTACAAGACCAAACTCTGTTTTCCTTTGAACTTGCATACCTCAGATTCTATCCTTGCTGTGATTATCACTTACACTTAGAAAACCTAGAATCTCTGTTTCACTGTTCAGTAAAAAGAAAACTTGGACTTTTGCAATCCTCAAAGTCAATACTGGCCAGCGCCCTCTGCTTGTAGATGAAGGAGGCGCCCTAACCCTCTGCTTGTAAATGAAGGAGGTTCTGGGCCATGACAATTTACCAGTTTGCTGTGATAGTGATGTCTTTTTCTTACTGTGATTTTCATGCTGGAAAGAGTTGTAAGGTCCTGATGAGTGACTTTTTGCTTTGCAGCTTCATCTCAGGCTCATAATACATTTAGAAGCAGCTATTCCTCTAACTGCAGATCCAAGCATTTAATCCTGAGATGAAGTTATATTTCCTGTTCTTTGCAGAATCCATAAAACACTGTGAAACACCTAATAGTCATCTTGAGATTGGGGTTTATGCAGTGCTGAGACTTAGGGATATAAGTGGCGCGACTTAGAGTCAGGATCACCGTGATTGGCAGAGTAGGAGGTTGTCATGATTGGTCTCGTAGTTGCCAAAGAGTCATTTGTCCTTTTGATGGTTTCCCAAGGGTGAGTCGCCCAGCGCCACTTCCTAACATTGGGGAGACTTTGCCGACTTGGATTTGTTTTTGGAGCCGAGCGGCGTACTAGGAGGGTCGAAACTAGAAAAGATAGTGACAATGGATTTTAATTTTGACATGGGCAGACTGAAAAGTAAGAGGGTGAAAAAAGTTTTATGAGGGTTTTCTAGATGACAAATTGACATATGGAAATCAACTTCTAGAAAACTCAGCTATGGATATAGTCATCACTAACATGTGAAAAATACTGATGACTAACAGTGGCTCCATTTGGGGAGGGCAGCTCCTCGTCAGGAGGTGTCCAGAATTCAGATCTTTGGCTTATGAAGACCAGTGCCTTATCCATTGGTGCAAAATTTCACCCTTCTTTGATGCTATTTCTGAAAAGTGACAGCATGGTTAACATCAATGATACTTCTACCTACCCCACTATCTTTCCTAACATTTTTTCTTCTCTTTGGCGCATTTGAACTAGCAGCCTTTTGAAAATGCATATTTTTCTTTTTGCAAAATGAACCTATCTATTTCTACTCTTATATCTGCCGGGAGTTCAGATTAAACTGATGAACTCCTTCATTACTCTACCTAAAGCTAGATCGACTGTCAAGATTAAGCAGTTTGACAGGATTTTATTCTCTAATCTAAAACATGAAATTCAAAAATGACCAAATCAGGATTAGGCAGTTTGATTTGTCATGCATTTGCGGCATAAGAGACAAGCTGCACACAAATGTTATTTTGCAATAAAGGGAAACTAGACAAGCGGGGCTAAGATGTACAATGTGTTTTTCATCCCTCGCTTCTCTCTTTGGTTCTGTTTTAGGCATGTGGAACCAGAATCTCTCCCTAATCTAAGCTCTGTGATAAGTCAATCTTACACAATGTTGACTATCTTTTGCACTCACTAACTTATCAGCAAATAAATTTAAACATGCTCAGCTATGATTAGGCTAGATAGCTGAACAAGACATTGAAGTACTAGTAGCGGCATTTAGACTTGCGCGCTTTCCGAAGGACTATTTTTTGGAACATGGGGCCTTTGACCTATCTTCACTTGCCCTCTTTTCTGTTTTTACTGTTTTTTGACTTTCCTATCTTTTACTGTTTTTGACTTTTCTATTTTTTCAATATTTCAAACAATGGTATGTACAATGACTGAAAGTGTTCCAAACTCAAAAATCTTGGAAATGACGGAATTTAAGCATCTTATCCTCCTAAGGATCTCCTCTCACCCTTGGCCCACTTAACTCTTGAAAAGAAAAATTTGGGAAATTCTCTCTCTCTAACATGACATAGGGATTCATGCAAGAATCTCTGAACAGCCCGGTATCTTCCCTTTGTACCTCTCTGAATATCTGATTTCCACTCCTTTCCTTATTGTATGCTTTCCTCAAGTAATGCATGTATTCTTGGTCATTCTTAAAATAGATAATGACATCATCAAGGTATGCAAAAATGCAGAAATTTAAAACTGGGAACATGGCCTTCATGAACAGATTTCTGATATTAGGTGGTTTTGCAATTTTGAACTTGAAATCTGATCTACCTCCCGCAAATTTGAAAAAATCTTTAAGCTGTCTACTTTGCAAGGGAATCTTATGATCATGACCTGAAACATCATCTTGCGAAAATACATGATTAAAAGCACTTTTATTTGGTAAATCATGGTCTTGGGTAGAAAAAACATATTTTCTGTTATAGGGATATGCAGTATTACTTCTAAAATCAAAGCAGACTCTATGGCCATCTGTTTTATCCCTGATTATTTCAATTTGTTTCAGATTGTTGTGTTTTCTCTTGTCAAAGCTATTCTTCGAGGGGAAGGTATTGACACAGTAGTTTCCCTTGATTTTTCTGTAGAAATTGGTATTCTGCATGAGATTTCTGATTTTAGCATTTCTAAGTTCTTCATGAAAAGACAGAATATGAGCCAATTTCAGTAGTTCAGGTATGCTGGGATTGCAACTTTCATCCTTGCTCATAAGAAGTTTATCTGGCATTTTCTCAAGATTTTGAGCTGCTGAGGTTATAGTTAAAGCTTTTTTTGCAGTAGGAGGGTCACATGATGGTAAATATTTGAGGTATGGTAGAAACATTAAACTCCCGTGCTCCCGGGTTCCAAACAGGTTTATGATGTGTAGGTCTTCTAAAGCCTTTACCCGGAAAAAATTTCCACAAGTTACTGTTGGTGTTTGACTAAAGCTAGAGAAATTTGCTTGATAGTACATAAGGGTTTGCGCTTCTTGCTCTAATCCTACCTCGGAAAGGGAAAACTTACTTTCCTCAAGACACAGCTATTCATGATCATGGTAGTTTTGAGTGTCTAGTTCATCATAAGGCACCAGGGATAGCTGATGTGGTGGATCTAAGTCTACATCAGTTTCCTCTGACTCTTCCTCCATGTTTTCATCAATATGCATAATGAAAGAGTTCAGGTCGGAACGCAAGGAACACATTGGAATGTTGTCTGGCCTATCTTAACTGCTAATCATATATTTCATGTGTGATTCGCGGTAGAGTATTCTGGTCTGGCCAAACACAGGAATGGTGGCATATGACATGTCCAGTTGGATATTCCCTTGGAGTTTGGCTCCCCAAGATCTGGATAGAAGCATCCCGTATTTGGGAGGAATGTCCGCCACTACTATATCCATGATTAGATGTTTCGCAGGTATTTGGGCCAGACTAAAACAAAGGTCTTTGATCAAACCCAGGCATTGGACTCTACTTGAATCAAATGAATACAATTCTTTGTATGGTCTTGTGATTTCTAAGCCTAATCTTTCCATTACTACCTTCGGCATAAGATTATGCGAGGCGCCGGAGTCTAGCATTGCATTGTGGAGGATTTGGTCGTGGATGTTTAGGCTAATGTAAAATGGAAGAGTATTTCCTTCTTGGAATTTTCCCTCTATCTTTGGACCAAACAAAACTTCAGGAGTGTCATCAGCCAGATTAACAGTGTTTGCATCATTTTCTAGATTTAAGACTTTTAGTACTTGGGATTTATAAGAGTTTTGGGCAATGAGTTCAGTAAGAGGCATGGTGATCTTGATCTTGGCGATTTCGCCTTCAAAGCTAAAAGGCAACTGAAGTTTAGATGTGTTTGTTTCAGCTTTTTCAGCCACGACCCTCTCTATGTTCTGAGTTTGTTGACCTTGTTTCGGGATTTCGTTGGCCATAGTTGCTTCGGTGACCTTAGTAGAAGTACCAGGAGTATCTGAGAGAGGCCTAGCTTGGGTAACTTTAGCTTTGTTTTGGTCAGTTTTTTCAACTTTAATTTTGTCAATGCTTGATGCTTTCTTGAGGATGGTATCAGGGGCTTTAGCAGTATCTGAGTTACCTTTCTTGGAACTATCTTGGTTTCTTTTTCTTCTAAGGTCATACTGCCTGTGGGCTTCCATAATGGCATTCTGAAAATCTATGGCAGGGTCATCGAGATCTTCATAGTTGGTCTCATCCTGATTAGGAGAAAAGAACACTTGTTCTTCTTCTGTGAGGTACACCTCACTCTCATTATCAGATCCTATGAGGTTTAAATGATGTTCATCAAGAGGTTCTGTGTCCCTGTCATCTTCTTCCACATAGTTTTCATTGAATGGTGGCCTAATCTGTTGGTCATTTTCCCTTGGTCTGTTTTGGGGCTGCTCCCTCTTAAAGTTCTGGTTTCGGTTTCTGTTTGGAGGGTTTGGCTGGTTGTCCCTAACAGGAGCCTTTTCCTTTAATTTTTTCCCACATTTTGGCCATGGTTTTGACTAAGTCATCTATTCTAGGATCTAGGGAAGGTGATGAAGTGGAAACCTCGTCTTTATATGTGACCTTTCTTTCTGATCTAGTCCTAGCCCTTTTTTCTGCTAAGTTGGCATCTGCTTTTATTGCTATTTGTTGCATATCCTCTAAGGTAGGGGGATCCTTGTCTCTCAGATGATATGTCATGTCCGTATCGAAACCCTCGGGGAATTTTGCCAAGGCTAAACCAAGTGGTGGTTTGAAATGAGGTGGGAGGGAGTTATATACACTGTTGAACCTTAGCACAATGTTTTGGACACTCGCTTTTCTCGTTTTTAGGTTGTTATATTCTAAATGTGATCGAACAAGTTTCTCTTGATTTCCTGTCTATTTCTAAAGACTGATGAAGTTCGGGATACTGGTGGATAACTTCCGTTGGGAGTCGTTTTTTGAACCATGCTTTGGGTTCACCACCAAGACTTTGGGCAAATATTCTGCTCTGATGGGCCTCGTCTTGTACCTCTAGGTATTCATAAGCACTGCCCATCCTACTTATATGTCATTATTTATGTGGTATGTCTTCTCCAGAAAGGGGATTGCCCCTGATATTTACTGTAGAGGAGCCAAGGTGGCAAGCACACCAAAGGTGCGTACTTGTGTCACGTGCGGACCGGGAGCGATGGATGATGTACAACATGAGGATTATAGCCTAGGATTTGGAAGATCGAACAAGGTGTTTCATCTGTGTGTGGCGAATGAACTTGGGCTAGTGATCTGGTTTTGAGCAGATGTGGGATGATAAGAGCCAAATTGATAGAGAAGCTGGGAGTCAGGAGGAGTGGTAGGTGAAGCTTCTCTATTAGGACTCTGTGGTGGGTTTAGGGGTTCAAGATCGTCAAAGTTTATCTTACTATGAGACCTGCTTCTGAAAAAAGCCTTTGATGACTCTAATTCAAAAGGTGAATCTGGTAGGATAGTGAGATGTTTAGGTACTGATCTTGTTCTACGGATGGATCTACCAGTAGCTAGATGGTCAGTTTCGGAAGCTTGCCACAAAATCTTCTCTGGGTCATCTACTCTGATAGGGGGGTTTGGGTCTGGATGGGATCTGGTGTTAATTCTTCGTGAAGCCAGATTTTGGATTTAGAGAGGATGGTATTGATGAATGTTCTGGATGAGTGGTTTCTCTAGAGTTCTACTAAGGTGAAGGATGGTCAAAATAAAAAGGAATGAACTAGTGGAGTTGCCAGGTGGAACTGGGTTGTTTTTGTGAAGATAGCTATGGTCCACCACCAGTAACTAATCTGGGAATGTTTTTGGATTTTATGAGTTTATGTGCAGCCTATGGTTTAAAGTATCCTAGACTTGCTTCAACACTTTGCTAGGGTGATGAGAACAAAAAGGGTTTACTCTAAATGGGTCTATGGGCTGCTTACTTGTTTAAGGTATCTAAAGGACCAAAGAGTCTATAAGAGTTTGCTAGACTATCATGTACTCAGTGTCCTACCATCTCCCGCTATGTTAGTGAGCGATGGGATAGGTCTATCAGATAGCAGCCTGGAGTTTGGTAAAATAGTAAGGCTTACTAGAGTTTAGTGGAGTCGCCAGGTGGATTATCAGTTTGTTTTGAGATATACTTGTATGGTCCACCACCAATACTGTCAAAAGCCAATCTAAAGGAGTGTTTTTGGGGTTTTTTGAGTTTTATGTAGTCCGGAGGTTTGGAAGAGTTTCCTATAATTGACTCATCATTTTGCTAGGATGGTGAGACAACCAGATTCTACTCTTCTAAGTTTGACTGAGATTTTGAGAGTTCCTAAGGGATACCTAGGATGTTTTGACTCAAGGTCCCACCGTGATCGCCATTATGTTAGGGTCCCGTGATTTGGCCGATTGACGAGCCAAATGACGATGTAACATCAAACCAAGCTTTGGAGCCCAAGGACCTAGCCTTCCTGGACTCAGAGAGAGCTCTCTCTATTATATGTAAAAGATATCGATGTGTTTTCTTATGGTGTTCTGATATTAGGCTAGTTATGAAGTGAGTTTTTGATTTTTTTGGTTTTTTAAGTTTGTGAGGGATAAAACTGATCAAAGATATAAACTGGGTAACAAGATGTAGATAAATTGGGCTATGGGGTCAAAATGGTCAAGGAAACTATGAGATGATGATGTAAGGTTGCTGTAGGGCCGATTTGATTCACGGTAGAAGGGATCTTTGGGCAAAATGGAGTAAATGAACATCAAGTTGGTGAAAGACAAGGGATTTCAAGTGTAACTAGTTGATAGCAGACATAAACATGTTATAGCAAGCCATTAATCATGTTAAATGTAACTATGAGCTAATTAATACATAGAAATCAAACATTCCAGCCATACATAGAAGTATAAGACCCTCTAACTTTGGGAAATGGCTATCAGACTTTGGGGAAAACACATAAGGAGGACTAACAACTCATAGAACCATGCCGGAACACCTAAACACAGTCTTTAAGTTATTGGGCACTTGGACAAACAAGATTTCATAGTTTTAGGCAAAGGGCTAGATCGGGACTAGGCCTCCTTGGTTCAACAAGATGATAAGCTAATCAGTCAACGAGAAATTTTTATGGACAGAACCATGGAAAACTTATAGGTAGGTAGGGCACACCATACATCCTACTCAACATGCATAGAACTTGTAAATAAAACTAGCAAACAATATCCTTAAGTTACTAAAGAGCAGTTAAGAATTCTTTAGCATAACTAAGGAAGAAGAAAACATAAAGCTATGAAGATTCAGGAATTTTGAGGTGCCTCCATGGGCATATCTCAAAACTAATCTCTACTGATCTATAGCAGCAAGAAGCATGTATCATGAATGAAAAACTAGAAGACAACAACAAAGCAAGAAAAACTATACCATTCTACCATGTCATGGAATCCATCAACAATCCTTCATCATTCCTCAAAAGCATCCAAGAGGCAGTCCAAAAATCATAACACAAGTGTATTCTTCAAAGCTCATATGACCATTGTATTAATTCTTCTCTCAAGTTCAGCCTCTGATTTACAATGAAACCCATGGAATAAATAGGCTTGAGGGAGGAAAACCTCATGGAGCAACTAGCTATCCCATTGGCCAAGTCAAAATATCTAAACTTGTCCTCGAGGCTTTGCAAAGCCCAAGGCACAAAATATCCCATAAAATATCTAAAAAACTGCTAAAAATGGAAATTATATTGACTTTACATCATTTCCCAAGTGTAAAAATAGCTAAACGCACATTTGGGAAAAGCAAATTTTTGAGGTTCAAAAATTACAAAAATACTTCATATTTATATCTGAAAAAGGTCCCCTGACTTGCTGGAGGCAATTGGCAGCCCTCCCGATGTCGAAACGAGGCTCATGATAGCTCGCTGGAAATATCTCTGTGTCTAATTTCTGGCGCAATAGAAATCATCTCAATCTGATGCCTAGAAGTTCCCCAAAACTGTACATGTGTGCAAAAAACCAGGAAATAGCAGACTGCTGATATGGCGGGCAGAATGTGCAAAAACAGAGCATTTTCGCCAATTTGAGGGGGAAAATGATCTCCAAATGCTCTGAAAATCGCTGGGGACCTGCTCATAGAATTATGGCATCCATTGGTATCATCCTTCTCCTTTGAAACATCTTCAAACTGAAATAGCGAATTTATGAGTTTTCGACCAAAAACCCAAAAAATGCCAAAAAACAAAAAGTTGTTGAAATGGGCCCAAACTTGGCACATATGACCCTCAGGGGTCCATAGCAACATGCTCCGAAGCTGAGGCCAAAATATCAAGGGCTGATATGCTTTTCTCCTCTTTTCGTGCCGGGCGCTTCCCCTTTGCCTTCTTCCTTTGAATGTACCTCAGCCAGGAAGATTTCTTAATAGGATATCATATAGTAAAGAGGAGACAGACTGCTGGGTAATTTTCCTGTACACCGTGTTAAGAAATCACTTTTTCTTGTGAATTTTTTAGAGGCCAATCAACACACCTGTATCTCTGTCTCCAAGGTAGAATTTCAATCATTAACAACCTTCTCTTCTTGGAGTGCAAATAAAACAACAGACTTATGGATATGCAGTCAAACTTCAGTGTAGGTATACAGTCACTATATTTCTGAACAAGGTAACAGAGTTTTTGGAAAATGCCTCAAAAGGTTTCAACAAGGCCTGCAAGAGTCTTTACTTTGCAAAGTAGGCAAGACCTCCTACCAATGTAACACCTCTGGTTATGTTAAAGAAACCTTTACTTTAGATGGATAACAACTTCAATAAGCTTGAAAAACACAAGGCAGTTAACCAACAAACACAGTGAATACTGTCCCTTTGTGAGGAGCGTGAGCAACCTTCCCCTGTAGCTTCAACCTATAAATTTCTGCTTGATCAAGAACCCTTTCTCCTACTAAACTTCACTGTTCTCTAAATATATGTCACTCCACCAAACAGGATCATACACATACAAATTTAACCTTCAGTGTGTGCATACATCCAAACTCACTGTTATGGAACAATGGTGACAGTCATTGAAACAAGCTCTATAGTTTTAATAAGGGCTGTAGCAGCTTATTTCTTCCCCATAATCTAAGCTCCTGTTAAATATGTAAACCCTGTTTCTTTGTAGAAAAAGCCTCTGTCCCATCTGAATACCAACTTGTGTTGAAATAAGCTTGAATTAACAAAAACAGTCAAGTTACAAAACTTAGGAGTAAACTGCCCTTTCTGTAGTTTATGGATTTAACCTCTGTCCTTTGATGCTGTGAAAGTATAGGATCCCTAATCCTTTGATTAATTAAAGTGAAATCATATTGCTCTTAGTTTCAAAACCAATTATCTTCTGTAGGTGCTTTTGAATGACACAGCCAGCATTTTATTAAAGCTTTACACCTCGAAACCTCACACAGCAAACACTATTTCTTCAGCTATGGTGACAAGGTTTTGAAAATTTTGAATGCAGAGTTGTGAAAATTTGTAGCAGTTTAACAGTGAATAAGCTCTCCTTGGATCAAAACATCAACCCCCTCGTATGAAGCTCACCAATATGTGCATATCAGTCAATTTGAATTTTGCCTTTAATTGTCTCAAAATAGGGTTCTGACCAAAACACCCCCACCTGGATAACACTGTTTTTTGCTAAAAATTCACTATTTTTGAGGATAACTACTAGGTTTTGAAACACACAGAAGGAGTGGCCTGTTTGGATAAGCCTTCTATTGGTGAATATGGGCTATCCCAAACTCAGAAAAACTTTATTCCTTTTGAACGTAAACATTCAACTTTACTTGTTTCAAACCTTATTTTTGGCTCCAAACACCATCAAACAGTCACAAATTTTTAGGGGCAAAGTGTGTAAATACCTCAAGACATGAAGCACAAATCTTGTGGAGTGTTGGAGGTAGTTCTGGAGGTCTTTAGGCCTGCGCGGCACTCTTCAAGGAAAGAACGGCGCGCAGTTTACCAACGGGTGGCCCTGTCGGGTCGGGTGTCAGGCGCGTCGTGCGATTGTATAGGCGCGTCGCGCGTACACTGGCTACCTGTGTAAACTCGCTCCCAGGCGCGTCGCATGAATTGGCAGGCACGTCGCACGGCGTTTAAACTGTGCAACTTCTGCAATTTGACCCGAAGCTTGCTTTGCTTGATGCCGAGGGTAACCAAAGGACTTTGCTTCGTTTTGACAATGAAAGATGCACTCTTCACCTCACTCTATTGACATAAAACAAAACTCTCCAACGGTCATATTCTTAAATGTAACATGAACTCTTGGTCGTGTTTTGCAGGGTAAACACAGTCTTTTGACCTTTTTCAACAATACTTCTCGGCGCAATTTCACCTCGGAATGACAAGCGATGCATGCATCAGAGATAAAGGCCAGAACTCTGTTTTACTTATGCACAGGTGTTTGAAGGGGGTTCTTGCTAGTTTTGTTCCTTGTGTGACAACTTTAACACTGAACTTCAAACTTGGAAAAAATAACTCAATAACCTTCATATAATCTCTGCCACTGTGTTTAATGATACTGGTGATATTTATGATGTAAAACAATCCCTCTTTTAAAACTTGTCAAGAGAATACCTGAGTTCTGACTTGTTTCAAAATATTGTGGTTTGTTTTGTCAACCTGTTTTGACAACCTCAGTCTTTAACAACTTCTTCAACCTTTTCTCCAATGCAGGTGTCAAACTTGTTGGTTTTCTTGGACTTGATCATGGCCCTCTGATTTGAGAAAGGCACCTCCTTTCAACATACTTTCTTGCTTATACCATTTATGATATCTCTGTCTTTTTTGAATAATGAGAAAGCTGTATTTGTTTTAAAACTCCCAAAACACTGACAATCTATCAAAACCACTTCTTTGTCTATTCATAATTGGTATACTTATTTACAATGTTGAAACACAGTTATCATTTTCTTTGACTAGTGCATTGATCTTTTTGTAATAGAACCATTCCAAAGCTCAACTTTGTCCCCTGTTTTACCTTCTTGGTGATATTTTAAAGAAAAAACCACTCAAGATCTGTTGAAGAGCTTTGAAAGCTATTTTGTTATTTTTAAAAGGAGGTGGTCTGTCTTCTTCCAACTTGTTTGATAATTTCTGCTTCCAAGTGATTTATAAGCTCCTCTTTGGATTGTAAGTTCCATATTTTGGTTGCATCCATTCATACTGTATTTCTCTGTTTACTTGAAAAGCGCTCCTTTAGACTTCTTGGTATGTGACAGTGAGGTGTTGTTTGACCCTTTCCCTTAAGGAAACTGCCCCCTTTTTGTATCAATGGCCTTGCATATTCAAATGGTCTCATGTCCACTATGAGGTATATTTTGACAGACATTTCCCTACGAGTAGGAAAACCAATACATTTTGAAATATAACACCATCTTTACCTGTGTAAAGACTTCTGCTTTCTTTCTTTGTCTCTTTCCACTGCATCTTTTGATCAATCAGTCTTCAAAAACATTCAAGGCCTTGGCCATCTGCTTATGAACGAAGGAGGCCCTTCACTTGGCAAATTATCTGAAGATTGTTTGATAAACCTGTTTGAAAAATATTTTCCTTGGATGTGATGGTAAGAAAACAACTTTGAAAAACATTAATACTAGCACCTCTGCTTGCAATCACCACTGTGCTTCAGAAAAACCCTAGTCAAAGTGTCACTGTCTCACTGTACTGCTCTGAGGGGAACTGAAATGTCATCATTTACTTTGGTTAACTTATGAAAATTTATTTGAAATATAGTCTCTGTGACTATGGAGGTCAGTGTGATGATGACATGATCTGTCAGCATCTCTTCAATTTGGTCTTGTGGGAAAGCAAACTGCCTATGATTGGAATTGTTTTTACTAATGACATGCCTCTCTAAAGTTTAACAATTCACATGATTTGAAAACTTCTCATGACTTCCTTTACAAGACCAAACTCTGCTTTCCTTTGAACTTGCATACCTCAGATTCAATCGCTGCTGTGATTATAACTTACACTCAGAAAACCTGGAGTTATTGCTTCACTGTCCAGTAAAAGGCAAACCTGGCTTCTGCAATCCTTTAAGTCAATACTGGCCAGCGCCCTCTGCTTGTAGATGAAGGAGGCGCCCTAACCCTCTGCTTGTAAATGAAGGAGGTTCTGGGCCATGAAAATTTACCATTTTGCTGTGACAGTGGTGTCTTTCTCTTACTGTGATTTTCATGTTGGAAGGAAAACTGCAAGGTCTTGATGAGTGACTCTTTGTTTTGCAGATATATCTCAGGCTCATGTTACATTTAGAAGTAGCTGTTCTTCTAACTGTAGATTCAAGAATTTTCTCCTGAGATGAAGTTATATTTCCTGTTCTTTGCAGAATCCATAAAACACTGTGAAACACCTAATAATCAGCTTGAGACTGTGGTTTATGCAGTGCTGAGACCTAGGGATATAAGTGGCGCGACTTAGAGCTATGATCAACTTGATTTGCAGAGTAGGAGGTTGGTCATGATTGGTCTGTAGTAGATGAAGGTTTTTTGTCCTTTTGATGGTTGCCAAGGGTGAAATGCCTTAAAGCGCCACTTCCTAACATGGGGGAGACTTTTGCAACAGACTTGGATTTGCTTTTGGAGCTGATGGGCAGACCAGGAGGGCTGAAACTAGAAAAGATAGTGATAATGTATTTTAATTTTGACAAGGGCGGACTGAAAAGTAAGAGGGCGAAAAAAGTTTTATGAGGGTTTTCTAGATGACAGATTGACATATGGAATTCAGCTTCTAGAAAACTCAGCTATGGATATAGTCATCACTAACATGTAAAAAATACTGATGGCTAACAGTCATGATAAGAGCACATCTAAGACCTCATGAAGAGGGAGATGGAGCATTTTCTCCAAGGGAAGAAACTCTTGCACTCTTGCAAGAAGTTCCAAGGAGTCTCACATATGGAGATTGTGGCACAATCCATGTGCAGCATGTGCCATCATCCTCAAAGGGTGAGATATTGAAGATAGAAGAAGGAAGAGAGGAGGGAAAGCATCACATGATGAAGAGCACATATCCTTCCTTGTTTTAGAATTTTGACGCACAAAGGAGGCATGAGGATATATGCAATGAAGGAAAGGACAAGTCAGTACATGCATCTATCTATCCTTCTCTATGCCTTGATGTCTCTTTGCATGGAGGCATTCCACCAGGGAGACCCCCTGATTGGAAGCAAGCTAAAGTGTTATCTCAACTATATGTAGCAAAAACATATCTATCTAAAGAGGGAACCTTGAGAGGAGCTCCTACAACGCTGAGAATCATTGATGAGGAGCTAAGAAATTTTCTAAAATTGATTTTGCTATCCTCAATTCATCTATTTGTGCTGGGAAGAAGAGATTCATAAATCTATGTTGACATGATCATGGTATAAAAATGCCACTCCATAGCCTTGGAGCAGCAAAAGATACTCCAATATATAATGAAAATTTCTGAATATGAGAAGAAAGTATTTCCATTCTTGTATGCAGGAGAAAAACTGTGGAAGTTTTGGAGGAGGAGAACCTTTGACTCTCCTGAACTTCAATATTGTCTTGAAAAAGATCAGCTGCAAGAGAGGCAGCAAAAAAAAGTTGGAAATACTCCAACATGTGACTTTGACATCAAGCATGTCAAGGAGGAGAGCCATCATATGATAGATGCCTCATTTCAGACTGCTATATTGCTTTCAATGTTGGGGAGCGTAGATCCTTATTTGGAGTCCCAACTTTTGATGGAATATTCCAAGGACCTTTTCACATGTAAGGTTCTTGATGGGCAAGTAATGGATGGGAAGTATAAGGTAGTTAATGGAATCATTTATGTTCATGATCAGGTCTACTTAACCAAAGATTCCAAAATCAATAATACACTACTTAATACACCCTATGAGGTCTTGCTTTAAAACCCCACTGGTTTCATTAGAGCATATCATACTATCCTAGATGGATTCATGTGGGAAGATTTCAATAAGGAGGTGCACTCTCATATGAGTAAGTGCATGGATCATTTTCCGGTTGAGGAGGAACATAGATCTTGGGAGAAGACATCCTCAACACCTCCTTATTCATTGAGTGTAAGAGGGGACTCATCCATGAGTTACCTCACTAATGTAAGACAAGTATATGAAGGAACTTGTATCTCTAAATATCTTGATGTATATACTATATACTTTTATTTTTCTAACACTCATGTGTAGGGCTTTGCTCCAAGAGGGAGCATTATTTCTGATGGTTTTCATACGCCATTTGGTGCTATGAACAATGAAGATTTTGGCCATTCCTTGAAGGGTCTTGGAGAGATGATACACTCTTCATGGTTTTATTCCTTTACACCAATTCTTATGAACCTTCTCCAAGCATGCAAGAAGGATGGAGTAGTAAACAAGTGTTGGGAAAAACACTTGTCTTATCATATTCTGAGGTAGTTACAAGTAAAAATGCGCTGGTTGCACTTGAGGGACCATTGTCCCTCTCCATTATTGCATATGGAAGCTATCATGACTCTAATTATGATCCCATATGCTGAATATGTTCTTATCTTTGTTGGGAACATGGTTCGAGGAGAGACACATTTGTTGGATGTGTCCTTGGGGAAAGAAATTCCCTACATTTTCTGCACTACATGTTCTAAGGGGAGCATGGGGAACTATATGGCCACTATTTTATACCACTTGTTTCTTTATGATGTGGACCATATGACTGGTTGGAGCCCTTGGGGCATACCTCTCATGAGCAATTGGGAGGAGCTTTTCTATGAATTACCAAGTTTGAAGGTGATTCATTTTATTTGGATGATAGCATGAAGGTGGGAGACATTCACTGATGATAAAATTCCCCATGATTGTCATCAATTCTATCTTGAGGAGGCCATGGATCAACAAGAAGGTTTCCACATAGACCTTCCATTCTTTCATGAGGGAGGCCATTGGGTTTATTCACCAAAGGTCAACTTGCACACTTGGGAGGAACCATTGGGAGTTGAAATTTTTGCAGAAATTCTGAAGCAATGGTGGAGACTATTGGATGAGGAGGCCACAAGAGAAGGAGGGGATATTTTGAAGCACTCACCTTATCAGTTGCTTGAGGACAAGCAACATTTTGGAGGGGATGACTGTATTATTCCCACTTAGCCCAAGCTAATGGGAATATTCAGTTTTTCTCTGTCTTGTTTTTTATTTTCATGTTGATGAATAAAATGTAAAGGAGGACATGTAAAACTCCTAAAACATCAAAATAAATTAATGCCCAATGTAAACAAGCCTAAATATGGGCCATTTTATAAAACACACTTGAGTGTGAAAGAGGTTGATCACTTGACCAAGTCAACCATGACCCTATCTACAGCGCAGTCTAGATGCATTGAACCTCCTTGAGGCACAATGTAGTTCTAGATGGATGCCCTACATGTGAATGGAGCTAAATTGATGAAGTGGTTTAGGGTTTGACAAGACTCCTATCTTATAAAAGGAAGAGGGGAGCATTATGAGAGGGGTTGTTGAAGATATCATTTTAGAAGAATTTGTTTTCTTAGACATTTCTCATTCTCTAGCTGTTTAGTTGAGAATAATGCTGTTTAGCATTGGGTGTTCCTGAGCGGGAATCCCACCTCCTTCTGTTAGCTCCCTGTAATCAGCAAGATTGGAAAAGTCTGATTAGAGGGAGGTACATCGTTTCAACCACTTTGGGATTCCAGGATCTAGCCCTCCTGAATCCGAAGAGGGATCTCTCCAATAAGTGCAAAGATGGATTTGTGTTTGAAGTTTGGGGTAATGATATTAGGCTAGTTATGAAGGCCAAGGGTTTTGTTTATTTTTGGATGGTTGAGAAATATTACTGTCTGAGGTGAAGAGTTCTAAATGCAAAGAGTTTCAAAGGTGTGAAGTTGCAAGCCAATAGAATAAGCTTTGACCAGGAAGATATATAACTGCAGGTTTTAGTCCATTGGGCTATGGAGTCATAATAGGATTTAATTGAAGTAGCAAGAGGCAAGAGTGGTCTGTGGGGAAAGTCATCTATGTCTAAGGATATCTTTAAAGTTTGATTTATGGAATGAAATGATACACCAAGAAGGGGAATTTAAACAGATGAAGAACAAAGAGCAGCTGAAGATCTGGTAAGTACTTTTAAACTAGCCAGCTTTTGACATATGCTTAAGAAAGACATGAAAGTAAAATAGGATATGGTAAGTACTTTTAAAATAGCCAGCCTTTGATACACTTTCAATAGAAAAAATTAAAAAAAAAGGGAAACACAAATGATAACAAAGAATGGTTTAAGATCTGGTAAGTACTTCTAAACTAGCCAGCTTTCAACACATTCCAAGGGAAACTTTCAGTCAGTATTTTGGGATAAAACTAGGACCAGGGCTTACCATATCTTCCTTATTTCATCACTACTTAACATGAAATGAAAATAGAATTTAAGAATAATATTCAGCTAAGACAATAAGACGAGGGAACGCCAGCATTCCTATGCTTAAACTGAATTAAATCATTCCCAAATAACACAGACTGGAAGAAAACATTAAGATAAAGATTTTAAGTCAGAGAAGGGTACTGGTAAACAGTATGTCCTAAATCTATGCATGTTGTTCTTTATAAGAGAAGATGAACACAGTGAAAACATAAACAAAATAACAAGTTACAATGAGAAAAACATCACCGTCAACATAGACCAGGATCCCATAAATCAACTTGTATTGATGCTCCAAACCAGTTACAGATTTAAGTCCAATGCTTCAGTTTAGTAGTCAACTACTCATCTCAGCCTAACTTTTCTATTACAAGCAGAGCTCCAAGAGCCAGTGAACACTATTTACAGATAGAAGTCTCAAGCTCAATTACATTTCAAAGTTCAGCAACTACATCAACCAACCCCTCTCTCATCTTCTGCAGTAGTATTTATAGAAGGATGAGGAGATGAGATCTGATAAAATATCTCCAAAGACAATTAATACAGACTTAATGGTTCCTCAGCCCTTGGGGAGCTCGATGAAGAAACTTACATAGGTGTCCTCTGTATTAAATGATTTACATAAAGATTTAAGCTCGGTGGGAGCTCTTTTTGACCTTTGAGGCTCTGTGTGATGTCAAAGTAACTCTGCTGATATTTTTACATTAAGTTCCTTGGCAGAAATAACTATTTGGCTGCGCTTGAGGAAAATATCTGATCCTGATCAATAACCTTGGCCTCTGATATGAATGCTTCGAGGCACAGGTGGCTTTGTGGTAGCTAGGAGGAATCAATTTGCCTCAGATGTGGCGGTGGAGGCTTTCTGTCTGATGAAACTTTATAATTTTTCCTTTAACTGTATATTAATTGGGGATTAGGCTTTTGATAAATCATCTTAGACATAATCCCCACAGATCTGTCTTCAATCTTCTGTTCTGGTATATTTTTATCTTCGACACTGATACTCTTTGATTTGTGCCTCATTTTCTGTGTTTGTTGGTGTGCAAGGCTGCGCAGGGGTGATATGGCATCAATGCCTCATGAAACATCGATGAAACGTGGAGCTTAAACCTTGCGAATGATTCTCTTTGATGTATCTAAGGCACGGGAATCGTCATTCCCAACCCTTGAATTTATTCAATCATAGCGGAAAACCATTTAATCCCTGCAAAATACGAACAATGTTATAAAATCCTGCATGTATAGGTTTACTGCTTCAGAGGACATGTGGGGAGAGCATGGCCATTGGATGGGATTATCCAACGGTCGAGATTGATTAGAGGAGGTCAAAGGAGAGCGGAGGAGGAAATTAAATCGGAACCGTTGATTGCGCAGAGATCGACGGTTGGGAGCGAGGGTGACTGGACAACGTGAATGGGTCACATTATTTAGAAAGATAAAATAGAAAACGGAAAAAAGGTTAAAAACCTTTGTTTCGACAAAAAAAATGATCGAAAATCATGTTCAGGGTTCGGGACAAACATGGGCCATCGGATGGAATCGGCCCACGCGATCAACAACGGAGAACATGCACCAATAAACCTTAGAAACATGCATGGACATCAAAACCTTTCAATAAAACCCAGATGAATAAAAACCCCCGGGTCCGGATTTGCCAACTGTGTGGGGAAAAAATGAAGATCCGCCCCAATTAAAACTCACCGCGTGGAAGCTGATGTGGCGCTGGGGGCCACTGGCTCTTGTGGGACCGTTGACTGCCGCTGTGGATGAGGGGACCTGGGCGATGGAGTGTGGGCCGTCGATCTACAAATCAGATTGATGGCAGAGATGCTTTAATGACTGCGCTGTACCTATGGTTATTGCATGGGCTTCTTCAGACCGCAACCACCGTCCGATGAGTAGCCTCAGATCAGACATCACGCATCAATATCGCGCTCACTCCACATTCGACCTTTAACGTGCGACGAGGGCAGTTTTTCAACAGTGCTCAAGGCCATGCGTCGGGCAGTGAATGGCATTGCTACCAAATGGAGAAAACTGCCTCCCTCTCAAAAGCGGTGCAATGGATTCCACCTTATTTTGAATAGTTAATGACCGGAAACATTTAAAACCCACAAATTTAATATAAAAAAGGTTTAAGCTTCAGGGCGGAAATATTTATTCGAAGTGGATAGGTGCCCGACTGGGGGGCCATGGTCTATATGGAAAACCATATGACCCGGGGGGGTAATGGATGCAGGGCTAATCGGCATCGGGCGATGCAATAAGCGCTTGGATGGCCAGCGCCTGGTTCCAGCACCAGGGCATATAGAGGGGAAGGGTTAAAGACTTAGCCCAAGGGGCTTAAGTCTATAATATATAAAAAATGTAATTTTTATAGATTTTCGATGATTTTCAAAGGAGTTTGAAGGTTTCGATAAGGCAAGAAAGGGTCTTAAACCTTATCAAAGGGGTTTTGATGAAAGGGAAAGGGGAAAAACATGAAAATGAGGGATTTTATGGGGAAAAGAGGAGAGAAAACAAGGTTAGTTTTGGAAGATGGGAGAGGGGTAAAATGGTGTTTGTAGCAGTATTTTGGCTTTGAAAACAACAGAATTTATGAGTGTGAAATGAGCACAGCAGTGAAGATTTGGATAGAGGCAGGAGGCCTTCAAGAGTCTTCAAGAGCCAACACTTTTTGCAATAAAATTTGTTCCTTGAAGGCTCCAAAATGATTTAGCCACCTTTTGGTATAACAAATTTCATAGGTGGCTAATAATGGCTCCACTTGGAGATGGTGCCTTCTTGAAGGCATCAAGAACTTCATACTTGCTTTCTCTGGGAGGCTGTTCAATTGCCTCATCCATTGGGCTGCCTACATTTCTGTGGATGATATTATTTTACTCTGAAAACATATTAGCAACCAAAAAACAATGGATCCTCATCAATACAACCTGTCTACCTACCCAATCCTATTGATCTAACATTTTTTCTTCATTGGAGTGCACTTGGATTGGCAAACTCTTTCACAACATTTTATTCTTTTTGAAAGTAGGAAATCTAATTTACTTCTAATCCTTATTTCTCCATGGACTTAGATTAAACAGTTAGCCCATATGATTCTCTACCTAGTCTACTATCTGTTGGGATTAAACTGTCCAACATATTTTCATTCTCTAAATTCTACAACAGAAATTTAAAAGCATTCAAGTTAGGATTGAACAGTCTGACTTGATGCTGGTCTATGGCATAAAAACAAGCTGCACATAGACAATATTTTGCACAAAATTTAAAACAGAATGGAAGGTTTTAGATCTAAAATTTTAAGGCATTTCCTTCCTCTTTTTACAGCTCTGTTTTGACATCTTACTTGAGCTGTCTTTCCTTTGCTAACTGGCTTAGATTTTAAGCAATTTAGAACCATATTTTTACATCTTTTGACTCAGAATTTGGAACAGATTTGAGTCATTCTCTCTTTGAAACCTTAGGTTTAGATTTTGAGCATGTTTGAACCTTTAATTTCTATCCTAAACTATCTATTGATAAGCCAAGATTAAACAGTTTGGAAAATCGAATTCACTATTCTATCAGCAGAAAATTTAAAGCTAATTAGTCAAGATTAAGCTGTTTGACTAACTAGAAGTGTGTTCTTCAGGAGTGGCATTTGAGCTTGCACACTTTCATATTTTTTTCTCTTTTTTGGTACGGGGCTATACCTTTATTGTTTTCACAATCTTCCCTCTTTTATTTCTTTTCTTTGTTTTTTGTAATTTTTGACTTTTTATAACTTTGAATGAAATGATGGGCGAGGTATTTATACTGAGGAAAAAGGCTCTCGGAACATAACATGGATCAAGAGAAGTAATGATTAAGCATCCTGCCATTTAAAGGACCCCCAAACAATTCTGCTCCATTCAACTCTTGCAAGAAAAACGCATTATTACTAGCAACTGAATGAATAGAGTAAGGGTCAAGCCATAAGTTGTCAAATTTCCCATGCTTGCCCTTGTCTTCCCTCCTTGAATCCCACTTTAAAATTTTTTCCCTAATCTTGAAATTGTTGGCTTTTCTTCTTCTGTCAAAAAGCTTTTTATTGTTGTCCTGTTTCTGCAATGCTTTGTTATAAACCTCCTCTCTAGTTTGCTGAAGATGAATGGTTTGATTTATTCTTCTGATCATGTCATTTCCTTCAGTTTGAAACTCTTGAATAAAATTCATCACTGGTACACCAAGGCTGTTTGGAAAAATTGCATCAGTACCATACACAAGCTGGAAAGGTGACATACCAATAGATTTCTTCAAAGTCAATCTGTCAGCCCAAAGTGCATGAACTAGCTTTGTGTGCCAAGACTTTTTGTTGTCCTCCAACAGTTTCTTGATTATGCTCACTAAAATCTTGTTTGAGGATTCTGCAAGACCATTACCTTGAGGGTAGTAGGCCGTGGAATGCCCCAATGTTATCTGATATCTGTGACAGATTTCAACCATCTTCTTTGATCCAAATGCTGCTGCATTATCAGTGATGATCTTGGTAGGATAGCCAAATATGGAGAGGATGTTAGTCTCCATGAATTTTATAATAACTGAATCATTGGCCTGCCTACAAGGTATGCCTTCTATCCACTTAGTGAAATAGTCTGTGGCAGTGAGAATCCATCTATGCTGGGCAGAAGATGGTGGATGGATTTCTCCTATGAAGTCAAGTCCCCATTGTTGAAAAGGAGCTTCAACAGTGATTGGATGCAGAGGTAGGGGTAGTAGTTTTCTCTTGCCTTCAAAAAGTTGACATTTATGACAGGCTATGATCATCTTGTGCACATCATGGAAAAGAGTAGGCCAATAGAAACCAACCCTCAAAATTTTGCTGGCTATTGTCTTCCAGTACAAATGACCTCCACACTCTCCTTCATGGAACTGGTGTTTAACCTTCTCTGCATCAAACTCAGGCAAACATTTAAGCAATACACCACTTGCATTTTTCCAATAAAGACATCTATCTATAATGAAATAGTTTATAGCTTTCAATTTTAAAAACCTTGCCTTTGTTTTTGTCAAACCAACAAGTGTATTCAAATTAAGCAAAACATAAATTATATCAGCATACCAAGAGGAATTCATAAAATGGTTTTCAACAATGGGAGTTGAGATTTCCTCTTGATCATCCAAAGTATCAATCATATTAATATCAAGAACTTCAAAATTTGATTCAGCCATTAATCTAGCTAGACCTTGGCATTTGATGAGTTTAGTGGGTTTTTTCTCTAAATCATATTCAAGGATAACAACAATCCACTTACCTCTCTTACCATCTGGGTCCTGTGTTATAATGTCTTTAACAACTGAATTTGGGACAAAGGCAATGATGTGTGAGTGAAGAATGTATACTCTGAAGTCTTTCAAAGCTTTAACCAAAGAAAAAGCTTGCTTCTCCATAATGTTATACTTCAAAGGAGCATCCCTCAATGCCTTACTAAAGAATGCAATAGGCTGCTCTTGTCCTTGCGGATTTTTCTATAAAAGGACAGTAGCTATGGTATGTTCTGATGCAAACAAAAAAATATAAAAATCTTTTGAAAAATCAGGACTTATAAGAACCGGTGTTTTGGTTAACTCTTGTTTCACTAGCTCAAAGGATTTCTTGGCTTCCAAGGTCCATTTTACCCCTTGCTCTTTCTTTAACATGTTTGTGATATTCCTAAGGAGCTTAGCCAAGTTGGGGATAAACCTTCTCAAAAAGTTAATCTTTCCAATGAAAAATTGCAACTCCTTGATGTTTTGAAGATGAAAGATTTGCAATATGGCCTCAATCCTCTTTGGATCTATCTTAATACCCTCTTCTTAAATAATTTTCCCAAGAAGTTTACCTTCTTGGAGCCCAAATAGTGTTTTCTTAGGGTTTAAAGATATCCCAAACTTTCTGCATTTCTCGAAAACTTTTCTTAAATGTTCTAAGTGCTCTTCATCTATTTTTGAAAACACAGTGACATCATCAAGGTATATAATGATGAAGTAGCCCAGTTCTTCCGAGAATGCTATGTCCATGGCTCTTTGAAAATTTGCTCCAACATTAATTAGAACAAAGGGAATTTTCACATACATGAAAGTGCCCCATGGTGTAGTAAAAGCTGTCTTTAATTGATCAGCAAGGTGAACTAAGATCTGATTGTACTCTGAGTAGCCATCAAGCAAAGAAATTCTTCTAGACTCTACCACCCTTTGTAAAATATGATCCATCTTAGGTAAAGGGTAGTTTTCTTTTAATGAAGCTTTGTTTAAGTCCCTAAAGTCTATACAAAGCCTGATCTCTCCAGTTTTCTTCCTAACTAACACCAGATTAGACACCCACTCAGAATATCTAATAGGGACAATAATACCAACATCATACATTTTCATGATCTCCTTCTGAACCAAAGGCAACTGAACAGGGTTTATTCTGCGCAGTTTTTGTTTGAATGGTTTTTTGTTTTCTTTGAGGGGAATTTTGTGCTGTATTATTTTAGTGTCATAGGATTTAAGATCTTCGTAACTCCACGCAAAAACATCAGAAAATTCTTTAAACAACTCTATGTATTTGAGTTTGATGTGAGCTGGTAAAGTTTTAGACAGTTTGATCATTTTCGGTTTTTTCTCACTGCCTATATTGCACTCCTCCACTTCAGTCTCTACAGGTTCCAGTTTTGGCTTCTTGGCCACATCTTTAAAATCAAACAACTCTTCTAAAGGTGCCATACCGCTTGGCAAACTTTCATCTTTAGAGTGCAGAGTTTCTAACTCCTGTGTTTCTAACTCTGCATTCAATTCTGTTTTGTTTTTAAGTTTGCTGGTGAGAAGATCAATATTGACAAGCTCAGGAGATGGCTCTTCTTCACCAAGAAAATTTTCTTCACCGCAGTTTGTATCATAGTCTGAGTCCGAACTGTGTAGTTCGAATTCATTTCTGAATTGCATGAAGTCTTCTATTTGTTTGTCTTCGTCAAACACCTGCCAATAATTTTCGTTATCAGGCATGAATGGTTTGAATTTTATCCGAGTTGTGTAGTCTTTGGTTTCATATGGCATTAAGCATGTTCTAGCTGCAAAGGCTAAATTATGGGCAGCAATATTTCTTTTTCTTGGGACACAAATCAATTTGGATTCCTCGAATGTTTTTAAAAGGTCCATGACATCATTTCGGTAGGCCCTAAGTCTAGGATGATTTGCGTTATACTCCCCATTGACTTGCCTAATGAATAAATTTGAATCCCCATACACATTGATTCTTCTGGCTCCTAACTTTTTCAACAAACGTAAGCCTAAGAGAAGGGATTCATATTCCTCTATGTTATTGGAACACTGAAAGTTTAATTTGCAGGAAATGCTTTCTGTGTGGTTGTTTTCAGTGTTGGAAATCTAGACACCTACACCAACTTTAGTTCTGGTGCATGAACCATCAAAATACATACTCCATAGAGGACTATTCTCAGTTTCATCTGTTTGGTGGTTGTCCTCTTCAACTAACGCACTTTCTGATTGTTGTGGAATCTCAGCACTTAGTTGTATTTGTTTCAACTCCTCAGGTTTTTCGCTATGTTGAGGGTTGATTTCTTGATTGTCAAGGTTTAAGAGCAATGGACAGATGACTTGTAGCTCAAGACCTTTGTTTGGTTTGCTAACGTTCACAAGTTTAACAAACTGTTCTGACACTTTTGCGTTGTGTTTCTCTTCCTCCCTATCGGCCATTAATCCTGTTAAAGTGACTTGTTCACTAAGTATTTCATCGTTAAACATAATAAAAGAATCAAGGCCTGTATTTACAGAATACAGAGGAGAGTTTTGTGGTCTGTCTTGACTTGTAACTGTGTATTGCATATGGGATTCCCTGTACAGTCTTCTAGTTTGATTGAAAATAGGGATAGTCGCATAGGTCATGTCAATTTGAATAGTCCCTTGTAACTTAGCCCCCCAAGACCTAGATAATAGAATTCCATACTTTGGGGGCACATCAGCCACAAAAATATCCATTACTAAGCATTTGGTTGGAATCTGGGCTAAGTTAACACAAAGGTCTTTGATTAATCCTAAACATTTCACTCTATTGGAGTCAAAGGAGTAAAGGTCCTTGTAAGGTCTGGTGATTTCTAGTCCAAGGCTCTCCATCACCGCTTTAGGCATTAAATTATGAGATGCCCCAGAATCATGCATAGCGTTGTGCAAAATTTTTTCATGAACGTTTAAACTCACATAAAAGGGAGGAACAGGTCCCTCTTGATACATACCTTCAATATTTGGACCAAAAATAAGCTCTGGTTGGTCATCATTAAGATTGACTGTGTCCTCATTTTCCTCTATATTTAAAGCCTTCAAAATTTGGGTCCTATATACATTCTGAGCAGCTAACTCAGTTAGGGGAACAAAGATTTTTATCTTTGAAATTTCTTACTCTAGGCTGAAAGGAATTTGGTTCTTTGAAGAACTTGTTTCAGCCTTATTAGCTGTCACTCTATCAGCAAAGTTTGTTTGCTGATTTTTTCTATTTACATTTGACAAAATGGTTTTAACAGGAGTACTAGCTGAAGTGTTAGTACTACTAAGGTCTGCACTCTGTTTTGTAACGTTTTGAGTGCCTTCTCTTTACCATTACTAGAATTTACGACCACCGTTTTGTCCTTTTGTTTGACAATTTTAGGCTTGGTTGCAGTGCTGTTTTGTGAAGATTTTTTAGAGGTTTTGGTATTGGGAGTTTGTTGACTGGTTTTGCTTCTAAGGTCATATTCTCTTTGAGACTCTATGATGACATTTTCCATGTCTTGATAATAGCTTTTATCATCATCTCTTTTGTCATCATAAGGTGTATAAAGACCTTGTTTTCTATCATAATGGACTTCAAAGTCATCATCATCTACCCCCAACATGTTGATATCATCTTCCTCTGTTATCTCATATTTTTCCTCAACCTCACTTACATAGTTTTGATGAAAGGGAGGAGTGATATGTTGATCATATTCCCTAGGTCTGTTTGGAGGTTGGTTCCTTCTAAAATTCTGATTCTGGTTCTAGTTTCTGTTTTGAGGAGCAATTTGGTTTTGACTAGCTTGCGCTCTCTCAAGGATGCTCATTTTCTTCATCATCTCCTCCATAATTCTTTCCATCTTCGAGTTGGAAGTAGAAGGTGTGGATTCCTCTCTAAAAGATACTCTCTTTTCATTTTTCATTCTTGCTCTCTTCTCCATCAAGTTGAATTCCATAGAAAGAGCACCCTTTTGCATCTCTTCAAGAGTTGCAGGATCTCTTTCCCTCAGCTGATAGGTCATCTCTGGGTTAAACCCTTCAGGAAACTTGTTTAAAGCTGAGCCTTGTGGAGGTTTTATATCTAGGGAAAGTGCATTATATACGCTATTGAATCTGGTGCAATAAGCTTGTACACTTTCCCCCATGTTTCTATGGAGGTTTTTGTAATCAAAAAGGACTTGGAGAGGGTTTTTATTTACTTCCCATTTGTTTAAGAATGTCTGATGGAAGGCTTGGATATCATTTATACTGTGGGGGTTAAGCCTTTGAACCATTTTATTACATATCCCCCTAAGCTCTAAGAAAGTAATCTAAGCTTGACAAAATCATCATCAATTTCATTTATGTCAAAGTAGTCATTCATCTTATCCACATGTTGTGATGTAGTTGTAGCATTGCTAGCATCATACAATGGAATTTTGGACTGATAGTCCTGTGGAAGATTGACTAATGGTACAAGAAGGACTAAGGAAGCATACCATGTAGCCATGATATGTGGTGAGGGTGGATTCACAAGGGGTGGATTAACAAAAGGAAAAGTGGGCTAGAATGGAGTGGTTTGAACAGTGGGTGTAGGGTGAGCAGAAGTGGATGGACTAGGAGTAGATTGTTGAGCTGATCTTGGATGAGAGACACCTAGGTTGTGAAGGAAATGTAAATCAGGAGGTGTTGTTTCTCTGCTACCAGGATGTTCACTTGTTTCAGGAGATGAAAGTGAAGAATCAGGATCTAACTGATCTAAATCACCAAGAGACCTAGTTCCAAAGGGATTTACTAAGTCAAATTGTGATTTTTGTAGAGTTGAAATATTTTCAGGGACTGAATTAGCTCTCAAAGGTGATCTAAAAACAGTTGATAATTTAATCCTAGGAGACTTCCTAAGGATACTTTTTGGGTTATCAACTAACTCAGGTGGATCAGGGTCAGGATAGGCTCTAGTGTGAATCTTTCTAGGAGCCACTATGATGTGCCTTTCAGACCCAAATAAACAAGAAGAGTTCAACCGAGTATGACAGTCTTTTTAAAAGGTTAACTAATCTGTTTACACACTTTTAATCCTACAGTCCTCTGACTGAGTTTGAATGATATTACAATGATAAGGGTTATTCCTAGTGGATTCTTAAGGTTTGTTGAGGATTGTGGAGTCGCCAAGTGGAATTTTTTAGCTCTTTTCAGAGGTAAAAGGTTTTATGGTCCACCACCATGTTTATTGAATACCAATCTGAAATATTTTGGAGTTTTTTTTAGTTATTTTTCAGTTGTGTGGTTTCTAAGAATATCCTAACTCTGTTTCAAAACTTAGCTACGGTTATGAGACAAAGACAATGTACTCTTATGACTAATCCAGTTGATCTTTCAAGGTTAGATAAAGCCTTATGAGAATCATAGGGTTTGCCTAGATTGTCACTGATTCAAACAAGTTTCATCATGATTACTATTTCTTGGTAGTGCTTGAAAAGGCTGCTTTTAACTCACAAAGTTTATATGAAATTTTAGGGGGAGTTCCCCAGTGGAGTCGCCATAACTGTTAGCTCCCTGTAATCAGCAATATTGGCAAAGTCTGATCGCAGGGAGAAACACCGTTTCAACCACTTTGGGATTCTAGGATCTAGCCCTCCTGAATCTGGAGAGGGATCTCTCCAATAAGTGCAAAGATGGGTTTGTCTTTGAAGTCTGGGGTAATGATATTAGGATAGTTATGAAGGCCAAGGGTTTTTTTTGTTTTTGGATGGTTGAGCAAGATTACTATCTGAGGTGAAGAGTTCTAAATGCAAAGAGTTTCAAAGGTGTGAAGTTACAAGCCAATAGAATAAGCTTTGACCAGGAAGATAGATAACTATAGGTTTTAGTCCATTGGGCTATGGAGTCATAATAGGATTTAATTGAAGCAGTAAGAGGCAAGATTGGTCCATGGGGCAAGTCATCTATGTCTAATGATCTCTTTAAAGTTTTATTTATGGAATTAAATGATACACCAAGAAGGGGAATTTAAACAGATGAAGAACAAAGAGCAGTCGAAGATCTGGTAAGTACTTTTAAACTAGCCAAATTTTGACATACGCTTAAGAAAGACATGAAAGTAAACTAGGATCTAGTAAGTAATTTTAAACTAGACAGCCTTTGATACACTTTCAATAGAAAAAATTTAAAAACAAGGGAAACAAAAATGATAACAAAGAATGGTTTAAGATATGGTAAGTACTTCTAAACTAGCCAGCTTTCAACACATTCCAAGGGAAACTTTCAGTCAGTATTTTGGGATAAAACTAGGACCAGGGCTTACCATATCTTCCTTTGTTCATCACTACTTAACATGAAATGAAAATAAAATTTAAGAATAATATTCAGCTAAGACAATAAGACGAGGGAACGCCAACATTCTTATGCTTAAACTTAATTAAATCATTCCCAAATAACACAGATTGGAAGAAAACATTCAGATAAAGATTTTCAGTCAGAGAAGGGTATTGGTAAACAGTAGGTCCTAACTCTATGCATGATGTTCTTTATAAGAGAAGATGAACACAGTGAAAATAGAAACAAAATAACAAGTTACAATGAGAAAAACATCACCATCAACATAGAACAGGATCCCATAAATCAACTTGTATTGATGCTCCAAACCAGTTACAGATTTAAGTCCAATGCTTCAGTTTAGCAGTCAGCTACTCATCTCAGCCTAACTTATCTATTACAAGCAGAGTTCCAAGAGCCAGTGAACACTATTTACAGATAGAAGTCTCAAGCTCAATTAAATTTCAAAGTTCAACAACTACATCAACCAACCCCTCTCACATCTTCTGCAGTAGTATTTATAGAAGGATGAGGAGGTGAGATCCGATAAAAGATATCCAAAGACAATTAATACATACTTTATGGTTCCTCGGCCCTTGGGGGGCTCGATGAAGAAACTTACATAGGTGTCCTCTGTATTAAATGATTTACATAAAGATTTAAGCTCGGTGGGAGCTCTTTTTGACCTTTGAGGCTCTGTGTGATGTCAAAGTAACTCTGTTGATATTTTTACATTAAGTTCCTTGGCAGAAATAACTATTTGGTTGTGCTTGAGGAAAATATCTAAACCTAATCAATAACCTCGGCCTCTGATATGAATGCTTCGAGGCACAGGTGGATTTGTGGTAGCTGGGAGGAATCAATTTTCCTCAGATGTGGTGGTGGAGGCTTTCTGTCTGATGAAACTTTATAATTTTTCCTTTAACTGTATATTAATTGGGGATTAGAGTTTCATAAATTATCTTAGATGTAATCTCCACAGATCTGTTTTCAATATTCTGTTCTGGTATATTTTTATCTTTGACACTGATACTTTTTGATTTGTGCCTAATTTTCTGTGTTTGTTGGTGTGCTGGGCTGCGCAGGGGTGATATGGCATCAATGCCTCATGAAACATCGATGAAACGTGGAGCTTAAACCCTGCGAATGATTCTCTTTGACGTATCTAAGGCACGAGAATCGTCATTCCCAGCCCTTGAATTTCTTCAATCATAGCGAAAAACCATTTAATCCCTACAAAATACGAACAATGTTATAAAATCCTGCATGTATAGGTTTTCTGCTTCAAAGGACATGTGGGGAGAGCGTGGCCGTTGGATGGCATCATCCAATGGTCGAGATTGATTAGAGGAGGTCAAAAGAGAGCGAAGGAGGAAATTAAATCGGAACCGTTGACCGTGCGGAGATCGATGGTCAGGAGCGAGGGTGACTGAACAATGTGAAGGGGTCACATTATTTAGAAAGATAAAATATAAAATGGAAAAAAGGTTAAAAACCTTTGTTTCAGCTAAAAAAATGATCGAAAATCATGTTCGGGGTTCGGGACAAACGTGGGCTGTCGGATGGGATCGACCCACGCGATCAACGGCAGAGAACAGGTGCCAATAAACCTTAGAAACATGCCCAGACATCAAAACCTTTCAATAAAACTTAGATGAATAAAAATCCCCAGGTTCGGATTTGCCAACTGTGTGGGGAAACAATGAAGATCCGCCCCAATTAAAACTCACCGCGTGGATGATGATGTGGCGCTGGGGGCCACCGGCTCTTGTGGGACCGTAACCTGCTGCTGTAGCCGAGGGGACCTGGGCGATGGAGTGTGGGCCATCGATTTGCAAATCAGATCGACGACGAAGATGCTTTAATGACCATGCCGTACCTGTGGTTATTGCACGGGCTTCTTTAGAGCGCGACCACCATCCGATGAGAGGCCTCATATCGGACAGCGCGCATCAATATCGTGCTCACTCCACATCCGACCTTTAACGCGCGATGAGGGTAGTTTTTCAACAGTGCTCAAGGCCATGCGTCAGGCAGTGAATGGCATTGTTTCCAAATGGAGAAAACCGCCTCCCTCTCAAAAGCGGTGCGATGGATTCCACCCTGTTTTGAATAGTTAATGACTGGAAACATTTAAAACCCACAAATTTAATATAACAAAGGTTTAAGCTTCGGGGCGGAAATATTTATTCGAAGTGGATAGGCGCCCGATTGCGGGGCCATGGTCTATATGGAAAGCCATATAACCCGGGGGGGTAATGGATGCAGGGCTAATTGGCATCGAGCAATGCAATAAGTGCTTGAATGGCCAGTGCCTAGTTCCAGCACTAGGGCGTATGGAGGGAAAGGGTTAAATACTTAGCCCAAGGGGCTTAAGTCTATAATATATAAAAAATGTAATTTTTATAGATTTTCAATGATTTTCAAAGGAGTTTGAGGGTTTCTATAAGGCAAGAAAGGGTCTTAAACCTTATCAAAGGGGTTTTGATGAAAGGGAAAGGGAAAAAACATGAAAATGAGGGATTTTATGGGGAAAAGAGGAGAGAAAACAAGGTTAGTTTTGGAAGAGGGAAGAGGGGGAAAATGGTGTTTGCAGCAGTATTTTGGCTTTGAAAACAAAAAAATTTGTGAGTGTGAAATGAGCACAGCAGTGAAGATTTGGATAGAGGCATGAGGCCTTCAAGAGTCTTCAAGAGCCAACACTTTTTGCAATAAAATTTGTTCCTTGAAGGCTCCAAAATGATTGAGCCACCTTTTGGTATAACAAATTTCATAAGTGGCTAACACCTTCCTTGAGGAGCTCTTGGAGGAGTTGTTCCTGTCTTGGCCACTATCAGGCTTGGGCCAAGATTCACCTTACACCTACAATGCTGATCCTGTTGAGGGTTAGGTTGTCCTTGTGAGTTGCAACAAATGGGAGATAGATCTTCTCATATCTATGCATATCTAGACTCTCTTTTCACTGCGAAAGTATGCTATCCCATTGGAAAGAGTGCCCTAGATTAGTGGAGCTTCAGATCTAGACATTGGTGTCAGGCCAAATCATTCTTAGAGCTTACAACATAGTTTCTATCCCTGGACTGCGTTATTTTCAAGTTGGTAGTTGCAGGGTGTTTTGTCTGCATTTTGGAGAAGAGATCTCCAGTGTTTGTAATCTTCCTCTCACTGAGGTGATCCATGGATTGGAAATATAATCCATGTTAGTTTCAGATATGATCTACTTTTCTATTATATGCTTCAGTAATTTATGAATATTTCTGCAGTTCTTCAACTCTAGATCTCAGATCTACTCATGTACACTCATGTTTTGCACAAAACCCCAAGGGGAATGTATAGATGATCTCTTATTGTACATAGATCTGAATTAGATCCATATTTTTATGTACAGATCTGCTCTAGATCTGAGTTATAATATACTACTGCTTCAGCCCCATTAAAATAACGCTGTCAATTTTATGCAGACTTTTCTTGTGGCTGTAGCACCTCATTTCTAGGGATTATTTCTGTTTAAGTCTTCTGCTTTCTCTTGTACACTGTATGGGCTGTAATATAAATCTGATTTGCTATTGTACATATGATATGTGAGCCCCCATACTAATCTACTGCAAGTACTGGGCTGAACTGTGTTATTTTCCAGTAGCGTTCTTTGTATTGATGCAGTTCCCTCTTTGGGCAGTTTTCAAGCCTTCCTACCTGTGGGAAATCTGTTTCACCCACCTAGAAATATTTCTTTATGATATCCTCTTTGATTTCAGTCTTAGATACTTAGATCTAAGGGATCTAAGGGCTAATTTCATATTATGTAGCAGCCATTCTTGGAAAATGCATTTTCCATTCATGGCTTGCTTGCAGATCCCATTTTGGGATATCACAATAAGATGTTGATGTCCTTCTTACTTTCCTTTATCATCCATTACAAATCCTCCTTTTATATGTGCATTTTACCATAGATTACTTCCATTGGTGGGGCTTGACCCATATAAGGGCGACCCACTAAATGCCCATAAAACCTTGGTTACGATGTGACGTTTCCTCCTTAACATCAACCTGCCACCACGACCAGCCTATAAACCTCCAAGCCAACACACAACCATTTTTGGACGCGTTTATGCACGTTTCTCCTAAATGTCGCATGGTCACCATGATAACATCACATAGTAACCGAATGTTGTTTTCTTCCGTCAGTGCGCCTGTTTAAACTTTTGCCATAGTTTTTGTCGCTTCGTCGACTGTCGTTCGTCGCATTTCCACCAAACGCTTCCAAGACCCTCGGTCATCATCCTTGAATCGTGGGTCTTACATGGGTGGTTTCCATCATGGTAGACATATAATTGGGTGATTTCCATTGAGCAGGGACATGGAAACCTTAGATTTTGCAGAGTTGGGAGTCTGTCATCACGACGGGGTGAGGAAACCCAACCTTCCCCGCACTTGGACGCAGCTTCCACCCCAAGTTCCAGAGACAGACCAGGGAAGAGGTTTCCATTGCACTCCAAAATGGAAGTCCCAAGTTCGCCAGACTTGGGAAGTTCTTCATCGTGCCACTTAATGGAAACCACGAGCTACATAAACTTGGGTGATTTCGGTTGTGCCGCAAAATGGAAACCCAAGTTCCCTGCACCAGGGCTGCGGTTTTCATTAGGAAGGGAGATTGAAACTGCAAGTTTACCAAAATTAGGTGGTTTCCCCCATGCCACGAAATAGAAGCCCAAAATTTCCACAGACTTGGGTGGTTCTTCCTCGTGCCGCGACACGAAAACCCAAGTTCCCCGCACCGAGGCCACAGTTTCTATCGTGGTAGAACATGGAAATCCATAAGTTTCCCAGAATTAGGTAGTTTCCATTGTTCTACAAATAATGGAAACCCCCGACCTCCACAGAATTGGGCGATGGCTTCTGTCGTGCCATGACATGGAAACTCAAAGTTCCCCATACGTGGGCAGCAATTTAGCCGTGGCACACCATGGAAACCCAAATTTCCGCATACTTGGGTGGAAGTTTCCATCATGCTGCGGCATGGAACCCCCAAGTTCCCAGTGCTGGGGTTGCCGTTTCCATCACGGTGGGACACGGGAACCTTAGGTTTCCTGGACTTGGGAAATTTCAATCGTGCCATGAAATGGAAACCCCAAGTTTCTCAAAATTGGGTGGGTTGTTTATCATGTCACGAAATGGAAACCCCCAAGTTTCATTGACTTGGGCAGCGTGTTTGTACATGCCACGAAATGGAAAAAACCTCAAGTTCCCTAGAGGCTTGGGTTGCGGTTTCGAAACACCACTGATTCCCTAGACTTAGGTAGTGCTTTCCATCATCATGGAAACCCCAAGTTCCCTACATCGAGGATTTCATCAGGGGTGGGACATGGAAACCCAAAGCTTCCCAGGCTTAGGAGAGGCCCTCCACTATGTGCTGCAAAATCGAATCCCTAATCCCCATGTTCCCTGGACATGGGCGATGGTATTTCCCATGACATGACATGGAAACCCAAATTTCCCTAGCATGTTTCCCTCGAGGGTGTGGGAGGACACGGAAACCCCAAGTTCCATAGGCTTGGGATAGTTTTACATCGTGCCATGAAATGGAAGCACACTCGCTGTGTTCTCGAAACTTGGGCAGTGGAGCTTTTGGCCATGCCTTAACATGTAACCACCAACCACAAGTTCCACAGACTGGCGATCTCTCTCGCAGACGTGGCATGGAAACCCAAAACCCCCCCCTCGCCAAACAAGAAATTAATTTTTGAGATGCGAACAAAAGAAATGATGTTTGAATGAAGGATGAGGGGAAAAAGGTGAAGAAACGATAGCTGTCCAAATTTTGAATAAAGTGACAAGACCGAAGCTTTGAATCGAGGCATCCAAGGGTTAAATCTCAGTTCATCATGGAAGTAGGGTCACTCTGACACTTAAAATACCCCATCATGTATTTAAGTCATCTGCAAAGGATTCTTCTCAACGACCGTTTGAAATTGAACTTCAAAGCTGCCCTGACCGAGATGCTTCACGATCGCGCCTTGAAAATGACAAGGGCCCCTGGGGGTGACAATGTGACACCCCTATTGTGGGTCGACATACATTCGAAGAGTGACATGCACCGATTCTAGCGTGGATTATGAATCATAGTTGTTCAGTCATAATCCAACACATGGTAACTTCACCCCACTAGATTTTCAACCATGACCAACTATGTGAATCAACGGTTCCTCTCGTACTAGGTTGAATTAATAATGCAGTGTGGTTCATCAGTAGGGAAAAACTAACCTGTATCATGACGGTCTAAACCTAGCTCACATTCCTTGGTGGGTGAAAAATTCAACACTTGGTGAATTCTGCCTCACAATGATAGGAAGAGTCAACATCGAAGGATCAAAAAGCAACGTCGTTATGAACACTTGCCTGCTAGAAGCCAGTTATCCCTGTGGTAACTTTTCTGACACCTATAGCTTGAAATTCTGAAAGTCTAAAGGATCTATAGGCCATGATTTTACATTTTTTATTCATATTGAAAATAAAAATCAAATGAGCTTTTAACCTTTTGTTCCACACAATATTTATGTTCTCGTTGAGCTCATCTTAGGACACCCGCGTTATATTTTAACAGATGTGTCACCCCAACAAAACTCCCTACTTGACAATGTCTTCCACCTAGATTGGCCCACTGAAATGTGTCTTAGGGCCAAAAATAGGGGCAATGCCCCATCTCCACCGCATGGAATAAGTAAAATAATGTTAAAAGTAGTGGTATTTCACTTGTGCTGAAAATGACACCCACTTATTCTACACCTCTCAAGTCATTTCACAAAGTCGGACTACAGTCAAGCTCAACAGGGTCTTCTTTCCCTACTGAATCTTTCAAGCCCATTCCATTGGCTATGGTTTCTCTAGATAGTAGATAGGGACAGTGGGAATCTTGTTAATCCATTCATGCACATCACTAATTAGATGACGAGGCATTTGGCTACTTGGAGTCATAGTTACTCCCGCCATTTACCTGCACTTGGTTGAATTTATTCACTTTGAAATTCAGAGTAGTGGTCAGAAATCACATTGTGTCACCATCTGTAGGGACCATCACAATGATTTTTTTTAATTAAACAGTTAGATTCCCCTTGTCCATACCAGTTCTGAATCGACTATTTTCCGCCTAGGGAAAAGCATTCACAACAGGGCATTCTATGCCTGTAGCCTAATCAGCATGTGACTGCCTACCCTCGCCATGAGAGTAGCTCAAGAAAACTGCTAACAACCCATGAGTTGAGGGAGTAAACCCCTAGGCCCAGCCCTCAGATCCAATCCTTTTCCCAAAGTTACGGATCCATTTTGCCAACTTCCCTTACCTACATTGTTCTATTGACCAAAGGTTTTTCACCTTGGAGACCTAATGCGGTTATGAGTACAACTAGGCATGAACAAACTCCAGATTTTCAAGCGCTATTGAGGGTGCACCGGACACCGCAAGACGTGCAGTGCTCTTCTAGTTGTTGGACCCTATCTTAGGGTGAATTTATTCCAGAGTGGGAAAGTTATTAAAAATAAAAGATAACTCTTCCTGGGGCCCCTAACGACGTCTTCGAATTTCCTCACGTTGTCGCTCGCTGCCATGACCCAGTTCGGGAGTATTAACCTGATTCCTTTTCGATGCTCATTCAGAGTGCAACCTTGATACAAGGCTTCCCCATCTCTTAGGATCGACTAAGCCATCTCCAAGTGCTATTCATATGGAACCTTTCTCCACTTCAGTATTTAATGTTCTCATTTGAATATTTTCTACTACCACCAAGATCTGCATCGGGGGCCAATCCACCCAAGCTCAGTGACCCCCAGATCCTCCTACATGGTCGAGTATAGGTTGCATGCATCACTGCCATCCATTTTCGGGGCTATTTGATTTGGTAGGTGAGATGTTACATACTCCTTAGTGGATGTCGACTTCCATGACCACCATCCTACTGTCTTAATAAACTAGCACCCTTTAAGGGATCTAGGTTAGCACACAATTCAGCACCTTAACTCAAATTTTGGTTCATCCCACATCACCGGTTCTTCTTACCAAAAATTGCCCACTTTGAGCTCTCAATTCCATGGCACGAGTCAATGTTGTAGCAGCACCCTCTTACCTATTTAAAGTTTTAGAATAGGTCGAGTGAGTTACCCCTGATGCCTCTAATCATTTTCTTTACTCGATAAAAATCGCACGTGAGCTCCATCTATCCTAAGGGACGCTTTGGAGGAAACCAGCTACTACATGGTTCGATTAGTCTTTCACCCCTATACCCAAGTCAAACGAATGATTTGCTCGTCAGTATCGCTACGATCCTCCACTAGATTTTCCTCTAACTTCGCTCTGCTCAACAATAGTTCACCATATTTCGGGTCCCAACAAGTGTGTTCGCACTCGAACCCTTCGCATAAGCTCAAGGTTGGTTGATGATGCACCATGCCCAGAGAGGGGATCTCGCCCATTAGCTTCCTTTGTGCCTTCCAAGTTTTCAAACCCACCTACTCACACACATGTTAGAATCCTTGGTTCGTGTTTCAAGACGGGTTGAATGGAAAGCCTGCCAACCAACACCATGAGCATGCAGGTGCACATGGACTGCCACAAGGGCGAGCTCTTCATTCCCCTACCACCACAACAACAGATCGATAGGTAGTACTACACCTGTGCTTGTGATGATACAACAACCTGTGTTGGTTTTCACCTCAAGTCGAGCGACTGACCAGCCTGAGCCATTCCACATCCGACCGAGATGCATAGAAAACCTCCATCCACTTCCCTCACGGAAATTTCAAGCACTCTTTAACTCCCTTTTCAAACTCATTTTCATCTTTCCCTCACAGTACTTTTTCGCTATTGGTCTCTCGCTCGTATTTATCCTTGGACAGAATTTACCACCCAATTAGGGCTACATTTCCAAACAACCTGACTCACTGAACACGTTTCATCAGGCGCCCTCATATGGCACGACACAGCCCACCCAACCAATCGAAGGCACAAGGGATAAAATGGAAAATGGGCCGCATGAACAAGCACAAGGCACCTGGGCGATCACCACTTAGAAAATTTGATACGGTATCCCTCAGACCAAATGACCTGACCCTAACACGTTTCATTGCCCTCAAACGAAATGATACGACTCGAGCTCATTTCATCGAGCACCCTCACATGGTGTGACACAACGCACCCAATCGAACGATGGCACAAGTGAGAAAATGGAAAATGGGCTGCACGAATGTGCACAAGGAACCCGAGAGTTCACAACTTAGCAAATTTGATACAACCTCCCTCAAACGAAACGACTCGACATGAACGTGTTTCATCAGGAGCACTCACATGACGTGACACGACGTGCCCGACCGAATGAAGGCACAAGGGAGAAAATGGAAAACAGGATGCATGAACATGCATAAGGCACTTGGGCAATCATAACTTAGAAAATTTGATATGACCTCCCTCAAACGAAAAGACTTAACTCGAACACATTTCATCGGGTGCCCTCACACGGTGCGACATGATGTGCCTGAACGAATGAAGGCATAAGGGAGAAAATGGAAAATGGGCCACAAGAACGTGCACAAGGCACCCGGGTAGTCTCAAATTAGAAAATTTGATACAATTGCCCTTAAACGAAACGACGTGACCCTAACGCGTTTCATCATGCACCCTCACATGGCATGCCTAATTGAACGAAGGCACAAGGCATCCAATGAAAAATAGGTTGCAAGAACATGCACAAGGCACATGGGTGGTCACAAGTTAGCAAATTTGATACAATCACCCTCAAACGAAATGACCCAACTCGAACGCGTTTCATCGGGCGCACTCACATGGCGTGACACAACACGCCTGACTGAACGAAGGCACAAGGGAGAAAATGGAAAACAGGCTGTATGAACATGCATAAGGCACTCGGGAAGTCATAGAAAATTTGATACAACCTCCCTCAAACGAAAAGACTCGACCCGAACACATTTCATCAGGCACCCTCACATAGTGCGACATGACGTGCCCGACCGAATGAAGGCACAAGGGAGAAAATGGAAAATGGGCCGCACGAACGTGCATAAGGCACCCAGGTAGTCTCAACTTAGAAAATTTGATACGATCGCCCTCAAACGAAATGACGTGACCCTAATGCGTTTCATCAGGCACCCTCACATGGCGTGCCTGACTGAATGAAGGCACAAGGCATCCAATGAAAAATAGGCTGCAAGAACATGCACAAGGCACCTGGGTGGTCACAAGTTAGAAAATTTGATACAGTCACCCTCAAACGAAACGACCTGACCCAAACATGTTTCATCGGGCACCCTCACACGACGCGCCTGACCAAATGAAGGTAACAGGGAGAAAATGGAAAATGGCCCGCATGAACATGCAAAAGTCACCCAGGTGGTCACAACTTATGAAATTTGATACGGCCACCCTCGAATGAAATGACCCAACCTGAACGCATTTCATCGGGTGCCCTCGCATGGAGCGACACGACGCATATGACCGAACACGTTTCCTTGGGTGCCCTCACACGACCCGACCCAACCCGACCCAAACATGTTTCCTTAGGCACACTCACATGACCTAACCCGAACATGTTTCCTTGGGCCCCATCACATGACCCTACCTGACTCTACCCGAACGCGTTTCCTTGGGCACCCTCACACGACCTGACCTGACCCGACCTGAACGAAGGCACAAGGGAGAAAACGACAAACATGTTGCATGAATGTGCACAAGGCACATGGGTGGTCACAAATTAGCATTTTTGATATGGCCTCCCTAACATGACCCAACCCAACCAAACCCGAATGCGTTTCCTTTGGCGCCGTCACACGGCACCACCCGACCCGCCCAAACGAAGGCACAATGGAGAAAATGGAAAACAGGTCGCACGAACATGCACAACGCACACGAGCGGTCACAAATTAGCATTTTTAATACGACCTCCCTCACATGACCTGACCCGAACGCGTTTATTTGGGTGCCCTCACACAACCCGACCCAACCGGACTTGGCCCCAACGCATTTCCTTGGGTGCCCTCACACGGCACGACCCGACCCGCCCGAACGAAGGTAGAATGGATAAAATAACAAATGGGTCGCACGAATGTGCACAAGGCACACGGGTAGTCATAACTTAGAAATTTTGATATGGCCTCCCTCACATGACCTGACCCTACTAGGCCCGAACACGTTCCCTTGGGAACCCTCACACGTCACGAACCGACCTGCTCGAATGAAGGAACACGGGCGAAAATGGGAAACAGGTCACACAAATGTGCAGAAGGCACACAAGTGGTTACAACTTAGCATTTTTTATACGACCACCCTTACATGACCCAAATCGAACGTGTTTCCTTTGGCACCCTCACACGACCTGACCCTAGCCAACACTACCCAACCTGCTCGAACGTGTTTCCCTGAGCACCCTCACACGACATGACCCAACCCAAACCAACCCACTCGAACGTGTTTCCTTGGCTGCCCTCACATGGCACGACCTGACCTGACCTGCCCGAACATGTTTCCTTGGGCGCCCTCACATGGCACGACCCGACCCGACCTGAACCACCCAAACGAAGGCACACGGGTAGTCACAAATTAGCATTTTTTATATGGCCTCCCTCACACGACTCAACCCAACCTAACCCGAACTCATTTCCTTGGGAGCCCTAACAAGGCATGACCCGACTAGCTTGAATGAAGGCACAAGGGAGAAAATGGGAAATGGGTCACATGAACATGCATAAGGCACATAAGCGGTGACAAATTAAAATTTTTAATACGACTGCCCTCACACGACCCGACCCGAGCTGACCCAAATGCGTTTCCTTGGCCGCCCTGACATGACCAGACCCGACACGACCCTACCTGACCCACGAGAACACCTTTCCCTATCTGCCCTCACATGACATAACTTGACCTAAACCGAACCACGCGACACTTTTCCTTGGATGCCCTCACATGACACGACCCAACTTGACCCACCCGAACGCGTTTCTTTGGGCGCCCTGACACGGCACGACCCGACCTGACTTGCCCAAACACATTTCCTTGGGTGCCCTCACACGACACCCTCACATGGCCTAACCCGCTTGAACATGTTTCCTTGGGCGCCCTTTCACCATAGGACCCGACCCGAATGTGTTTCCTCAGGCACCCTCACATGGCATAACTTGACCCGCGCGAATGAAGGCACGAGGGAGAAAATGACAAACGGGTCACAAAAACATGCACAAGGCTCAAGGTCGGTCGATGATGCACCCCTCCTCAGAGAGGGGATCTTTCCCGTCAGCTTCCTTACACCTCACAGGTTTTCAAACCCACCAACTTGCACACATGTTAGACTCTGTTGTCCGTGTTTCAAGACGGTGTCCGTGTTTCAAGATGGATCGAATGGAAAGCTTGCCAAAAAAAATCATGAGCACGCAGGTACACATGGCCAGCCACAAGGGCGCGTGCTTCGTTCCTTCACTGCCACAATCGCAAATGATAGGTGGTACTCCACCTGCGCTTGTGACGATGTAGCAGCCCGTGTTGGTTTTCTCCTCAAGTTGAGTGGCAAAACAACCTGAATCATTCCACATCCGATCGAGACACATCGACAACCTCCCTCCCGACAATTTCAAGCACTATTTAACTCACTTTTCAAAGTCCTTTTCATCTTTCCCTTGCGGTGCTTGTTCACTATCGATCCCTTTCTCGTATTTAGCCTTGAAGGGAATTTACCACCCAATTAGGATTACATTCCTAAACAACCCGACTCATCAACAACATCTCGTGATGTGGCAGGGTCCCGGCCCGACGGGGTTGTCACCCTCTTAGGCGCCCCCTTCCAAGGGACTTGGGCCAGGTCTGTCACTGAGGATGCTTCTACAGATTAAAATTCTGGCAGCGCTACCACCCAATTTTCATGTTGGGCTCTTCCCAATTCGCTCGCCGCTACTAGGGGAATCCTTGTAAGTGTCTTTTCCTCTACTTAATTATATGCTTAAACTCAGTGGGTGTTCTCGCCTAAATTGAGGTCGCAAGTTGGAGCTAAATCCTCCCTACCCAATGGGAGGAAAAGAGAGAGAAAAGCAAGTTCCAGGGATGCTACAGAAAGCCCGCATCGGCTAACGCTGACTGCCCAACCAAGGGGATAGGATCACTGCTTGCCAACGCATGCCACGAATCATTGCCTGCTACATTTCAGCCAAATTCACCCCATTTGGCATTGACAACCACCTCCGCTCCTCCCTAAAATATTCCAAGGTTCGTGTTTAATTGGTATGTGACGCCCAGACTGTAATATTCCAAAATTTTCTTACAATAAATTAGAATATTAAATTTTGATAATCTCACTTATGAGTTGAATAATTGGGTGATGAGGCCCATGCATAATAAAAAAATGGATAAAATCCCTCTTAGTATGAAAGGGGATCATTAGTGGAACTATATTTCACACCCTCATGTGTGACAGGAGACATTTGCAAGAAGACAAGCTCAAGTTTGACCAAGTCAAACAACACAGAGGTAGGAGGTGGAGAGCATGTTGTGGGACAGCGTAGTGAAAGAGGAGGGAAGTTTCCTTGATGGAGGAAACCCTAAAGAGTGGGACCCATAGAGAGGGAGCTCTCATTTGTTTAAAAGGAGGGCAAGGCAACCATTGTTACTCATGCATATCATTATTGATTTCTTGTCTGCTTAGACTATTTGTAGTCTCCGGTTGTTTAGCTCAGTTGCAGTTCTGTTTAGCACAAGGATTTATTGTTTAGGAATCCTTCTCCTTTCTTGAGAAGCCTCTTTAAGGAGTTGTACTAATTTTCCTCACATCCATGCTTGATGCCAAGCATCCTCCTCCAGTACATCGTTATTTCTACAACAGAATAATGTTGTGTTGTAGTGAGGGATCACAACACCACTTCCATCACTTTTTTTTCAGGGGAGGAGGCTCTCTTTCCTTTGAGATATTAGTTTGGAAGCCCTTGGAGCTCATTTCAGATCTTGGCACTTGTCCAACACTTGCTATTCCACTTACAGCGCAAGTACCCTCTCAGATTGCGTTATTTCCAGAGTGCACTTGTGGGTTTGCAGTGTTGATTGGAGGGTGAGATATTCAGTGATAGGACCAGCCTTTCACTTGGAGGATCCATTGGAGGAGGCCTACTTCATATTGTTCATCATTTTCAACCTTCTCTATCCATTTCCAGTTTTGAGTTGTAGCTGCTACCCAACATCTCCGACATTTTTTCCATTTTGTATATTTCAGCCAATCCTTCTCAGGATTGTTGTATTATTGTTTTCAGTGGTTGAGAGCTTGCTCCCCCTCATTTCTTGATCCATACATTGTTATATATTTCTATTATGATGCAGTGTCTCTTATAACTGCGTCCTCCTAGCCTGTAGAAATTCATGTATAGAAGTGTTTCTCTATTCTGATGTACATGTTCCATTGAGGCTCTCATTGCCTAGCTTGAGTGATTGATTCCTCAAAGCATTGTAATATTTTTACTGCTATAACATCAATTTTTGGCTATATACATCTTCATGTGTTATGGTTTATAAAAATAATGTTGTTTCTCCATTACTTGTGCTAGCACTTGCTGCAGTCCCTTCATCGGGCATTTTTACAAGGTAACTAGGTGTGGGAGACTTGTTTAACCCACCTAGAGGGATTTCTTTTGAGCCTCCTCTTGGATTTTGGACTTAGATACACATATCTAAGGGATCCAGGTCTTGGTTTCAAATCCTATAGCAAAAATTCGTGTAAAATTTGTTTTCCAGTCATGCCTTTCTAGCTGATCCCATTTTGGGATACTACAGTGGTATCAGAGCATCTTTCTTGGCTCAGCCTGTGAGTTCCATCCTAAGAAGGTAGAAGAAGATCAGGCTGATGAAGAATATGAGATTACTCTCATCGATGTTCAGAAATAAGAAGAGCCTCTCCAAAGAGGAGGAGTAAAAATAAGAGGAAGACCCATGCATTTCCTATTCTCATGAAGAAGAAGAAAACAAGCATGAGGGACACTTGGATCATCAGATTTTAAGTGATTACCTTATTGAGTAAAAATATCAACCTAGAGCCTTCAAGGAGACTCTAGCTTTTCCACAATTTATCCAGTTGAAGGAAGATAAGAGACACTGCAACAGAAGAGAAATCAAAGGCAATAGACTTTTGTTGTCTACATTTGATGGGTCATCTACAACAAGAGCTTGGGTGAGGAAGTTGGAAGAATTTTTCCTGCTACATCCTGTAGTGGAGGAAGAGGTTGTTGAGATCTCAGCACTACACTTGGAGGGTGGAGCCTATGTTTGGTGGTCTAGCCACTTGAGCCATGAAAGGGTGGAAACTTTTGCAGAATTCACTCAAAAGTTGATCAAAACCTTTGATGGAGAAAGAAAAAAGGGGGAAAATCTCACACCACCACTTGAGGAGTCTTATAATAACGCTGTCACACTAATGAAGGAGCAGTCACATGCAACAATAGTTGGGGCAGCCAACACATTGGAGGAAGAAACTCTTGCAGCCCTATAAGAGATTCTCGAATCTCATCAAGGTATGAAGGAATTTCCACTATCTATTGTTGCAGAAAATTATTTTTGTAGTTGTGGAAATTTTCTTTTGCATGACCAAGGGTCAAATATCACAACTAATCTAGAGCAACATGATTGCACTGCGTTGTGAAAATGGTTCAAGGAGGAGATGAACCATCATCCTCATGCACCTTTGTTGAGTTGCACACAATCCTTGAGGTTGGGGTCTAAAATTTTGGAGGATGAAACAAACCATGACACTGCTATGGAGACCCATGAAACTATCGTTAAGTTGGAGTATGGGACGGCCATTGCATCCTTGGATAAATTAATAGTGCTGTCAAACAATGGTGGAGAGGGGATGTTACCTTCATCATATTTGGATCCTTATGGATTCAACGTAGTCATGGGTGAGATATCTTCTCTAGGAGGTCTCCAAAGAGCTGTATTTCAAACTTCCATGGAATGCAAGGAGAAAGATTTGGTTTGGAAGGATGGTAGCCCTCATGAGAGGAGTAGCAAGGGGAAGAGAAGGAAAATACATCCACAAATGATTTAATGGATGTGGATGATGATCAAGGAGCTGTGAGGCTACTTGCAAATATATGACACTGAGCAACAGGAGGCTTGGCTGCGCTGGCTCCTCTTGAAGGAGTTTGGCCATCACTTGGCACATCCTCTTCCAAGGAGGATGGGGAGGGAGAAGAGGTGAGAGGATGCTTGCATAATTGGGAAACATGGAGTATGGATGCATGGTGTTTATGTGACATACATATCACTCATTATTTCTTCATCACATGGGTTTTATGATGGGAGCATAAGGAGGTAGCAAGCACTTTGGTTGCTTGAGTTGTGCTTGAGAGAGCAAGGGAAAAATTGCTCTCACATGTTGTGTGATGTTGCAGGAGTAGAAGAGGGCACTCTTATGGTGCAAAGGGGCTACTCCTTGGCCTTGAATAATTTGGGAGCACTTCCATTTTGGGAGGTATTGCATGTTTGCAGCAACATTACTAGAGGAGTCTTTGATAAGGAGCATGCCAAAGAACAGATCTTTGTATTGACAGGAGCATATTTTCATGAGCTCATAACGCTGTCACTTTGGAGCAGAGACTTATGGATGGAGTGTCCCTAGGATCACTTCACATTGGATGCACTTGGTGAACAAGGAGGAGGTAAGGATGATAGAGTAGTGGATGGAGACATCTATTACTATGACATATTCTTCTTGACTTGGATTTCCTAGCATGAGGAGGAGGATCTTCTTGCAGCACATGGTTCATTCATCTTCATAGCATGCCAAAACACTATGGAGGAATTATTCATGGATCCATGTACCATCCTACTTCTGGCATATGGTAAGAAGTTTGTTTTTACATCTATTGATTTGCATACTCTTACCATTACTGTGCAGTGCATTACTCCACAAGAGGGCAAGATTTTCACATTGCTCCATGATCAAAGTTGGGCCAAGCTATATGATGGAGGCAGCCATATTTTATGTGGCCTTGGGAAAATGTTTTATCATTACATGTGTTGTACATGTTAAACCCTGCATATAAATTTTTGGTCCACTACCTTTTCGGAATCTATTTCATATCTCTGCCATGGCCTAAAATCCTCACATTCCCGTTTAAAATTACCATCTCTGCCTAGAAAATCCGCCCTACAAAAGTCAAAACCCATAATTTAAAACTTATCGGGCCCAGCTCCAAAGGTTTTAGCCTTCCCTGTTTTGGTTTCCATATGTCCCGAGCGCAAAACCTCATGCCAGAATGGAAGGGAGCTTAACAATAAATGTTTTCGGGCACAATTGTAACCGTCAGATCCAAAGCCAATCGACGGCCCACAATTAAAACATCTGTGGTGGCCCCCGCGCGCAGAAAACTAGCGGTTAATTCCGCACCACCTCCACCGAGCCGGCGGTTTTCAACCAAACGGTAGCGATTCCACAAATTGCGTGACACGTGTCTTTGGTACGGGCCTGAAAAACCACTTTTTCACGTGTTAAGTGTTGAGCAATGGCCGGGCAGTGGAACTCACCCGCGCCGTTGGATCTATCGACCTCGATCCAACGGCGGATATCCTCCAATCTTGCTCGCCTGTTAACCTGTGTCCGTTGTGTCCTGTGGCCCACCATTATGCCCCTCCATGCGCCTGTGATCTGTTGATCTGTTTTTAAAATCCGACGGCCTAGAATCAAGTCTTCTCTGTCTGTTGACCACCTGCTGATCGAGTCCTCCGCCACGTCATTCCTCCACCTGTCCTTCGTACACCCATGTGTCATATTCCCGTGTGTCCGTGTCATTTTCCCCCGCCGTATATATATATATGTGTGTGTGTTTTTATTTGTATTCATCATTTCAGTCATCACGTTTAAAACTGTATCACGCGGAAAGTTTACGTTCCAAAGCCTCCATCGTATTTTTTTCACCACCCTGCACGTTATTATCATTCAGCCATGTCCTCGCTGCCATTACCGTTGACTCTTCCTCGTCTATCCCACTTCTACCTGGTTTTTCTAATGTGTTTGGTGGATTTTGCAGGGTTTCAACATATTGACGGATGTTTTGATTCACAGTTTTGGTTGCAGCGATAGAGCATCTCAGAAGGAAATTCAATTGGAGCTGTCATTTACGAAGAAGGGTCCTGAAAGCCGCCATGATAAGACATCCATCGCAGGAGCAGGATTTAAAATCTTTCGAACTCCCCAAGGACAATTTAAAGATGCCAGTTAGCATATGGGGATATAAATGTTCCTGCAAAGAACATCAGCGAAGAATTAAAGATTTCAACAACCCCATTGAAGATTATGAGCTCGTATCTGGTGTTAAAAGACAAGGGTATTGGACCAGAGATTTTCAGGATCAAGCCGAGGGTACAATACATTAAAAATCATACCCTACAGACTATATTTCAGCTGATTTTCTTCTCAGGAAAGTACAGAAGGCTCATGAAGATTTCCCCTTATGTCGAGCCTCTGCAGAGATCTTCTTCCCAGTTCATTTATTCTTGCAAGCAACCTCAAGGTTTTATCACAGCAGAGTTTACTCCTCTAGCCAAGTGCATAGCATTTGTATATTTTATTATTTATGTCTTGTTCATAAGGAGATTTTTATCTTCAACATTTATTTCATGAAGTGGTAGCTGAGTATGTGCATCAGTTCAGCCCCGCCAAATAGCATAGGTGGGATTTTCCTTCAAATTTGTTTAAATGAGACCATTAAATGTATATCACCTACCTCATTCTCTAGAGTTTTCTCTTTATTCTATAAAAACTAGAAAGAAAAACATTGTAAGGGTTCCATATTTCTATCAGCAAACTGTGCAGTGAGAAGGCTTTTGTATACATTTTGTAATACCTCTGTATGAAGGTTCAGAGCCCGTAGGGTCTCAGTGAGGAGGAGTTATAACTGTAACGAGGATTCTGGTCTTTGGTATCTCACAATATGTAATTTTCTCTTATGTGTTAATACAATATTTCACTTCATGCTATTTGTCTTCTTGTATCATGCTCTAGAATGCGAGTGGCTCACTAATCTTGAGTAAGGATTCATCCTAGTTGATGCCCATACTGGGGTTAGTCAAGCGCTTTAAATAGGCCTAGTCATGATATACTGTTCCATGTTCTTTTCATCCATATTTTCTGCCATATTAGTTGCTTAAGGAGGGTGCTTTTAAAACGCCATTGTCATGTATGGATTCTTAGTTAGTTAAGCCCATATATGGTTCTATTGTGTATCTGGGTATCAGCCTCATGTTAGCTAGTATCTCCTACATGTTTCCTCACTGCAGTCACTTCCTGATATTTTATTTCTGTGGTATATTATCTGAACTGGCCCTCTTTGCAGTAAGCTGTCTCTTAACTATTTGATGCCTTTGTATTGGAGTTTTGCATGATGTTCCTACATTATTCTTGTCTTTGTATCAGCTTCTGAGAGAGTTTGGTCCCACTCAAACTTATTTCCTTTTTTTACAAGTGATAGTAAGAGTTTTTGGATTGACAACCCAAGCTATATTATGAGCTCCTTGCTATATTAAGATGTCCTAGGCACTAGTCTATGGCAACTTTAGACTGTATTTAGGGGTGACAAAAATTGTCCACAACATCTTTCTGGCGCCGTTGCCGGGGATCGAATTTGAGAATATCAGTTTCCCTGGGCCTTGACAAATTGTTTTCACTCTCTAATCAGGTGAGCACAGAGAGTTGAAGAGTTATATATCTCTCACCTTGGCGACTCCACTGTTCCTTATTTGATAAATTTATTGGTAGTCTTGGCTCCTCGTAAGCCACATTTGAGGTCAGATACATCTCAGTCAAAAACACCTTACGTGTCTGACCCAGAGAAGATCATTCATAAAAGAGTTTGGAAGGAGAGGAAATCAGTTCGTGCTGAAAACCATGAATATTCCGTTGAAGATTATCCGCCCTCTTCTTCTCAAGAAATCAGAACAGAAAATCCCGAGTTTTACTCAGAAACTCCACGTAGAGGAAGTGCCTGGATTGAAGAAGATTCTCATCCTACTCCCGAGGCTGAGGAAATCAAAGAAGTCATAGAAGTAGCTGCTGTGAACTGTGAATTATTCCCAACCACACCTCAGGCTTCTGTGCAATTTATTCCCATTGTTATACATACTCCACTTCCTCCTACTCCCCTTCCTTCATTTGTATCTCAAACTGTTGCAGAACCCCCACCTCCTCCAATGGCTAATGTTCCTGCTTTTCTATTGAAAAAATATGCTCCACTGGCCTTACCCCAAGTATTAAATGATATGCCACAGGATTATTTGAAGATTCTACCAAGATTCAATGGTGAAAATGAAATTGATGCTCAGAAACATCTCGAGACCTTCTGCTCTTTTGCAAAAAACTTAAATGTTGAACATTTGGATGTGGTCTTAAGATTATTTGTGCAATCTTTGGAGGGTGAAGCCAGAAAATGGTTCAAGACATTGGGAAATCATTCTGTGACCACCTGGGACGAGATGGAGAATAATTTTCTCAGAAAGTGGGGAGAAAAGAAAGATTATGGTCAGTGTCTTACTGAATTTAATACTTTGAAGAAGAAGCAAAATGAAGGAGTGTCAGAGTTTATTAAAATATTTAACAAGCTATATTTGAGCCTGCCGCCCGAAATGAAGCCCCATGAAGCAGCTGCCAAGATAGTTTTTATAGCAGCCTTTGATTTTGACTTTGGATTCTCATTGAGAGAAAGAAAACCTGCTACGCTTGATGATGCTCAATCAGATGCTCTGGAGCTGGAAGCGAACTTTGCCTCCACTAGGAAACTGAAGGGAAAAATTGAACAAGATACTAGGATAAGAGGCAAAGAAGAGGTATCCGCCTCTAATCAAGATAAGGATTCAGATAAAATGGATGAAATAAGAAAAATGATAAAGAAGATGGTCAAGCTTGAGCTGGAGGCTAAGAGTGCAGCTCCCAAGAACTACTATAATGCTCCAAACAGAGGATACAATCCCCAGTATAAAAGACCACCATTGCAAATTTTGCCGAGAGAAGAAAAGGAGCAAATAGATCAGGCACCACATCCCTTGTACCTAGAAGGTCCCGCAGATGACCCCACTGAAGATGCTGCTTATGGATTAGAAGATTCAAATATGGATTTTTCAAATAATGATGATATAGAGTGCCCATTGCAAGACGAAGAAGAAGAAGAAGAAATTGACCATTATTGTAAGCAATTTGATGATTTCATGTAAGCACAATTCAATGTAAAGTATGATCTCAGGTCTTCAAGGAAGAGGACCCGAACTCAGGACCAAGAAGAGGAGCCACCTCAGAAGGAAGCACCTGCTCAGAAGGAATCAACAACAAAGAGAAATATAGAAAAAGGTAAGAGTCCTCTAAATGCTCCCTTGCAGCCTAATGACCAGATTCCTTCTTCTTCAAAAATAGTCAGTCCTCCTAATGCCGAGCTAGTGTCAAAAGAAATTAAATCTTCAGCTGAAAATAAAGAGTCAAAGGAAGTAGTGATAGAAAAGCCCCCACCTGCTTTTAATCTGCAAAAATAACTTGAGAAAATTAAGATTCCAGTCCCCCTGACCGAACTATTAAAGCAACCTGCATATCAGTCTCAAGTTACTTCCTTTATGCTCCCTCCTGAAATACCAATCGTACCTGATAGTTTAAACCTTCACGAAGAAAGACCCATGGTAGTCTTTGGCCCACATGTCGAGGAGATAGACCCCTCTAATCCTCCTTTTTATGTGTCTCTAGTCATTCATGACCTGCTATTACACAATTGTATGTTAGATTCTGGGGCTTCCCATAACCTTATGCCTCTGTCTGTCATGGAACAACTAGGACTGAAAATAACCAGACCATATAAAGATGTATATTCATTTAATTCTAAAAGAGTAAAATGCTTGGGAATGATTAAAGATTTAGTGGTCAATTTGGCCCAAATTCTAGCAAAGAGTGTAGTCATGGACATTGTGGTTGCCGATATCCCAGCCCGCTTTGGCATGCTACTGTCAAGGTCCTGGGGTACAAAAATTGGCGGGTCAATCAAATTGGATTTAACATATGATACTGTCCCAGTCTTTGGAGGCCAGGAAAGAAGGTTATACAGGGAGAATAGATTTGTTAAAATGGTAACTAAGGCTGACTGCTCAGAAAATTCCCCAGTTTATAACAAAGAGAGAGACTTCTCATGTTTGATGTTAGAAGAAAATCAAAATTATTCACATGAGCCCCTCTTTGGTCAAATCCAAGTTGAGCAACCTAAAGAAGATCAGGAATCAGAGATTTGGACTTTGCATTTTGATGGGGCAAATTCAAGGGAAGGCAGTGGAGCTGGGGTGTTGTTAATCTCTCCTACAGGAAAATGGGTGCCACTATCCTTTAAATTGGAATATGAGACTACCAATAATGTAGCCGAATATGAAGCACTTTTATTGGGACTGTAGACAGCTAGAAACATGGGCATCCAAAGTCTAAAAGTCATGGGAGACTCTGAGCTGGTGGTAAGGAAGATCAGAAATCAATGCAAAAATAAGCATCCTCGGCTGAGAGCATATAGAAATGAATTTTGGGACACGGTGGAAAACTTCTTCTCAGCATTTAACATACAGTTCATGCCCTGGGAGCAAAACAGAATAGCAGATTCTTTTGCTGTGGCTGCCAGTACATTCCGTCCTCCTCAGAATCCACTTTTAAGATACGAAGTGGAGGTACGTTACAGGCCATCTATCCCAGATAATATTAAGCACTGGCAGGTATTTGAAGATGATGAACAGATGAAGAGATTCATGGAGACAGTGGGAGAATTATCTAATATGGATATTGATGATAATGAGGAAGAGGAAGCTGAAAATATTGTAGAAAATAAATGGGAAGAAAAGATAGCAGGTAATAAAGTGCTGCAGCTGAAAGGAAATGTTATACCTAGAGGTCTGGTGCCTCTAGAAAGGTTATTTAACAAAGATGATATTCCATTGCAGCCAAACAAAGTGATAGAAGAAGATCAAGTAGAAGATTTAAATCTGGGTACTTATGCTGATCCCAAAATTGTAAAATTATCTAAAAGGGTCCCAGAAGAATATAAAGAAAAATATTTGAAGTTGTTTCAATCTTATAAAGATGTATTTGCTTGTTCCTATCAAGACCTAAAAACTTTTGATGTTAATATAATGCAGCATAAAATCCCTTTGAGGGAAGATGTAAAGCCTTATAAGCAGAAGCTCAGACAGATAAATCCTCTGCTGCTTCCCTCTATTGAAAAGGAAATCAAGAAGCTACTGAAGGCCAAAATAATTGTGCCATTAAGATACTCAGAATGGGTAGCAAACCTTGTTCCTGTTCGGAAGAAAAATGGAGAAATAAAGCTGTGTGTAGATTTCAAGAATTTAAATAGAGCATCTTTAAAGGATAATTATCCACTGCCTAAGATGGACTACATCCTGCAGAAAGTGGTGGGAGCATCGAGAATGTCAATGATGGATGGCTTTTCAGGTTATAATCAAGTGGCTGTTTTCCCAGAAGATCAAAAGAAGACTGCTTTTACCACACCATGGGGAACATTTATGTATGCCAGGATGCCATTTGGATTAATTAATGCAAGAGCTACTTTTCAGATGGAAATGGACATAGCCTTTGTTGGGGAGCAGGACAAGTTTTTGGTGGTATATCTCGATGATATCACAGTATTTTCGAAGAATGATGATGAACATGTTGATCATTTAAGAAAAAAATTTGAAAAATGCAGAAGGTATGGCCTATCCCTCAATCCTCAAAAGTCTCTATTTGCATTAGATGAGGGAAAACTCTTAGGGCACATTGTAACTAAAGATGGTGTGAAAATAGAGCCTAAGAGAGTTGAAGTAATAAACAGTATTCCTTTACCCAGGAATAAGAATGAAGTGTAGGTGTTTTTAGGCAGAATCAATTTTCTGAGAAGGTTTATTCCTAACTATGCCGAGATAGTTAGGCATATAACCGATATGTTGAAAAAGGATAATGAAGTAAGATGGTCCCAGGAGTCTAGAGATGCATTCACCAGAATAAAACAGGCATTTTCTGAAGCTCCCGTGCTAGCTAGGCCAGATTATGCAAAGCCATTTATGATATTTTAATTTGCATCACCCCATACAATTGCTGGAGTATTGTGGCAGAAAAATGAATATGGATATGAACAGCCTATAGCTTTCTTCAGTCAAGTGCTGCATGATGCTGAATTAAAGTACGACATATTGGAAAAGCAGGCATATGCCTTGGTAAAGTCCCTCAAAGATTTTAGAACCTACGTTTTGCAATCTCACATTACTGCATATGTTCCCACAGCAGCTATCAAAGACATTCTTGTTCAAGGGGATAGCGAAGGAAAAAGGGGAAGATGGATTGCAAAAATACAGGAGTATTATTTGGACATAAGGCCTACTAAGCTGATTAAAGGACAGGGACTTGCTAAGATGTTATCTGAATCAAATCACCAAGCCTTGGGCATTAATTTATCCATCATAGCAAATGAAGAATCTGAGAAAGGATAAGAACAACAAGGACTAGAGATGGCCACTCAAAAGGTACACATGAAATATCTCACTAGTCCTTGGTATAAAGAAATAGTTGAATATATTTTAACACTTAGCTGTCCTCCAAGTTGTGATAAGATAAAATACAGAGCTGTAAGAATGAAGTCCCAGAAATACATAATTGCTAATGGACAGCTATATTGGAGAGATCCCTCAGGTATATTACTATTATGCCTCACAGAAAGTGAAGTGGAAAACATAATGACAGAATTTCATGAGGGAATATGTGGAGGACATTACAGCTGGAGGGCTACAGCTCATAAAATCCTGAAGGTTGGCTTTTACTGGCCAAAATTATTTACAGATGCTTTTGCTTGGGTTAGGGCATGTGACAAGTGTCAAAGATTTGCAGAAAGACAGAAATTAGCAGCTTTTCCCTTGATTCCTATTCATGTAAGTAAACCATTTCAGAAATGGGGATTAGATTTCATAGGAGAAATACATCCCCCATCAAGTGGCCAATATAAATGGATACTAATAGCCATAGATTATTTCACAAAATGGGTGGAAGAAATACCTACAAGAAATGCTACAGATACTGTAATAATCAAGTTTATGGAGGAAAATATCATATCTAGGTTTGGCTGTCCCGCTAGAATTGTAACTGACAATGCACAGGCTTTCAAGTCTACCAGATTTGTAAATTTCTGCCAACAGTATAATATAATATTAACTCATTCCACAACTTACTATCCAAAATGAAATGGCTTAGCAGAGTCTTCTAATAAAACCCTGGTGAGGGCCTTGAAGAAAATGATAAATGAGAATTAAAAGAATTGGGACTCTTAATTAAAATTTTCTCTATGGGCGAATAGGATAACCAGCAAGAGAGCAATAGGGAAATCTCTTTATGAGTTGGTGTATGGGCGAGCAGCTATGTTTCCTGTGAAATTGGCGTTACCGGTAGCACGTTTTATGCAGGAAAGCCAGGAATAACCAGATGACATGGTCAGAAGGATTAATCAGCTGGTAGAATTGGAGGAAACACGGAACCAGGTGAATCAGAGATTGATAGAATATCAGGAGAAAATGAAGAATATATTTGATCGGCATGCGAAAGAAAGGAAATTCCAGATTGGAGACCTGGTTCTCAGATGGGACATTCGAAGAGCAAAGAAAGGCAAGCATGCTAAATTTGATCCGTTATGGTTTGGTCCATTCAAAATTGTGAATCAAGGAGGAAATAATACTTTCATGTTGGAAAACCTACAGGGTGATCTGCTGGACGCCCCTGTGAATGGCCAATTCCTCAAACCATACTTTCAATTCTGATCCAGGCTGGGAATGCCTGTTGTATTGTATTGTATATAAGTTGTTTTATCTTTTATTTTTATAAAGAGAGGATGCTGGAAATTATCAGAAGAAATGCAGAGGAATCAAAAAAAAAAAAAAAAAGGATGTACATACAGAAATGTTTAGTGGTCTGCGCGTTCTCGACATGTCCAGGAATGAACATGCCGCCCCCAGATGGAGCTGATGTTGTACATGTTAACCCCTGCATATAAATTTTTGGTCCACTACCTTTTCGGAATCTATTTCAAATCTCTGCCATGGCCTAAAATCCTCACATTCCCGTTTAATATTACCATCTCTTCCCGGAAAATCCGCCCTACAAAGGTCAAAACCCATAATTTAAAAATTATCGGGCCCAACTCCAAAGGTTTTAGCCTTCCTTGTTTTGGTTTCCATATGTCCCGAGAGAAAAACCTCATGCCAGAATGGAAGGGAGCTTAACAATAAATGTTTTCGGGCGCAATTGTAGCCGTCAGATCCAAAGCCAATCGACGGCCCGCAATTAAAACATCTATGGTGGCCCCCGCGCGCAGAAAACCAGCGGTTAATTCCGCACCACCTCCACCAAGCCAACGGTTTTCAACCAAACGCCAGCGATTCCACAAATCGCGTGATGCGTGTCTTTGGTACGGGCCCGAAAAACCACTTTTTCGCGCGTTAAGTGTTGAGCAATGGCTGGGCAGCGGAACTCACCCGCGCCATTGGATCTGTCGACCTCGATCCAACGACAGATATCCTCCAATCTTGTTCGCCCGTTAACCTGTGTCCGTTGTGTCCTGTGGCCCACCATTACGCCACTCCATGCGCCTGTGATCCGTTGATCTGTTTTTAAAATCTGACGGCCTAGAATCCAGTCTTCTTTGTCTGTTGACCACCTGCTGATCGAGTCCTCTGCCACATCATTCCTCCACCTGTCCTTCGTACACCCATGTGTCATATTCCCGTGTGTCCATGTCATTTTACCCCGCCGTATATATATACGTGTGTGTGTTTTTATTTGTATTCATCGTTTTCAGTCATCACGTTTAAAACTGTATCATGCGGAAAGTTTACGTTCCAAAGCCTCCATCATATTTTTTCCACCACCCTGCACGTTCTTATCATTCAGCCATGTCCTCGCCGCCATTACCGTCGAATCTTCCTTGTCTATCCCACTTCTACCTGATTTTTCTAATGTGTTTGGTGGATTTTGCAGGGTTTCAACATATTGAAGGATGTTTTGATTCACAGTTTTGGTTGCAGCGATAGAGCATCTCAGAAGGCAATTCAATTGGAGCTGTCATTTACGAAGAAGGGTCCTGAAAGCCGCCATGATAAGACATCCATCGCAGGAGCAGGATTTAAAATATTTCGAACTCCCTAAGGACAATTTAAAGATGCCAGTTAGCGTATGGGGATATAAATGTTCTTGCAAAGAACATCAGTGAAGAATTAAAGATTTCAACAACCCCATTGAAGATTATGAGCTCATATATGGTGTTAAAAGACAAGGGTATTGGACCAGAGATTTTCAGGATCAAGCCGAGGGTACAATACATTAAAAATCATACCCTACAGACTATATTTCAGCTGATTTTATTCTCGGGAAAGTACAGAAGGTTCATGAATATTTCCCCTTATGTCGAGCCTCTGCAGAGATCTCCTTCCCAGTTCATTTATTCTTTCAAGCAACCTCAAGGTTTTATCACAACAGATTTTCCTCCTCTAGCCAAGTACATAGCATTTGCATATTTTATTATTTATGTCTTGTTCATAAGGAGATTTTTATCTTCAACATTTATTTCATGAAGTGGTAGCTGAGTACGTGCATCAGTTCAGCCCCGCCAAATAGCATAGGCGGGATTTTCCTTCAAATTTGTTTAAATGAGACCATTAAATGTATATCACCTACCTCATTCTCTAGAGTTTTCTCTTTCTTCTATAAAAACTAGAAAGAAAAACATTGTAAGGGTTCCAGATTTCTATCAGCAAACTGTGCAGTGAGAAGGCTTTTGTATACATTTTGTAATACTTCTGTATGATGGTTCAGAGCCCGTAGGGTCTCAGTGAGGATGAGTTATAACTGTAATAAGGATTCTGGTCTTTGGTATCTCACAGTATGTAATTTTCTCTTATGTGTTAATACAATATTTCACTTCATGCTATTTGTCTTCTTGTATCATGCTCTAGAATGCGAGTGGATCACTAATCTTGAGTAAGGATTCATCCTAGTTGATGCCCATACTAGGGTTAGTCAAACGCTTTAAATAGGCCTAGTCATGATATACTGTTCCATGTTCTTTTCATCCATATTTTCTGCCATATTAGTTGCTTGAGGAGGGTGCTTTTAAAATGCCATTGTCATGTATGGATTCTTAGTTAGTTAAGCCCATATATGGTTCTGTTGTGTATCTGGGTATCAGCCTCATGTTAGCTAGTATCTCCTACATGTTTCCTCACTGCACTCACTTCTTGATATTTGATTTCTGTGGTATATTATTTGAACTGGCCCTCTTTGCAGTAAGCTGTCTCTTAACTGTCTGATGCCTTTGTATTGGAGTTTTGCATGATGTTCCTACATTATTCTTGTCTTTGTACCAGCTTCTGAGAGAGTTTGGTCCCACTCAAACTTATTTCCTTGTTTTACAAGTGATAGTAAGAGAGCTTTTGGATTGACAACCCAAGCTATATTATGAGCTCCTTGCTATATTAAGATGTCATAGGCACTAGTCTATGGCAACTCTAGACTGTCTCTAGGGGTGACAAAAATTGTCCACAACAGCGTATATCAACAGTACATGTCTCTCCACATTTCCTGTATCCGCTTTATGATACTATTTTATGTGTTGACAGGTTATCACTCTGCCTTCAAAACTAGCGATGCTGGTTTATTGATATGGTCTGATGGTCTTTTTATATTTTGGACATATCACACTCCTCACATGATTAGCATTTTTCTCTGCTCAAGGATTTTGGGTACTTTAATTTGTATTTGGAACAATGGACGTCGGTACTCTATCTGTTGCTTTACTATTCTACATATTGCTATTTCACTTTCTTATAGATGCCTCTGGCATATTTGGATGCTTTCTCAGATTGTCGATAATCTCCATGTGGACCGTTACTGGATTTTATATCAAGTCCCTGTATGTGACATGGGGTATTTTTCTATCACTGTCTGGGGTGGGACTTCCACTTTTCTGGATGGATATTTGGGTTCCAATCTTCAGATGTGAAAATGTAATGACTTAATGGACTGTTTTACTTCATATAATATATTCAAAACAACGTTTTTTCTCTTGTGAAAAAAAAATGATTAATGTTTATCACTCTGCCTTCAAAACTAGCGATGCTGGTCTATGTTTTTGGTTTATTGATATGGTCTGATGGTCTTTTTATATTTTGGACATATCACACTCCTCACATGATTAGCGTTTTTCTCTGTTCAAGGATTTTTGGTACTTTAATTTGTATTTGGAACAATGGACGTCGGTACTCTATCTGTTGCTTTACTATTCTACATACCGCTATTTCACTTTCTTATAGATGCCTCGGGCATATTTGGATGCTTTCTCAGATTGTCGATAATCTCCATGTGGACCGTTACTGGGTTTTATATCAAGTCCCCGTATGTGACATGGGGTATTTTTCTATCACTGTCTGGGGTGGGACTTCCACTTTTCTGGATGGATATTTGGGTTCCAATCTTCAGATGTGAAAATGTAATGACTTCATGGACTTTTTTACTTCATATAATATATTCAAAACAACGTTTTTTCTCTTGTGAAAAAAAAATGATTAATGTTTATCACTCTGCCTTCAAAACTAGCTATGCTGGTCTATGTTGCTGGTTTATTGATATGGTCTGATGGTATTTTTATATTTTGGACATATCACACTCCTCACATGATTAGCGTTTTTCTCTGTTCAAGGATTTGGGTACTTTAATTTGTATTTGGAACAATGGACGTCGGTACTCTATCTGTTGCTTTACTATTCTACATACTGCTATTTCACTTTCTTATAGATGCCTCGGGCATATTTGGATGCTTTCTCAGATTTGTCGATAATCTCCATGTGGACCGTTACCGAGTTTTATATCATGTCCCTGTATGTGACATGGGGTATTTTTCTATCATTGTCTGGGGTGGGACTTCCACTTTTCTGGATGGATATTTGGGTTCCAATCTTCAGATGTGAAAATGTAATGACTTCATGGACTGTTTTACTTCATATAAAATATTCAAAACAACGTTTTTTCTCTTGTGGAAAAAAATGATTGTTTATAGTCGAAGCGCTGCGGGGTGGTTTATTATATTAATATTTCATGGTCATTGGAACGCCCACAATTCATAACAAATATTGGAGATTTACTGTCCTGTTTTTTTTTTTTTTTTTTTTTTTGAACCCGCCGTCGGTATACCGACGCCTTGTAAGCGTCGGAATTGCGACAGCTTAAAAACGTCGAAAGAGCGACAGTATAAAAACGTCGGACTAGTGACGTTCAAAACGTCGGACCACATTTCGTCGGAATTGCGACAGTTTATAAACGTCGGAAGAGCGACGTTCAAAATGTCGGACCACATTTCGTCGAAATTGAGACAACTTACAAATGTCGGAAGAGCGACGTCCAAAACGTCGGACCACATTGCGTCAGAATTGCGACAGTTTACAAATGTCGGAAGAGCGACACTCAAAACGTCAAACCACATTTCATCAGAATTGCGACAGTTTACAAACGTCAGAAGAGTGACGTTCAAAACGTCGGACCACATTTCGTCGGAAGTGTGACAGTTTACAAACGTCAGAAGCGCGACGGTTTGGGAAACGTCGGAAGAGTGACGCCTGTTTGGAAGCGACAGAAAAAGTGTCAGTAGTGTGACACTTTTTAAGTGCGTCGGAATTGCAACGGGATGGCAAACCACATTTTTCCCGTCCTCGAACTGTCGCTCTTGCGACGACTATGTGTCGGAATAGCGACGAATTGGCCGTCGGAAATTTTGCCAAATTTTCTAGTGATTGAGCTGTTTAAATAATTTTCTGATGTTATTGCATGGAGTTATGAGGATCTAAAGTCCTATGACACAGAAATAATTCAGCACAAGATACCTCTCAAAGAAAACCAAAAACTTTTTAAACAAAAATTGCGCAGAATAAACCCCGTTCAATTGCCTTTGGTTGAGAAGGAAATCAAGAAAATGTATGAGGCTGGAATTATTGTTCCTATTAGATATTCAGAGTGGGTGTCTAATCTTGTGTCAGTGAGGAAAAAGACAGGAGAAATAAGGCTTTGTATTGACTTTAGAGACTTAAACAAAGCCTCATTAAAGGACAACTACCCTTTACCCAAGATGGATCATATTTTACAAAGGGTAGTTAGTTGTAAAAGAATTTCTTTGCTAGA